>CM063181.1:50924300-51614300 GCA_031835075.1 Saguinus oedipus
TCTCATGTGCCCAGGAACATCCCTGCCCCACCCCCACGGGAGTTTCTGTCAAATCAGCACCCTCCACGTTCTCGAGAGGTGTAGCTGGGACTCAGCCTCCTGTCCTCCGCTGCCACAGCTGACTGCCTGCAGGCAGAGAAGCCCCGCTCAGTTGCTGTTCTGGCCTCGGAGGCCCCCATCCTCCCACTGCCGCTCTGGGCTGAGCCTCCTGCCTCCTATGCAGGCCAAGGTCAGTTGCCAACTTTCTCACGTTCCATGGTTTTGCCCCCACCCTTAAGGCTTTTGTCTAAATGGCCACATGGTGTGTTCCTGTGAGCCAGTGGAACCAAGTCCAACTAGTGGCTTCACTGCCCGACAACAATGGCCATTGCTGTGTACCTGGGACAGGCTGCTCAGCCCGGCCAGCGCCACTGCCCAGCCCACTGCTTCCAGCTCTTGGTACGGATTTGTCTGCATGAGAACGCTCCTATTTTCAGGTTAACAATTTGGTGTTTGGGGGGAGTTGTTCAGGAGGCTGTGTTGTCTCAGGGAGTCCAAAGGAATGAGCTGGGGCCATGGCTGGGTGCGGTGGCTCACGGCTGTAATCCCAGCACTTCAGGAGGCTGAGGTGGGAGGAGTGTTGAGTCCAGGAGGTCAGGACCAGTCTGGGCAAAACAGTGAGACGGCATCTCTACAAAAATGTTAGAAACAATCTGGCATGGTGGTGCCCACCTGCTTGAGAGGTTGAGGGAGGATCACTTGAGCCGAGACTGCAGTGAGCTGTGATGGTGCCATTGCACTCCAGCCTGGGTGATAGAGCAAGACCCTGTCTCACAAAAAAGGAAGGACAAACAGATTAAGGCACAGCTGGGCCATGGACTGTGTTGGGCACCATTGTCCCTGCGCCTCCTGCTGCATCTGCCTCCCTCCCGCCCTGGCTCGCTGCCAGCCGGCTCCAGCCTCCTTTGCTTTCCCAGCTGCCCTGCAGAGTAAGTGCCCAGAGCCTGCGTTTCTGTCAGCTCTCCTCCCAGGACTGGGTGGGCTGAGGCTAAAGGTTTAGCACGTTTCTGTTTGTATATTTTTAAAATTCAATCTCTTTTAAGAGACAGGATCTTACTGCGTTGGCCAGGCTGGTCTTGAACTCCCAGTCTAAAGTGGTCCTCCTGCCTCAGCCTCCCAAAGTGCAGGGATTACAGGTGGGAGCCACCACCCAGGCTCACAGCCCTGTTTCTGGAGGGGCAGTACGGGACTCTCGTCTACCCCGTAACTACAGGGGTTAAGAAGATAGGGAGGAGAAACTAGGTGGGAACTGAATGGGCAGAATTAAGTGTCTGTGGCACACTGACATCACCATGACTGCCAGAGCCAGCCTGGACTCACGTTCTCTTGCATCTAAACTCATTCCTCCTGTCTGGCCTCTTTTTCAGCTATGAAGGCCGCTTTCCTGGCGCAGGCCCCGAGTGGCAGCCGGTCAGCAGAGGAGCAGGCAGCTCAGAGCACAGGTCCTGTGCCACAGCCAGGTGCCCCCAAGGGAGAGGGCCACAGAGGGGGACCTCCCTGGGCGCTGGGGTCTGTTGGCCTTTGTGAAAATGAGGAAGCTGGAGAGAGGCCCAGAGGTTCCACTGGAGGCCCTGCCATTTCTGAGAAAACTGGAGGGCAGAGTGGCCGCGAGTCAGACGTCCCTCCGATCGCAGACCCCGGGGCAGGGGGAAGGCGTGGCTGGAAGGGGCGGCCTTTCCCATGCAGCGCCTGTGGCCTCAGCTTCAAGTGTCCCTCCGACGCAGCGAAGCACCGCAGCATCCACTTGGGGGAGAAGCCGTATGAGTGCAGTGACTGCGGCAAGGCCTTCATCCACAGCTCGCACGTGGTCCGGCACCAGCGTGCGCACAGCGGGGAGAGGCCCTACGCATGCGGCGAGTGCGGCAAGGCCTTCAGCCAGAGCTTCAACCTGCTCCGCCACCAGCGTGTGCACACGGGCGAGAAGCCCTACGCCTGCCAGGACTGCGGCAAGGCCTTCGGCCAGAGGTCGGACGCCGCCAAGCACCGCCGCACCCACACCGGAGAGAGGCTGTACGCCTGCGGCGAGTGCGGGAAGCGGTTCCTGCACAGCTCCAACGTGGTGCGGCACCGGCGGACCCACCACGGGGAGAACCCGTACGAGTGCCGCGAGTGCGGCCAGGCCTTCAGCCAGAGCTCCAACCTCCTGCAGCACCAGCGCGTGCACACGGGCGAGCGGCCCTTCGCCTGCCAGGACTGTGGCCGCGCCTTCAGCCGCAGCTCCTTCCTGCGCGAGCACCGCCGCATCCACACCGGCGAGAAGCCCCATGAATGCGGCCACTGCGGGCGCGCGTTCCGGGCTCTGTCGGGCTTCTTCCGGCACCAGCGGCTCCACACGGGCGAGAAGCCGTTCCGCTGCACTGAGTGCGGCCGCGCCTTCCGTCTGAGCTTCCACCTCATCCAGCACCGGCAGGTGCACGGCGCTGAGTGAGCCGGGGTGCGCGGTGAGGAAGTGACAGAGCCGGCTATCCGCCTGCCTCTCGGGCTGCGAAAGCCTCGCAGGGGCTGCATCCACCTTGGCTCAGGGAAGGGGAACGCTGCCCGCGGGAGGCGCTTCCCAGCGGCAGGGCAGGCCCCAGGGGTCTGTGCCGGGCCTGCTGCAGCGACTATCTCATTTCCTGCAGGGGGCACTGGCCGGTGATTGAATCGGTCATTCCTACAGCCAGGCCTCCAGCAAAACCCTGCATGGGACTCGAGCTTGGGGTTGGTGAAGGTGGGGGTTGGTTAGGAAGGGGGCGCCCAGAGAGGGCGTGGAAGCATTGTGCCCTCCCCGTACTTTGTCCATGAGCGGTTCATCCGTGTGTTTTAACGCCTTTTCACAGTCAGCTGGTCCATATGGTCCCGAGCTGTGTGTGCGTAGAAAAGTATGGAACCTGGCCCAGCGCGGTGGCTCCCGCCTGTAATCCCAGCACTTTGGGAGACCGAGGCGGTGGATCATGAGGTCGAGAGATCGAAACCAGCCTGGCCAACATGGTGAAACCCCTTCTTTACTAAAAATACAAAAATGAGCCGGGCATGGTGGCATACACCTGTAGTCCCAGCTATTCAGGAGGCTGAGGCAGGAGAATCGTTTGAACCCGGGAGGCAGAGGTTACAGTGAGCCAAGATTGCACCACTGCACTCTAGCCTGGCGCAGAGCAAGAATCAGTCTCAAGAAAAAAAATATGGAACCTGAGAAGGGCGACGTGGGGATCCCCGGGCCCACCGTCTGCACTTGGCCTCTGAAGAAGGCCGATCTTGTGGGACTGACCCCTTACCCTGTGAGTCTGTACTAACGGCCGGCAATCCGTTGTAGGACATCGCGCTGCTGTCAGAGTTGGAGAGCTGCTTGGTATGGGGGGAAAGGCTCTCACACACGTGATGTCAGGAGCATTCTGTGGGTAGAAGAATCATTTTCTCTTTGAGACAGTGTTATGGGTATGTACAAATGTTATTTCCTGTAAGAGTTTTGATTTTTTTAATCATATATTTATTTCTCACACAATATCCAGTAGGATTAGACTTTTATCTCATTTGAAACTGTGGCCTTCATGAACCATTAAGCAATGAGCACAAAAATGGCATGCTTCCATTTTTATTTTCCTTGTTTAAAGTTACCGTCTCGGGAGATGATTTGTACGGAGCAAGTGAAGAGCACATGAAGAATATGGGCAGGTCTAGTGTGGCTCTGAATATGCAAAGAAGTCCTCATCCTAAACCTCCTTGTCTGAGGCTTTCCTTCTAATGTGCCTAGTGGCGTTCAGCTTTAGAAAGCTATACAGACATGGATAAGAGTAAGTTACAAAATTGAAATGTGGAGCTGATTTAAAATCTAGTTCCACATTTCAGTTTTCACTGGGGGACAGAAACTCCGTTCTCCTTACATGGCCAATATTAATTGGACCCTAATTATTCAGGTCCCTCTTGTCTGTACCCATCCCTCCTTATTCTTACATAGTTCTTTACTTTCCATGCACCCTTCCTTGCCACTGTGGACCTGAGCTCTGGAATTCTCTTTCACATTGGATGAAGTAGCCTTGTTCTTATCCTTGGATGGGTGGATGGTGCTTTCCAATCTACAACACTCCTCTTTTGTTTTCCGGGTTGAGGTCCTCTTCATCCGTTTTTCGGTATAAGCCAACACACAGGATTCCAAAAATATGTAATGAGCCACAGATCCGTTGTCCAAAGCTGTCTCTTGGTTGGACGTTTGATAAAATGGTTTGGTGTAAAGACACAAGCCCCAGCTTACACGGCTTTCTTCCAGACAAGAGCACCGTGCAGCTATCTGACGCATCATAGACCTCATCCTTATCTAAATGTTGTTCCAGCCGAGAACTTAATCCTCCTGTCACCAGCATCTGAAGCAATTCCAAGACATGATAATTGTAGAAGGCCGTGGCCAGGAGAGAATCCAAGAAGCTGCCAGAAAAAACAGTGCCTGTAGAAAAGGCATTGCTGAGATGCAGGTTTGTTTCTTGGAGAGACCCTTCCAGTCCACCAAGCTGTTCAATTAAGTGAATGCTGGAAGGATTTTTCAATTCAGTGAGTATAGGGACTCTGGCAGTTTGATTGCTCATTACGTCCACTTGTGTAACCTGGAGTATTCTCTTTGGCCATGTCCTAGTCGATGGCCCCCTGCAAGAAGCACCACTGGAAGTCATTGCCGCCTGCACGGCAGCTGGCGGCGGGAACGGGTGGGGACCGCAGCGGACCAGGGAGATGGCCTCTGCACCGCTGCAGCCAGGGAGGAACTTTTTTTCCGTTTTCAAAGTGGCGCCCAATGCCCGTTGCCATGCTCGATTACGTCATCTCCCTGCGCCTCCTAGGACAGGCCGCGGAAGTTTTGATTTTTTAAAATGTTACTTCCTAGATAGAAAAGAAGTGTCCCTTTGGGGAACATTTTTGGGGGCATATAGTAAAGCTCTGCCGTCATGAATTAAGCAAGGTGGTTGTTGTAAGGGTTATTCCGAGTTTAAAATGAAGAAACTGAGGCTAGTATAAGAAAATTAAATGCCAGTTTTTCAGCTCCCAGGCAAGGTTCTACGGTCCGGGTAAAGGGGGCCAGAGAAGTCGCACTGAATTCCTGGGGCGTGGGGTTTTTGTGGCTATGAGGAACGAGCAACAGCTGGGTTCTCTGATTGGCTCTGGGGGAACGGGATTGGGCCACTATTGGTTGGCAGGTTTTCGGGCGGGTTTTTTTGGTGCAAGATTTGGTTAGGGTTGCATGAGCCGGAATTCCGGACTGGAGGGCTGGGTGCTGAGTGCAGAGCTGGATGGCTGTCCGGGCTCCTGATGAGGCTACTTACTGCTGATTAGGGGCGGAGTTGGGGAGAAGGGTCAGTTGGCTGGTGCCTCGGTTGGGAGTCAGACATAGGGGTGAAGTAGCATCTGGTTTACGGCTACCCTGGAAATTTCCCTTATGCGGGCCTGTAAAAACGAGGAAAAAAGGGGCTAGCATTAACAGAAGGCAAACGACGATGATGGGAGTGATAATAGGGGCTAGCCAGGTTCGCATGGGGGATTGCTACCAGTTGCAAGGCGAGACTGATGCATTCTGCTTCTTGCGGAGGTCTTGGAGGCCATAGAGAATGTTGACGTTTTCTTCTACGAGGCCTGTTTCATTGATGTAATAGCAGCACTGCTCCTGAAGAAAGACAGGTACCTCCCTTTTCTGCTGGCAGCAGGTCAAGGGCCCGTAGGTTCTAGAGAGTTACCTGGGCCAGTGACGTGATTTGTCACTAGAGAAAGGCCAGGGAGGCAGCCGATGCTTCAATAGCCACACAAAGCTTGTCCTCTAGTTGAGTGGCTGAGGTGACACTGTAGCCCAGGGCGCTGCTGCCCAGCCTGGCTGCCACCAGAGAGGATGCTAGAGAGAGACCAACGACCATTGGGAGGAAGACTGCTCATCTGTCTCGGTGATTAGGAGAGGGTGGAAGGAGGGATAGAAGTTCAGCCTGTCTGTATACCTCTAACTGCGGGACCAAGGTGACAGGCACACAAGGGAAAGGGAAGGAGGCATTAATAGCTTTAGTTAAGGTTCCATTACACCAGAAATATCCTCTTGGTGGCATGTAGAGGGAGGATTTTGCCTTTACTGTGGTGTTACAGCTGGGATTGGAGCTGCTGGCTGTCTCATAGCAGAGAAATTTTGAGGGTGTACTTGGAACAAGGGTCCTGTAGGTGATTGTGACAGATTAAAACTGGACCTGAGGGAAACTGCAGCCAAGTGGGGGTTGCTGACAGAGGCACATAAAAAGCAGTTGGTGATATTCATGGCTTTGGTTAAATTTAACATGTTGGCTCCGTGCTGTACTAGTCAGCCAGGAGGAAGGTTGAGAGGTGCTTTCTGAGGGTTTGAATTGGTTAGTTAGGGTGGTTTCATTTAAATGAAGGATTGTATGGCTCACAGAGCTGAGTTGTTCTATTATCTTAGGGACAATGCCGGTACAGGATCAGAATATCAGCCATGTTCCCTGGGGGTGGTTGTTCTGCCACCAGTTGTAGACTTTCCATTGACCCCTTTTACCCAGCGGTCATTCCACGGGTCATGGATGGTAAGAAATAACTCACCTCACATGTCAGAGGTGAAGACATGCTGTTTTACCCAAGGATCCTGGATATGGGAAACTTCCTGTGCTACATGAATGACGCAAGAATTACATGGGCACCCCCTGTAGGTGGTGTTCCACCAATGGCAACAGTCATGGTATTGGTCATAGAGAAAGCACAGGCCATGAGCAGAGAACCCGATTTGTAGAGTTTTGGTTTTTGTTTTTTGGATCTCAGTTGTTATTGCTGACTGGCAGTCTGCTTGGGCAATGTAGTAAGTCCTGGTGGTGGGACCCTCAGCCCAGGATTCCTGGAGGTAGAAGGCCATATGAGTTGGCCTCAAGAGGAGATATCAGGACTGTCGGGAGGAGGCTCTGAAGGGTTAGTGGGGGACGGGTCGGGAACATGGGTGAGGCGGAGGCGAGTGGGGCCCAGTGGTTCAGATTTCCACTGGTCATTTGAGGTGGGACACATGGTACCACAGTGTGACCCAGGAGTTTGGCCACTGTGGGGGTGGTTAGGATAACAATGTGAGGTCCCGACCACCTGGGCTGCAAAGATCCTGGTTTGAGCTTTCAGAGGAGAACGCTGTGGCCTGGTTGGAGACATGTTGCTGGGTGGGGGTCCTCCAGTCCTGGAACAACAAGGAGGGTGTAGTCCGCGTGCTCCCTAAGCAGGTGGTGGAGAAGAGAGAGGAAGGGAAGGTAGGAAGCCAGTGGGGGCGGTTTTACAGGGAGATTATGGGAAACCAGGAAAGGCCGGCCGTACAGCAATTCGAAGGGGCTCAGGCCCGTTGGCCCCCGTGGGGTGGCCTGGACCTGGGCCAGGGCAAGAGGTAGGAGTGTGGGCCAAGAGAGTTTTACCTCAATAGCAAGTTTGGCCAAATGGTCTTTGAGGATGCTGTGGGCCCGTTCAACTTTATCCGACGACTGAGGATGGTAAGGGATGTGTAGTTTCCAGGAGATGTTGAGGGACTTGGCGACTAGCTGGACTACTTGGGCCGTAAATGCTGAACCATTGTCTGACTAGATGGTGGCAGGTAGACCGAAGCAAGGGATGATTTCTTGAGTAAGGAGGGAGGCCACCATGTCTGCTGTCTCCTGGGAGGTGGGGCAGGCTTCAATCCAACCTGAAAAGGTATCTACAAAAGTTAGGAGGTAGCAGAGCTTTTTGTGAGTGGGCATATGAGTGAAGTCAATTTGCCAGTTTGGGGCCAGTAAGTTGCCCCGAATTTGGTGAGTAGGAAACTGTGGCCTTAAGCCTCCGAGGCAAGACCTTAGAGCAAGTAACGCATGCCTTGTGTACCTGCTCAATTGTTTATTGCAGACCTGCTGAGAAAAAGAGGGGCTGTACAAAGCGATGTAACGCCTTAGGCCCTATATGTAAGGATTGGTGGATTTCAGCAATAATTTTAGGGACCTGTTCCTGAGGAAGGGCAATTCTATTATTTAGGAAGATCCAGCCCTGATTAGAGTCTGTTCCTCCTTTCAGTATGAGGGCCTGTTTTTCTGATGGTGAGTATACAGGCTGTGTGGCCGTGGTAAGGAAGAGAACAGGGGTAGGGGTCAACTTGGCATTAAAGATCTTGCTGCTGTGTCTGCCCGTGCATTGCCCCAGGAGATGGCATCATGCTGGGCCCAGTGTCCTCGGCAGTGTATGACTGCAACCTCCCTGGGCAATGATAAGGCCTGTGAAAAGTTGGAGATCTCTGTAGCATTGATTATGGGGGACCCCTTTGTGGTAAGGAATCCCCACTCCAGAGGGCAGAGTGGCAATGGGTAATAAGAAAGGCATATTTTGAGTCAGTATAGATATTTGCTCACTTTCCCTGTGCTAGTGTAGGAGCTTGGGTTAGGGCAATGAGTTCCGCCTTTTATGATGTAGTTCCATCAGGGAGGTGACGTGCCTCGAGGGTGGCTGAATCTGTGACTACCGCATAGGCTGCCTTTCGCCTCCCGTCGGCTGTCATTACTGAACTTCCAACCACATAGAAGGTAAGGTCTGGGTTAGGTAGGGGAAGGTTGGATAGGCCCTCCTGAGGTTTGGCAAGTGCATCCATTAGTTCAGGGCAAGAGTAGACTGGGGAAGGGGGAAGGGATGGAAGGGGAAGCAAAGTAGCTGGATTTGAGTGCGGAAGTGGGGTGAAGGCTGACTGAAGGATTTTCAAGGAAGAGCAGGTGGAACTCCTGAAGACGAAAGGGCCCTCGGTGAGCAAGAGATTTGTGGGAGAGGAGGTCGGTAAGCCGGTGAGGAGAGAACACTGAGATGGACTGGCCCACGGTCAGTTTTAGGGATTCCTTGGTAAGTTCTGTTGCTGCTCCCAGGGCCTGCAGGCAAGGCTGCCACCCCCTGACTGTGGGGTCAAGTTGCTTCGATGATTAGGCTACAGGGTGGAACACAGGACCCAGGGGTTGGGTTAGAACCCCAACAGCAACGCCCTGTTTGTCATCAGTGAACAGACAAAAGGGGCAACTGAGGTCCGGCAGATGAAGTGGGGGTGTGGTGGACAGAGCAGTTTGGAGGGTTTTAAAAGCCCATTTTACAACCTCAGGATGGGAGAGAGGTCCCGTGGCGGTGTCCTTAGCCACCACGTGCAGAGGTTTAGCTAGAGAGGCAAAGTTAAGTATCCAGTGGCTGAAAAATCCTACAAATCCTAAAAAGGAGAGAATCTGGTCAGAGTCTCGGGGGCTGCAGTGAAAGAAGTGCTTTCCGGCAATCTGTCCTTAGGCTTTTAGTTTTGGGGGTGAGGCAAATGCCCAAGTAGACCACCGAGGTGACTGATAATTGTGCTTTGGAGGGAGATACTTGGTATCCCTGAGATCCAAGAAAGTTAAGGAGAGTAGCAGTATGCTGTTGGGATAGGGAGAGGGAAGGGCTACAAAGTAACAGGTCATCCACGTACTGGAGAAGGAGACTGGGTTGAAGGGGGCAGGAGCCAAGGTCGGCTGCCAAGACTTATCCAAAAATGTGGGGGCTGTCTCGGAACCCCTGAGGCAGGACCGTCCAGGTGAGCTGTTGTGACAGGTTGGTCAGAATCAGTCCAGGTGAAGGCAAAGAGAAAGTAGGACTCAGGGTGAAGGGGAATGGTAAAGAAGGCATCCTTGAGGTCAAGAACTGTAAACTGAGAAGTAGTGGAGGGAATGTTTGATAATGGGGTGTATGGGTCGGGGACTACAGGGTGGAGGGGTACCACCACCTTGTTAATAAGGCACAGGTCCTGAACCAGGCAGTAGCCGCTGGACAGCTTTTGGACTGGCAAGATAGGAGTGTTACAAGGGGAACTGGTGGGAATAAGTAGTTCCTGGGCTAGCAGGTGGGTGATGATAGGCTTCAGGCCTTGACAGTGGGCCTTCAAGATGGGGAACTGAGGACATGAAGGAAAGTGGGTAGGATCTTTGAGAAGTATTTAACCGGGGTATGATGTTTTGCCACTACAGGCTTGGAGGTATCCCATACCAGGGGATTAACCACGTCAGGAGGGATGGGGGTTGGGGCAAGGAGTTAAGACAGGGCATGGCATCAGTTAGAAGTGGCAGTAGGAGGTGAGCAGATGATGGGCTTGAGTGTGGGGGGGGCAGTGAGTTGGAGAGTGGCCCCCACAGTCTGGAGAATGTCTCGTCCTAAAAGGGGGACTGGGCACAAGGGTATGATTAAAAAAGAGTGGGAAAAGGGGTGTCCCTTGAGGACAGAGGCTAAAGGATAGGTTTGATTAGGACAGAAAGGCTTTCTGTCAATTCCCATGACTGAAACCTGGGAAGGTATGCTAGGTCCTGAGTAGGAAGGCAGTACAGAATAGGTAGCCACCATGTCCACTAAGAAGAAAATGGACTTACCCACTACCTGCAGCGCTACCCTGGGCTCAGCAAGGGTTATGGGGGTCTTCGAGTCCAGGCTGCGTCAGTCATCCAAAAGGCCGAGAAGTTCAAGCAATGGGATTGCTTCCTATGGACCAGCCTGCCCTCCACATAGAGGTGTAGGGGGTGGGCCTGTAGTCCGGGACTGTGCCAATTACTGCGCCAATGTCCCAGCCACTTGCAGTCTGGGCAGGGCTTGGTAGGTGGTCAGGGACATGGGACACTGACGTGCCCAGTGTCCCTCCTGACCGCACTTGAAACAGGGCCTAGGCAGAATGCCTCCAGAGTTCTTGACAGGTTTTGATGGACCCCCTCCACCAGGCGCCTAGTGGGCTGCTGGCCTCAGGGCTGCCACAAGAGCTTGGGTTTGGAGGCTTACCTTTTGCTGCAGACGGGCCTGGTGGGTGGCCTCAGCCTTTTCTTCTCAGCCATTAAAACCTTTAAATGCCATGTTTACCAGGTCTCATATGGGCGTTTGGGGGGCCCTCCTCAGCCTTTTTAAGTTTCTTTCTAATGTCAGCCACTGACTGAGAGATGAAATGGGTGGCTAGGACTGTAGCCCCTGCTAAGGAGGCCAGATCTAGCCGGGTATGGGGGATCTCAGCATTGGTTAATCAGTCGAGGAAGGCAGCTGGGTTATCAGGACCCTGAGTTATTTCCCTTATCATAATTAACTACCTTTTGGGCTGTGCTTTGCATGCCCACTAAGAGGCACTGTAGCATTTGGTCTCAGCAGTGGTGGCCATCTTGACCAGTTTGATAATTCCAATTAGGGTTGGCCTCGGGGACCGCTGCCCCACCTACTGGCATTTGATTATCTGTGAGATGTACCTGATCAGCGTGTGCCTGGGCCACCATAAGGATGCAGTCTCACTCATCTGGGGTGAGGGTGGAGGACAGAATCACACAGGTTTCATGCCAGGTGAGGTCATAAGCCTGGGTGAGGTAATGGAATTCTTTGGTGTAAGCAGTAGGATTGGTGGAAGATGACCCTAGGCGTTTCTCAATGGCTGATAGATCAGAGAGGGAGAAGGGAACATGTACACAAATGCCTTCCGCTCCGGTGACCTCACGAAGGGGGCAAAGGAGGAAGATTTCATCATTAGGAGCACAGCGCAAGCAGGTGTGAGCACTGACAGGAGAGGCTAAGTTGGGACCAGGAAGAGGAGGTGCTGGAGGGGGTTGAGGTTCCGCATATGGCGGAGGATTTGTGGGTCAGGCAGGTGGAAAGGAGAGTTCTTCGGGCAGGTCGGGGTCAGAAAAGGATGATTATGATGGAGGGGCCAAGGTCGGGTGAGGGAGTTTCTTTGGCCAGGAGCACCTGAGCAGTGGTGCAAGAGGAACAGAGGGTGGTACGGGAGCAAAGATACCAGAAGGCCTGAAGGTAGGGGACCTCCAACCATTTACCATTTCTTTGACAGAAATTGTCTAAAACAGTTAGAATGCCAAGATTGAAAGTTCCCTCTGGTGGCCACTTGGACTGGTTGTCCAGAGGATACTAGGGTCAGGCCACGATGGAGAGGAAAAGCAGCCTTTTCTTTTTTATGGAGCAGCCCAGCTGGGGTAAATTCTAGACTAAACATCCCAGTGGTGACTTGGAGTCTAGGTGGGACTCCTGATTACCCATAGTCTGCTCTCTGTCGCAGAGTAGTCAGGAGTGAGGAACGGTGTCCCAGACCTCAATACCTGAGTACTGGAGATTACGGGGAAGGACAGGAGTATAGGGACGTCTCTACAATATTCGTGTCTTCTGGGGCAGGTGAGCAGGGGCACCAGGACGTCTCAACGAGGCCCACAGCTCGAAACAGGAGGGAGTCCCTGTTGCAGTCACAATTATGGACAGGTTACCCCAAGGTTCGGAGCAAACAGAGGATAGGGTTATAGGCAATAGGAGTCTTACCAAGTGATAGCTGCAGACGATTGGAGGGGTGGCAGCTCCCTGGTTCGGCTTAGGGTGGAGGAGTCAGTTTCCCCCAGGAGGGATCTTGAACTCCTCCCGGGTTTCGGCACCACTTGTAAGGGTTATTGCTTGTAAGGGTTATTCCGAGTTTTAAAATGGATAAACTGAGGCCAGTATAAGAAAATTAAATGTCAGTTTATTCAGCTCCAAGGCAAGGTTCTATGGTCCGGAGAAAGGGGGCCAGAGAAGTCGTGCTGACTTCCTGGAGCATGGGGTTTTTGTGGCTATGAGGAACGAGCAACAGCTGGGTGCTCTGATTGGCTCTGGGGGAGCGGGATTGGGCTATTGGTTGGCAGGTTGTTGGGCGGGTTTTTTGGTGCAAGATCTGGTTAGGGTTGCATCAGCCGGAATTCCCGACTGGAGGGCTGGGTGCAGAGCTGGGTGCTGAGTGCAGAGCTGGGTGCTGAGCACAGAGCTAGGTGGCTATCCGGACTCCTGATGAGGCATCCAGCCTTACAGTGGTTTTGAGTTTCTTGGGATGACTGAGGGAAATGTGAGCCACCCACTGGCCGAGAGCCCTGGGGCATGACTACAGAGATTCCCCCAAAAGGCACAGGGGAGGGCGGAAGACTTCCATGCCCTCTCTGGGTGCCCCCTTCCTGACTGTCCCCATCTGGCTGTGGCTTGGAACTGCCTCCTGCAGTTCACTCCTCCAGGTAAGGCTTGACTGGGAAGAATTCTGGGCTTGCCATTTCCAAGACAGCCGCATTGCTTCCCTGGCTCTTGTTGGCACTGATTTCATTAAAATGCATTAACGTAGGGTGGTGAAGCCTGTAGGGACAGATTTGGTGGCCCCGCAGTTAACTAAGCTCCTGACTCCTGGGCCAGTGGTGAGGTGGGAAGATGAGCCTGTGTCTCCCATGCTGAGCCAAGACCCTCAGGTCAGCTGAAGGTGACCTTCCAGGTACCCGCAGAGGTCAAAGCACCCGCCCTCTGAAGGAACTTGCCCTGCTTAGCCTCATCCCTGCTCATACATCGGGCATTCAGCTTGCAGTCAAAGATCCCCAAGCAAACAAGGAGAGTCAGCTGACTGAGGGCCAACAGAAACAGCAGGCAGCTGGTATCGGCCACAAGAACTCAGATCCTGAAACTCACCATACAGGTAAGAGGATAGTTATGTAGGAGGTGTTTAGAGAAGTCACACAGTCACAGTGATGAGAAAGCTGCAGGATACATACTATCACACACGAATAGGCAGGCCTTCTTAAAGAACTTTTGAGACACTTTTGGAGGCCTAGGAGGAAGGATCACTTGAACCCAGAAGTTCAAGACCAGCCTAGGCAACATAGGGCTGGGTGCGGTGACTCACACCTGTTAATCCCAGCACTGTGGAGGCTGAGGCAGGCGGATCACCTGAGGTCAGGAGTTCGAGACCAGCCTGGCCAACAGGGTGAAATCCTGTGTCTACTAAAAATAAAAAGTTAACAGTGTGGTGGTGCACACCTGTAATCCCAGCTACTCAGGAGGCTGAGGCAGGAGAATCCCTGAACTGGGGAGGCAGAGGTTGCAGTGAGCCTAGATCATGCAATTGCACTCCAGCCTGGGCAAAAAGAGCAAAACTCCATCTCAATAAAAAAAGGAAAATGATCTGAGTGATGGTCTTAGATGTAAGATGCAATGGCAAACAAAATTACAAATATGAATATGTACGTAAGAGCAATGTCAGCTAAAATACTGGACAACAGCAGCATGTAAATTAGAAGGGATGGAAATGTTCTAAGACCCTCCTGTTGTTGGGAAGAGGATGTAAAATAGTGTTTAATTTGACTTTGATAAGTTAAATGTGCATATTGTAATTTAATGTTAATTACTACAAGAGTGTAACCAGTCTATACATCTCCAATCGAATAACAAAAAAAAAAAAATGCTGTAATTTAAAATGTAGTCCCAGCTGCTTGGGAGACTGAGGCAGGAGGATCTGAGTTTGGATCCTCAGACTAAGAGTTTGAGGCAACAGTGAGCTATGATTGTGCCACTGTACTCCAGACTGGACAACAGTGAGATCCCATAAAATAAATAAATGAGCACAAACTTCTGTCAATTAAAAAATAAGAAATCAGGCTGGGCCTTAGCGCAGTGGCTCACACCTGTAATCCCAGCATTTTGGGAGGCCAAGGTGGGTGGATCGCTTAAACCCAGGGGTTTGAAACCAGCCTAGGCAACATAGGGAGACCCCCATCTCTACAAAAAAATAAGCCGGGCATGGTGGAGCATGCCTGTAGTTCCAGCCACTAGGGAGGCTGAGGTGGGAAGATCATCTGAGCCTGGGAGGTCGAGACCGCAGTGAACTGTAGTCATTTGCGCCACTACACTCCAGCCTGGGCAACAGAGTGAGACCCTCTCTCAAAAAAATTAGAAACAAAACTGAGCAAATTAATGGTGGAAACAAATCTAAGTATTTCCCTAATCACAGTAAGCTGTATGGAATTGTCAGTTAATAGGTAAATGTTAGGGCTGGGCGCGGTGGCTCACGCCTGTAATCCCAACATTGGGAGGCCGAGACAGCCAGATCACTTGAGGTCAGGAGTTCGAGACCAGCCTGGCCAACATGGCGAAACCCTGTTTCTACTAAAAATACAAAAATTAGCTAGTTGTGATGGTACATGCCTATAATCCCAGCTACTCGGGAGGCTGAGGCAGGAGAATGGCTTAAACCCAGGAGGCAGAGGTTGCAGTGAGCCGAGATCGCGCCATTGCACTCCAGCCTGGGCGACAGAGCGGGACTCCATCTCAAAAACAAAAAGGTAAAGGTAAGGAGGAATCTGTGACCCAGAGTCACACACATGAAGACAGGAGGGAGGCGTGAATCAACCAAAAGGAACAAAGTCAAGCTCAGGTGCCTGGGAGGTGAGAGGCCGTCATGTGCCCTGCAAAGCCCAGAATAAGGTTTTAAATACGCAACCCAAAAATAATGGGAGGCCAAGGTGGTTGACGCCTGTAATCCCAAAAATAATGGGAGGCCGAGGTGGGCAGATCACTTGAAGTCAGGAGTTCCAGACCAGCCTGGTCAAGATGGTGAAACTCCATCTCTATTAATAATACAAAAATTAGCTGCATTACCTGGCATGCACCTGTAATCCCAGCTACTTGGGAGGCTGAGGCAAGAGAATCGGTTGAATCCGGGAGGCAGAGGTTGCAGTGAGCCAAGATCACACCACTGGACTCCAGCCTGGGGGTCACTTAGTGAGACTCCACCTCAAAAAAGGAAAAAAAAATGATGTATTGGAAATGGAAACGTGATAGGCAAAATTAGCAAGAAGGCTGAAAGCAGGGAGATCTTTCTGAAAGAATGAAAAGGCAAAGGTGGGTGATGGGCTAGAAAGGTTAAGACCAACGGGAATTCCAAGGGGTGAAAAACGAAGTCGGCAAATGGTGGGAATGAAATTATTAGAGAAATGATTTTCCCCCCAGAACCAAGAAACATGAGTCTCCAGAGTAAAAGCACCTACCAGAGTCCTGCACAAAGATGCTGAGACAGCACACGTCCTCCTCACAGCAGGTACGCACATCACAGCCCCAGCCATCTCCACTGCGAGTGTGCAGCTCATGCCTGCGTACAGGACAGAGCAGGGGGGACGGCTGCAACTGCACTGTGGCCCACTCGTGGCTGTGTGATCTAGGGCCAGTTAATTAACCTTTGTGTACCTCAGTTTCCTCATCTGAAAAATGGACATAGCAGTACCTGTGTCATAGAGGACTGACGAAAAGCAGTGCCAGACACACAGCAAACACCTCACTGCAGCTGCTCCCAGTACCCTGGGACCCACAGCTCAAAGCTGCTGATGATCCTGGCAACCTACAGCGGGCAGGCAAAGGCCAGCGCTGGTCTACACAGCATTCCCACCCTCCCCCACGGGGGACACAGAGGACAGGCCAGCGCTGGTCTACGCAGCATTACCCCTGGGGACCCAGAGGACAGGCAGGCCAGCGCTGGTCTTCACAGCATTCCCACCCTCCCCTACCAGGGACACAGAGGACAGGCGGGCCAGCGCTGGTCTACACAGCATTCCCCCTGGGGACACAGAGGGGAGGCGGGCCTGGGCTGGTCTACACAGCATTCCCCCTGGGCATACGGAGGGGAGGTGGGCCTGGGCTGGTCTACACAGCATTCCCAGCTCCCCACCAGGACATGAGGGACAGAAGGGCTGGGTGAGCTGGTACCACTCGCTCCTGCCGCCTCAGGCCTTCTCGCCTCCTGTGGCTTCACTGCCCGCTGGCCGTTTTTCTTCTTTTTCCCTCTGGACACCCCAGCATCAACTGGCTTCTCCTTCCACTTGTCTCTGCCTCCAGCTGGCTTCCAGCCACCCCAGCTTTCTCTTCTTGGGGTTTTTCACCAGTCCCCCTACCTCCCAGGGCAATGGCAAGCCCCCTTGCCCCCAGCTGGCCGAGGTGCCCCCCAGCTCACTCCCACACTGCACTTTCCTGTCTCCCTCCAGGCCCTGTGCTTTTCTTTTCTTTGGTTTTCGAGTCCCTTCCTCCCCAGCTTTGTCTTCCTCCTTTTCTTTTCCGGGAACCAAGGCCTCCTGTCCCACCTTGCTGCCACTACCTATCTGTCACCTCCTTCTTGGTCTTCCCACCCACACTTCTTTTCCCTACTCATCTTCCTTCTGTCTCATCTCCTGCCCTGTAACTCTCCCTCCTCCTCAACATGGCCAGCCTCATCCTCCGTGCTGGGGTGAGCACCACGCCCCCGCTGTGCACCTGCTCCTGGCCGTGCTTCGCACCTCTCCCATGGGGACCGCCCTGTCCATCCTAACCGCCCACCGCACCTCTCCCATGGGGACCGCCCTGTCCATCCACACCGCCCACCGCACCTCTCCCGTGGGGGCCGCCCTGTCCATCCACACCGCCCACCGCACCTCTCCCGTGGGGACCGCCCTGTCCATCCTAACCGCTCACCACACCTCTCCCATGGGGGCCGCCCTGTCCATCCACACCGCCCACCGCACCTCTCCCGTGGGGGCCGCCCTGTCCATCCACACCGCCCACCGCACCTCTCCCGTGGGGGCCGCCCTGTCCATCCTAACCGCTCACCGCACCTCTCCCGTGGGGGCCGCCCTGTCCATCCTAACCGCCCACCGCACCTCTCCCGTGGGGACCGCCCTGTCCATCCTAACCGCCCACCGCACCTCTCCCGTGGGGGCCGCCCTGTCCATCCTAACCGCCCACCGCACCTCTCCCATGGGGGCCGCCCTGTCCATCCTAACCGCCCACCGCACCTCTCCCATGGGGGCCGCCCTGTCCATCCTAACCGCCCACCGCACCTCTCCCGTGGGGGCCGCCCTGTCCATCCACACCGCCCACCGCACCTCTCCCGTGGGGGCCGCCCTGTCCATCCACACCGCCCACCGCACCTCTCCCGTGGGGGCCGCCCTGTCCATCCTAACCGCTCACCGCACCTCTCCCGTGGGGGCCGCCCTGTCCATCCACACCGCCCACCGCACCTCTCCCGTGGGGGCCGCCCTGTCCATCCTAACCACTCACTGCACCTCTCCCATGGGGGCCGCCCTGTCCATCCTAACCGCCCACCGCACCTCTCCCATGGGGGCCGCCCTGTCCATCCTAACCGCCCACCGCACCTCTCCCGTGGGGGCCGCCCTGTCCATCCTAACCGCCCACCGCACCTCTCCCGTGGGGACCGCCCTGTCCATCCTAACCGCTCACTGCACCTCTCCCATGGGGGCCGCCCTGTCCATCCACACCGCCCACCGCACCTCTCCTGTGGGGGCCGCCCTGTCCATCCTAACCGCCCACCGCACCTCTCCCGTGGGGGCCGCTCTGTTCATCCGCATCGCCCACCACATCTCTCCCGTGGGGGCCACCCTGTCCATCCCCACTGCCCACCGCACCTCTCCTGTGGGGGCCGCCCTGTCCATCCCCACTGCCCACCGCACCTCTCCCATGGGGGCTGCTCTGTCCATCCGCACTGCCCGCCCGAGTGTGCTCCTCCCCGGCCCCCGCCTTGGCCCCTGTCTTCTGCTCCCCGCAGCTGAGGGCCTCAAGCCTGCCCCTCTCGTCCCCGCCCCCCGCCGCCCACTGCTCACACGGCCTCCATGCATCTCCCCACAAGTTTCTCTTCGGATTTTCTTTCTTTTTTTCTTGGTTTGTGCTTCCTTTCCACACAGCCCTTGCCCAGGCCAGTGTCCATGAGCTCACGGACCAGGTCCTCTCCAAGGGCCCCCTTCCAGCTGGGCACCACCTGCAAGCGCTGCATCCTTCTCTCTCTTCTCCTGGGTTCCAGGGCCCCGGGCACGTGGCCTGAGGGCCAACCTCATCCCATCTGCAGGACCTCCGTGCAGCCTTGGAACCTTGCCCAGAGCAGTGAGCACACATCATGAGAGGGGCCACATGGTCATGAGCCCTGCCCAGAGACACCAGAGGAGGGGGGAAGATTCCCCTCCCACCCCAGCAATGACGGCTCTCTGTGGACCTAACAGATGTTTTAACTGAGCTTTGGAATGTTTTAACTGAGCTGCTTGATTTCAGCCCCTGTGGCCTCTGTCAGGAGCAGAAACCAAGGGCAGTGAGCAAAGGGGCCAGAGGTCGGCGTGGGGCTGCTCCCAACTCCAGAGCAGGTGCAGGCCACACCAGGCCATGCCGCCAGCATCCACCCTGACCCAGATCCGGGCAGTGCTAACTTTTATTTTTATTGAGACAGAGTCTTGCACTGTCACCCAGGCCGGAGTGCAGTGGCATGATCTCGACTCATGGCAATCTCCATCTTCCTGGTTCAAGCGCTGCTCCTGCCTCAGCCTCCCAAGTAGCTAGAATTATAGGCGCCCACCAGAACACCCAGCTAATTTTGTATTTTTAGTAAAGATGGATTTCACCATGTTGGCCAGGCTGGTCTCAAACTCCTGACTTCAGGTGATCCGCCCGCCTCGGCCTCCCAAAGTGCTGGGATTACAGGCGTGGGCCACCCCACCCGCCTGCTATTTCACAATAAAATCTTAGAAGGGCCGGGCGCGGTGGCTCAAGCCTGTAATCCCAGCACTTTGGGAGGCCGAGGCGGGTGGATCACGAGGTCGAGAGATCAAGACCATCCTGGTCAACATGGTGAAACCCTGTCTCTACTAAAAATACAAAAAATTAGCTGGGCATGGTGGCGCGTGCCTGTAATCCCAGCTACTCAGGAGGCTGAAGCAGGAGAATTGCCTGAACCCAGGAGGCGGAGGTTGTGGTGAGCCAAGGTCGCGCCATTGCACTCTAGCCTGGGTAGCAAGAGCGAAACTCCATCTCAAAAAAAAAAAAATCTTAGAAGAAAATCAGACACTAAGTTCACTCACTGTTTTCTCCGATCTGCAAGAATAAGCATTCGCCAGGCGTGAGTGGCCGTGAACTTACTCACCAGAATTGCGTTAATATGTGGTTTACTATTGAAATGCCTACCTGGCCTTTTCTCTTGGGTGGCTTTTCACGGTTACTAATCTTCACTGGCTTGATGATCTGTGCAGATCTAGAATACAAATTTATACATAAATACGCAACTCTGCGGCTCATTTAGAGTTGCCATTTTAACAACAGAAAAAGAGGGCCGGGCGGGTGGCTCACGCCTGTAATCCCAGCACTTTGGGAGGCCAAGACAGGTAGATCATGTGGTCAGGAGTTCAAGACCAGCCTGGCCAACATAGTGAAACCCTGTCTTTACTAAAATGCAAAAATGAGCTGGGCATTGTGGTGCATGCCTGTAATCCCAGCTACTGAGGAGGCTGAGGCAGGAGAATCACTTGAACACAGGGTGCGGGGGGGTGCGGAGGTTGCGGTGAGCCAAGATCAGGCTATTGTACTCCAGCCTGGGCAATGGACAAAAAAAAAAAAAAAACCCCAGAGAGTCAAGACCACCTCTCGGAAGCCCCCCATAATTTTAATGACCCTTCTGTTCTTGCAAAGCATGCCTGGCGAAGCTGCTGGTAACCTACATGCCGAGGCATCAAGGAGCCTCCGACTCCGCACACGGCACCAGCTGGTGGTACAAGTGCCCACCCAAGGCCAGAAGCTGCAAACACATGTCAGCCCCTCCCAGCCCCAGGAAGAGTGGGCAGGCAGCAAAAGGCAGCTCCTGGGCACCTCTGGGCCCATCTCTCCCCACCAACACTACAGCAGTTTGGAAAGGGAACTTTTCCAGTTTCATCTGGGAAAATGGTCCTTCAAAAGTCACTTTTGAAGAAGTCATGTGAGAAAATATATTCAGAAACAAAACCCACACTAAACAGAGAGGAACAGACACTTTGTGTTAAGTGGGAATGGCACAGGCCCCACTTCAGGCTGCACACTGGGTCAGGGGCGCTGTCCCGGGGAGCCCCAAGGAGGTTACAGGGTGCCAGGACCCCGGTGTGAACCCGCCCACTCACCGGCTGGCTGCCCACGCTTGCCGGCACCTCACCACGACGGCTCTCACTGCACCACTTGAACATTAGAGCACACACCACGTCAACACAGACAGGAGGCACAGTGAAACACATGTCTTGCAAAGAACAATTTCTGAAAATGTAAGATTTCTGAAAATTACCCGCCAGAGACGCCAAGAGGAAGAGGGAAGATTCACCTCCCCACCCCAGCAACGACTGCTCTCCATGGGCCTAACAAATGCTTCAAGTGGGCTTTGGAAATGGCTTGCTGATCTCAGCCCTTATGTCCTCCGTCAGTAGCAGAAACCAAGGGCAATAAACAAAGGGGTCAGGGGTCAGCTTGGGGCTGATTTCTGAAAATCATGTTAAGAGCCCTACTGAGGCAGAGGCCTGGGCCAGCAGAAAAAGGTAAGGAAGCCCCGCTGTAGCACAGCTGGAAAGCAGGATTCATGCATGGACTGGAATCCAGGCAGGGAAGCCCTCAAAGATGACGCCGAGGTCTGTGCCTGAGAAGACAGACGGCAGCTCCACCGAACCGAAAGGACCAGGGAGGGAAGGGCAGCAGACACCCAGGCTCCTCTCGGGTGTGCTGACTGCAGAGGCCTGGAGTCCCATGGGGAGGGGCCTCCTCTGCCCCAGCCCAGCTTAGCCCTCCTGCCTGAGGAAGGAGAGAAGGGACACCAGAGGGACCAGCGAGGAACCACCCCAGAACAGTGGCAGGAGCTCAGGTGGCTCCAGGCAGACCCTGAGACCCCACCCCCACTGGCCAGCAGTACCTAGTCCCCCCAGTCTCTGGGACTCCCCCAGCCTCACACCCACCCAGGAGACAAAGGCAAGGCTCCCACTCCCCAGACACTCCCTTACTCAGCGAGGACCCCTGTACCCCTGCCCACTGCCCAGCACCATTCCCCAGCTACCGGGACACAGATGGTCACACAGACCCCACAGTGATCCCTGCCACTCCCAGACGCCCCTCCCCAGTAATCCCTCTGGTTGGGGGCATAGAGGGAGAGGTGCAGACACTGTCCCATCAACAAGCCAGGCTCCGTGGCGTCCGGAAGTGCCGGGCCAGCACCTAAGGTGATTAACTGGTACGACCGAGGCAAGGACACTGAACAGCGGAGGAGGAGCGACCTCAGCTGAGCGAGGTGAGCAACAGAACAAGGCCAAGCAGGTGCCGAGGGAGGAGCCGCCCAGCACCGGGAGAGCTGCTGCGGCCACAGGCAGGGTCCATGACAGCCACCATCATCAGCACAGGCTGCAGTCTGGGTGGAAAAATCGGAAAGAAGGGACAGGTAAAGTTTTATGTAAGAAGAGACCCAGGGCCCATGTGACTCATTCTCTACCTCATCCCAACTCAGTGACACAATTCTGGCTCCACCTGGGACAGCACAGGGGTTGTAAAAAGGGGACCCGTGGGAGACTCCCCACAGACAGGTCCCGATTGCCGCACACACACACCACACTGCAGGCACCAGCCAGTCCTTCTCGAGGAGCTGACCCTCACTGGGCAGAGCCACACACTGAGGCAGAGCCCGCAAGCCTAGTGGCAGCCAAGGTCGCCCCCACGCCTGACCTGGCAGAGCCCCATGGGAGGCAGGCCACAGGGCGTCCCTGGTGGCTTAACCAGCTCTGGGCACAGGAGACCAACAATGCCAGCACAAGGCACCTGCAGGTCTCTGGAGGACGCAGCTGCAAACCTTATGCAGACAGAAGCCAGATGGCCTCTCCATCATCAGCACAGGCTGCAGTCCAGGTGGAAAAACCGGAAAGAAGGGACAGTCTCTCCTGCTGCCATGCACTGCTGGGCAGTGTCACACCCCACGTGGAACAGGCTCTCTCGGGCCACACTTCCACACCTCTGGCTGGCACTTCAGCAGAGTTTTTCACTGTTTTAAATTAAAATGCAGATAAGGCTTGCATTAATTTGAGTAGAAAAGTTTAGCACCAACTCAGGGCTTTCATAAAATATACAAGAATACGTGACATACCAGAACACAGAGAAGAGATAAAGTAATTCACACTTAAAGCACAGCGACAAAGTCAGTCATCAGTAAACGGCAACATCCAAATCATCAGCACTCCTTCCAAACTGAGGTCTTACACAGCATTTAGTATTGCACTGCTTTTCAGACAAACCCTTATCCAACAACCCACTAGTAACAGGGCAGACTCTGGAGAGGTTGATTCTGCCCAAGTAGAAGGCCAGCAGGAAACACCTGCAGAAGCCACAACCAGGCAGATGCCGGGGTAGGGGTGATGGTCCAGGGGGTGTGGACACATCTGCATTCTGAGTGTGGCAGTGGCTCTGGCCAAAACTCACCCAACGGTCACTGTCAGTGAGTACAGTTTCTCATGCGTCGATAACGTGTCTGTAAAGCTCACCTCTCACAAAGTGCTCCTGTCCAACTCCAGCCTGAGAGAATGGGGAACCCTTCGGGCTCTTGGCTGAGGGTTTGCTTCACCTCCACAACTGCTCTGAAGCCAGTGCCAGGCCTCCTGAAGCTCAGGAGTGAGGAGAAAGTGCCAGCTTCCAATATAAGGCTGCTCCAAACTCCTGACAGGCAAGGCAGGAGCCGAAAACCCAGAGGAGTTCGCTTCAGGGAGCACTTGACCACCCAACTATTGGGATCTTGAGACACCCAGGAACTTGGTTCTTGGGCCAGGCACTGCCCCTCAAATTTGCTTTCCCTTGCCAAGAGCCCAAAACGATTTAAAAAAAAAAAGATATATATTTAAACAATGCAGCACCAGAGAGTAAGAAAGGGGACTGTGCTGGGTGTGGCAGTGTGCCTGTCATCCCAGCTACTCAGGAGGCTGAAGTGGGAGGATCACTAGTGCCCCGGAATTGGAAGCCAGCCTGGGCAATACAGCAAGACCTCATCTCTAAAAAAGTAAAGAAAAGGAAGCAGTATATATTTTAGTCCATGTTCTGCTGCTGTAACAAATAGCATAGACTGGGCAATTTATAAAGAACACAAAGTTATCTGCCTCAGCAGAGCCTGCCAAGGCCAACATCAAGAAGGTGAGGGCTTATTGCTGTGTCACACCGGGGCAGAAGATGAACCAGTGGGCAAGGCAGAGGGAGGACACTGATCAAACACTATTTCCATCCGGAACTCACTCCTGTGGTAAGAAACCTACCATCGAGAGAACGACATCATCCATTCACAAGGGCGGAGACAAATCACCTCCCAAAGGACTCACTTCTTTTATTTTTTATTTTTAGAGAAGGAGATGGAGTCTTGCCCTGTCACCCAGGCTGGAGTACAATGGCATGATCTTGGCTCACTGCGACATCTACCTCCCGGGTTCAAGGGATTCTCCTGCCTCAGCCTCCCAAATAGCTGGGCATATGCCACCACACCAAATTTTTCTATTTTTTAGTAGAGACAGGGTTTCGCTATATGTTGACCAGGCTGGTCTCCTGATCTCAAGTGATCTGCCCACCTCCCACCTCGCTTCGGCCTCCCAAAGTGCTAGAATTACAGGCTGGGCCACCTGCCCGGCCAGGCCTCACCTCTTAAAGTAGTTTACTATTTAGTATTAAGTATCACAATGGCAATCAAATCGCAACATGAGTTTTAGAAAGAACACTGAAAGCACAGCAGGGGAAGAGCTGAAACACTCCAGGAAGTTTTCAAAGCACAATGGGAGAGAGGGCAGAGCCACCCTCAGTCCAAGCTGGGCTGTGTGGGGCCACAGCCTCCAGCGCCCAGCAGGCCAGGCCTTGAAGCTCAGGCACCGAGGTGAGGATGGGTACCTGGAGCTCAGCAGGCTCCTCCATGATGTGGGTGCAGCAGCCAGGGGTCTCCTCGTGCTGAGGAGGGTGGCTGCCGTGAAGGGTGCCCAGGAGACATGAGGCCTTTCCAGGGCCTCTGGGTCCCACGGCAGCCTTGCAAGCCAGAGGGGACCTCCACCCAAGGCCTCCTTCTGTGCTAAGAGCAGAATTCCTGGAGTTGGAAAGTCCTGCCCCAAAAGCCCATGGAGAAGCCCAGTCAGGGCAAAGCCCACGGAAAGCCCAGGCCCACCCCATCCAGAGACATTCCCACCAGCTCCTGCTTCAAAGTCCCTCAGTCACTGTCACAAATAGAGAGCAGCACACATGTGAGGAAATCACAAGATGATGCCCACACAGAGGACAGCACAAGGGGTGGTAAGGGCATGAGAACACACGGGGTACAAGAGAACTTACAGAAACCGAGTCGTGGCTTTGAGAGGGCCAGGATCTCATGGCCTGAGCCAGTTTCTGCTCGGGACTCCACGAGACTCTGTGACCCTTCTGTCCCACACTCCCAGACAGACCCCCCCCCACCAGACCTCCCCCACAAGCCCAGCTGTGTGTCCTGCTAATCCTGGCATAGAAAGGGGTGCCCTGCAAGGGTGCGGCAGGAGGGTCCTAAGAAGGCCAGTACATTTCACCCAATGTCACTGCTGTGCTCGATGGCAGATGGGGGGGCCTCCAGGTGGGCCTGATCTAACCCCATGCACTGCTGAAAAGCAGTTTTCTTCAGGTGGTGACAGAAAGAGCATCAGAAACTGGGTCCAGGTGCCTCTGCTGGCTGTGAGGATGAAGTGCCACGTGGAAGGGCATGGAGAATGGACCCCAGCTGACAACCAGCAAGAAAACGGCCCTCGGTCCCATGGCTGCAGGGACTGGCTCAACCCCCAGAAGCCCGGTGCCTTGAGACAGGAGCCCAGCTGGCCAGCGCACCCCGACTCAGCCCCTGAGCCCCTAAGCTCAGGGCATTTGACCTGCAGAACTGTGAGCTATGACCAGGCATTATTTATGCCTGCACAGAACACTCTCAGCGGGGTTAGAGGGCAGACCGCGGTCTCCAGGGCAGCAGCCAAGATCGTCCAAGGAGCCTCTCCTCAAGGTGCAGGTTCTCAGCTCCTCACCACAAAACTACCCGCCAGAGGTCAACAGGTGGGCCCAGGAGCCTCTTCTGTTTAATGTTTCATTAGAGAAAATCTCAGATGCTCTCAGGTATGGCACCTGCTCCCAGAGCCCCAGAGGCCCCAGCACACACAAGTCCAGCTGCTAGAAAAGGCCGCCGCAACCTTACACCACCACCAGGTACAGACAACCCGCCTGACCCAAAGACTAGCTTTACCTTCTGTGTCTTTCACCAACCCCAGCGTGCCAGCTCCCCAACACTTTACTAGGACCAATGCGTTTTCTTTCAAAACAACAGGTAACATTTCTCTTTCCAATAAACCCCTAGCACGCTCTTTGTTTTGGGAACCAAAGACCACCCTGGTCTGTGTGTATGCCCTGAACTGCAATTCTGTTTTCGCAAACAGAACATTTTGTTTAGAGATTCATCTATGTATATATAATCTTGAGAGAGTCTTGCTGTCACCCAGGTTGGAGTGCAGTGGCGCAACTTCAGCTCACTGAAACCTCCACCGCCTGGGCTCAAGTAATTCTCCTGCCTCAGCCTCCTGAGTAGCTGGGATTACAGGCGTGCATCATCACGCTCAGCTAATTTTTTTTTTTTTTTTTTTTTTTGAGACGGAGTTTCACTCTTGTTACCCAGGCTAGAGTGCAATGGCGCGATCTCAGCTCACCGCAACCGCCGCCTCCTGGGTTCAGGCAATTCTCCTGCCTCAGCCTCCTGAGTAGCTGGGATTACAGGCACGCGCCACCATGCCCAGCTAATTTTTTGTATTTTTAGTAGAGACAGGGTTTCACCATGTTGACCAGGATGGTCTTGATCTCTTGACCTCGTGATCCACCCGCCTTGGCCTCCCAAAGTGCTGGGATTACAGGCTTGAGCCACCGCGCCCGGCCACGCTCAGCTAATTTTTATATTTTTAGTAGAGACGGGGTTTCACCATGTTGGCCAGGCTGGTCTCAAACTCCTGACCTCAGGTGTTCTGCCTGCCTCAGCTTCTTAAAGTGCTGGGATTACAGGTGTGAGTCACCGCACCGGGCCTCATCTGTGTATTTTCATTTGACTTTCACAAGTATTAATAAACTCCCACAAGCCCATTGCACCAACTCAAAACTTACCAGCTGACATCCCATGTCTTTCCACTGAGTGCCCACCTTCTCCTCTCCTGACTGGCTTCTTCCCAGCAACTCCAACAGAGCATTTCCAAATGTCAACCCGCAGGAATTTCCAATTATCTCCAAAGACGAAAAGTCTTCCTTAAAGACCACACCATGGCTGACTTCAGCAGCACATACGCTAAAACCAGAACAATACAGAGAAGGTTGGCATGGCCCCTGTACGAGGATGACTGCGGATTCGTTAAGTGTTCCATTAAAAAAAAAATTAAAGAACACAACCACTATGCACTATCGAACTTTATTTTATTTATTTATTTATTTATTTTTTTTTTTGAGATGGAGTTTCACTTTTGTTACCCAGGCTGGAGTGCAATGGCGCGATCTAGGCTCACTGCAACCTCTGCCTCCTGGGTTCAGGCACGCCCCACCATGCCCAGCAAATTTTTTGTATTTTTAGTAGACACGGGGTTTCACCATGTTGACCATGATGGTCTCGATCTCTTGACCTCGTGATCCACCCCCCTCAGATTCCCAAAGTGCTGGGATTACAGGCTTGAGCCACCGCACCCGGCCTATTTCATTTCCTATTTTAAGACTGAGTCTCGTTCTGTTGCCCAGACTGGAGTGCAGTGGCACAATCTTGGCCTCAGCTTCCTGTGTAGCTGGGATTACAAGCACCCACCACTGTGCCCAGCTAATTTTTATACTTTTAGTAGAGATGGGGTTTCACTATGTTATCCAGGCTGGTCTCAAACTCCTGACCTCAAGTGATCTGCCCGACAAGGCCTCCCAAAGTGCTGGGATTACAGGCATGAGTCACTGCACCTGGCCCACTATCACACTTTAACAACCAAATTCCTTTGCGAGGCTGAGGCAGGTGGATCACAAGGTCAGGAGTTCAAGACCACCCTGACCAAAATGGTGAAACCCCATCTCTACTAAAAATATGAAAATTAGCCAGGCATGGTGGCATGCACCTGTAATCCCAGCTACTCGAGAGGCTGAGGCAGGAGAATCGCCTGAACCCAGGAGGTAGAGGCTGAAGTGAGCCGAGATCACACCAATGCACTCCAGCCTGGGCAACAGAGCGAGACTCTGTCTCAAAAAAAAACAAAAACAAAAACAAAATTCCTTATTATCGACTATCCACGGAGTGCTCAAACTTCCCAACTGTCTCACTATTTAAAACAATCTTTCTGTAAATCAGAATTGAAACAAAGTCCAATGCATTTGAATAGACTTTTGGGTTCTTTTTTTATTTTTAATGTAATCTACTTTAATTTCAATTTTTAGAAAACTTGCTATTTTGGAAAACTGCAGGCATATGCAGCAGCAGAATTATAGGCACTCCCTACTGACAGACTGTCCTTGACCAAACTTGAGTCTGGCTCCTGAGTCCTCCTCTTTGGCAAGGCCTGACCTTGGCTTAGACCTTGACCTACTTCATCCAGTTTCAGCAAGACTCCGCTGGTCAGCTCAGTGAAAACCCCCAATGCTTGGCATCTAAGCTCCCTCAACATGGGGTTAACTCCTCCTCCGCCTATGCTACAGCTCATCACCCTGGCCTGCCTTCAGCAAGACCTTCTACCCTATGTCTCCTCATGGGAATTTTCCAACTGCTTCTCAGCTGACATCGCCGTGTGTCCTTGCTGTATTTGGGGTTGAGCTCAATCTCTCCCCTACTGCAAAACCCCATTACAGCAGCGTCTCTTGTAAAAGTCAGCCTTACCATCTTCAACAAGTGTCATAGAAACTTCTCAGCCAGGTACAGTGGCTCACTCCTGTAATCCCAGCACTTTGGGAGGCCAAGGCGGGTGGATTACCTGAGGTCAGGAGTTTGAGACCAGCCTGACCAATATGGCGAAACCCCATCTCTACTAAAAATACAAAAAAAAAAAAAATTAGCTGGGCATGGTGGCACACACCTGGAATCCCAGCTACTTGGGAGGCTGAGGCAGGAGAATCACTTGAACCTGGGAGATTGAGGTTGCAGGGAGCCAAGATGAGGTCACTGCACTGCACGCCGGCCTGGGGGACAGAGCAAAACTCTGTCTAAAACAAACACAAGAAAAAACTTCAACACCAGGCATCTATCGCCCAGTCTTAGTCTTAAGATTCTTTTAGCCCAGCCAGGCGCAGTGGTTCACACCTATAATCACAGCACTTTGGGAGGGCAAGGCAGGCTGATCACAAGGTCAGGAGATCGAGACCAATCTGGCTAACTCAGTGAAACCCCGTTCTACTAAAAATACAAAAAATTAGCCAGATGTGGTGGCACGCACCTGTAGTCCCAGGTGCTCAGGAGGCTGAGGCAGGAGAATCACTTGAACCCAGGAGGCGGAGGTTGCACTGAGCCAAGATCGTGCCACTGCACTCCAGCCTAGGCGACAAAAATTTTTTTAACCCACAGAAAGCACCCAGACTTTTCAAACTACAGGTAACACTAACTGCATATTCAATGGTCAAAGACAGGAAGCTTCCCACTAAAATCAAGAATAAGATGAGGATGTCCACTCTCACCACCACCATTCAGCATCATACCAGAGGCTCTAACCAGAGCAAACAGGTAAGCAGATGAAATAAGGCATCCAGAGCAGAAAGAAAGAAGTACATTATTATCTCTATTTGCAGTTGGCACGATCTTGTATATAGAAAATCCCAGGCCAGGTGCAGCGGCTCACGCCTATAATCCCAGCACTTTGGGAGGCTGAGGCAGGCAGATCACAAGTTCAGGAGATCGAGACCATCCCAGCTAACTCAGTGAAAACCATCTCTACCAAAAATACAAAAAATTAGTCGGGCCTAGTGGCACAAACCTGTAATCCCAGCTACTCGGGAGGCTGAGGCAGGAGAATTGCTTGAACCCAGGAGGTGGAGGTTGCAGTAAGCCAAGATTGCACCACTGCACTCCAGTCTGAGTGACAGAGCAAGACTCTGTCTCAAAATAAATTTAAAAAAAAAAAAAAAAAGAGGTTTGGGCGCTGTGGCTCACACCTGTAATCCCAGCACTTTGGGAGGCCAACACAGGCAGATCATGAGGTCAAGAGATCAAGACCATCCTGGCCAACATGGTGACACCCTGTCTTTACTAAAAACACAAAAATTAGCTGAATGTGGTGGCGGGCACCTGTAGTCCCAGCTACTCAGGAAGCTGAGGCAGGAGAATCACTTGAACCCAGGAGGCGGAAGTTGCAGTGAGCCAAGATCATGCCACTGCACTCCAGCCTGGGTGTCAGAATGAGACTCTGTCTCAAAATAACAATAATTAATTAATTAATTAACTTTAAAAGGCTGGGTGTGGTGGCTCATGCCTATAATTCCAGCACTATGGGAGGCCAAGGTGAGTGGATCATTTCAGGTCAGAAGTTCAAGACCAGCCTGGCTAACATGGTGAAACCCTATCTCTACTAAAAATACAAAAATTAGCCAGACAGTAGTGGTGCATGCCTGTAATCCCAGCTACTCGGGAGGCTGAGGCAGAGGCAGGAGAATCACTTGAGCCTGGAAGGCGGAGTTTGCAGTGAGCCGAGATGGTGCCACTGTACTCCAGTGTAGGGGACAGAGTGAGACCCTGTATTAAAAAAAAAAAAAAAAAATCCATTTATAATAGCACCAAAAAATAAAATACTGAGCAATAAATTTAACCAAGAGATATAAAGCGTATACTCTGAAAACTGTCAAACAATGCCAAAGAAATTAAAGGCCGCCTGAATGAACAGCCATCCCGTGCTCACGGACTGGCTGACTTCATGGGGCTAGGACAGCAATATTCCTCGAAAAGCTCAATACAATCCCCATCAGATTTCCTGAAAACTCAATTCAATCCCCATCACAATTCCAGCTGGCATTTTTGCAGAAACTGACAACCTGACCCTAAAATTCACAGAAATACAAGGGACCCATATTGTTTGACCCAGGGTCAAAACAATCTTAACAAAAGAAGAACAAAGTTAGAGGAGTCATACTTCCTGATTTCGAAACTTCAGAGCTACAGTGATGAAGACAGCGGGGCACGGTCATAAGGACCGCACGGAGACTGGAGGGTCCACTCGGAGTCTGGAAATAAACCCACACACCTGTGGACAACTGACTTCAACAAGGGTGTCAGACCACTCAACAAGGAAAGAACAGGCTTTTCAACAAGGGGTGCTGACTATCCACAGGCATAGAAGGAAGGTAGACCTCTTGCTCACACCACACGAAACATTAACTCAAAGTGGACCAAAGACCTAAATGTAAGAGCCAAAGCTAGAAAACTCTTAGAAAAAAACCACACAGGTATAAATCTTTATGACCCTGAATTAGATCATGGTTTCTGGGGTGGGTTTGTTGAGGCCGGGTCTCACTCTGTCACGCAGTCTGCAGCAAAGTGGCACGATCACAGTTCACTCCAGCCCTGAACTCCGGGCTCAAGCAAGCCTTCTACTTCGCTTACCACAGCTGGGACTACAGGTGCTCACCACAATGCCTAGCTGGTTTTTTAATTTTTTGTAGAGTCAAGGTCTCGCTTTGATGCCCAGCCTGGTCTCAACCTCCTGTCCTCAAGTGATCCTCCTACCTCAGCCTCCCAAAGTGCTGGAATCATAGGCAGATAATGGTTTTAAAAAACAAGTACAGGAAAAGCACAAACAACCGAAGATAAAACACGTCAATTGAACTCAGGTAAAAGAGATCAACCGACAACTTTTGTGCTTCAAAGGACACCATCAAGAAAACAAAAAGATGACCCACAGATAGGGGTCTAGTCTCCAGAATATACAAAAAACTCTTAACAACAAAAAACAAACAACCCAATTAAAACCAGGTAAAGGGCCAGGCAGGGCGGCTCACACCTATAATCCCAGCACTTTGAGAAGCCAAAGTGGGAGGAAGACTTGAGCCCAGGAGTCTGAGACCAGCCTGGACAAGATGGTGAGACCCCATCTCCACAAAAAATTTAAAAATATACACCTGTATTCCCAGCTACTCAGGAGGCTGAAGCGGAAGGATGGCTGCAGCCCAGGAGTTCGAGGTTGCAGTTAGCTATGATGTCACTGCACTCCAGCCTGGGCAACAAAGTGAGACCCTGTCTCTTAAAAGAAAAAAAAGGTAAAGAATGTAAATAAACATTTCTCCAAAGATGAGACACAAATGGCCAATAAGCACATAAAAAGATGCTCAGTATGACTAATCACTAGGGAAATTAAACCCACAGTGAGTTCCCACTTCACATCCACCAGTGAGGAAGACAGCAGAGCACTGTCATAAGGACACACACGAGACTGGAGGGTCCACTCGGAGCCCAGAAATAAACCCACACACCTGTGGGCAGCGGACTTCAACAAGGCTGTAATCTCAGCACTCTGAGAACCGAAGTGGGAGGATGACTTGAAGCACAAGTCGGCCATTGTGAAAAAGGCAGAAAGTAAGCGCTGGCAGGAACGTGTGAAAACTGGACTCCCTGAACAACACTGCTGAGAATGTGCAATGGTAATGCTGCTTTAAAAACACTTGTTGGGGCTGGGCACAGTGACTCATGCCTTTACTCCCAGCACTTTGGGATCACTTGAGGTTAGGAGTTCGAGACCGGCCTGACCGACATGATGAAAGCCCGTCTCTACTAAAAAGACAAAAGTTAGCCAGGCATGTGGCGGGCGCTTGTAACCCCGGCTACTCAGGAGGCTAAAGCAGGGGACCGCTTGAACCTGGGAGGCGGAGGTTGTAGTGAGCTGAGGTCTTACCACTGCACTCCAGCCTGGGTGACAGAGTGAGACTCCATCTCAAACAAACAAAAAAAAAGTTTGTTGGTCTTCAATAAATTAAACATGAAATTCCCATAGGAGCCAGAAATTCCACTTCTAGCTATGTACCTGGAAGCACTGCAAAGAGGTATCCAAACAAATGCAGATAAAGAAAGACTCGTAGCAGCGTTACTCACAACAGCCAAACGGGGCAGCAGCAGACGGACGGATCAGCAAAGCACAGAGTGTACACGTGACAGGGCATTTCCAGCTGTAAGAAGGAATGAAGCGTTAATGCTTGGCACACTGTGGATGGATGCTGAAAATGGGTGACAGGAAAGAAACCATGCACAAAGGAAAAACACTGTAGGATTCTGTTCACAGGGAAGATCCAGAATAAGCAAATCCATGGAAATAGAAAGCAGATCAGTGGTTGCCAGGGGCTGGGGGAACGGAGAATGGGAGCGTTAAAAGAAAACCTTCAGACAAATTAAATTTAACAGCGTTTAACTGACCAAAGAATAATCTGAGAACTGGGCAGCTCCCAGAACCAGAACAGGTCCAGAGCGAGTTCGGGGTACCACGTGGTCAGACCACATTTATGGAAAGACAAATGCGACAAAATATGAAAAAGAAGAAAAAAGACAAAAAAAGAAAAGAGAAAAAGGAAAGTGATGCACAGAAAACAGCCAAGCAGTTTTGTAAAGTCGCAGCAACACTTAACACTTGGGATATTTCCCCATAAAAATCTCCATTTCTGCCTTCACTTGAACAGACTCAGCATCCTGGAAGGTGTGGCCTGGGCACCGCCTGCCTACTTAGAATTACATTCCCTGCCAGGTACTGTAATCCCAGCACTTTGGGAGGCCAAGGCACGCGGATCATGAGGTCAGGAGATCGAGACCATCCTGGCCAACATGGTGAAACCTTGTCTCTACTAAAAATACAAAAAAATTAGCTGGGCGTGGTGGCACACACCTGTAGTCCCAGCTACTTGGGAGGCTGAGGCAGGAGAATTGCTTGAACTCGAGGCAGAAATTGCAGTGAGCAGAGATCTTGCCACTGCACTACAGCCTGGGCAACAGTGTGAGACTCCATCTCAAAAAAAAATTACATTTCCAGCTCTCAGCACAGGCAGGATGGCAGAAGAACGCCGAAGCAGCATGCAGCAGACACAACCGGGATGGCCCGGCACAGGCAGATGCAACCGGGATGGCACAGCTCCTTACCAGAAATCAGTACACACAATCTGACATGATGCAGAGAAAACACCACATTGAACAGCTCCTGCGTTCTAAGACCAGGTGCTTAATCTACGGACACCTTATTTAAAAGGACACAATTAGCTCAAACTGATTCATCCTACTAAATGGATACACACAGCCTGCCATCAACCTGTGGATATACCACATTTCTCAAAAGCAAAACCTAACTATTGTTCTATCAGGCTTTTTTCTTTGTTCTTCTGGACACAGAAAGCTATTTACATGATTATCTGACACACGTAAGCATCAGAGGAGAGAGCAGAGAGAGGGAAGGTGAGTACAGCTGCAAGCCTAATGCCTTTTCAACCTTTTTTGGTTCCAGTCTTTGAAAAAGGTATAGTTATCTTTTTCAACTGATTGTTACCACAGTAACAATCTGAGAAGATCATTTATCTAAAACAAAAGCCAACAAAAAGGACCCCTGGCACATGAGAGAGATGCCAGACCCCCTTGTTACACTTGGGCCCCCACACAAATGTGCAAGAGCGGGATTTCTGCATCTGTCAGTGGCAGCCCGCGTTACCAACCTGTTCTGCAGTCCTTGAATTCTAACTCTGCTCAAGTGGAAGCAAAGACTGGAAAAAGAACAGTGAGGCAGGTCCTAACGCCACTGCAAAGGCCAGGCTCTCAAGATGAAAGCTGATCTCACCCCCTGCCCTCACTCCCCATTCCCTCCCACCCCGTTTCACCTCCCACTACAAAGAAAAGGGATAGAGAGAACAACCTTACCTGACAGTAAGACTGTCCTGTCCTGGATTTTCTTTTGAAATGGAGAATTTATTTTCTTCTTTCAAGCACTGCTATAAGTCACAAGAGAACAGGGTTACACTGAGGACATTTCTGTGAAATGTCACAATAAACAGAACTTCTGTGAAAACACTAAAATGAACCCCACCACGGCATCCTGCATGTGGCCAGAGGGCAGAGAGACACACACTCAGGGCAGGAGCTGGCCAGGTCCAGGCCACCCACTCCCCGACTCAAGGCTGCTGCCCTTACAACAGTTTAAGTCTGGCAGCAGCCATTAAGGGATTCCAGGTAACTGGTAACTGATTCTCCCAGGATGGACGAGCATGCGGTACCCACACCTAACACCGGCTCCTTTTACACCCCATACACGACACAGGCAGCATGCTGGCAGCAGATGCAACCCTCCTGAAATGTGGCATAAATGCACCTTGTGTGAACACAAAGTACATATTTTTTAATTTATCTATGTAAATGATCAAAAAAGCTTTTAATACTTGCAAAATACTCATTTAACTCATTTTAAAGGTTCATGAGGCTGAGTGCAGTGGCTCACACTTGTAATCCCAGCACTCTGGGAGGCTGAGGCCAGAGGATTGAGCCAGGATCTAGACCAGCCTGGGCAACATAGGGAGATCCCATCTCTACCAAAAAAAAAAGGAAGAAGAACGAAGAAGGAGGAAGAAGAAGAGGAATAATAATAATAATAATAATAATAATAATAATTAGCCGGGCGTGGTGGTACATGCCAGTAGTCCAGCTACTCAGGAGGCTGAGGTGGGAGGATCACTTGGGCCCAAGAGGTTGAGGCTGCAGTGAGCTATGATCACCACCGCACTCCAGCCTGGGCAATAAAGCGAGACCCTGTCTCAAAAAAAAGTTCATGAGTAAAAACAAAAATTAAGAACACAACATACTGAACGTATTGAATATAATGAATTTGAAAATGAAACATTTGGTATGCAGTATAAGAGCAGATTAAAAAGAAAAAATAATAAAATAAAAATGAAACATGAAGGCCAGGTGTGGTGGCTCATGCCTGTAATCCCAGCACTTTGGGATGCTGAGGCAGGGACTGCGTGGGGCAAGGAGTTCAAGATCAGCCAGAGGAACAAAGTGAGACCCTGTTTCTAGAAAAATTAAAAGCATTAGGCCGAGCTAGGTGGCTCACGTCTGAAATCCCAGCTGGGGGTTGTGGGGCATGACTATAGCCCCAACCTCACCATCCCGAAAACCCAGGAGGTGGAGGTTGCAGTGAGCCAAGATTGTGCCATTGCACTCCAGCCTGGGTGACAAGAGTGAAACTCCATCTCAAAAAAAAAAGAAAAAAAATAGGCTCACGCCTATAATCCCAGCACTTTGGGAGGCCAAGGTGGGCGGATCACGAGGTCAGGAGTTCAAGACCAGCCTGGCCCATATGGTAAAATCCCATCTCTACTCAAAATACAGAAATTAGCCGGGCGTGCTGGCACGTGCCTGTAGTCCCAGCTACTCGGGAGGCTGAGCAGAAGAATCACTTGAACCTGGGAGACGGACATTGCACCCGAGTGGCCGAGATCACACCACTACACTCCAGCCTGGGCGACACAGCAAGACTCTGTCTGTAAATAAAAATTAATAACATAACTAAATTAAAATGAAACATTGGGGTAAATAAAAGGTTCGAACCTTGTCTTCGCCATCTTCCCTGACTTTTCTGTTTGGCTTCTTCACTTGGAGCTTCTTTTCGTTTTCCAGCTTTATCTGCCAGTACTCTCTCTTGCTTTAATCAAATAAATATGTTCCTGTAACTCCAAAGAAGAAACAGGCATCACCAATGCCAAAATCATGTTTTTGACAGGAAGAAACATCAACTTCACAGGAGGGCAGAGACCTCACGCCCCTTCCAGTCCTCCTTAGTTCCTATCCTAGGCTCCAGTTCACACACCACCTGTGGCCCAGAGAGCTCCTCCCAAACCCCCTCTACTGGTGTAGTGATGAGATTAGACCTGAATGTCACAAAATCAGGGCCAGCAGGTGAAGCACCCCCAGCAACAAAATCCATTGTCACAAACACGCAAAGGCTGCTGCTTCCCAACTGTATTGTCAGCTCTCTAGGGCAACTTTAGCATCGCTGGGAACTGCTTCAAATCGGGCCCCTGCCCATCTCCCATCACCTATCTGCAACCGAGTGTCCCCAGCTGCAAGAAAACACACACGTCCCTGAGGCCCTGGGGAGAGGAGCAGGACCATTCCACAGAGATGAGCCTGGACCCAGGCAGCAGGGACACTGCTGCACCCATGGCTGGAGTGACACGGAAACCACGGCAGCAGCCGAGAGGGCAAGAGAGGCCTCTGTTGGCTCCACCCACCAATGGATGGTGCTTATTCCCGACACCACTACTATACGACAAGGCTCTCTGGAAAGTTTCCGTTAGCCAATGCCAAACATCTTCCCGGATCTTTTTTTTATTTTATTTTTTTAAGATGGAGTCTCACTGTATCGGCAGGCCAGAGTGCAGTGGTGAACTCGGCTCCCTGCAACCTCCACCTCCCAGGTTCAAGTGATTCGCCTGCCTCAGTCTCCCGAGTAGCTGGGACTACAGGCACCCACCACCAAACCCAACTAATTTTTTTATTTTTAGTAGAGACAGCTGTTTCACCATGTTGGCCAGGATGGTCTCAAACCCTGAGCTCACACGATCCTCCTGCCTCACCCTCCCAAAGTGCTGGGATTACAGGTGTGACCCACTGCACTGGCCCTTAAGTAGACTATTTTGAAGGCTGCATAAAGACTCCCACGAAAATAGCCAGTTCATGGGTTTCAGCTGGAAACGTACCGCTTTCGATGCGTCAGACCAAAAGGAAAAGAAAACAGCTGCAAACTGGAGGCGCTGAGGCGGCCGCAAGCAAGGCGATCCAGGAGAAGGGAGGCCGGTCACAGCCCAGGAGAAGAGAAGGGCAGGGAAAAGGCCGGCTCCATAAACAAAGGCCCTGGGGCAAGCGCATCCAAAGCAGTCCCTCTGGGGCAGGGGACAGAGCCGGATACTATCAGCCACCGCCATTTCCAGGCCCTCTTCCTGGGCAGCCAGAGTGGCACCGCGGGTCAGGTGCAGGGCCCAAGCAGAGTCAGGGGCCAAGGAAGTGATGGGGGTGGGGCAGCGAGGGGTGAGGACACCAAGGGGGAGGGGCCGTAAGGAGGGAAGAGGACAAGGGGGCCTGCAGCGGGGGCACCAAAGGAGGGCCCAGGGAGGTGGAGGCAACACTGAGCGCCCGGAGAAGAGGACACGTTGGTGGCGTGGTGTGCGGAGCGGGAGGTACACGGAGGAGTCGTGGAGCGGCGGGGGACCTGAGGGGTCGTCACCAAGAGCGTGACCTGGGTCACCCACAGGAAGAGCGCCACCGAGGGCTGGGCATGACCCCTCCCTCCCGGCAGCCCTGCACCCTCAGGTCGAGTCCCACCTCCTCTGCAGCTCCTCCAGGGCCCACCTGAAGCTACTCCACCACAGAGCCACTCCACCACGGCAGCTCCGCTGACCTGCTTCCCCCAGGACTGCTCCGAAACGTCGGAGAGAGCCTCGGGCCGCGCATGCGCAGCACCCGCCACGTGCCAGGCCTTGACGCCGCAGGTGCTGCCGGGAAGGGGGCGGGCTGCCCAGGCGCAGGAAAGGCCACATGGTGGCCACGTGAGGCTGGTGGTGGCCACATGGGGCTTCTGGTGGCCGCGCTCCGTTGGGCTCTGGGTTCCTGCGCTCTGCGGGCGGTGGTGCTGGCGGGCACTCAGGAGGTGGGTGGGTGGAGGCTGGCCTGGGTGGAGGGGCACTCATGGGCCACTGTGCTGTGGTGGAGCCTCGCCAGACCCTGAGGGACTTTTGCGATCTTGAAGATAAACAGGATCGTGTTTTGAGAAAAGTTCACGGAGTAAAGCCTGAGGTGCGAGCTGTCACCGGGTGGCCTCTGCCTAGCAGCCTGTATATTGCTTGTGAGAGTCTCCACTCAGCCTGAATGTCGTGCCTGGGAGAAGGGCTGCCAGGCCACACTGGTGGGGTGCAAGAGGCACCACATCGGGGTCTGTGGGTCTGGGGTGACGTGGGAGAAACTGAGTCTGGAAAATTGAGCAGATGTGGCCACAGTAGCAGAATGGACGAAGGCCCTGAGGCCGAGAGGGACCTGTGTGGACAAGGGCACAGCGAGTTGCTGTGGATGGCCAGCATGGAGCATGGCTCTCTCCAAACAGGCCCTTCCTGCCGGTGTTTTATCAGAGAGGTGGACCCAGGAAGCAGGGAGCAGGGAGTAAGTGTGTTGGGGAGCAGGTGAGTGCCGTGGCCCCTAAACTAGGCCTCCTGGAGGCCTCTGGGAGAGAAAGGGACACAGTTCCGAGTGGATTTGCTCTGGTTTCCAGGGGCTATCTATGCCGCCCCCACCTCCACCAACTGCAATTCCAGCAGGCCTGGGCACAGGCCAGCACTGAGGAAAGCCCTGAGGCAGGAAGTTACAGGTGAGGGGGGCGGGGAGCGTTGGAGTGCGTGGGAGAGGCAGGGTGTCGAGCGTCAGTCGCGCTGCATGTGTGCCGTGTGCGTGTTGGCGCTGGGGAAGGGCCTCGGGTGTGGACACGATGGTGCGGGCACCATGGAGCACCACTCGCACATGATCCTGTGTGCGTTGTGGAGAGATGAGGGCACCAGCGGGCACACTGCTGGCAGGGCAGGAGGAAACAGGGCTTGGTCAGGCCAGAGACCGCAGGAGCCTAAAGGGCAGCCTGCAGAGGTTTAGGGGAGGGGTCTGATAATTAGTAGGGCGTGGAAATGAGAATGAGCAGGTTGAGGATGGTGCCAGGCTTCCACTTTGGGTGAGTGGCACTGTCTTCTGACCCTAAAGCCCCATCACAGGAAGGAGAACTGCCTGGAAAACGTCCACTTGGGGAAGACAGAGGAGGTTAGGACAAACACTCCTTCCCTTTGCAACCTGGCTATTTTATGATAAGTTTTAGTGTATTTGTTTGAGGTTATTAAAGATGCCATTTTACAGCCTTCTTAACAAATGAACTCAGGCAGATAGCTGTTTTCCTGTTGAGGTGAATGATGGCCAGGCCAGGCGGCCCTCTGTGGAGCAGGCACTGCAGATGCTTCGCATACAGATGGCCTCTCATCTACGGTGGCGCCGGGGTTTCTAGAGCCACAGACACTGAACTCATTTTATTCAGAACGCCACAGAAACACTAACCAAAAAAAGATACCATGAAGGCGACATAGATCATGTGCTTCTTAAAAAGCCCACCGTCAGCGTCAGTGCGAACACCATTACCACTCAGTCACCGAGATTAAAATTAGTCACACGTGGAAAATAGAAACAGGTTTTCAGAGAGAAGGCGGCTTTGGTTCCACTGAATAATGCCCTCTTTTGCTTTGTAAATAGTTGATCCATATTTCCTGATGATGTATATTTTCGAGGGTAGCTCTGCTAGATGGTCTCCGATTTGGGGTAAAAGCCTTGGTGTCCGTTGACTGTCTGGGAAGGGCTCAAAAAATGTAAATTGCATCCAAAAATGTCTGACAAGGTATTCAGTAGTGACATCAGACTCCATTCAGAATGAATCTAGATGAGGTCCAAATGATTAACAGTCCTTGGAATTAAGAACTTTTTTCCTGGCCAGGCCTGGTGGTTCACGCCTGTAATCCCAGCATTTTGGGAGGCCGAGGCAGGTAGATCACTAGAGGCCAGGAGTTCGAGAGTAGCCTGGGCAACATGGTGAAACCCCGTCTCTACTAAAAATACAAGAATTAGCCAGGCGTGGTGGCGGGCACCTGTAATCCCAGCTACTTGGGAAGCTGAGGCAGGAGAATCTCTTGAGCCTGGGAGACGGAGGTTGCAGCGAGCCGAGATTACGACACTGCACTCCAGTCTGGGCAACAAAGCAAGACTCCATCTCAAAGTTAAATTTAAATTTTTTTAAAAAAAACTTTTTTCTTGTATGTCTCACAAGACTTCAGCAAGACAGTCCTCATCCGAGCCACCCTGGCGCTGGCCCTTGCCCCTCTCCTTCCCTGAAAGCCCTGGTCCAGCCCAGCCTTCAGCCTCCTGAGTGCCCATGTACCTTGGCTGGGCCTCAGCCCGTCCTCAGCCCGTCCTGCCTGCTTTTCCTCCCTGGCCACTGTGGGCAGAGGCCTTGCTTCCTGTGTCACTGACATGAAGACAATCTGCAGAGGTACCCCACACTCCCAGCACAGCATCTGTCCCACCTGTGCCCCCACCCCGTCCCACCTCTGCTCCCCTCCATCTTCCCTCCTGTTACTATGGTGGAACTCTTCACGCCCCTGTTAAAGGCCAGCCACCCGTCAGCCCTCCCCTGGCCCCACAACCAGTACTGCACCTGCCTCAGAATTCAGGTGTCCTCACTCCGTGTGTCCATCTCTGCTCCTCTCGTGCACATTGATCCTCATTAAAGCAATCTCATCGTCTGGCTGGGCACAATGGCTCACACCTGTAATCTCAACACTTGAGCAAAGCAGGCGGATCACTTGAGCCCAGGAGTTCCAGACCTGCCTGAGCAACATGGGGAGACCCTGTCTCTACAAAAAATACAAAAATTAGCCAGGCATGGTAGCACATGCCTGTAATTCCAGCTGCTTGGGAGGCTGAGGCAGGAGGATTGCTTCAGACCAGGAGTTCAAGACTGCAGTGAGCCGTGATCACACCACTGCACTCCAGCCTGGGCAACAGAGTGAGACAGCCTGTCTCAAAAAGAAAAAGTCTCACTCTCACATCCCACTGAGACCACTTCCATCGGAGTCTCCACCAGCCTCCTCACACTGGGCAGTCCTGCTGTCAATGGCAATGGATGGTGCATGCACTGGTTACTGGCTTCCTTTGGAACTGATTCCTCCCTGGGTTCCTGGGTCACGCAGCCCTGTTTCTGCTGCCCTCCTCCTTAGGCCCACTATCATGAACTGTCCTGGCGCAGTCCCCACAGCTGTATAGCAAAGGTCTACAGTGTGGACCTTGGCCTCCAGCCTGGCCCCTGAGCTCGAGACTCGGCAGCCTTCAGGACGTCTCCCCTGACAAGCCCCAGCCCAGCATCCCAAACCCAAGGATCTGTCTGCTGAAGCCTCTTCCTCCCAAACCATCCCCATCTTCTGGTCACACCACCCTTCTCTGAGATGCCAAGGCCAAATTTGCGTCTGAGCCTCTACACTCCTTCCGCCCGCTGCCCACGTGGAACCCACCAGTAACCCTCACTCACACACACTCCGGTTTCACTGCTCCATGGCAGTGGTCCCTTCACACCAGGCTGGACCACAGAAGGCCGTGGATTGCTTCAGTTGTATAAAACATGCCGCAGATGTGTCCAGCTGCCAGGATCCATGCCCAGTAAGTGCCCACTGCTGACTCCCAGCGCACTGCACCTGGGGCACCCTCACTAAGGCGCTGTCCTAAAGATGAAACTGGCAACCAGAAGAAAGCCCATGCCAGGCGACTCTGCCACATTTAGGACAATAATTTGTTCCCCTTCCCCGTATCCTTTTCCCTTTATTTGCCAGAAAAGAGCAGTTCACCAGAGGCCAGTGGCCAAGCACGGACGTCTCTCTCCCTCCCCAAGCGCACACTCAGCACCTCAGCGTCCTGGAGGGACAGGAGCACACACAGCCTGGGAAGGTCCCAGAGCAAGCTGGGTGCTCCTTGCTTACAGAGGCCCCACCACCAGGGCCTGGCAGGGCACCTCGAAGAAGAGGGCTTTAAACAGCTTTCTCTGTCCCCATGTGGCTTCTACCATGCTCCCTGCAAGCTAATGTTCTCAGTCGCTTTTTCTTTTTAATGACTCTCAAGTTGTTTTCAAATAAGAATGTCTGTTCTCTGGGGCTTCAGGCAGCCCCAAGCTGACCCTATGACAGGGGTGGGATTGATGGGCCGTCTCACCAGGAAGCCAGGTGCATCTTTTACTAAAGATGGTTTCTGAATGATGAATGGCTTTCTCATGAACACAAAAGTGTTGACTGTATTTACAAACAATTCATTTTCACGTTCTGTTGATTCTGCCCCAGCCGTCCCTGTGACGCCTCCACAGATGATGCATCGGTGGCTATTACCACCATCGATTACGGCTTCCTGGTCGCCCCGTGGCACCTGTTACTCCATTCATCACAGGCGAGCGCCCGCGTGCAGCAGGAGAGCATGTTCTCTCAGGCCTTATGGTCATTTATTCTTCAGTTTATGTGGGTTTGTGCACCTTCTAATACAGGTGCAAGCCCAGACTCCAAGGTCTATAAGGCCATAGCAGTGGCCAAATACATGACCAGTTAAATTCTTTGGGTTTAGCCAATCCTCCAAAGCCTACCTACTCTGCTCCTCATTCTGAAAAAAAAAAAAAAAATGCCAATGTGCATACAAGTGGCAGCAACCCCAACTAATGAAGGCTTCACACCAGAAGGAAATTGAAGTAAGCAGCAGCGCTCTGCACCAGGTCATCCGCTTTTAGGACCCCAAACCCGAATGCCCAGCACCCACTTGGCAAGGGGCAGTCAGTCCCCAGCATGCCCTAATGTGAGCCAAGCAGGGAATTTCTGCTTTCTCCAGATTGCTCTGTCTAGACCACATCCTCCTGCTGCCTCTCTGGTACAGTGGTGGCATTCCCCTGAGCTTGATGGGCTCTGCAGATGGGCTAGTGTGCATGGGAGAGGCCGGCGCTTTGAGGAGTCCTGGCTTGCAGCTCACAGCCACTGGGCCTTGGGTGAGTTGGTCAGTCTCTCCAGACCTTGGGGTCTTCACCCAGGTTCCTGCCTCTCTGGAAAATTTGCATGTTCCTGGTGGCACCAAGAGCCTGCCAGGCTCACACTTGCAAAGTACTGGTCCATATAAAAAAATAAAGCAGGCTGGGTGCAGCAGCCCATACCTGTAATCCCAGCACTTTGGGAGGCCAAGGTGAGCCGATTGCTTGAGCCCAGAGTTTGAGACCAGCCTGGGCAACATAGCAAGATCCCATCTCTACAAAAAAAAAATACAAAAACTAGCGGGGTGTGGTGGTGCATGCCAGCAGTCCCTGCTACTTAGGAGACTGTGGTGGGAGGATTGCTTAAGCCTGGAAGATTGAGGCTGCAGTGAAGTAAGCCATGATCACACCACTGCACTCCAGCCTGGGCAACAGAGGGAGAACTTATCTCAAAAAAAAAAAAAAAAAAAAAAAAAGGCCAGTCACCTAGGCTCACACTTGTAATCCCAATACTTTGGGAGGTGGAGGCAAGCAGATCACTGGAGCTTAGAAGTTTAAGACAAGACCAGCCTGGGCAACAGGGCAAAGCCCCATCCCAATTGTTTTTTTAATAAATTATAAAACATAAAAGAGCATAAAGCAGCCCCATCAGCAATTATCCTCTCACCTGCAGAAGGTCCCTATGCTCACTGCCACGCCTCTCCCGCCACCTCCCATCTCCTGCCTTATCACACCAAAGCTCTCATCTACTTTCTCACCTCCCATCTTCTCATTTAACCCCTATTTTTTTTAACTTTAGAAATGCACAATATACATGTAGCAAACCCACACATGCACTTCCAAATCTAAAATAATTTAAAAAAACAAAAAGGAAACTCTAATTTTTTTTAAGTGCAATGATGCATTCTTGCTGTGCCAAGTCCAGTAATACAGAAGCATGCAAAGCAAAAGGCAGCACCCCCTCCACACACACTCAACTGAGGAAGCCAGAAACGGTGGAATAGGGGATGGAGCTGGCGCTGGCACGCTCAGTCTGGGCCCCTGCAAACATAAACCTATGAGTTTGCTTCCGTTTCTGATCTTTTTAAAAAGTAACAACATGGAATTTTTTTCCACACACATTATTCTGCAGTTTGTTTTATTCAATTTCAATATAGCTAGTGGTTTTTTGTTTGTTTTTTGTTTTTGTTTTTGTTTTTTCTGAAGACAGAGTATGGCTCCATCACCCAGGCTGGAGTGCAGTGGTACAATCTCAGCTCACTGCAACCTCCAGCTCCCCGGCCCAAGAAATTCTCTCCCACCTCAGCCTGCTGAATAGCTGGGACTACAGGCACCAGTCACTATGCCCAGCTAATTTTTGAATGTTTTTGTAAAGATAGGTTTCACCGTGCTGCCTGAGCTAGTCTCGAGCTCCTGAGCTCAACTGACCCACCTGCCTTGCCCTCACAGAGTGCTGGCATTACAGGCGTGAGCCACCGCACCCGGCCAGTGCATATGTCTTTTAGATGGAATAACTGCATGTATCCACGGCATGGAAACTCCAGTATATGTTTGTCCTGCCTCTGTTAAAGAGCATTGGGGTTATATTCAGGTTTTTATTTTGTTTCTATTAATTCTGACATTTTTTACCTTAGAAGGCTTAATTTCACAAAGTGGGGCCACTGAAGCGAAAAGCACACGTATTTTCAATGTTAAGTGCTTCTTCCAATTTCTTCACGGCATCCAAGCGGGTCTTGGGAATGCTTGCTTCTGCTCCTCCTTATCAGCACTGCATGTTATCAATCTCTCAAATTTTTGACAATCTAATGAGTTAAACTGGGTGTCTCATGGTTGCTTGGTTTGCCTTCCCCTGAATACCAGTGCAGGAGAATGTGGGTCCATGGGTGCTGGTAACTTACATTTTCCTTTTTTTTTTCCTTAGAGATGGGATCTTGCTTTGTCACCCAGGCTGGAGTGTAGTGGCACAATCAGAGCTCTCCACTGCCTCACACCCTGTGCTCAAGGGATCCTCTCACCTCAGGCTCCTGAGTAGCTGGAATTTACAGGTGCACAACCATTGCATCCAACTCAGTTCTTTTATTTTTTTTTAGACATGGGGCATCTTGCTGTGTTGCCCAGGCTGGTCTCGAACTCCTGAGCTTGAGTGATCCTCCCACCTTGGCCTTGACCAACAAGAATGAGCTTGAAATGTACATTCCTATGTAATGTCTTCCTAGACAAGCCTGTAGCTTCGTCACATTTGTGAAGGAAAATGTCTCAATTTTCTTTTTTTTTTAGGCAAGTGGTTTTTTTTTTTTTTTTTTTTTTTTTTTTTAGATTGATTCTTGCTCTGTCGCCCAGGCTGGAGTGCAGTGACACAATCTCGGCTAACTGCAATCTCTGCTTCCTGGGTTCAAGCGATTGCGTCAGCTTCCTGAGTAGCTGTGATAACAGGCACAGTCACCACGCCTGGCGAATGTTTGTATTTTTAGTAGAGACGGGATTTCACCATGTGGGCCAGGATGGTCTTGATCTCTTGACCTCGTGATCTGCCTGCTTCAGCTTCCCAAAGTGCTGGGATTAGAGGCCTGAGCCATTGCACCCAGCTGCAAGTAATCTTTATATACTGTCTTAGTCTGCTTGGGCTGCCATAATAAAATACTGCAGACTGGATGGTTTAAACAACAGAGATAAATTTTCTCAGAGTTCTGGAGGCTGGGAAGTTCGAGATCAAGACGCCAGACAATGCAGCTCCTGGTGAGGGCTCCCTGCTGGCTTGCAGACAGCTGCCTTCTTGATGTGTCCTCCCGTGGCAGTCAGGGAGGAAGTGATCTGTGGAGTCTCTGTTATCACCGTCCTGGTCGTCTTCCTCCTCCTCCTTCCTCTTCTCCTCCCCCCTTCTTCTTCGCCCTCCCTCTTCCTTTCTCCACCACTTCAATACATGAATGTAGGGAGAAGAAAGGTGGGATGACTCTGCATCAAATCACCTAACCGAGACCCCAAACCCAAATTCTTTCTTCTTCTTGGCTCCTTCTCCTGCTCCTTGTCCTTTTCCTTCCTCCTTGACAGAGGCTTGCTTTATCACCCAGGCTGGAGAGCAATGGTGCAGTCACAGTTCACTGCAGCCTCAAACTCCTGAGCTGAAGCGATCCTTTTGCCTCAGACTCCTGAGTAGCTAGGACTACAGGCATGTACCACCATATCAGGCTAATTTTTAAAATACTTTTGTAGAGATGGGGTCTCACTGTGTTGCTCAGGCTGGTCTTGAACTCCTGGTCTCAAGCACTGCTCCCACCTTGGCCTCTGAAAGCACTGGGATTACAGGCGAGAATGCCAACCCCGCCAGATGTTTCTTCCCATGAGGGCACTAATCTCCCGCAGCTGAGCCCCACCCTCATGGCCACTTATAGCGCCCTAATGCCTCCCAAAGGCCCCATCTCCAGGTGGCATCGCACTGGGGGTTGGGGCTTCAACACAAGAATTTAGGAGACACAGACGTTCAGTCTGGAACATGAAGTTAGCTTAAAACCAGCTACCTTACCAAATTCTTTTTTTTTTTTTTTTGAGACAGAATCTCACTCTATTGCCCAGGCTGGAGTGCAGTGGTGAGATCTCAGCTCACTGCAACCTCTGTCTCCTGGGTTCAAGTGATTCTCCTGCCTCAGCCTCCTGAGTAACTGGGATTACGGATGGATACCACCATGCCCAATTAGTTTTTGTATTTTTAGTAGAGATGAGGTTTCGCCATGTTGGCCAGACCTGTCTCAAACTCCTTATCTCAGGCGATCCACCTGCCTTGGTCTTTCAAAGTGCGGCAATGACAGTCATGAGCCACTGTGCCAGTCCGTCCAAATTCTTTAATTAGTCCTAGTAGTTTTTTGGTTGAATTTCTTGGAATTTCAGATTACACAACCACGCCACCTGAATATAAAGGTAACTGCCTCCTTTCTCCCAGTCTTTAGTTTTCTGTGTTATTTCTTTAACCAGGAGCTAAGGAACCCTTCTGAAGAACAGAGGTGGTAGCAGGCATCCCCATCTCATCTAGATCCCAATGACAACGAGTTTAAGATTTTAACACGTGAGTAGTCTTTATCTGTGTTTGATACATTTTCTTTCAGTTCCTCCTACTTGTTTTACCTAGAGTTTTTAAAATTAGGAATGGGGCTTGAATGTATCCAGTGTTTTGGGGGCCACATGAATATCAGTGTCCGGCTGTTCTTTTGGTAACATATAGATGAGATCACCCTGGCTGAACAATTTCCTCGTGGAAATTTGTTGGTCAGGGTGGGTCTATGCTCTAACACAATGCTGGATTTTATTTGCTAATATTTTATCAAATATATAATGTATATTGTTCGGAAAACCCAACTCAAAGTGACTTAAATGGGAAGGAGATCTGTTACCTCACCAAGCGAGGAGGAAGAGGAGCAGGTCCGGGTAGGAGTAGGGGCGTGAAGGGGAGTGCTGCCAGGTGCTTTCCTCTCTGCTGCCCTCAGGGTCTCTGTGGCCTCCCCCACCGTCAGAGGACAGCTGCATGGTTCTAGGTGTCACATCCAGCCCGAAGAATGCCCAGGGAGGAAAACATGGCCTCCCCTCTGTGGACCCTCCGAGGGCCAAGAAACCTCTCCTGGGAGCCCCTTGAAGACTCCCTGCCTGCCCCACCTGCCACCTGCGTCACCAGCCCATGGGCAGATCAGTTACTGCCAGGGAAGCAGGACTGACACGAACACAGGGGCTCCCTGCATCCTACTCACCTCGGGACAGAAGAGCGATGGTGCAGGTGCACCCCACCATTGCAGGACATTCAGCAGACCCAGGCTCTGACACCCTCTGCTCAGGCACCCTGGTCTACACCTTCTGGGGCCAGGATTCGCCAGCCTCCCCTGGAGCATGTGGCTTCACTGGAGGCCACCACGAGCCAAAAAGGACTGTGTAAGGACAGAGAGGTGAGGTGGGTGGGCTGGGCCACCAACCTGGTCCGCAGCATCTGTTCATGGATAAAATCAGGCCGGGCACATGGCTCATGCGTGTAGTCCCAGCACTTCGGGAGGCCGAGGCGGGCGGATCACCTGAGGTCAGGAGTTTGAGACCAGCCTGGCCAACATGGTGAAACTCCCTCGTTATGAAAAATACAAAGATTAGCTGGGTGTGGTGGCAGGTGCCTGTTAATCCCAGCCACTTGGGAGGCTGAGGTGAAAGCATCACTTGAACCTGGGAGGTGGAGGTTGCAGTGAGCCAAGATCATGCCACTGCACTCCAGCCTGGGCAATAAAAGTGAAACTCTGTCTCAAAAAAAGGAAAAAAAAAAACAGAAAGAAAGAAAGACACGGGAAAATGTCCACCCTTTTGCAAGCTGGAATAGTGCCTCGAGCCTAAGTAGGCCCTGCAACGCTTCATTCTACTGTTATTGGTCTACTCATGCTTTCTCCCTTTTCTTAGGTCAACTTTGATCATTTATGTTTTGATCATCCATCATTTCCCTTAGATCAAGCTGACTTCTCTTACAGTTTGTAAGGTCACTCCTACAGCTTGGTTATTCCCAATCAGGTGCACTGGTGTCTTCAGTCTTCAGCCAGCCACTATTTGTGGCCAACCCCGCCTATTCTCATTCTCTTCCTGATCAACAGAACCTTGACTGGTATGGGACAGCGACGTCCCCAGCTGCAGTGGCACTCCCATGGCTTCCCTGCAGCCACGTGTGGCTGTGTGCCACATGTGGGGGATTTCTGGAATGTGTTGCTTCTCTGATTTTTCTCTTCTTTCCTCTCTGAAACAGAAAGGAGCTCACAGGAGGAGCAGCCTCACCTTCACCAGGAGGCTGAAGACACACGCTGGGGAACACACATGGCAGGAGCCTGGCATCACCCCTGTGGCTGCGTTCAGCCTCTAGGGAAAAACAAACACCTTGTTTCGTCAGAGGCAAACCCTAGCCGATACGAGCTCTCTGTTCCATCCCAAGAATATATCAAATTGTTTTTCCCAAACCATCAGCTTTTTTGCTTTATGAGTGATGTGGGAAGTAGAAAAGTTCCTTTTTAAAGTTTCCTTTCTTGGTAAATCTTAAGCATGCTAATAACTTTGTGAAGCCCTCTCCTATGTAGCCGTTAGACATGCCATGCTTACAGGCACGTAGTACACTCTGTGTCCTTGTACTTTAACCAGGATATCTGTGCCAGACGTGCTCACAGGCCTGCCCCAGCTCGCCATTGCTTTTACCTGTTCAGAAAAGTAAGTTGTTAGTCAGTCAGGTTTCAGTTTAGATTGTGAGGTCTGGCTCCAGCCAACAGAGATCAGACACAGCAGTAAGGACGACCCCAAAGGCGTTAGGGATAAATGTGTGTTTTTCTTTGTTAATTGTACTCTCGTGGCACGATAGCTAGTGAGAGTACCCTTCCTGCAGTCCAGGAGGTAAAAATTGCGTTACTGAAAGATCCTTGGTCTCAGTGCTGATTTTTCTTTGTGGCACCAAGCATCTATTTCCGACATCTATTCCCAACAGGTGATAACAATTTTTAACCTTTAGTCATTTACTCTTCCTACTTTCTTTTGATTTGGGTAATTTTTGTGTGTATATATGCAGTAAAGTCACTTAAGGTGACAGCATTTCCTTTGGTTATAGTCTATAAATTTTATTTATTTACTTTCTAGTTACCTTTTAGATTATGTGCAATTTTTGTTTTTTGAGACAAGGTCTCACTCACGTCCAGGCTGGGGTGCAGTGGCATGATCATAGCTCACTGCAGCCTCTAATCCTGCAGCCTCAAACAAGCCTCCTGCCTTGGTTTCCCAAAGTGGGGATTACAGATATGGGGCAAAGGGTGTGGGGCTCCATGCCCTCCCTGGGTGCACCACCCTCCAGGAACATCCACATGTTCAGCTCTCCGGAAGCTCCTGCGCCCTATCCTTTGGGGTTTTGTGGAGGGTTCATTACACAGGCATGTCTGACAACTGTGTCTTAATTAATATAAATAGACGAAAGTACATGATGTAAACCCAGCAAAGGCCTGTCTGTTCAGACTTTCTTGGCCTCTCTGAGTAGCATTCTTATCTCCAGGGGACGGGCAGAACCTTCTCTGGAATGAGGGTCTTCTGACCCAAAGATGGGAGTCCTGCCTTGGACGGGTGAAAGAACCGAAGTTCAGAGAAAGAGATTGTTTCCTGAGGCCTAAAGCACCCCAACATTGCAGCAGATGAGTGTAATGAGGGTTATGGGAGATAGGAGTCAAGAGCCTGCACTAAAACCTGTATCTATATAATCATCATCTCACAATGCTGTTCACTAGTTCAACCCAAGCTTGCTGGCAGCTAACCAAGTCTCCTCTCAGTGTGCTCAGATAACCAGGGAGTCTATCCATTTCATCTTAGAGAACAGGCTTCTGACCCGCAGCCCACCAGCCTGGCTGCTCCCACTCCTGGGAACTGCCTTCACTGCAGAAATGTCCTCCAGCCCTCTGCTGGGTAGGATGCCTGGTTCCTGTCTCCAGGTCTTATCCGTCCTTGGTTTAATCCAGCAGTGTGCTGGCACCGGCTGGCACAGCCATCTCTTCCCGCTAACTTCACTTCGTCAGCATGTAATCGGCCTTGGTGGCATAATTACACCAAGGCCATTTGTAATGCTAAAACCAGGGCTCCTCTCCACTCGAGAGCTGCTTTAATCCCTCCTTTTGTTGACACTCATCTTCCAGTGGCTTCCTGAGAAAGAGGTTGAATGTGCAAGAAAAATTCTGCCACTATATTCCACGGCTGAAATATCCCTACTGTACTCCCCAGCCTGATTTTAGCTCAGTGTCATATTCATTTAGAATATTCGCTTTCAGGGGCCAGGCACAGTGGCTCATGCCTGTAATCACAGCACTTTAGGAGGCTGAGGTGGGTGGATTGAGTTCAGGAGTTCAAGACCAGCCTGGTCAACAGGGTAAAACCCCATCTCTACTAAAAACACAAAAATTAGCCAGGCTGTGCTGAAGCACACCTGTAATCCCAGCTACTCAGGAGGCTGAGGCATGAGAATTGCTCGAACCCAGGAGGTAGAGATTGCAGTGAGCCAAGATCCTGCCACTGCACTCCAGACTGGGCAACAAGAGCAAGATTCCATCTTAATAAGTAGATAAAATATGGCCAGGCACAGTGGCTCACGCCTGTAATCCCAGCACTTTGGGAGGCCAAGGCGGGCAGATCACGAGGTCAGGAGTTCAAGACCAGCCTAACCAACATGATAAAAGCCTGCCTCTACTAAAAATACAAAAAAAAAATAATTACTATAAGGACACATGCACACGAATGCTCATTGCAGCACTGTTTACAATAGCAAAGACCTGGAACCAACCCAAATGCCCATCGATGATAGACTGGACTGCAAAAATGTGGCACATTTACACCATGGAATATTATGCAGCAATCAAAAATGATGAGTTCGTGTCCTTTGTAGGGACATGGATGAATCTGGAGAACATCATTCTCAGCAAACTGACACAAGAACAGAAAATGAAATACTGCATATTCTCACTCATAGGTGGGTGATGAACAATGAGAACATATGGACACAGGGAGGGGAGCACTACACACTGGGGTCTATTGCGGGGAATAGGGGAGAGACAGCGGCGGGGCGGGGGATCTGGGGAGGGATGGCATGGGGAGAAATGCCAGATGTGGGCGAGGGGGAGGAAGACAGCAAATCACACTGCCACATGTGTACCTATGCAACTATCTTGCATGTTCTGCACATGTACCCCAAAACCTAAAATGCAATAAAAAAGGATATAAAAATAATAATAAAAATAGGGACGATCCAAGATGGCTGACCGCTAACATCTCAAGATTGTAGCTCCCAGTGAAAATGCAGAGAACGAGAGGACGCCACACTTTCAGACAAATTTTGGTCACTCATGGAGCAGAAGAGTCCTAGTGGAGAAGCTGCACGGGTCGCCAGCGCAACTCTTGTGGCCGGCGCAGTGGTTTTGCCAGTACCTCGGCACAGTAGCTCTTGGAGCAGAGTAAACGGGACTGGTTCCCCTTCTGACCGAGGTTTGGAGGAGGAGCACGGGTTGCCAGCGCAACTCTTGTGGCCGGAGCAGCCGGTTTTGCTGGCACCTCGGCGCGGCAGCTCTTGGTGCAGAGTAAACGGGATTGGTTCCCCTTCTGACCGAGGTTTGGAGCTCCGGGAAGGCAGAGTCACCTATACAGACTCAAGAAGGAAGTCAGACTGGAGATTCCCGGGCAGAAAAGCACCATCAGTCTTAACGCCGCTGTTTTGGCCGGCACAGTGGGTTGCTCATATTTCGGCCCTGGGAATTAACAACTTGGATGTCCACTCAGAGACCTAATTTGAAAGTTGGTAATTACAAAGACGACAGGTGGATAAACTTACAATGATGGGAAGAAACCAGCGTAAAAAGGCTGAGAATTCTCAAAATCAGAATGCCTCTCCCTCTAAAGAGGATCAGTCTCTCATCAAGAAGGGAACAAGGCTTGATGGAGAACAAGCGCATCCCAATAATAGAATCAGGCTTCAGAACATGGATAATAAGAAACTTCTGTGAGTTAAAAGAACATGTTGTAGCCCAACGTAAAGAAACTAAGAACTTTGAATAAAGGTTTGACGAAATCCTAATGAGAATAGACAATTTAGAGAGGAATATAAGTGAATTAATAGAACTGAAGAATACAATACGGGAACTCCGAGAAGTATGCACAGGTTTAAACACTCGAATTGTTCAAGCAGAAGGAAGGATATCAGAGGTCGAAGTCCAACTTAATGAAATAAAACGAGAAGACAAGAATAGAGAAAAAAGGATAAAAAGGAATGAGCAAAGTCTCCAAGAAATGTGGGACTATGTGAAAAGACCAAATTTACATTTGATAGGTGTACCCGAATGTGACTGAGAGAATGAATCCAAGCTGGAAAATATTCTTCAGGATATTATTCAGGAAAATTTTCCTAAACTAGCAAAGCAGGACAACATCAAACCCCAGGTAATACAGAGAACACCACAAAGATATTCCTCAAGAAGAGCAACCCCAAGGCACATAATCATTAGATTCACCAGGGTTGAAATGAAGGAGAAAATACTAAGGGCAGCCAGAGAGAAAGGTCGGGTCACCCACAAAGGGAAGCCCATCAGACTCACAGCAGATCTCTCAGCAGAAACACTGTAAGCCAGAAGAGAGTGGGGGCCAATATTTAACATTCTTAAAGAACAGAACTTTCAATCCAGAATTTCATATCCTGCCAAACTAAGCTTCACAACTGAAGGAAAAATAAAATCTTTTATGAACAAGCAAGTACTCAGAGATTTTATTACCACCAGGCCTGCTTTACAAGAGCTTCTGAAAGAAGCATTACACATAGAAAGAAACAACCAGTATTAGCCTTTCTAAAAATATACCAAAAAGTAAAGAGCATCAACATAAAGAAGAATTTACATCAACGAATGGATAAAACAGCCAGTTAACATCAAATGGCAGTAATCCTAAATTTAAATCGACTAAATCCCCCAATCAAAAGATACAGCCAAAACCCAACGTTATGCTACATCCAGATCCATTTCACATGCAAGGATACACAAAGACTCAAAACAAAGGGATGCAGAAAGATTTACCAACCAAATGGAAAGCAAAAATAAATAAATAAATAAATAAAACAGGAGGTGCAATTCTCGTATATGATAAAATAGATTTTAAAGCAACAAAGATATAGTGGTAAAAGGATCAATGCAACAATAAAAGCTAACGATCCTAACACCCAGATACATAGAGACTTAGACTCAATGAGACAGAAAATTAATAAGGATATCAAGGACTCGAACTCAGATCCGAAACAAGTAAACTTAATAAATATTTATAGAGCTCTCCACTTTAAATATACAAAATATACATTTTTGTCAATACCACATCACACCTACTCATAGGTTTAAATGAAATATTGATTGGCCATTATTAATACCCATTTCTTTTAGAATAAAGCAACATTTCCATTCTCTCTCCCTCGTTTTCTTCCTCTTTCTTCCTCTCCTTCACTCCTTTTTTTTTTTTCCTACTCTAAAAAAAAAAAAAAGAAAAGAAAAAAGAAATCAACTTGTAGACCTCTAGATCCAGGTCGGCAATGTCTCTCTCATTGCCTGATTTCCTTCCTTCCTTTCTCTCTCTCCCTCCCTCTCCCCCTCCCTCCCTTCCTCCCTCCCTCCCTCCCTTCCTCCTTTCCTCCCTTCCTGTCTTCCTCAAAAATAATAAAAATAATAATTAATTGGGTGTGGTGGCACGCACCTGTAATCCCAGCTACTCAGGAGGTTGAGACAGGAGAATTGCTTGAACCCAGGAGATGGAGGTTGCAGTGAACCAAGATCACGCCATTGCACTCCAGCCTGGGTGACAGAGTGAGACTCCATCTCAAAATAAATAAATAATAATTGAACATTTTCCTTCAGGAAACAGCACCCTGTAGAGAGGGGATGTCTGATGACCCTCGAAGTTTGAGAGCCACTCCTAACCTTCCAATGGCCTGTCCGCTGAACCAAGAAGCCAGCAAAACTGCTGAGTAAACAAATATTCAAGAACTGGATGCCATTTCAGTCACGTATGCTTGCAGAAGGGCACTGATAGGGTAATGCCTCCTGCACACATAGCAGAGTCTGAAGAGCACACAGAGAGTTTGTCTCCTGGTACAAGATCTCGGCAGGCCTGCAAGGAGATGGCTCACATGGAAGTCCCCACACAAGCACACTCAGCGTGAACTTTCGGAGCACCGGCCCACGCTCAGGCCCACAGGTAAGATGGCAGGAGCCCCTGGCCTTGTGAAAGCTTGGGCCACAGAGCTGCTGGTGAAGGGGGCGAGTGAAGGTCTCATGTGGTCTGTGCAATTCAGGCAGAAATGAGGACAGGTGGGAACCCACCAGGCAGACGACAAGCTGAAAAGCTCCCAGGGAGCAGACATTTCAGGGCCCCAAAAGGCCAAGAGAAAGAAAAAAAAGTCCAGTTGTGGTGGCTCATCCCTATAATCCTAGCACTTTTGGGAGAGTGAGGCAGGTGGATTGCTTGAGCCCAGAAGTTTAAGACCAGCCTGGGCAACGTGGTGAAACCCTGTCTCTACAAATATACAAAAGTTAGCCCGGTATGCTGGTGCAAGCCCGTAGTCCCAGCTCTTTAGGAGGCTGAGGTAGAAGAATCATATGAGCCAGGGAGGTGGAGGCTGCAGTGAGCTGTGATCATATTGCTGCACTCCAGCGTGGGCAACAGAGTGAGACCCTGTCTCAAACGGCCAGGAGTGGAGGACAGGCCCCAGGCCAGGAGGTTTGGCGTGGCTGGTGGGGCCTCGTGAGAAGGCTGCTGCTGGTAGGGGCGTGCTGCAGATGGCTGTTGCAGACCCCAGAGCTTAGCCTTCAGGATTTAGAGCTGGGGATGACAGGCTCAGGTGTCCTTGTTGCAGGGCAGGAAGCACAGGCAGAAGAATGACCCCAGGCCTCAGCTCCAGCTCGGCTGGGCCCACGGTGGGGCAGTAAATGTGGACAAGGCCCAGCTTCAGAGGAACTTGATGAACAGGAGTCACCACCTGTGTCCTGGCTTCCCTGCCCTTCAAAGGGTGTGTTCTGAGCTGAGACGAAGCCCACGTGAAATCCGAGCAGGCTCCCGAGTCACCAGACACCTAGGGAAGCATGGAAGGCCTGGAACGTCACATACAGCTGGGTGAGCCCACATGGGGCTGTGCAGGCTCAAGGAGTCCAGTCCTGGGCTGCAGGCCAGTTCTCCACGCAGGTGGTCCTGGAGGCAAGCTGGTTCTGGAAGTAGGTTCTGGAAATGGGCCAGTCCGGGAAGCAAGCTCTGGAAGTAAAATGATTCAGAAAGCAGGTTTCTTCTGGAAACAAGTTTTACAAACAGGTGCTGGAGACAGGCAGTTCTGAAAGCATGTGGGTTCCAGACGCAGGTGCAAGAAGGAGGCGGGCTGTGGACGGAGGTTCTGGAAGGAGGCGGGTTCTGGACGGAGGTTCTGGAAGGAGGCGGGTTCTGGAAATGGGCGACTCCGACAGACGCGCCTCGCTGGGGCTGGGGCCGGGCCTGGCGCCTCCGCTCCGCGGGCAGAGAAGAAAGCAGGCATTGTCAGAGAATTCACACGGGCATCTGTCCCTAACAAAACCGTTTTAAAAATCCCATTGTGAACATTTTTGGAGCCAGCCTCTAAGAGGGTCCCGTTGCCGGGGTGACGGGACGGAACGGCGCGGGCGGGCAGACGCCTGGAGTCCCCGCCAAGGGAGCCAAGGAGCCAGGCGCGCAGAGGCCAGGCCCGCCTGACTCTCCGCTTGGGACGTTCCGTGTAGTTTTCCCACCGTTTCCCGAACTTGCTCCGCACGCGCCGCGGCCGCCTTGGCGCAAGCGCAGTGCCCTCGGCCGACGGGCCGCCGGCGTTCCGGCCGCGGTTGCCAGGGGTTACCGAATTCCCGGACCCCGCGGGTGGGCGGGGCTGGTCGACCAGAGCCCGCCTTCCTGGAGCTCTAGTTGGCTAACCTGGCTGTCCGTCGAAGCGGCGTTGCCGCCTATTGGTTAACGGCCAGCTTGGCGCGCCGATCCCGCGCCCCGCCCAGCCGCGCTGGGTAGTCCCCACCCAGGAGGGATAGTCGGGGACCAGCGCGACTCTGAGGAGCCAGCGTCCGGGGTGGTACGGGCAGCCCTGCGGACCCCCGGTACGGCGGGCGCGGAGATGATCCTGGAGGAGAGGCCCGACGGCGCGGGCACCGGCGAGAACAGTGCGCGGCTGCAGGTGCGCAGGACGGGCGCGGCGGCGGGAGGAGGGGCCCGGAGTCCCGGCTCTTTCCTGCCTCCCGCATCTCACTCGGCCCGGACGCAGGCGGGGAAACTGAGGCCAGAGCCTGCGTCCTTTCTCTTCTGGGCTCGGCAGAGGCGCTTCCAGGTCACTCAAGTGAGCCCGGGAATGAGGGGAGCCCAAGTCTGGATCATTCTCACCGCTGAAGCGGGTGAGGGGGGCTCCCTCCTCTTGGCGCCCTCTGAGCAGGTGTGGGGCCGGACTCTGTGACCGCCCTACCCACACCCGCCTTCCTGTTCCTTTCCAGGCCTATACAGCCTCTTTCTCTAGCTTAGTCCTCCCTCTGCACCCGCTCCGGAACTGCGTGCCCATTGGGTGCACTTGTAGCAGGGGGCAGGGAAGCCTCCTGGGTATGGGAAATGGAGAGAGATCTTCCCGTCTGGTCTCTCCTCAATTCCCAAACCTACTCCCTTTCTGTGGTCCCTAACCTGGGGGCTGACTGGGCAAGTGGGAGGAGTAGGCAGGGCTATGGAGACCTGTTGCGTCTGTGCCCGGGAAAGAGGGCACGTCCGTGGGCCTTGTTCTGCAGCCCAGAGCCTGCGTGTTCCCTGTGGACCAGCTCGAGGCTGCCCCAGTGCCCCTGCCAGGCGCTGGGCTCCCATGCCCCCCAACGGGCTTTCAGCCTAGGGCTGCCCCTGCTGCTTGCTCCAGGTGAGCCTTGGATGGCACTCAGCTGTGCACCCCTCTGGGATGTCAGACTGCATTGTCCCTGGGCTGGCTCTACTCAGCTTTGGTGTATGGGCTCTGGTCTCCTGGGGGAGGAGGTGGTGCCATCGCAGGTCACTGGGCTGGTGATGTTGACCAGAGCCCTCAAGCACTCCCTTTCTGCCAACCCCCAGGCTGCAGCACCTCCTGGCCACTGGAGAGAGAGGCAGCCTGTGCCTGCCCTTGGTGATCTGACTCTGGCAGAGTGGCCGTGCCTGCAGGTGGCCTGGGATGGCACATGTTGTTTTGAGTGGAATGTTTGGGAAGCTGCACAAACAAGATGTCCTGGAGGGCTCGGGAGGTGACCCTTTTCAGGCTGTGGGCTGTGGCCAGGCTCCTTGTCCTGGCCCTCCCTTGCCCGGGGAGAAGCCGTCTCCAACCACCTCCCGGCTGCTGCATCTCTTGCACCATCCAGAAATGACCCCGCCATCAGGGGACTGGGGAGGGTACCTTTGGGAGGCGGTGTGGGGTGGAGGCAGGCCCTGTGTCACACACACACCACTCAGGCTGTCCTGCCATCTGTAAAGTCTTCCCTGATGCCTGTAGCCAGGCTGGAGTGAGGCCTGTTCACCCCCATCAGGCTGGCCCCCAAACTGGCCCTCATGCTCAGAGTTCAGTGGGTCAGGGGTTTGTCCACTTAGAGGCCATGCCTGGGCCTGAGGCCCTGTGGACAGGTCTGGGTGCCTTGTATTGCCCCTGGCATGAGGAAAGCAGGCGTCCAGGGAGCACTCAGCTGGTCCCAGGGCCAGCGCTGCAGCTAGAGTCCTGCCATGGGTGCTTCCCAGACCCTGGATCTCAGCACGTTTGAGGAACAGGGTGAGTAGGTGGTCAGGGCTGCCAAGCTGGGAATGGGAGAAACCTGTCATGGTGCAGGGTGGCCAGTGCAGCTGCTGTCCCTCCCGCAGGGGCCACAGGGGCTCCCAGGAGAGGACCATAGGCTTGGGGGTTTTGGAGGCTGGTGTAGGTTCTAGGGAACGGCATGGGGGTTTGAGGGAGGGTGTGGGTTCTAGGGGACAGCGCAGGGGTTTGAGGGAGGGTGTGGGTTCTAGGGGACGGCACAGGGGTTTGAGGATGGTGTGGGTTCCAGGGGATGGTGTGGGGTTTTGAGGGAGAGTGTGGGTTCTAGGGGACGGCACAGGGGTTTGAGGATGCTGTGGGTTCCAGGGGATGGTGCGGGGGTTTGGGGATGGAGTGGGTTCCAGGGGACAGCACGGGGGTTTTGGGATGACGTTGTTTCTCAGGGACAGTGCAGAGGTTTGAGAGATGGTGTGGGTTTCAGGGGATGGTGTGGGTTCTAGGGGACGGCACGGGGGTTTGAGGGATGGTGTGAGTTTAGGGGATGGCATGGATTCCTGTTCCCCAACAAGGGTGGGAAGCGGTCCCAGGAGCCACCAGAGGCCTTGTGTTGCTGCTGACTGGCAGACGTAGCCAGGATGGCCACACCTGACACAGACCAGACTCACCCCAGGGCTGAGTGGAAGTCACTGTCCTTAGCAGCATTGTAGGTCTCAAAGCATGGAAGGAGTGAGTGCTGGAGAGGCAAACTAGCCACTCCACGCCTGGGAGCCCACCCAGGGGACAGCCACAGGTGACATAGAGAATTTTGTCAGGGTGGAGAGCCAGGTGTTCCCATGTGGCTGCGGGGCAGAGCAGCAGGAGGCCATGGGCAGAGGGAGGGACACGTGAGGATCACACAGGCAGGACTGGGGTGGCCTGAGGTATGAAAGTGGATCTCCCTTGAGAGAAATTTAAGCCCCAACACGTTTGCACCACTTCAGAAGACAGAGGAGCCATGGAAGTTCAGAAGGGGGCCCTGTTGGGCACGCTCCTATCTGTTTCCATGGCCAGTGCTGGGCAGGGCCACAGGGGTGCAGTCTATGGGTGCGAGGCTGAGTCCCTTCTCTGTGGATGGGAAGTGCGCGGTGTGTGTTCACTCTGAGAACCATCCCCAAAGTCAGGCCGCAGCCACTGCACTAGCCGCTGGTGGCCCATGGCTGCCCCCAGAGCCTCAGGGACCCTGTCCTTCGTGCCCACACCTAAACCCGCACCAGAATGATTGGGAGGCATGGGTGAGTTAGATAGAAGAAAATTGGGGGATGGAGAAAGGGAAGATCCAGAATGAAATCCAGAAGTGCAGGAGGAAGGATGTGTGGAGCAGGAGTCACCTCTTGCAGGGAGCCCCTACTTATCCAGGCTGCCTGGTGAGACCCTGGCACCTGGTATCCTTGGCAGGTGCCAGCCTCCCCCCACCCCCCATCACAAGTTCGCAGCATCTCCCACCACCACGTCCTTCTGCACTACCTCCTGTTCTGCCCTGGCTGGATCCTTTGTTCACACTGGCCCTGTCCGGCCCCTCCCTGTGAGGCCAGCTCCAGCTCCAGCCCATAGTGACCACCCCATTAGCCTCGGGCAGGCTGCACTCCTCTCCATGGCTTGTGGGGGCCCCATGGGGTCCGGGCTGTGATTGCCTGTGGCCTCCCTGCAGGGCTGTGACTCCCTGACACAGACACAGCGAGGCCAGCTGCAGAGCCGCAGGGCCCGGATTTACCAGCAGATCGACAAGGAGCTGCAGATGCGGACGGGCGCTGAGAACCTCTATAGGTGAGTGCTCAAGGTCCCCCGGTCCTGAGCAGGGCCTGCCTGGGTAAGGGTGGCAGAGCAGCCACCCAGGCAGGTGTCTACCCCGTGGCCGGGTCAGGGAGCCGGCTGCACGAGCAGGTGAGTCCTGGCGGGCGTGCAGTACACATGATGCTCAGCCATGACCCTTGCAGACCTGCCTCCAGGGGACTCTGTGCTGGGCTGGAGGGGCCAGGAAACCGGGGTCCCCCTGTGCAGCCTGGAAGTCCTCAGCAGTGCACATGGGGGCTTCTCAGAAGAGGCATGGTTGAGGCTGAGCTGTGTCAGGTGATAGCACATCCCAAGGTTGGGGACCTGGGAAAGGGGTGGAAGACACGCTCCTCTTCCTTGGAGCATGCCGCCCATGAGCCTCGCATGTGTGTGAGTGCCCCTCAGCGCCTGCTGCCTCCCTGCCCCCATCCTGGCCTTCCTTGGGGACCCCTGGTCCCTTTGCCAGGTCCTAATGCAGGCACAAAGAGGGGTCTGGCTCTTGGCCACCATCCAAGGAAGTTGTGTTTGAGTGCTGTGGAGAGCTGTATGAACCCCAAAGAAAGCCGGGGCGCTGAGGGAAGTGCCCCCAGGCTGGAGTCAGGACATGCAGGTGCTGGGGTCAGGGGTGATGAACTGTAGGGGGTATCACCTGTGAGCTCCTGATCCTGCTGCTGCCCCTGCCCCACCCATGGGGGGGGCGGACCCCGCCAGCAACATCCCTCTGTGGGGTGAGCTCGGAGCTCTGACAGGTAGCTGGCAGGAGGGCTGCAGTGGGCACAGGGCCTTTGGCTCAGCCCTGGGGCTGGACTTTCAACTGCCCGGCCTCCTTCAGAGCCACCAGCAACAGCCGGGTGAGAGAGACGGTCGCCCTGGAGTTGAGCTACGTTAACTCCCACCTGCAGCTGCTGAAGGAGGAGCTGGAGGAGCTCAGCGGTGGCATGGACTCTGGCCAGCGTGGGAGGTATGGAGGACCGCAAGTGTGCGTGCACTTTGGGAGCGGTTTAGGACAGTGGAGGGGGACTTGCAGGTGCCCATGCCCCTCAGGAGCGGTTCAGGATGGTGGGGGTCTCGCAGCCCTCCCCCAGGAGCTGCAAAAACGCCCCCCAGGACAGGTGCACATGTAGATCCGTAAGGGCGGGATGCACACTGTGCTGCAGAGCCCTGGGAGTGGACCCGGGCTGCCGAGGGCAGCAGGGCTCGGCCTTATAGTCTGGAGTCAATGCTTCTGGTTGTAGCGAAGCTGTCACTGTCCCCATGATACCCCTGGGCCTGAAGGAGACCAAGGAGCTGGACTGGTCTACACCACTGAAGGTATGCACTGGCCTACAAGCTCTAAGGGGCACAGCCCTGCCCTGGGACCCAGGGGCCTTGGAAGCTTCCTGGTCCAGCCGTCTAATTGAACAGATAGGGAAACTGAGGTCCAGAGGAAGGGTGAAAGGGACACCAGGGACCCAGCCTCTGCTGCGTTCAGGCTGGGGCTGATCCCATAGAAAGGGTGTGAACGCATGCCCTGCCCTCAGACGGGCAATGCCCTAGGACGATGGGGCCCCAAGTAGGGGCACGGGACCCAGGCTCACCCATGGAGGGCACCATTGGCTCAGGACCACATGCCTAGCACTGGCCACAAGGGCCTTGAAAAGGGCTCAGACCCCAAAATAGACTGGCACTGCCTGGCAGGGGCCTGTGGGAGCCACTAACTGTTCAGCATGCGAGTCACTGAGTGGCAGACAGGCCCTGGCCTCCGAGCCACAGGGATGAATAAGGAAATGCACATAAAAGTAGCGCTGAGTCTCCAGGCCCCACTTCTGTGATGGGCTGGGGGAACCCCAGGGCCAGAGGGGCTCCGACCCACATCAACCCACCGAGTCCCTCCGGACACATCTGCCCTCAGCCCTTCTCTGGGGCTTCTGAGGGGCCAGGGGCCAGGGCCCAGGGCCCTGGTCCTACATGGCAGCCAGCCTGCTCTGCAGCACAGACCCTCCCTCCACCATGAGTCTTTCTCCAAGCTGGGCTGGGAGACCCCAGGGAAAGAGGCCAGGTGGACTCCACAGGGTGGACGCCAACCCCTGCCCCCCATCAGGAGCTGATCTCGGTGCACTTCGGAGAGGATGGCACCTCCTACGAGGCAGAAATCAGGGAGCTGGAAGCCCTTCGGCAGGTGTGTGGTTCCCCGCCTGCCCTCCTGCAGCCCTGGGAGATGCAAGCAGAGGCTGAAGACAGGCCTAAGTCAGGAACAGAAGGCAGAGCTCAGTGTGGATGTCTCAGGGACGTGGGGAGACAGGCGACGCAGGGATCCTGTGTGCAGACACAGCCGGGGGGCGTGGAGGGGCTTGCAGGTGGCTCCCGTGCCGCATGCTGCTGGCCTTCAGGAGTTGTAGCTGCCTAAGGCCCCACTGGCTTTGCCTCCCCACCCCCCATGGTGCTGATGCTCACAGGGGCTCCCCAGAGTGGTGTGTGAGTGGGGTGGGCCAGGCGGTGGGGCCCAGTGGCTCCTGCCCCGCAGGCCATGCGGACCCCCAGCCGGAACGAGGCGGGCCTGGAGCTGCTCACCGCCTACTACCACCAGCTGTGCCTCCTGGATGCGCGCTTCCTCACCCCTGCCAGGAGCCTCGGGCTCTTCTTCCAGTGGTAGGGACTCTGCAGGCATCGGTGCCTGGGGAGGGGAGGCCTGGCTGCCGCCTCATGGGAATTCCACCCAGCCTGACCCCACACTGCAGGTATGACTCGCTCACCGGGGTCCCGGCCCAGCAGCGTGCCCTGGCCTTTGAGAAGGGCAGTGTGCTTTTCAACATTGGCGCCCTACACACGCAGATCGGGGCACGCCAGGACCGCACCTGTGTTGAGGGTGCTCACTGCGCCGTGGAGGCCTTCCAGAGGGCCGCTGGTGAGGGCAGCCTGGGCTGCGGTGGGGCAGGGTTCGGTGCCAGGGTGCCACAGAGCCCCTTCTGGAGGCCAGGAGCTGGGGGCTGGTTAGGACGTTAGTCCTTCAGGTAAGGGGGCTGAGCAAGCACATCAGGCCCACTGTGTCCCCGGAGCAGCCCTGGATGGCCACCCTGAGTGCCACGTGGGGCAGAGAGAGGCAGGTGCAGGGCCTGCCATGTGAGCACTCTCCTTCGCACCATCCACAGGGGCTTTCAGCCTCCTGAGGGAGAACTTCTCGAATGCACCAAGCCCAGACATGAGTGCTGCATCCCTCTGCGCACTGGAGCAGCTCATGATGGCCCAGGCCCAGGAATGTGTGTTTGAGGGCCTCTCACTGCCCATGGCCCCCCGCAACTGCGTGGCCCAGCTGCACCTGGCACAGGAGGCTGCCCAGGTGAGCTCACAGCACCCTGCTCAGGGTGCAGGGGGTGGGGCCGAGCTGGGGTCAAAGCTAGGGTCCAGGCAGGCCTGAGACCTGCCTCCTTCTTGTGGAGCTGGAGCCTCTGCTCAAGGGGACAGCATGAGGCAGCAGGTACTGGGGTGCCGGGGAGCAGGAGGCCCTTGAGTGCCCGCCATGTCCATGGCAGGTGGCAGCCGAGTACAGGCTCGTGCACCGGACCATGGCCCAGCCCCCTGTCCATGACTACATGCCTGTCTCCTGGACCACCCTGGTGCACGTCAAGGCTGAGTACTTCCGCTCCCTGGCCCACTACCACATAGCCATGGCCCTCTGCGACGGCTCCCGTGAGTGCCCGCCCCGCCTACCTGTGGTGCTGCAGAGGCCCCTGCCTAGGCCTCATGGCCTCTGTCCCCCAGCAGTGACTGAGGGAGAGCTCCCCGCACACGAGCAGGTCTTCCTTCAGCCCCCCACCTCCTCTAATCCCCGAGGCCCCGCACTACCGCTGGAGCTGGAGGAGCGCAGGAAGCTTGGTAAGGCATCTGTGGATAGAGTGCCCTGGGGGCTCAGGTGGCCACCAATAGCAACAGCACGTCCCACACCGCCCTCATGCTCTTTGCCACCTGCTGTCCCCATGCGGATGGGGGGGCTGCTGACCTATCTCTGGATGCCCTGTGCCTGATGGGTGATGGCCCAGCACAGGGGCACCAGGCAGCCATGAGCAGGTGGGCCACCACTGGGAGCAGCTCATCCATCCCTGGCCCCCTCTTTGCACCTGGCAGAGCCCTTCTGCACAGCCAGCCCCTCACCCCATGGCTCAGCCCCCCAGTGAATGTGGCTGTGATGAGCCCTGCAGCCCTGGCCTTGCCTGCTCCTGCCAAGTCCTGGGGCCCTCGGCCACATGGTGTGTGACAGCGCTGTGCCCGGTGCAGGCAAGGCCCACCTGAAGCGCGCCATCCTGGGGCAGGAGGAGGCGCTGCGGCTGCACATGCTGTGCCGTGTCCTGCGGGAGGTGGACCTGCTGCGGGCCGTGGTCGCCCAGGCGCTACAGCGTTCACTGGCCAAGTACTCGGAACTCGACTGTGAGGATGACTTCTGCGAGGCTGCTGAAGCCCCCGACGTTCGGCGTGAGCAGCCAGGGCCTGTCTGGGTGGCTGCATCCCCGGCTGGGGTGGGGGCCTTCATCCTAGAGAAAAGGAGGCTGATCGCATAACAGACGCAGTCACCACAGTGAATTAAATAACAGTGGCACTTTCCAGGTGGTGGTCTCGAGGCCCGCAGGGGACTGGAGGCCCACCAAGCTCCTTGGAGTCTCCCTCCCTGCCCCAGCCCCTACCCTGAGGGGAAGCCCACAGGCCCGGGCAGGCATGGCTGACTTCAGGGAGGGCTTCTGGAGCCACTTGGGCAGGGAGATCGTGTGTTCAGGGTACCTGGCGTGCTCCTCCCACCATTGCAGAGTGGCCAGGCCTGGAGTCAGAGGCAGGGCCTGTGTGTGCTCGGGGTCATGCCCTGAGTCCTGGCAAATTCCAGGGGCTGGTTTCCACAGGCTTACAGCTTAGCTCTGCTCTTCCTCCTGCCCTCTCAGCTAAGACCTGCCAGAAGCCAGAGGCCAGGATGCCATGCCTGTCCCAGGGGAAGGGGCCTGACATCTTCCATCGGCTGGTGAGCACACCTGCCCCCAGACACCCTCTAGCACATGGCCTCAGCCCCTTGATGGTGGTCCAGCCCTGCCTGACCTGCCTCGTGGAACCCTCAGTGTCCCTCAGTGTGCAGGTTGGGCGGGAGTGCTGGCCAGGCAGGGTCTCCTCTGACCTCTGAGCCCCACCAGGGGCCCCCGTCTGTGTTCTCAGCCAAGAACCAGTGGCGGTTGGTGGGCCCCATCCACCTGACCCGAGGAGAGGGCGGCTTCGGCCTCACGCTTCGGGGAGACTCGCCTGTTCTCATCGCTGCCGTCATTCCGGGGGGCCAGGCTGCGGTAAGGGCCCCACCGGCCCCTGAAGATGAGTCCCTGCCAGGGTGTGATGTCCCCGTCTCACTGTCCAAGTCTCCCCACAGGCGGCAGGCCTGAAGGAGGGCGACTACATTGTGGCGGTGAACGGGCAGCCGTGCCGCTGGTGGAGGCATGCGGAGGTGGTGGCGGAGCTGAGGGCTGCGGGAGAGGCGGGTGCCAGCCTGCAGGTGGTGTCGCTGCTGCCCGGCTCTGGCCTGCCCAGCCTGGTGAGCCCCAGGGCCCTGAGGGTCAGTCCCCAGCCTGCTGTCCTCACCCTGGCCCTGGGCCTGCCCTGGATGCTTGAGCACATTAGGAAGGGGAGGCAGGGATGCAGGCAACCCTTGGCGGCGGGGGGGGCTCCTGGGTTGGGGCCACCTGTGCTTCGGCCTCCACCTGGGGGCCCTGCTCTGCCCCAAGAGTGCCGCAGCTCACCCCTCCCTCAGCCTCTGTGTCCTCAGACTGGAGGCTTCTGGGTCTGGCGCTCCATCCCAGCGCCCGGCTGACCCAGGGCCGGGTGAAACCCATGGGGCCCCTGCTATGTGGCCCTCCCGATGGGAGCCCCCAAACAGTTTCATGACGTGCCAGCCCCTCCCAGGGGGTTCTCACCTCCTCCCAGACTGGCTGCAGGTGGGGACGGATGGCAATGGCTGACCACAGTCTCTCTGTCCCTGCCGTAGGGGGACCGCCGGCCCGCCCTGCTGGGCCCCAGGGGGCTTCTGAGGAGCCAGAGGGAGCATAGTTGCCAGACCCCAGCATCCACAAGAGCCAGTCCCCGGCCCCTCCTCGGCTGGAGCCGAAAGACCCAACAGGGCAAGACTGGAGGTCGCTCGCAGCCCGGTGCCCCAGCAAAGGTGGCTCCACCCTCATCCTTGGAGCTCCCAGGGCAGTGGTGAGGGCCCAGCTCCCCACACACCCAGCTCTGGCTTCAGCAGGTGGGAAGCATCAAGCAGTCCCCCACCCAGAGGACCTGCAGGCAGTGCCTGCTTTGCCCCATGCCGGAGGCTGCCTTGGGCACCTTCCTGCCCATTAAAGACGATGGTCAGACCTGTCTGAGCCCAGTGATAGGAGCCGTGGCCGCTTCACCCATACACAGGAAGGGTGCCAGTCCCTCTGCTGATCTGAGGTCAGCTTCCTGGAGCTGCCCTGCCCTGAGGGCTTCTCACAGCCTCCCCTCTGTACCCCCAGGCTCTGTCCACCTGCTGCTGCCCTGGGCACAGACCCTGAGGTGTCAGTCCTGCCTCCAGCGAAGCTTCTGCCTGGTGCACAGTGACTACTGTTGGGCACCCCTTTGCTTCCTACTCCTCTGCCATGCAGCAGCCAGGTGCATCCATGGCACCCACAGACCTCTAGGCAGGGTCCCAGCCAAGTCCCTCCCCTGAAATACGTCCCATTGTCCCATCTGTGTACAGAGCAGGGGACCCCCCCCCACCTCTGTGCTCTGTGCTGGTTAACCCAGCAAGTGTCCCCTTTGCCAAGAGTCCCTGGTGTCAGGGCCCAGGTCTCATGGTGGCCCTGAGCTGCCGGACCTGCTGCCCTCCCTGCTGTCCTGCTCTGAGCATAGGTGCCACCCTCCAGCCCCTGGGCATGTGACCTCTCCCTGATACTGGGACCACCACAGGCCCCCAGCCCTCCCCAGCCTGCCTGGATGCTCCTGCTGGCCTCCACGGGCCGTGAGTTCTCAGTGTCTCAAGCAGGAGAAGTGGGGGCTGCCTCCAGGCCTCTGTACACTGGGTGGACAGGCCATCGGCAGGAATGCCACCCCCAGGACAATTGGCCTCAGGCCTGGGCTCCACCGGAGGGAAGGGATGGAAAGGGCTGCCAGGCAGGGCAGACCTGAGCTGCACCCAAGAGAAGCCACAGAGCAGGGCCACCACCCAGGGCCCAGCAGGTTCCAAAAGGGACAGGGCTGGTGGGAATCATTCCCAGAGCCACCAGGGGGCAGCTGCCACCCACTCAGCAGCCCCTAGAGGCAGCATGGGCAGGTACAGCTTGGGAGGGCCAAGCCACAGACCCTGGGTGGCAAGGCAGCCCCCAGCGCTACAAGCCCCCTGCCCTCTCGTCCAGGCCCTTCCCAGGGTCCTCCAGGTGGGAGCAGCCCACCCTGTGTGCCAGGCTCCAGTTCCAGTATAGGACCCTGCACTGCCACCTCCCTTGTGCTTCAGCCAGGAAAAATGGGGTGCCAGTGGGGTGTGGGGGGGTCCCAGAGATGCAGGCGCCACTGTGCCATCTTCCTGGGCAGGAGGGCGGGCTCCCCAACCTGCCTGAGCCAAGATGGGGGTCCAGGTGTATCCCTTTCCCTCCCCTGCTCTCCTGGGAAAATCCCTGTCTCAGCAGAATGGTCCAAGGTCATGAAGGTCTCCCCAGCACATATTAATTTGATTAATAAAACTGCGTCAAGGAGTGACAGGGTGGCAGCCCTGTCTGGGAGGTGCAGGGACTCCCCACCTCCTGTGGCCTGTCCAGACCCAAGGTGGGGCCAAAGCTGCCCCTGCCTCCTTCAAGGTGGGTGCTGGGCCACCATGGGCCAGAGGAGGGCTCTCCCCACCTCAGACCCTTGGGGTGCACCCCACCTGTCAAGCCCCTGCCCATACACGCCTCTTCACTGGCTGCCGTCAAGGCTGGGCCTGTGCTCCTGGCCCTTCTCCACCGCTGCTGCCCCTCACAGGTCTCCCTTGAGACTGCCTCCTGTCATCCTGTCCCTCGGCGTAAGGGTGGGGACCTCAATTGGAGTCACACGTGGCTGAGACTGGCTCCTGTCACCACCTCCATATGACATCTGTGAAGTGGAGGAATCCTAGGGCACGCAGGTGCTGTCGGGGAGGGAAGATGCAGGAGGCCCTGAGGTCCTGCTGCTCGCTGGGGAGAGAGGTCAAAGGTCCTGGGATCGGGGGCCTAGAGCACTAGTCAAGGCAAGGCTGGACGGGGGTCCTCCTCCCCACCTTCCACTTGGGACTGCTCCTAGGGCAGCAGTGAGCCCCTCTCCAGAATGGAAAGCGGGCGCCTACCAGCCCAGCCCCTCGGGCTTGGACCATGCCACTCCAGCCACTGTGGGAGTCCTGCCAGACAGCCCCTGAGCTGCGGGAAGGGACTGTGCCCCATCCTCACTCCTACACCAGCTGGTGGCTGATTGCTGAACACACTGGGTGGACTGCCCAGTCCAGCCCCCCGGGGACTTCAAGTCCACACAGGCAGCTACAGGAGGGGGTGCAGTCACCACAGCTCTAAGAGACCTGGGGACTGGTCAAGGGCATGATGCCAGGCCTGGCAGGACCTGCAGCTACATCCCCGTGGCCAGCTGTGGCCTGTGCCCCCCTCCAGGGGGCAGCAGGTCCTGGGGCCAGCACACGGGGGACACCTGTGCTGAACCTGCCCTAGCAGGAGGCAACAGCTCAGGGTCCCATCCCACCTGTTCAGGCTGGGAGCAAGCTGGATCAGGGCGGGGCTGACTGCTGGGGAGCACATGGTCCGAAGGCTTTGCCTACCCGTGGATACAGCTGCATGTGTTGGTGCTCGCCTGCCCCTCTGTGCCTAGACTCTGCCCTGTGGAGCCCGTTCTCCTCCCCTGAGGTTCTGCTTGCTCGTTCTTGGGCGTTGCTGGCCAGCGCTGTTTTGGCCTTTAGGGATTGGTTAGTGTCCCTTCCTTGGACAGCCTGGCTCGGCCGCACCCTTTGCATGGCTTTAGCCCCGCCTTCTGGCCCAGCTGTGTCACTGGGGTCACTGTGTCACCCATGGGCCAAGGGCAGGGACGGCCAGCGTGTCCATGAGAGCATGGATGCGTGGGGCAGTGTTGCTAAGGAGGGCGGGGCCAGTGTCCAGAAGCTGCTGAGGCCACGGCATGATCCCGCTTCACACCCCATGCCTGGGCAGAGCCAGGGCCCATGACGGATGAGGGGCGGCACGGGGACTGATGGTGCCTGGGACCGCATGTGCGCAGGGACGCATGTGCATCCTGCCCAGGCGCTGGGCCCCTCGCAGCGACTCTCGATTTCCAGAGTGGTCCCCAGGCAGGAGGCTGAGCTGAGCCTGCGCTGCCATGTTTTCTGCTTTGCCAACAGAAAACTGCGGAGAAGGGAGAAGGCAGACTCCGTTTTGCTTGGGTCAGCAGTGAACAGGATTAATGCAGGGAGAGGAGCTGCGAGGGGTGGGGGTGGGGGCTTGGGGATGGACAGGGCTGGGGGTGGGGTTGGGGATGGCTGGGCTGGGGATAGACTGAGGTGAGCCAAGGGCAGGGTCCCCAGTCCACTCTCCTCACCCCCTCCCAGCCCCTGCTGCCACCTCAAGCCAGCGGTTCCGGAAGAGGAGGGACTGCAGACTTCCGGCAAGTGTTGTGGTCAGGCCCTGTCCAGCACCCCCATCCCGCTGCACCCTCCCACATCCCCGAGCACTGTTTTCCCTGTTCCCAATGGCCATGGTCAGGATCTGTGCCTGTTTGAGGTGGGCCAGGTGGCCGGTGGGCTGGCGAGACTACAGCTGTCCTCAAGCACAGACAGCACCCTCAGACCATCTGTGACATGGCATCAAGGTCCAGAGAGCCCAGGGGCTTGATCATGGAGGGGAGCCAGCAGAAGGCAGGGACTGGGGTGCCCCGCAAAGCTCCAGATAGGAACCTGCTCCCCAGGCTTCAGACCCCCAGGCCAAGGGGGCGAGTGGGCAGCCGGGAGGACCCTGAGGAGAAGAGGGGGTGGGCCCAGACCCCGCGAGGCCTCAAGCCAGGTTAGTGGAGGTGGCACTGGGGGCTCCAGCCACCTAGAAGGTGCTGTTGTCCACGGGAGAGGTGACAGGGGCCAGGTCAGGCCACGGGTAGCAGATGAGCTTAGAGGGTTGAGCTTGGCCTCCGCTTCCCAGCACTAGGAGGGATGCTGACGGCCTGGGGCCGAGTCCTTAGCCACCTCCAGGTTACTCATGCCTGACTTGTGGCCAGTCTAACCCTCTCAGTGTAAGACAGGAAGAGATGGGACTCCAAAGCCGCCCACCACCCTCCCCACCATCACCAAGGTCATAGCCTAACCACCCCCTCCCACCACTCCTGAGATCACATACACACCACCATCCCCTCCCCCACCCAAGGCCACACCCCCACCGGCCTCCCCCATGGCTGAATCACACCCCCCACCCCCTCCCACCCCTGAGGTCACTCCTTCACCACCCTCCCCCACCCCTGAGATCACACTCTCACCACCTTCCCCCACCCCTGAGGTCACATCCACCACCCCACCCCCACTCCTGAGGTCACACCTCCAGCACCCATGAGATCACACTCTCACCACCCTCCCCCACCCCTGAGGTTACACCCCCACCCCACCCCCACTCCTGAGGTCACACCTCCAACACCCGCCCGCACCTCTGAGATCACACTGTCACCACCCTCCCCCACCCTCCCCCAACCCTAGGTCACCTGGCTTATCACTGTGCCCCCCCACTGTTGACATCACATCCACCGCCCCTGTCATGGTGTGGGCAGCACATACCCCACCCTCCCCACACCCATCTCTGGTCCCCATGAGGCCGTCATGGGTGACCTCAGTTCCCCATCACTGCCACCCTCCACCTCTCTCCTCAGCAGCCGAATTCTTGTCATGGTTCCCTCATCTCCCACAGCCTTTAGTTCATCAGTGTCTCTGCCTAATCTCCACTGCCTTTTTTTTTTTTTTTTTTTTTTGAGATGGAGTCTCACTGTCACCCAGACTGGAATACAGTGGCGCCATCTTGGTTCACTGAACTCTGCCTCCTGGGCTCAAGCAATCCTCCCACCTCAGCCTCCCAAGCGGCTGGGACTACAGGTGCCTGCCACCTTGCCCGGCTAATTTTTGTATTTTTGTAGAGACATTTCAGTGTGTTGCCCAGGTTGGTCTCGAACTCCTGGACTCAAACTATCTGCCCACCTTGGCCTGTCAAACTGCTGGCATTATAGGCGTGAGCCACCGCGTCTGGCCTCCACTTCTCTTTTCCTGGGTCCACAGAGCAAGGTGGGACAGGCCAGGGATCTGCAATGGGGTGAGGACCTCTCCAAGTCCGCAGGAGGAAGGGCACCCACTTCAGGGAGGGGTGGTGGTGGAGGTGGAAGTACCTCCGTTCTGCTTCCTGTGCGTCCCCGTGGCCACTCCCTGCCCCTCAGCGATGACAGAGCCTGCTGCTGGGCACTTGCCTCCCAGGAGCCCCGCGAGCCCTGGCCCCTCTCCTCGCGCCCTTGCATCCTACACCGTGTCCCAGTGGTCGTCCTGACACGTGGCTGCACTTGGAAGTCAGAAGATGAGGCCTAATGGCTTGTCCCGGGCTCCAGGCTCTTCATCTGCAGACGAAGCCGCTGAGGAAGTCTTGCAGATTCAGGGCCTTGACAAGGTCCCTGATGCTCCCTGAGGACACGGCCTAGTCTTGACCACATCTGTTCTGCCCGCAACTCCCAGTGAGCTGCAGGGGAGGGATAGAAGCCAGTAGGGTGAGGGATGCAGGCGGGGTGGGGGGTGAGCAGGTACCAGCTGGGAGGCTGACCTAGGGTCAGCTGGGAGAGCCACCAGGAACCCTCTCCATCAGGCTGGGTCTGGGCTCTCAGCGGTGAGGAGAGCCCAGGCTCTCAGGCCTGGCCCTGCGGGGCTGACCATCTAGGGGCTGAGATTGCATCTCAGGGCAGGAGGAAGCTGGGGGTTCCAGGCGTGAGAGGCCTGGTTCCTGCTTGGCCTCCAGGCAAGTATGGTGTGGAAGGGGAGGAGAGGCAGGGATGGGCTGGCAGGGGAGGGCAGGCTGCCTGTGGAGGGGTACCTGGGCCCCTACAGAGTGCTGTCCCAGGAGGGCATTGCCTGGGGTGCTGTGCCCATGCTTGGTGGGTGCTTCTGGTGCCCTGTACCCAAGGACCAGAGGGCACCATCCTAGAGCATGGCTTGTGAGGGTGCTGGGTGGGGTGTGGGGGTGCCAGGGGAAGTCCCAGCCTGGGCAGCAGCAGAGGACAAGCAAGTTGGGGGTTCAGTCCAAGGTGGGCCCGCTGGTCAGGGGATGGCAGTGGGTGCCCAGGGGGCGGCCTCCAAGAAGTCGCTGGGTACACTGTGGCTGGAGAGGGACTGAGGGATACCCGGGGGTCACCCAAAGGCCTGAAAAAGGGTTGGGGGCTGGAGCCGGGGGGATGACTCCCTGAGGACCCCTGGGAGAAGAGTCGGAGGAGACTGGGGCTGTGGGGCTGTGCTGGGGGTGGGCTGGGAAGAGGAGAAGAGGAGGGGAGGGAGAGAGGAGGTGGGAAGTGGGGGAGGGACAGCTAAATGGAAGTTATGAGCTCCATCCCCCTAAGGGCAAGTGCCACTGGGCCTTGGGTGGGAGTCCCAGTGGAGGGGCATGGACAGGGGCCCTGCGGGTCAGCAGCCCAGGCTGAGCTCAGGGTGGACACTCCTGGGTCTGGGAGCCTGATAGCTGGTGCGGGGAGGCTGGACGGGAGGTCTGAGCAGGCCCCTCTCAAGGTTGTCTTCTCCGAGTCAGGGCTCTGGCCAGGCCCTGACCACCCCTTCTGGGAGGGGGTTTCTGGCTCCACCCTCCTCACAGAGGCTCTGCCCCAAGGCTGTGCTACCTTCTCAGGAGCCAGTGGCCCGACACTGAAGCCCACGTCACAGAGCGGTCTTGCCCACAGCCTGGTAGGGTGATCCTGCTGGGCACCCACCCCGGAGTGGCTGGGCTGCACCCCCAGGCAGAACTCAGTGTTTATTTGGGGGGGATTGGCTCCCCCCACACCTCCTTCAGCCCCCAGACGGTGTGCCAGACGTGCATTAAGGCAGGAGTGACTTATCGAGCTGTCAGGGGGAGCGTTTTAAGACAGAATTATAGGGGAGAGGAAAAAGATTTTTACCAAATTAATGAAAAATCAATGTGGCCTCAAAAATCCATTAGCCTTCATAATGCTCTGGTTCCAGGCTGAGCCACACAATCCGATGCCGGCTGTTAAATTCGAGGCGGTGTCCCCGCCCGCCATTCATCACTGTCCGGTGCTTACTCTTGAGAGTGACACCTGCCCGGGAGCCCCTGGGGGCCAGCCCTGGCTCCCTAACCACACACAGAGACTGGGGGAGGCCCTGGGTGAAGGAATGTGGACAGGGCAGTGGTGTAGATGGGGTGAGGAGTGTGCCGCTGGTGTTCCTGGCATCCAGGGTAACCAGCCACCAGGATGTCATTGCCAGGGTGGCAGAGGGCCTGGTGGAGTGTTGGTGAGGGTAGCCAACAGTGACAGTGGCGAGTGACTGTGGGATGAGTGACCGTGGGGTGAGTTATCATGGGTGAGTGATCTGGGGTGAGTGACTGTGAGGGTGTGACTGTGGGTGTGTGACCATGAAGTTGAATGACCATGGCGTGACCGTGAGGGTCACTCTCCCATCCATCCATCCACCCACCCACCCATCCATTCACCCACCCACCCATCCATTCAACCATTCATCCACCCATCCATCCACTCACCCACCCATCCATCCATCCACCCACCCACCCATCCACCCACCCATCCATCCACCCATCCATTCACCCACCCACCCATCCATTCAACCATCCATCCACTCACCCACCCACCGATCCACCCACCCACACATCCATCCACTAACTCATTCATCCATCCACCCATCCATCCACTCACCCACCCATCCATCCAACCCACTAACCCACCCATCCATCTATCCATCCATTCATCCACCCATCCATCCACCCACCCACCCATCCACCCATCCATCCATCCACCCACCCATCCATGCACCTACCCGTGTATCCATCCATCCACCCACCCACTGATCCACCCACCCACCCATCCATCCACTCACCCACCCATCCATCTATCCACCTGTCCATTCCACCCATCCATCCAGTAACCCACCCATCCACCCACCGATCCACCCACCCATCCATCCACCCATCCATCCACTCACCCACCCATCCATCCATCCATCCATCCATCCACCTATCCACCCATCCACCCACCCATCCATCCATCCACCCACCCATCCATGCACCCACCCGTGTATCCATCCATCCACCCACCCATCCATCAAACCACTCATCTATCCATCCACCCATCCATCTACCCATCCATCATCCACCTCTCCATGTATTCACTCATCCATCCACTCACCCATCCATCATCCACCCACCCATCCATCCACCCACTTATCTATCCATCCACCCATCCATCATCCACCTATCCACCCATCCGTCCACTCATCCACCCATTTACCCATCCATCCATCCATTCACCAAAGGGTCCCTAAGGTTCTCCTGGGATTCCTGCCCTGCTGCAAACTGGCTCCCCAGGAGTGGCTGGGTCCTGGTTCTCACAGGCCCTCTGCCCCAACCCCCACTGGCTTGCCCTGGGGCCTATGCTGGCAGCAGCCCATGCAGAGCCTAGCAGCCAGAGCCAGAGAAGGACAATAGTAGGGCTGGGAAGAGGGGACACTCGGGGTGCTCCCACCTGTGTTGAGTTGGGGAGCTGCATGCCAGAAAGGAGTGCCTTTGCCCAAGGGCATAAGCATGAGGGTGGAGAGTAGTGGTAGGCAGTGCTGACCCCCACCCTACAGTGCCTCGGCCAGCAGGCTGCTGTCTCCAGGGCTCCGGCACTTGGCTCAGCCCTGCTGGAGACAGCCTGTCCACGGCTGTGGTCTTGTGGATCAAATTCCAATTCATTAGTGGTGGATTGGGGGGGTGGGTGTGGCGGCCCCAGGATCTGTCTTCAGTTTTCCGGGTTGCCTGGCTCCGGGACCCCAGAGGCTCCCATTGCTCACCAAACACACCTACTTCCCGTAGCCCATCTGGTGGATGGCCTGCACCAGCCCTGAGTCACTCAGGCCAGCAGGGCACCAAAAGGTGACCTCCAAGGGGTGACCAGCCATGTTCCTGGCTTCCCAGCCCCTCCCTGCAGGTGGGACACACCCCCTCCTGCTGGCCTCAGTCTCTGTCCTGCAGTCTCCATCCTTCCGCAGCATCTCTGTCTCTGGGTCTCACGTGGGTATCACAGGTCCATGCTCCCTCCTCCTTTCTGGGTCTGTCTGCCTTCTCCCCTCCGACCTCCCCTCCGGCTTCTGAGAGGCCTTCTCCCTCTCTCTCTGTTGCTGGGGGCCCTCCCCTCAGGGTCTCCCTTGGGGCCATCTATCCCTTCTCACACCTGGGAGAGTCTGGGGTGGCCAGGGTCCGACAGCCAGTAAAGCAGGGAGCCGGGCCCTCAGAATCAGCAGGTGCCTGGGAAGGGGCTGTAACTGCCCCTGGGTGTGGAGGTCACAGCCCCTCCTATCCTTCGGCCTGGGGCAAAGGTGGAGCTCATGGGTTAGGGACTGGGTCCCCCTGCCCAGCCTGGGCAGCGCTGAGTGCCACTCATAGCATGGGGGAGAGGGCGGGCCTCAGTTCTGCCCACTGCCCCAGGGCAGTGTTGGAGACTCTTCGGGCCTCTGGGTCCATGGAGCCTGGTGGGGACTGGGGTGGGAGGAGGTGCTGCTCCGTATCAGTCCTCACCCCATGGCCTCTGCTGGGTGGACGCCCCCACTCCCAGGCCCTGCCAGGCCCTCGTCCATCTGATCAATGTCCAGGCACATCTGACGCCGGAGTGGATCTGCTGACCCAGACCTGCCTGCCCCGGGCTGCCCCCACCTCATCAATAACAGATCATCTGGCATGGTGCTGGCCTCAGCCCCCCGGGGAGCTGGGGCAAGAACGTGGCCTGGCCCTGGAGCCATAGCAGGGCGCTGTCCTGAGAGACGGGAAGCGCCCCCAAGACTGCCTGGGGGCCTCCCCCAGGCCTTACTCCCGGGACTTTGGCACAGACATTTGTGCCACTGACCCTCAACGGGATTCTGAGACTGGGCCAGCCGGGGCACTGCAGGAATTCCTGCCTAGATCACTCTCAGTGCTAACACCTGGGGCTGGGTGGGGGGGTGACCCCCATCACAGGGTGTCCACAGGGAGGCCCAGTGGCCCTGCCCGGGCAGAGGGCCTGTGGCTCACTGTCCCCAGGAAGAGGGCTCAGAGCTCCTCCACAGGCCTGCTCGGCCACCTCCATTGCACTTAGCAACCCTGGCCGGGCAGTTCACATGCGGCACGGAGGCCAGGGATGCAGAGATGGGACAGGGAAGAGATTCATCCACCTGGGCTTGAGGCCTGGCCCACATGGCATGGCAGCCAGCAGGTGCTGCCCTGGTGAGGGTGAGCAGAGGACACGGCCACCCAGCCTCCCCAGGCCCACCCAGGGCAGAGAGTGTGTCCCTCCCAAGCAAAGGCGATGGAGCCTTCGGTCAGGGATAGCTTCTCTGGGAAGGGCCCTAGCAGGGCTTGCAAGTGAGGGAAGAAATCCAGGCCCTCCCCCTCAGGATCAGCCGTGAGCATTTCTGAGCTGGAGCCTGGCAGAGCCTCCTCTGCTGGGGTTTCCTTTCTCTCTGTGTGCACAGCTGACCTCATTTCCTGAGCAGTGGTGATCCCAGCAACTCCAGAGCAGACGAGGGAGTGGGAGAAAGTTCGAGAACTGGGTTTCACTCCTGCTTGGGGCTCCTCTTTGTGTGTTTGTAATGGACATGTAAGTTCCCCTGAACAGGGAAAGGCTTTTTTTTTTTTCTTTTTGAGCAAGGGCTTGCTCTGTTACTCTCGCTGTAGTGCAATGGCAGGATCACTGCTCATTGCAGCCTCTACCTCCTGGACTCAAGCAATCCTCCCGCCTCAGTCTCCCAAGCATCTGGGACCACAGGCGTGTGCCACGACACCCAGCTAGCTTTTTTAAATTTTTTGTTGAGACAAGGTCTGGGTATGTTGTCCAGGCTGATCTTGAACTCCTGGGCTCAAGTGATCCTTCTGCCTCAATCTCCCAAGGTGCTGGGATTATAGGTATGAGCCACTGCCCAGCTAATTTTTAATTTTTTTTAACTTTTTTTTTTTTTTTTTTTTTTTTTGAGACAGAGTTTCGCTCTTGTTACCCAGGCTGGAGTGCAATGGCGCGATCTCGGCTCACTGCAACCTCCGCCTCCTGGGTTCGGGCAGTTCTCCTGCCTCAGCCTCCTGAGTAGCTGGGATTACAGGCACCTGCCACCATGCCCAGCTAATTTTTTGTATTTTTAGTAGAGACGGGGTTTCACCATGTTGACCAGGATGGTCTCGGTCTCTTGACCTCGTGATCCACCCACCTCGGCCTCCCAAAGTGCTGAGATTACAGGCTTGAGCCACCGTGCCTGGCTTTTTTTTTTTTAGACAGAGTCTTGCTCTTTTTGCCCAGGCTGGAGTGCAACGGTGGATCTCTGCTCACTGCAGCCTCCACCTCCCAGTTTGAGATTCTCCTCCCTTAGACTCCCGAGTAGCTGAGACTATAGGTGCACACCACTACTCCTGGCTAATTTTGTATTTTTAGTAGAGATGGGGTTTCACCATGTTGGCCAGGCTGGTCTCAAACTTCTGACCTCAAGTGAGCCACCTGCCTCAGCCTCCCAAAATTCTGGGATTATAGGTGTGAGCCACTGTGCCCAGCCTAATTTTTTAACTTTATCTTTTGTAGAGACAGGGTCTCGCTCTGTTGCTCAGGCTGGGTAAATCCTTAGGCCTGTGTGTTTCTGGGTTGAGTTTTATAATGCACATACTATCAGGGCTCAGCTGAGCAGATAAGCGCTTAAACAGACAAACAAGAAAACACTGCAGACTGGTTTACTACCCACTCTGGGGAGCCTGGGTCTTTGCTTGTCCTGGAGGAGCCTGGGCCCCAGCCGTCTATTCTGTAAGCCTCCGTCCCTGTGGGCTGGGGGAGCAAGGAGAGCCACTCAGGGGCAAGTGCTTGGTGCACAGGGACCAGGATGGAACTACCCACAGGGGAGAAGCACAGTTCTTCCTGGGAAGGGGCGACTGTAGAGGGCTTTGAAGAATGAATAAGAGTTCTTTAGGCTGACTGAGGACGCTTGAAACAGCATGGTGCAGGGAAGGAGGAAGGAGGGAGAGGCGGTCAGGCAGGCCAGTTCTTGGAGGCTCCAGAGGACGTTTTGGCAGGGCCAGAACTTGGGACAGGTGGTTTACTCACGGTGGGGAGTGGGTTGGAAGAGCAGCTGAAAGGTTCCCTGGGCCCCTGATGCAGCCCCTGAGGTCCATGGGGATGGACGTGTGCTCCTATTTAGCACCCCAAGAAGCCCAGGGACCTGTCCAGGGTCACATAGTGTTTGGGACTTGGCTTGGTGGGACCGAGACATTCCCCCACTGGCCTGTTCCAGGCTCTGCTGAGGCTTGACTGGGAGCCCCCGAGGGCAGACCCGGCCCCTGCCCCTTGAAGCCCTTCCCCACCCTGGCACAGTGTCTGGGGGTGCACATGGGGGGCTGAGAGGAGGCTGGGTGGGCCCTGCCACTGGGGGGGCTGCATCCGGCTGCTCCCCGCCCCCGTGGCTGACTCAAGAGGAGGCTGGGATTGATCTGTTCTTGGAACTGGCGTTTGTGAATATTCCTAAAGAGGAAAATCGATCAATTATCCCAGAGCAGGGCCATTTTTCTAACTGGGAGAACAAGCAGTTTTATGCACCTCGGAAGAGCCTCCCGGGGTCGATTGTGGCTGGGCCGAGCCAGCTGCCCTCTGAATCTCTCCTGGGCTGGCAGCGGCCCCATCTCTACAGGCAGCTCTCCTGAGGCCTCCCTCTGCCCACTGCCAGGTCAGCAGCCCCTGCCTCTGTGTGGTAAAGAAGCCCAGGACGCCTGCCGGGGCTCCGGGAAGGGAGCTGAGGCCCCTCAGTGACTGCACTGAGGCAGAATCACTCCCTCTGTTGAGCCCCGAATCCCGCTGCCAAGACAGGGTCCCAGGCCTGAGGACTTCCCACCGACCCCGGAGTCCCACTTGTGGGGTGCTCCCACCCCAGCCTGCCCTGTCCCAGACCTCAACCAGTTGGGGTATGGAGTGCAGTCACTGCCTGCCAGCCGGAAGCTCCAGTGGCCTGAGGGTCCCTGATTCCATTATCAGCAAGAGAATGCCCTCCCTGCACCCTCAGCATCGACTCCTGTGTTCCGGGGGCTGGACTCCGCCTGCATGTGATGCCTGCCACCGGCCCAACTCTTCCCAGAGCCCTCTTGAGTCTGGCCTGGCCCAGGCCTGCCCTCCAGGGACTCGCACAGGGTGCCGGGCTGCAGGGCCCCCCATGTCCCTCTGTGCAAACCTTGGGTGCTCTCCCCACCCACTGTCCCCCCCTGACTGTTGCTGTTCCTCCTGGGGGGCAGTGACGGAAAGGGCCCACCTACCCATATGCCCCCCAGTTCCCTTGGTCACCCTGACCCTGGAGGGAAGGTCAGGCTGGCCTCTTGAGCCCCAGGAGAGGCTGCCCCGAAACGGTCACTTCCCAAGCCCAGTGCCCCACTCAGGCAGAGCTGGGCCTCTATAGATGACACCACAGGACAGCTCGATTATTTAAAAGTGTGATTATGGTAAAATGTGCATAACATCAAAGTTATGATTTCAGCCAGCTCTGAGGGTGCACCTGAGCAGTGTGAGGCGTGCCCACAACCTCATGCCTCCAGAACCTTCCAGCTTCCCTAACTGACTGCCTCCTTCCCTGGGCAGGCCTGCTGAGGAGCTCTGAGTCCTCCCCAATCCCCACCCCACCCTGTGAATCAGAGCCTCCAAGCCTGGGGTCACTGGGGTTACAGCATGTGTCCTGTGCTTGCCACCTTCACTCAGCATGGGGTCTCCCTGAGAAGCTCTGGCGAGGGGCAGGCATCCTGCTGCCTGGGCAGGTGGAGGGGGGCCTCACCCAGTAAGGGTGGCAGAAGCCAGAGAGCCCCTGAGGGTGGAGGGTTTGAAGGAGGAAGTGCGGGGGTGGGGACGTAGGAACTCCAGGCCAACAGCAAATGGACAGTTCACAGAGTCCGGCAGAAAGCGTTTTTAATGGTCCCTAAAGCCCTCGGCCAGCCAGTGCTGAGCTCAGCATCCCCTCAGTGAGCCTGGGAGGGGCGTGGGGCAGCCCAGGATCACCTCAGATCTCATCTCCCCCTGCCACCTCTTCCCTGCCAGGACCCCGGAACCCACCTGAGAACACGGGAGCAGGGGACAGAGCCCTGTCCTGTGGGTCCCCGACCCCAGTGCAGCCCCTCCCATGCTGGGCTGGAACTGCCCTGCCCTCCGGGCTCTGCAGCGATAGTGGGAAACTCTGTCAGCCCCCACCACCCCCCATTTGTCACAGGGCCCATTAGGTGCTGACAGTTGCTTCCCATCTGCCCGGCTGTGGCAGGGCACAGGCCCCCAGGGCCCATCCATCTCCGACCCTGGGGTCTGCAGCCTCTTATACCTTGGTCTGGGCTGGAGGCCTCTGAGGGCAGCCTCCCCCAACAGGCTCGGGGCCTGTCTTCCGAGAAGGGCAGCAGGGAGGAATCCAGGGAGGAGGCAGCTCCTAGGCCAGGAGGGCAGCGCAGGGTGGTTCCAGCACTACCACACACAGCCCAACCCTGGGGGCACCAGAGCCCGGCGACAGCTGTCTGGGCTAGGGGAGCCGGAGCCGACTTGTTAGCTCACCCGCCTCTACAGAGCTCATTCAGCTGAGGCTCTGGACCTCAGCAGCTGATCGCCTGGGTTGGAGGCTGTCCAGCCAGGCCCCAAGTTGCCCAGTCAGGGTCCAGCCACTGGCCTTGTAGGCTGAGTCATTATTGACCCTGGGTGCCAGGTGCAGGGGAGAGAGCCAGTGGCTGCCCTCCATTCCCCTTGGTTCAGCACCCAGGCCCGGCTGTGGGCGCTGGAGCCCAGGGCTTCCGGGAGCTTCCTCCGGCCTGTTGGGAGTGTCTGGCAGCTTCTCACCTCTTCCCAGAGACTGTGGGCAGGCCTTGGGTGCAGGAGACAGCCTGGCCTGGCCCTGCAGCTGCCTGGGGTCAAGACTGCTCAGCAGGCTGTGGTTTATTTATATGACCCAGCTTATTTATTTATAGAGTTCTTGATGGGAGGTCCTGCCCCTGGCTTGCACCCCACATGCAAGCCCCACCACAGAGAGACAAGGAGGCCCCCCCGGCCATAGCCAATGCCTGCTACCTCTCCAGGAGGCAGTCCTCAATTGCACACACCCCCACCCCCCGCAGCCACCTCCTCCCTTGGTGGGGAAGCACAGGCCACAGAGGTGAGTGTCAGGGGAGGCATGCCAGGACATGGCGCAGGACACGATGAAAACATCAGTCTGACGTCACCATCTGTCGAGTCCTGGGCTGCTCCCAGTGTTGGCTGTGTACCTGCTGGCTGTGGCTCCAGGAGGGTGGGGGTGTCGGGGGCACCAGAGCTGGGCAGGGCTGAGGCCATATGGACCCAGCAGGCTCTGCAGCCACCAGACTTCCCTCCTGCCCTTCACTCAGTCTCCAGATAAAACACAGGACACTTAGGTACTTGTGGATTTTAGACAAGCAATGAATTTTTTTTTTAGTATAAGTATATCCCCAACGGTGCATGGGATATACTTACACTAAAAAAAAAAAATTTTTTTTTAAATCAGAAATCTAAATGTAACTCCGCCCCTGGATTTCTGTTTGCTAAAGCTGGCTGCCCTACTGGCACTAGCCAAACACCTGTCCAGGAGCCCCCTGGGGAGAGAAAAAAGACCTTGCCTTGGCAGGGATGCGTCTGGGAGGCTGGGACATGCTGGACACCCATACATCACTGTCCCTGCCCCCGTCTTCTCCATATTTCAACTTCCCACTTGCCCTGTGCCCCCACCCCCCAGGCCCAGATTAATTTGGGAAGGACAATGTTTATATTAACCATTCATTTATCGACGTCTGCTTGCTGGGTCAATGGCCAAATTTATTGTCTCACAAGATGGGCCGCATCGAGCCACGTGCAGCCTGCACCCTCCCCTGCCAGCTGCGCGGTCCGCCGCTGTCAATACACAGACCGCTGACCTTGCGCCCACAGCCTCTGCTGGGGGCTGGGATCTTCTAGGGAGGCTTTGGGAGCAGGGGAGGGGTGGGAAGTGGGGTTCACCCCTGCACTGCACCATCGTTGTGACCAACAAGGGCCCACACTGATCCCCATGGTCAGGGGGGCACTGACACAGGCGAGGGTGCGGTCCAGGAAGGGGGAGGGTAAAAGCCCTAGAAGAGAGGCCCTGGGGGCCCTCAAACCATACCCCCTCTGGGTGCTGGCTAAGGACCAGCTCAGGCTACCATACCAGTCTGATGGGGGAGGCAGTCACCAGATAACCTCGTGAGAGACAAATGGTTTAGTGAGCCAAGGAAAGGAGCCTTGGGGATCCCAAGACCTGAGGGGAGACACCACTTTGGACTCCACTGGGGGCATCTAGGGCAGGGAGGGGCAGAGAAGCCTGGGGAAGGGACAGAAATCTGTGGGCTGGCTACCCCTCCCTGGCCACCGTGCTGTGTCATTTGGGCAGAGAGGAGCACTGAGTTTCTTCAATGGGGTGGGCACCGGTCTTGGGACCCCTGTGCATGCCCACAGGCTGCCTGAGGGGGGAGGATTGGGCAGAATGTGCCAGGCCAGCCCCCAGGAATCATCCTGTGCCTTCAGGTGCCACTCCACACCCCTCTCCAGGAAAGACCCTGACCCACAACTCCCAGGAGTCCCCCAAACCCTTATAACCTCGACACACCTGGGAATAGGGAGCAGCTTGGCCTCCCGAGATGAGGCCAGCGCCTACCTGGGCTGAGCCCCACTTGGGTTCATAACCACTGGCTCTCCTGCTAGACAGCTCAGTGCATTCATTCAGCAGTGGGCCCTGCTGAACCTCCCTGGAGCTCTGGGCCCTGAGGAATAGCTGTGACCCAGTGGACTAAGACCCCTGCCCTCCAGGGCCCAGGGGTGCAGCTGGGTGGGAGCAGGTTCAGCCACAGTGTCTATCAGCAAGGCAGGAGGGGCTTGCAGACAGGGTGGGGACCTTCAAGGACATGGTACATGGGCAGGGTCTGTGGCCCCCTGTGCAGGTGTGAGCAGCTGCAGGGCTGAGAGGAGACTGTGCAGGGGTGACAGGGCGTGCCAGTCGTATGGGAGGTGGGAGAAGGGGGTCTGGGGTGAGCAGCCGGCTTGAGATGGGGGCGTCTGCTGGAGACTCTTCCCGGCCGCCCAGCGCCCAGACCTCAGGGACACCTCTCCGGCCTGGCCTCCCCTCCCTGGCCTTCCCCCCCGCTCTCTGGGCTATGCTGTGCCCTACGACCACCAGATGGCGTGCAGAGCCCAGCAGGCACACGCGGCCCAGGGGGCGGTAATGGGGCCTGGTCAATGGGCTCATTTGTTGGTTGGGGCAGGCAGTCGATGGCCTGGGACAGCAGAGGTGCTGATTAAGATGCCACACTTGAGTTAGAATCTCCTGCAAGCAGAGATGAACAATTGATCAGCTTGTCAGGGGAGCCAGCCCAGAGAATGAGGGAAGGAGAGGGGAGGGGAGGGAGAGGAGGGGAGGGGAGGGAGGGGAGGGAAGGGGAGGGGAGGGGAGGGAAGGGAGGGGAGGGGAGGGGAGCCAGCCCAGAGATGGGAGGGAAGAGGAGGGGAGGGGAGGGGAGGGAGGGGAGGGAGGGGAGGGGAGGGAAAGCAGAGTGGGGGAAACAGACAGAGGGCAATGTGGACAGACAGAGACAAAGGAGGGCACATCCAGGGCTGCCTTGCCCACAGCCCGAGTGTTCTCTCACCTGTGACCCAGGGCTGGGAGGAGGGTTGGGGACCCTTGGGACAGGTGGATCCCAGCCCCTCAGCACCCCCTCGCCCGGCATCCCTCCAATGCTGGGGGGACATCCTTGGCTTGCAGTGTTTCTGCTGTTTCCATTTGTTTGTAGAATTTATAGACTTTTTTTGTTGAGCATTTTAAAATGTACAGAAAAGTGAGCAGAAAGTGCGGAGCCTCTGCCACCTTGCCCTCAACCCTCCCCTGCCCCTCTCGCTAGCCCCACTGTGCTCTGTTTGCTCCCGGCGACTGAGGGCTCACCCCAAGTCTGCACCGACACTGGGGCTCACTCCAGGTGTACCATGCGCACTGCCGTTTTCCTCCACCATCTGGCAGCACACAGAGGCCCGTCACCGCCCTCAGCTCCCCTGCTGCCCCCCGCCCTCCTCCTCTGCACCTTGGCAGCCGCGGACTCTCCCCTTCCCCGAGGTTGTGCCTTTCCCAGAGTGCTTCTGGTGGGACTCAAACAGCCTGTGGCCCTTTCGGAGGGTGTCTTTCCCTTAGAAACGCACCTTGAAGGCTCTTTATGGTCTTCCCGGTCTTTTCGGGGCTGGAGAGCTCCTTCCTTGTGGTGCTGAATAACATCCCGCCCTCTGGAAGTTGGGAGCTGACCGCCCAGGCTTGGCACTGAGGAACACAGCCGCCCTCAAGTCCAAGTTCGGGTTCGTCAGTTTCTGCTCATCTGGGTAGACACTGAGGGGCCGCTCCTGGACCCAGTGACAGCCATCCTGCCAAGGCCACCCCATCTGCTTGGCCACCACATCGGTGCCTCCGTCCGCTCCTGCCTCCTCTTTGTGCTTGTACATGGCCAGCCACGTGGCCTCCTCCATGTTCCTTCCAGCTCTGGAAGCTCACCCTTGCCTTCTTCCGACAGAACATGAATCTCCTGCCCCTGCCCCTGGCTGCCTCTTCCTTGTCATCAGCAGCTGTGGTTACAGCACAGGGTCTGGCTGGTCGCCCTGGAGAGCGTACAGTGTAGACACTGCCCACAGCCATGGCGGCCTGTGGCTGCACCGTCCGAAAGTCAGGCGCGCACTCGGTTTCTGTCTCGCTCTCTGTCTCTTTCTCTCCCTCTCTCGCTTGTCTCCATCTCTCTCCGTCTGTGTCTACACCCTCACCCCTGTCTCTCCTGCTCACTCATGCCTCTCTGTCCTGGCCAGCACATGGCCTGTCCCCACACTGAGTGTGGACAGCATGATTTCAGGACCTTTTGTTTTGGTTTTAAGACAGAGTCGCCCAGGCTGGACTGCAGTGGTGCCATCACAGCTCTCTGCAGTCCTCACCTCCTGGGACTCCAGCAATCCTCAAGCAGGTGGGAGGTTCTGGGGGTGCCCCCTTCCCACCCTGGGGCTGAGATCAACTTCCAGTCTCAGTCAGCTCCCACTTCAGCCTGCAGGGTAGCTGAGACTTCAGGCTGCTGCCACCACACCAACTCATTTTTAATTTATTGTAGAGACGGGGTCTTACTAGGTTGCCCAGGCTGGTCTCAGACTCCCCAAGGGCTCCTGCCACCTCGGCCTCCCAAGGTGGACCTCAGAGCCGTCTGTCTCCAGCATGTCTGACATTCTGGGAGGACACACTCGCTGCCCTGTGGCGGCTTCCCCGGGCTTTTCCTGGAACCCTCGTCTTCTTCCTGCTTTTCTCTCCCATTCCTGGAGTGCATTGCCTACTCACTGTCTGAGAAAGGGAACTCGGGGCTGGGTGCTCATGCCTGTAATCTCAGCATTTTGGGAGGCTGAGGTGGGTGGATCACCCTGAGCTCAGGAGTTCACGACCACCCTGAGCAACATGGTGAAACCTCGTCTCTGCTAAAAATACAAAAAATTAGCCAGGCATGGTAGTGCACGCCTGTAGTCCCAGCTACTTGGGAGGCTCAGACACGAGAATCACTTGAACCGGGGAGGTGGAAGTTGCACTGAGCCGAGATCACACCACTGCACTCCAGCCTGGGTGACAGAGCAAGACTCTGTCTCAAAAAAAAACGAAAAGGGAACGAGGAAGGCAGACCTCCCAGCCTCTGCCCTCCCTGGAGTGTCCTTCTCGAATCCCCATGGTGGCGGGTGGCCTGGCAGCAAACCCTCGTTTGGAAACTGATTGTGAAGGGGCTGTTGGTTGGTGGTCTTGCTCCGGGGGAGGTCTCCGCCTTTCTGATGCCCTCCTTTGTGTGTGACCTGCTCCCCCAGCCCCTAAGCCTTTAGGTGCTCCCCTTTGTCCTCAGGGCTCTGAAGTTCATGCTGACATGTAGGTCACCAAGTGTCAAAGGAGACGCCCACAACCCAAAGAAAGGACTTGTCACTGTCGTCGGCAGGCCCTGGCTGGTTCTATGCAATCCTTGGTGCCCCAGCGATAGCTGTGTGCACTCTGGGACCCTCCCAGGGAAGCTCCCACCTCTCCATCTGTGCAGGGTCCCCATCCACTGACAGCCCATCCAGAAGCCACCCCACCTATGCCTGCCCCCACCTCAGTCACAGCCTGATTTGGTGGCTATGGGAGGCCAGATCCAGGCTGGAAGCTGGCTGGATATCCAGGCAGGTCCTAGGGGAAACCCCTGGTCATCGGAGATGCCAGGGCAGGTGGGAGGCTCTGGGGGTGCCCCCTGCCCCCAGGGCTGAGGTCACCTTCCAATCTCAGTTGGCTGCATTATTCATGGCCCAGCAGAGTGGTCTGAAACCCAACCCCAAGGCTCCAGTTCCCTCTGGCAGGGCCGGGAGGGCTGGGCTGGCTGGGAATGCCTTCTCCAAACCCCGAGGAGCCCTGTGGGTGGCCGAGTGTACAAGTCAGAGACAACTAGAGAGGGCAGATTGACCCTGCCACCCAGCTGGCCACCTCTGCCACCCAGCTGGGGAGCACTGGTCCTGCCACCCAGCCAGGGCCCTGGCCCTGCCACACAGCTGGGGAGCACTGGCCCTGCCACACATCTGGGGCCCTGGCCTCTCCAGCCAGTGTTCTGCCATTCGGTTCCCCAGCTCAACTGGTCTCTGGCCTCTCTGCCTGACTGTGGGTCCCTGCAGGGTCATGTCAGATGCCACCCCTGCCAGGAAGCCCTCTGTCTCGCCTGCTGTCCCTACACCTCTTGCAGGCCCTGGTGATCCAGCCACCCCCACCCCGCCTGCTGCCCCTGCTGGGGAACCCCGTCAGCGAGGGAGGCTCACCTGCCTTCCCCAGCAAGATCCCACTCCCTTCTCGTCCCATCCTGCATGCCTGACCTGATGCCAGGGGTCCCCTTGGAGCAAGTGGCAGCGTTGCAGGGTGTTTGTAAAAATGCAGCTCCTCCTGCCCAGGCCTCGGAATCCTCAGGGCGGGGCTAGGAATCTGCACTGGGGTCGCTCCTGGTGCCCCTACGGCCAGCCCAGCCGAGGAGGGGGCTTGGAGGGAGCCTGTCCCTGGACTCCTCACCGGACCCCTCACTGGGACCCCAACAGAAGCAGAGTCTCTGTAAGGGGCTCGGGAACTTGCAGCTGAGAAGCCCCCAGCCTCCCTCCCTGGCTGCTCCTTCTCAGCCTTGAGTCCCTGCCACCCCTGACAAAATTCGTTATCTGTGATCAACAGATCCCACTTTGCTCAAACATATTTGACTGGGGAAACCATGAGAAAGAATTTTATTGCTGTAAACACTGGTTGGAATTAAATTCGTTTGCTTTTAATCAAGTGCATTGGCCCGAGGGCTTTCTAGGAGAAAGCTCCACCCACTCCTAGCACCCGGGTCCTCAGCAGGCCTGGCCAGGCCTCCACCTCCAGCTGTTTGCCCCCGGGCAGGGCTACACCAGCCTCCTGCTCACTCTCTCTGCCAGCTGGGGCTCCCAAGGCAGTTCTGAGGTGTCCCCATCACAGCCCAGGGGTGCAGTATGCCCAGCTCAGCACAGATGCAGGCTGAGGTCCCAAAGCCTGCAGGCCCTTCTGCAGCTACACCCCAGGGATCTCAGCCTCCTGCCTGCCAGCCACCAAGGCAGGTGCACCCCAGGCCTCACTCCCTCAACTCCCTGGCCCCAAATGACCCTGGCCAGCCCAAGTGCTTTCCACTCCACACTGCCCGGTGCCATGACCTCCTCTTCCAAGGTCTAGCAGGATGTGCCCCTCTGGGACCCCACCGCCACCTCCACCAACAGCAATGGGCCTGCTGGGATGTGAAGCTCAAGACTACCCATAGCAGCCAGGAGGGAAGGCTGGGGTCCCTCCCCTCCAGCCAGGGGACCCAGTAGGCTGGCCTGGCCTCCCCGCAGGACCCAGGTGGGAGTCTGGCCCAGGGCATGCTCCCCACAGTGGCCCTCAGGGACAGTGGAGGAGGCCACCTCCTCATGAGCTTCCTCCCCAGGCAGCCTCAGCTAACCACAAGAAGCTCTCCTGGGCCCCCTCTGAAAGCCTTCTCAGCCCACAGCCCCTGGAGAAGGCAGAGGCAGGAGGGGAGGCTGGGGGACCCCTGCTCTGCTCTGCCAAGCTCTCCCTTGCCTGCCTCAGCCTGGCCTGGGCGTTGGTGTGGCTCAGAGCCCAGGACGGCAGGGCCTGGAATCTCCACCCAGTAGGCCATGCCTCTTCCTGATAAGGGAACTTCACAGGTGATCACGAACCCGAGTGGGGCTGGCCACCACCCCAGGGGCAAAGCCACTGTCCCAGGTGCCCCACCCTGCGCCAGGCCCTATTGTGGCCATGCGCTAGCTAACCTGTGCCCCTCACACCCCATCCCAGGCTCTGCTGCTGGCCTGACAGAAACTGAGGGAGCCTGGGGTCCTAACACCCAGAGTCTGAGGAGAAGGCAGGCGCCAGCCCAGCCCACGGGGTGGAATCGGGGTGCTGGCTACTAGCTGTGGTCCTCCTTGAAAGGTTGCCCGGCTCCAGCCCAGTCCCAGGCTGTGCCACTGACCCGAGGGATCCCCTCGGCAGGGACTCCCCAAGGCCAACCCAAGCCCTCTTTCCCTGTGAGGCGCGTCCTGAGGGTGCTCAGTTGGGGTCTCCATGGCAAGGGGCCCCCAGGACTCCTGACAAGGAGAGGCCAGCAGCTGCTGGTTCAGTGGCCGCTGGAAGCTCAGAAAGCATGGGAGTGTCTTGGGGGGCAGGCCTTGTTTTCATCCTCCCAGGAGGATGAGCTCCTAGCCCTGTGCGGGCATTTCTCTCACCACTCCTCGAACCTTGCCGCCCGCCCTCGCTGTGGACCAACCCCTTCCCACACCCCGCAGGAGCCGAACCCCCGCTGGCGCACTGGCAGGCCAGGGCTGCCTAGCCGGAAACTGCGGGAGACAGCTGTGCCTGCGCGGTGCCCCCCGCCCCACTTGCCACGTCGAGGCAGCCCCGGGCACCGGCAGTGGCAGTCGGCGTGTCACTTCTCCTGCCACCCGGGCGGCGCGGCGGGCACGTGGCCCCTCCAGATGCGCAGAGCCCGGGGCCCCAGCTCTCTTCCTAGCAGCGGGCTGGAGGCAGCCCCGGGCGGCGCCATCTGACGCCCCCTCTCTGCGCGCTCCTGCCCCTCAAGCCCGCTACCATCTGTCGGTCGTGGAGCCGCGCCAAGCCATGGGCTCCCAGCCAGGGGGGAGCGCCGGTCCCTCCCCTTATCCCGATGTCCCCAGACCCAGGCTCAGCCTCTCCCTCCCCGTCCCGGTGACACCACTGGGTTCTGGAATGCTGCTGGGGGCGGGAGACCAGAGAGGAAGCAGGTGCACGGGGAGATGGATGTCCTGCCCTCTGCGAGGAGCCCACCCGCTGGACCTCCAAGGGATAAGATCGGGTTCAAGCACCAGCCAGTCCAGCCTAGCCCTGGACCCCGCCCCCGCCCCGCCCCCGGTCTCGGCCCCGCCCTTCCCGCCTCTTCCCTGCCACGCTCCTCCGGCCTCGGCCCCGCCCTTCCTGCCCCTTCCCTGCCCCGCCCCTCCGGCCTCGGCCCCGCCCTTCCCGCTCCTTCCCTTCCCCTCCCCTCCGGCCTCGGCCCCACCCCGCCCCCGCTCCCTTTCGGGCCCTTGCCCCGCCCTGTCGTGCCCACCTCAGCACTGGGATCCCTCCAGCCCCACAAAGTGCCTCCTGTCTCCGGAGCCCCTCTGCTCTCCCAGAGTGTCTCAGGCAGAGCAGCCAGGAGGGGGACAAGGGCTGCTGGCAGGTCCAGGCGCTCCTCACCAGGAATGAGGCTGTCATCAGCACCCCCTTACAGTTGAGGTCTCTGAAGCTCAGCAAGTGTGCGGCCCACCTACAGGGCCCTTCTGCTCTCCTCCAGGGAAAAGAGGGCGTGGTCCTCCTGCCGCCCTGGTGACCCAGGCCTGGCTTGGATGGTGACTGGGCTGGTGGGCTGGAGGAGAGTGGCAGGAGCTCGGGACAGTCCCCAAGCCCTCAGCTCCCCACCTTTTCCCGGCCTTCCCTCCGTCAGCCTTCCCACCCCCTGGCCCCTCTGCTCAGCCAATGAGCCTGTTGGGGAGGAGCTGCTCGGAGGAGAAGGCCTCTCAAGGTGTGGGGGTCTGGCCACCCTCACCTGCCTCTCACCCCATGCCCTGTTCAGGTCCCCGTGGACTTGTGGCTGCTTGGAGAGGCCGGGGTTACAGATGGGGCCAGGCCCCTGTGGTGAGGAGTGAGTGTGCTGTGCTGGGGGCCGAGCCTGGGCAGGCTGGTGGCTGGAGGCTCCAGGACATACCTGTCCCGGAAGGCCGGCCAGAGAGGGCCTGAGGGCCTGAGGCCCAGCCCCCAGGACTCTTGGCTCTCCTTGGGCAGGGATGCTGAAGGGTGTGTGACAGAGGGGAGAGCCCAGCGCAGGGAGGGGTTACCAGGTGTGAGAATCACAGAGGGACAAGAGAGACCATAGGCTGTGGCCAGAACAAGGGACATCCCGGACCCTCAAGGTTGGGGGTCAGCCCAGGACTGGGAAGAGGGCAGGGCCTGGGGGACCAGGCCAGAGGTGCAGGCGGCACAGCCAGCAGCTGGGGCCAGGGCAACAGGAGGCAGAGCTGAGGGCATGGGGTGGACAACGGCCAGGTTGAGGGTGGGTGCCAGGATGAGGCATGGGAGCCAGTTCCTGTGGATGCAAAGAGCAGACCATCCAGGCCGGGGAGGGGGGCTTGGTGCCAAGGTTGCCCTTCACCCTCCTCCAGTCTCAATAAAGCCACTAATTAGCATCCTGACCACTCAATTAGTTAGGCTGCATGCGCTTAATTATGACAGAGTGCTCCGATGGGGGCAGGCAGTGCCATAGCTCCCCCAGCCCCAGGAGCCAGGGTTTATTGACCAGAAAAGACATATGAGGAGACAGTGGCCCGCAGCCCTGCTTCCTGGTGTGGGGCAGGATGGGCAGAGGGGTAAGGAGGCAGGCAGGAAGCCCCCCACCCCAAGTGTCTACAGGGGTTCCCATCCCCTCTACTCAGCTACCCAGGCCCCTGGGAGGGAGTCCTCCCACTCCACACCTCTGGCCTCTGACTCCTACCTGTACCTGCCTCTTGCCCTCAGACTGCAGATACCTGAAGGGGTCCAGGCAGAGTGGGTTCATGGCCTGGTGCCTCCAAGTGGAGGCCACACCCCTTCCCAACCCCTTACTCTGAGGGCCAGGAGCAGATGTGTTTGAGCCTCTTTTTTTTTTTTTTTTGTAGCCTCTGTTGGGCTGACAGTAATTCCAGGAATCCTCTTCTCCTGCCACCCTCTGGGCCTGCTGGCCATGCTGTTCAGTCTCTCAAACCTTCCTCCCGACTGCCAACCCCAGTGGCCAGGTGCAAGACCCTCTTGACAACCTCAGCCCTGGAGACACTGCCCTATTTGCTACTTTGTGAACAAAAATAGTCCTCTTCTTTCTTTCTTGTTTTTTAGATGGGGTCTCCTTCTGTTGCCCAGGCTGAAGTACAGTGGAACAATCACTGTTCACTGTAGCCTTGACCTACCGGGCTTAAGCAATCCTCCCACCTCAGCCTCCCAAGTAGCTAGGACTATAGGTGCACGACACCATGCCCAGCTAATATTTTTGTGTGTGTGTAGAGAAAGGGCCTTGCTGTGTTGCTCAGGCTCGACCTTTTGTTTTTCTCAGAATTTCAAGAGGCTGTGTCTTATCTGCCAACAGATCATGCAACTAGCAAGGCTCTGGTCCAAGTAGAAACCGATGGTAAATTGTGCAGTGGTGATGGTGGTGGATGATGGAGATGGTAGTGGTGGTGGTGATGGTGTTGGTGGTGGTGATGGTTGTGGAGATGGTGGTGGTGATGGTGGTGGTGGTGGTGATGGTTGTTGTGGGAGTGGTGATGGTGATGGTGTTGGTGGTGGTGATGGTTGTGGCGGTGGTGGTGGTGATGGTGGTGGTGATGGAAATGGTGTTGGTGGTGGGATGGTTGTGGTGTTGGTGGTGGGATGGTTGTGGTGGTGGGGGTGATGGTGTTGGTGGTGGTCATGGTTTTGGTGATGGTGGTGATGGTGATGGTTGTGGTGGTGATGGCAGTGGTGGTGGTGGTGATGGTGGTGGTGGTGCTGGTGCTGGTTGTGGTGGTGATGGTGATGGTGGTGATGGTGGTGACGGTCATGGTGGTGGTGATGGTGGTGATGGTGGTGACGGTAATGGTGGTGGTGATGGTGGTGGAGATGGTTGTGGTAGTGGTGGTGGTGATGGTGGTGGTGGTGGTGGTAGTGGTGATGGTGGTGGTGATGGTGGTGATTATGGTTGTGATGATGGTGGTGGTGGTGCTGGTGATGGTGGTGATGGTGAGGTGATGGTGGTGGTGGTGGTGACGGTTGTGGTGGCGGTCATGGTGATGGAGGTGGTGATGGTTGTGTTGGTCATGGTGGTGGTGATGGTGATGGTGATGATGCTGATGGTGATGGTGATGGTGGTGGTGGTGGTGGTGATGGTGCTGGTTGTGGTGGTGATGGTGATGGTGGTGATGGTGATGGTGGTGGTGATGGTTGTGGTGATGGTTGTGGTGGTCATGGTGATAGTGGTGGTCATGGTGGTGGTAGTGGTCACGGTGATGATGGTGGTGATAGTGGCGATAGAGCCAGGGGGCTCTTGGGACTGTGTGGCTGGGACTGAGGATGGTGTAGACACAGCCAACCCTTCCATGAGGGCCCTGCCTGGCTCTGGTAGCTTCCATCCTGAATACAGACTGCTGAGTGTCTGAAGAATTGTCCCCTTGTTAAGTGAGGGTAGGGCAGGCCTGGGAGGTCACTGAGTCAGGGTGGAGTCCTAGCCAGAGACCCAGTGTGCTCTGCAATTCCTGTGTCTCCTGAGACCTGGGGCTGACATCACCCCCTGGATGGCCTCTGGCCTCTACCTGGGCTGGGTGTCCCAGGAACAGAGAAGGCCCCAACTGTTGTTGGGTACCCCAGAACTCTCTGTCCAACTGGGCCTGGGCCCTGGATGGCAAATGTGGGCATTGCAAAGAGCAAGTGGCAGGAATGGGAGGAGGCGGAAGCCCTGAGAGGGGCTCTGGGGGGACCAGGTCCACGCCTCCAAGGTAGTGAGTGATGCAGACAGCTGGTGCCTGTGGAAGCAGCTCCCTAAGAAATGCAGCTGGGAGTGAGCCCCTCAGGTGTCCACATGGCATAACCCTGCTGTGACCAAAGCTGCCAGCCTGGGTTGAACGTTCTTCAAGATTTCTGCCTTCATTTAACAAGTATCTGTGGCATTCGTGCAGTGTGCCAGGCACTCCATGCAACCAGATCAAGGCAGGGAAGTCCCTGCCTGGGAACACTCATGTCCCAGCAGAGACAGAGGCCACAGGGCTTGCCCTGTGAAGCCAGCAGCTTCCAGGGGCTGGCTGGCTGTGATGAGGACCTCAGAGTCCTCTGGGGAATCTGGGTGCCCAAGTCAGAGCCAGATGGAAGCCGGCAGCTGCTCCCAGGAGCGGGGCGGGAGTGCTCTGTCCTGAGGTATACAGCCTCAGTCTAGCTCTGATGGGCGTGCTTCTTGGGTCAGCTCTGGGAGGCTGAGAGCCTGGAGTCTTGGCCTCTGAAGGCTGTTTCCCAGATGGCAAAGCCCTGCAGGGCCCTGGCACCAGGGGCCTTGGGCAGGTGGTTGGCCCCAGGCAAAGGGCAGAGCTGCCCCAGCTGAGAGGGCGGAAGGCCATGTTCCCCCCCAACCATGGTGGGCACTCGGAGTCAGATACATTTACTCTCTCAGTGTATCATAATTACTGCAAAGAGCCCATTAAAGAGAAATTATCATCAATATGATATTAGCAGGCAGCGGGGGAAATGAAGAAAGAAAAGTGCTTATTCTCCTATTGTCCCCTTAATGGGGACAAGGGGTAGAGAGGCAGTGGTCCCTGTTTTCTGACCTCACCTCCCTGCCCACTGTCTGGGGCCACGAAGGACCTGGCAGGCTGGGAGCCAAGGCATGCCCCTGGGACTGGTAGCCCAGGAAGAGCTGGGGGCCATGGGTGGAGTTGGACCTGGCCCTGCCCAGCTGTTGGGGGCTCTGCTGTCCCCTCCCAAACCTGGCTTCAGTCCAGCTTAGATGGCTCGGGTCTCCCTTGAGGTAGCCTCTGTCCCTGCCCCCGTCAGCTCCCCAGGGGAAGGCCCTGGAGTAGGAGGGTCTGGGCTCAGCCTGTCCTGAGTGAGTGGAGAAACATCCAGAGGCCCTTGAAATCCTGGGAACCAGGCTCCACAAGACTCGGCCTCTGGAGCACACAGGCCTTCCCCAGACACCACCAAAATGACGGAAGAGGAAGCGGGAAGTGCCGTCTGCAGGACATAGAGAATGGGAGTGGAGCAGCAGCCACCAGGGAGGGAAGAGGTGGTGAGGCACTCCGTGGCTGGGGCGCCTGTCTTGGCAGAGTGGAGCGGATGGTGAGCCAGAGGCTCTCCTGGGCCCAGGTGGGCATCTGTCAGAGCCATTGGGCCCCTCCCTATGACCTCCCCCAGCCACAGGAGAACCTGGGGAAACTGGGCCTGGGACCAGGCTTGCTGGAGGGTGGGCACGAGGTGCTCACTGAAGACAGGGACTGAGGACCATCACAAACCAAGCTCAGCTGCCTCTCCTCCTTTCAGCAATGACACCAGTAGCCCACAGCCCCCGAGGCAGGAGAGCAGAGGAGCCTTCTCTGAAAAACTCAATGGCCAGAGGGACAAGACCAGCCTCTGAAAGTGATAGATTCCCCATGAAACCACCAGCCCATTGCCTGGTCCTCTACAGAAAGGGCCATCTGCCGACAAGACCACTGCCACCCTCCTCCAGGGCACTGGAGTGCCGGGCCTCGCTTCTGGTCGGCTGAGCACCAGCAGGCCGGTGAGAAGAGCCTCAAGTGGAGTGGGTCAAGCAGCCATGGAGCCAGGGAGGCCCACGGAGCCAGGGAGACCCACAGAGACACGGAGACCCACGGAGCCGCAGAGACCCACGGAGCCACAGAGACCCACGGAGTCAAGAGAACTGTGATGACAGCAGCTGCGCCCAGCGACTGGCTCCCATGGAGCTAAGCATGGCTACGCCCCTCGGGTGTGCCAGTTGATTGAATCCTCATGATAAACCTGGAGGTCAGTGCCACTATTATGAGAGAACTCAGGCACAGAAGGTCACACCCAGCACCCCAAAGTCAACAGCCGGGAGTGGGGAGCTGGGATTCTGCCAGGCAGCTTGGCTCCAGAGGTCCCACTTTTTATTTGTTTATTTTTTGAGACCTAGTCTTGCTCTGTCACCAGGCTGGAGTACAGCAAAATGATCTCAGCTCACTGCAACCTTCCTGACTACTCAGTTCAAGTGATTCTCCTGCCTTAGCCTCCTAAGTAGCTGGGATTACGGGCAGGCGACATCACACCCAGCTAATTTTTGTATTTGTAGTAGAGATGGGGTTTCACCATGTTGGTCAGGATGGTCTCAATTTCCTGACCTTGTGATTCGCCCACCCCAGCCTCCCAAAGTGCTGGGATGACAGGCGTGAGCCACCACACCCAGCCCTCTCTCTTTGTAAGGATAAAGGGAATTCTTTTTCTTTTTTGAGTCAGGGTCTTGTTCTATTGCCCAGGCTGAGTGGTGTCATCATAGCTCACTGCAACTTTTATAACTCCTGGGCTCAAGCAATCTTCCCACCTCAGCCTCCTGAGTAGCTGGGACTACAGGTGAGCACCACCATGCCCAGCTAATTTTTAAATTATTTGTAATAGGGATGGGGGTCTCACTATGTTGCCCAGGCTGCAGCCAGGGTGGTCTCAAACTCCTGGACTCAAGTGATACTCCTACCTTGGCCTCCAAAAGAGCTGGAAATACAGGCATGTCCCACTATACCCAGTAACATACTGTCGCAAAAAAGGGCAAGGTAACCCCCAAATGCAGAAAGAGCTGAGAAACCAAAGAAGGAAGCAGGCAAGTCCAGCTTGTTGTTAGCATGTTTTATTGGGTATCTTATGAACAGAAGAGTGGTCTTGGGTAGCCACAAGAAACATAGATCTCCACACCATTATTTCCCAGACCCAGGGATTATATACCATAGGGAAAGGGTACATGTGCTTCTTAGGGAATGGGGAGGAATTTGACCTAAAGGCAGGACTTGCAGACATGCTCTTATGCAAGGAACAACAGATAAACTGAAAATCTCAGAGGGATTCCTGGAACCAGTGTTAGTCAGAAGTCAGCATGGTGGATTAGCTTCCATGTGATGTTACTTTAGCCTCCACACATACCAAGGATTAGTAGTAAAGATGGAAGTGGACTTCCAGTAGCCACACAGAAGCTCAAAGACAAAGTACCTTACAGATGCTGAGGAAAAGAGATTAATAGAAAATTCTATACCCAGCCAAACTATCTGTCTAGTGTGAGGAAATACTAATGACACTATTAGATGCTTAAATTTCAAAACACTTATCTCCCATGAATCTCTTCTGAAGAACTATCTGAAGGATGCTCCCCTCTAAGGAGAAGTCAACCGAGAAAGATAAGGGGGTGCCAACACAGGTGAGGCAGGAGGGGTATTCCCAGCAGGCCTGGAGAGCAGCTAGTCCAGCTGCAGCAGGAAACTGGATGACTCCTGCTGAAACGTATCCAGGGTAAATGGCCTTCCTAGATTACATAATGCAAGTTTCTGTGTGGAAGCCATGTCACGAGAGATTTCTAAAATGATTAGACCATGTAAGAAGAATTTGTTATTGACACATAGAAAACCAAACAAAGGAAAACCAGGAGGCAATTATTAACTCCAGGAAAAACAAAGAAGTTGCTCAGGAAGGGGCATTTAATTATAATACATCACTTTGTTCAGAATAATCCTTATGTAGTCATGATAATGTAAATATGGAATATTTTTAAACTAAAAATATTGTGGGTTTTTTTTTGTGTGTGTGACAGGGTCTCACTCTGTCACTCAGGCTGGAGTGCAATGGTGCAATCACAGCTCACCACATCCTAGACCTCCCAGGCTCAGGCAATCTTCCCACTGCAGCCTTCTGTGTAGCTGTGACTACAGGTGCATCCAACCATGCCAAGCTAATTTTTTTGTATTTTTTATAGAAAGGGGGTTTCACCACATTGCCCAGGCTAGTCTTGGACTCCTGGGCTCCAGCAATCTGCCTGCCTTGGCCTCCCAAAGTGCTGGGATTACAGGCATAAGCTCTTGCACCCAGCCTAAACTAAAAAATGTTGAGATAGTATATCAGGAGGATGTGGGGAGAGAAGAGAGAATGTGTCATGGAGTGAAATCCTAAACAATGTCTAAAATTAATAAATCAAGAAATAGTAATATAAGCATTTTATCTGGAGATGTGGAGAGGCATTAGTCTGTTCTCACACTGCTAGTAAAGATGTACCCAAGACTGGGTAATTTATAAAGAAAAAGAGGTTTAATGGACTCACACACAGTTCCACATGGCTGGGGAGGCCTCACAATCATGGTGGAAGCTGAAGGGGGAGTAAAGGCACGTTTTACATGGTGGCAGGAAAGAGCACGTGTGCAGGGAACTGCGCTTTGTAAAACCATCAGATCTCCTGAGACTTATTTGCTATCATGAGAACAGCATGAGAAAAACCTGCCCCATGATTCAGTGACCTCCCACCGGGTCCTTCCCACAACACACGGGGCTTATGAGAGCTGCAATTCAAGATGATTTGGGAGCTTACTGGAAGAAACAGTGTTGAAAGCAGCTATCTTGCTGAGTGGGGGACTCGGGCCATGGCAGGAGACGCCTGGGTTTTGTCTCACATCTTACTACATTTGATTTCTGAAAAACAGATGTGCATACGTCACTTTGACAAAACAAAACTGGATGTGGCTGATGCCAAAGTGAGCTGCCCAGAAGACTGGCTGACAGAGCAGCATCCCAGAAGGCCGCAGAGGGCTGGAGAGCAGAGCCCACACCTGCTAAGGGACACAAGAGGCCCTGGAGGCCATGGAGACCACTGGGCCCAGGGGGACTTGCAGAATGAGACCCCCAGGCCCAAGTATGGAATCCCTGGTGGGCACAGAGCAGAGGTCAGGCCAGTGGGAGGGGCTGTCAGACCCTGTGGAGTGCCCCACCTGTGTGCCAGGCCCCAGACTGGCCCCAAGTCTGATGGCAGCAGGTGGACAGTAGGCTTCACTACTCTGGGGGTGAGGGTGGGCGCAGGGGGAGCCCAGCTCACAGAACAGCCTGGGTGGCTTCTTGGAGGGGGCCATTTTGGCCCAGATCCTAAAAGAGGAGTGCAAGCTCTCAGGGGCAGGTGACGACAGGGACAAGAGGGGGCAGGTCAACCCAGGCTGACCCAGAAAACCATGGAGCCAGAGAAGGGTTTAGAGGAAGCCGTGAGACAGCAGTGTCTGGAAAACGGACAGGAGGGGGCTGGGCAGGGGCACGAGCTGTGCAGAGGCTGTGCAGGGGCTGGGCAGGGACTGGGCAGGGGCCGGGCAGAGGCTGGGCAGGGGGCTGGGCAGGGGCAGTCCATCTCGCCATCGTGCTTTCCTTTTCTTTCCTTTCAACGTATACTAACGGAGCACCTCCTCAGTGCCAGGCGCTGCTGCAGCCTCTATGAAGTCAACCCTGGACACACACGACCCTGCCCTCCCAGCACCGATGCTAGAGGCGAAGAAAAGCAGCCAGAACCAGCACGGGAATCCCACGGCTGCAGCGGGGAGAAACCAGCTTGGAGGGAAGGACAGCCAGAGGCTGCATGGGTGAGGCCAGTTTCTCAAAAATTGAGGTGTGAGATGAGGAGGGCCCTAGAGAGAAGAGGGAAGAGGGGCGCAGGGGAGAGATGTGAAGAGGTTCTGGTGCACAAACTGGGTTCCCTCACTCCAGTTTTGGAGTCAGTCCACAGCTTCCTAAACCACCCACCCAGGCAGCCCCATCCCCTTACCTGCCCACACACCCACTGATCTTCCCGCTCACCCCCAACCCCCTACCCACCCACCCTATCACCCCACACTCCTACCCACACACCCACTGATCCACTCACCCCATACCCACTCACCCACCCACCCATCATCCACCCACTCATCTGCCCCACCCCTCACTCCCCCACCATCCCATCCACCCATCTACTCATCCACCTGTTCATCCACTACACATCATTTGTTCACCAACTGAGAACCATCCATAGGCCCTTCCATCCAGCACTGTCCTCCCCTGTTCCTCCCCGTGCTGCCACTCCCCGTCCCCCGTCTGTCCATCCACCCACCACCGCCTCATGTGCTCCTTTTCCCTTTACCTCCTTGACCTTCCTCCTTCCTGAAGTGCAGATGAGACGGTGTAGGGCTGAGGACCCGACAGGGTGGTGGGGTGAGCCTTATGCTGTGCTGAGGTGCAGGATCTGAGAAATAAAGAGACAGAACACAGACGTACAAGGAAAACACAGCTGGGCTCCGGGGGCCACGCCACCTATAAGCAGAGTCAGGCGAAGCCCCGAATGTCCAGAAGCCTGAGTATTTATTGTGTATAAGTTAGGGTGCAGGGCAGTGAGTGAAATCATCTTTAAGGATAGTGATAGGGTTGTGAGCAATAAAACAAGGGGTCCACCCCCATTAGGTCACCTAGGCCAGGAGGTGGACAGTGCACAGCAAGGGGCCCGTTCCCACGAAGGCAAGGGCCGTGTGCAGTAAGGTGTCCACCCCCATTAGGTCACCGAGGCCTGAAGGTGGGCCATGCGCAGTGAAGAGGGTGCAGTGTGCAAGACTTCCATCTACGGGCAAACTACTTCTAAGATTTATAGGAGGATGCTTTAAGTCACTCAGCAGTGACAGAGCTGTCAGTGTTACCACCACCTTCTGGCAGCTTCCAATGGGTTCTATGGGAAGCCGATTTTCAAGCAGCACAGTAGCAAGAGCTGATAAAGTTCACAGTCACCAAGGTGGATTGCCGGTCTGAGGGCAGCCTTCCACAAGAACTGGAGCAGGGTCCTACAACTCCTTTATCAGGAGGAGTGGCTCTCGCCTCAAGCCTGCCATACAGCGGGATCTCTACGATACTGAATGCTGCCGCCTGGGCCATGGATTCTTGTCCTGGTATAACTGTTTTCCCTTAAATCATGCTCTGCGCTGTGTCTGCTCTAGGCATTCCTCTGATTATAAGCTGTTTATTCCTTAATTCATGCTCTGTACTGTGTCCACTCTAGGCCTTCCTCCGATATGAACTAAGATATAATTATATATGTGTAGGGAGATACTCTTTAGGCTCTGATACTATCAACTATTACATGATTATATAGAGAGGATTATATAAAGGGATTCCTCAAGCCCTAATTCTATAAACTAATATATGATTATATAAAGGATTATATAAAAGGAAATAGCTGAATCGTAACACTATAAAGTGGGATATTCCTCAAGCCCTAACTGTGCCCGGGTTCTGCTTAGCTCTCATTCCTCCGTGCCTATATGGGGGTTACCCACAAGACAGCTGGAGTAGAAGCTGACATTTCAGGCCAGGAGACCCTGGGAGAACAGGCCAAGATGAACGAGCCTGAATCCAGCACTTTGTGAAGCAGCCACCACGGCCGCCCTGGGCCACCAGCTTCTGACTTTTACAACAGTCATTAATTTCCATTTCATTTGCTGGAGTCACTGTCCCTTTAGCTCTCTGCTACCTGTACTTAATTTCTTGGTGAGTTGCCGAGGTCTGCGGTTAAGGGGTGAATATCAGCGAGCCTCAAGGTACCTCAGGCTAGAGGTTCCAAAGGCGAATGAGGGCACAGCTCTCGGTCTGAGACTCACAGTGGAGAAGCCTCCTCACCTTGATCCTTCTCCCTGTCACCAAGAAAGAAGGTCAGGGGAAGAGAGAGGTCACCGTGACCTTCCCACCCCACACTGCCTCTTGGGCTCTCCTGGCCTGGGGGTGTGGGCAGCAGCTCAGCTGGCCCTGGGATTTTCTGTAAACATCTTTCCAGGTAAGAAAGATGAGACAACATATTTTTTATTTGTTATCATAGAGTGCGTTTTCAGTGTTATTTATGTGTATGTGGGTAGGAAGATTTAATGGCTAAAGTGTGCTAGACAGCAGGATCCAGGAGTGTGTCTGGGCTTGTCACATGAATTCTTGCAGAAAGAATTCTCTTTTGGAGAATGTTAAATGTCATGCCCTCCTGGATCTAATCTCAACGTGGCCCTAAGTGCCCTCCCCAGGGCCCCAGAGTTTCTCAGCTCAGCTTAAGTCAGCTCCCCAAACTCAGCAGAAAGTGGGAGGGGTTGGGGTGGTTCTGTCCCCGAGAACAGCCCCTAGTGCCCAGGTCTTCTGGAAAGGGCTGTGCAAGGAGGGGTGAAGGGACAGACCCAGCTTGCGGGTGAGGGAGTTTGAGGAGAGGAGTTGGGGGTGGAGTGCTGTGTACAGCACACTGCTGCTGAGTAGGGGCAGGAAAGGCTTCCAGGAGCAGAGCTGCGGACCCCCATGGACGGCGACTCTGGATGCCCCTCCCATGCCTGTTCCCGCCAGGAGCCAAGCTCTGCTCCCCCGGCCCCTCTGCAAGCCCCACATGCCTGGCCAAGATGTCTCTGGCCTTGGATTGGGGGTGCCCCTGTAAACTCTGCCCCAGTGCACCTGGAGAGGCACATCCCACTCCATGCCCTCCCCTCTGAACAGAGCCTCCTCTTCCGCGAAGCCTTCTCAGACTGACGAAGGGCTTGCTGACCGGACGGACCCCTCTCTTTACTCCTCATGAGACCCCTGTGTGCATGCCGCATGGAGGAGGGGAGAGCTCAGTGTCTCTTTACAGATGAGGCGACTGAGCCCAAAGAGATTGCTCCCCCTCCCCCTCCAGCTGGGGAGGGGCAGGGGTCAGGGCTCCTCCGGTCCAGCCCCTCTGCCACCATGGTGGGGGTGGCCTGGTGACTGGGTAGGGGGGGATGGCTGGGAGGTGCCCACCTGACCCAGCCAAGGCCAGTGATGAGGCCCAGGGCCCCAACCCAACCCCCACCCCCCACCGACTCACCTGCCTCCACCCCCCATCCCACTGCCTCATGCGCCTCCACCCCCACCCCACCGACTCACCCGCATCCACCCCCACCCCACCGACTCACCCACCTCCACCCCCACTCCCCTGCCTGACGCACCTTCAAGGCAATGGCAGCCCCCACCCTGCTCCAGAGAAGAGGCCTGGACATGGTGGGGAGGAAACCAGGGCCTTCCCAGACTTGCCACCCTGCGCAAGCCCTTGGCACCCCCCATGCCTCCTGAGGTCTCAAGTATGGTGGTGCCGGCGCGGTGCACCAAGCACCCTCAGATGCGCTGTGGGGCTGCGCTTCTGAGGCACCCGGGCCAGCCTCCTGCTCCTCCATGGGGGTGGTGGGCCCAGGAAGGGCACAAGGCTGACAGAGTGTCCCATCCTCGATGCAACACTCCCAGGACCCAGAGGTCAGAGATGCTGGGTGAGGAACCATCTCTGCAGGGAACCGCCAGCAGGAATGGAAGGGTGAGGGGTCAGCCCACAGCCCTGCATGTGCCCTGTGACCCATTTAATCTGCAAGAAATCGCAGGAAGGTAGGTTCTATTATTACAATTTCCATTTTACAGCCGAGAAAGCTGGGGGCCCCTACCTTGTCTGAAACTACCGGGCAGAAAAGTGAGGAAGAAACTGAGGGTCTCAGTGGGCCTGGCCAGTGACCTCCCTGGATGGTGTAGCCCCTGCTGCCCCCACAGTGGCCCCAGGATCTGTCCCCAGTTCCTGGCTGCCCTCCCTGCTCCCATCTCACTGGCTGCTCCCCTGAAGCTGCTCCAGCCCTACTTTCCACACGCAGGCCCAGCCACCTACCAAGGCTCCCCCTCCCTCCCCGCCCTTTCCCCTCCCACTCTGGCCCCCACCCTCTGGCCCACTCTGCCTCCTGCTGTCCATCTTCCGGTCTCTCTTCCCACAGCCAGCCCGGTGCTGCCCACACCACCCCGTTCTCTTCCCATACCGCGCCCTGTGCTGCCCAGGACCATGTTGCCCGTGCCAGTTCACTGGGGTGATGGTCCCAGCACTGTTGCTGTGTGTCCTGCGGTGCCCAAGCCCGAGCGTCTCCCACACTCCGATGGGTGTCTGTCTAGAAGCGCAGCCTCTTGACATGTCTACTGCGCCGCCAGTGCCCCACTTGGCAAAGCACAGCCCCTCCCCAACACCGCAGCAAACAGGCAGGAGACCTCGGCTGTGAGGCAGGGGCAACCGCCCGGCCCCAGTAGAGAGGGTGGAGCTGGGGCCGAGGACAGGCCAGGCGCCTGCACTGCCGAAGCTTCTGGGATGGAGGAGCTGCGCTCTGTGCTCCAGGACGCTGTGGGCTGTGGGGTCAGGAAAAGGCTTCCCATGAGGAGCACGCCCAGGAGTGCCGAGGCCGGGGGAGGGAGCGGGGGGTGGCAGATCCCTCAGAAGCGTGGGCTCCAGGGCATGGACAGCCATGGGCAGCTTCCGTGTGGCGGGGTAGCCTTAGGGTTGAAGATGGAGACCAGAGGCTCCAGGGAGAAGCTGGGGCTGGAGTGGGGGCACCCAGCCAGGAGCCCCGTATTTGAAACTCCCTAGTCCCAGAGGAGCAGTGGGCTACGCCCCTCTCCCAGGGCATCAGCTCCCCTGGGGCACCTGTACCAAGAGTTGGGCAGAGGCAGCAGCTGGAGAGGGCGTGTGAATTCCCCGAAGATAGGGTAAGCCCCATCCTCGGGAAATTCACACGCCCCATCCTCGCCGCCGGGGGAAGTGACCAGACACCTGGGTCCCAGCCAGGAGCGGGGGCAAGGATGCTGCAGAAGGGGCTCCAGGACCCTCCCTCATAGAGAAGCTAGTGGCCCCTAGAGTCCCGCGGGGGCCCCGCCGATGGCCTGGGGCTCCTCTGTGCCCAGCACCCTGCCCACAACGTCGCCGGCGCTCCCAGGGGGGCTATCAGGGCCCTCAGGGCTGGTGCCTGTCATGTTCCAGACACTTCCCTGTGTCAGCCTCTGAGGACTGACTGGGTGGGAGAGAGGGGAAGGGGCCGTCACCAGGAGCTAAACCCGGCTGAGGTGGTGCCAGGAGGTGCAGTGTGAGTAGGGAGTACCCAGGGAGGGGCCGAAGTGGCTGTCTGGGAAGGCGGTGGCCTGAATGAAGAGAGGAATTATCCTCCAGGCTGAACTGATCCCAGCTGGCCTCGGGACACCTACCTCAGGTGCCAGGCGTCAAGGGCACTGGGGTCCCAGAGGCTGGCGTGGAGGAGGCAGCAAGGCTCAGGGGATACCAGTGCTGCAGCAGACAGCGGGAGCCGGGCTGAGGGGCTTCAGGCCTGCTGGACTGCTGCTGGGGGTGCCTCACCTTCCTGCTCTCCACAGCCGGTTTAGGGTGCCTGGCGGGGCAGGCGGGCCTGAAGGCTAGAGGCCCCCTCCCATGCCCACCCCTCCTGCAACCCCTATGGCCTCCCCCACTGACCCCTTCATGCCCGCCCCACCCGCCCCTCCTCCCTGGCCTCGGGCTAATTGGCTATGACAGCTGGAGCCCTGGGCAGCTGAGCGGTGTCACTGCGAATTAGGCAGGCGCTGAGCCCGCCAGCCGCAAATTACACTGTCACTGCTCCCTGTGTGGCTGCCGACTTCATGTGGGGGTCGAGGGTGTGGGGTCCTAGCTACTTCCACCTTCCTGCCACCTCCTGATTGGGGGTACACGCTCCTCCTCTACCCCCCACCTCCTCCTCCTTCCAGGTGATGAAGCAGGTTTCCCTCCTCCTGGGTCAGCCTCCCTCTCGGACCCGCCCAGGCCCTGCCTCCTCCTCCACAACTGCCAAGCCCTCTGAGCACCCGTCCCACTTCCCAGGCCCTGGCTGCCCCCACGCCCCGCCAGCCTCCCCTGCCACCCCAGACTCCCTAATTCAGACTCCCCTGGCCGCCACCCTCTCCCAGGGACCCCAGGGATCCGAATACCTCCTCTCAGGGACCCCAGAGGACACTCCTTTCGGAGCTGCCCACTCCCACCTTGAGGCCCCCCACAGGAGCCAGGCTCAGCCCGGACCCCACAGACCTCCACCCTTTCTGGCTTGACCCACAGCCTCGGGCTCTCCCTGCTGACCCACACGCTGCACCCCCAAAGTCCACCCTGTGCTGCCCCTCCCCGTGCAACCCCAAGGGTTCCACCATCAAGATGGAACCCAGACCCTGCATCTACCCCCCCTCACTTCCATGCCCCTCCCAGTTCCTGTTCAGAAAGCTCTCCCCCAGGTCTGCCCCATCTGCATCTCCCAGACAGACCACCCCAGCCCTTGCCCTCACCTCAGCCTTTGCTGCCCCCCTGCAACCTGCCAGGACCCTCAGCCTTAGGGAGGTGGGCCCTGTGAGGGAGGAGCCAGGCTGGGCTCAGACCCTGCCCCGCACCCTTGCTGAGCCTCCCCAGCCGTCCGCTGGACTCCATGGCTGGGAAGTGCTGACCAGGCAGCCAGGCCCAGGGACAGGAGTGGCAAGGCTGGTCCAGCTGTGAGACAGCGGGGAGGGGTGGGGCTGGGCAAGGGAGCGCATGGACCCCACAGGGGTGGTGGCCCTTTCCTGTTTTCCAAATGTCCCCATCGCATCTGTGGCTGTCTCAAAGCTCCCGAGTGTCTGCTTCCCAGAGTGGCTGGCAGGTGGGGAGACCAAGGCTCCCTGGGGAGGCCAGGCTCTTCCTGACACCCACCCCCTTCCACGTCCCCAGGCCCTGGGCCAGGGATGGCTTTGTCCTTCCTCGAGACCCAGGGTGGGGTGTTGGGTCCCCAGGCTCCCAGCCATACCTAGGGGCAGGTCAGTGCTGGCCCCAGGCCAAGTCCTTTCATGACACTGTGACCTGCCATAGCCCTATCTGTTGGACAGACCCCTTCAGGGTGTCCAGGGCTGAGCCAAGTCCCTGCTGAGCCAGTGGAGCTCTCAGCCCCCACACAGTTGGCTGGGCTGCTTAGTGATCGTTCCAACCAATGGGCGGCTGGGCCTTGCGCCCCGCATCCATCCCTGGAAGAGGGCGTGACCCTAGGGAGCCCTCAGCACCTGGCCATGGAGGACTAGGCCTCCATCCTGGAGGGCATCTCGGCCCCTCACGGTGGGTGGCTCCAAGAACCAGGGCTGGGAGAGAGGTGGCAAGGAGAGGCAGGGCAGGGCCAGGACCCCTCTGCCTGGACAGGGTGGGACCGAGCGGACAGCAGCTGAAAACCCCACTTCACTGGAGTGGCCCGTGTCAGGAGCCCACTGTGGTCAGGTGGACTTGGCAGGAAGGACTGGCACGGGGTCAGTGTGCATGTGGGGTGGAGGATCCACAGGTGTGTGTCTGAGTGTCAGTCCACCCTCACATGTGCTGGCCAGGTGCACCCATGCACTACTCAGGGCCACAGGCGTGTCTGCTGTGTGTGCTCAAGTGGTAGAGTAAGTGTGCGCATGCGTCTGCTCCCAAGTGCTGGGCTGTCTGCATGCCTGCGTGCCCATGCCCGTGTGCGCGTGCCACAGTGTACCCAGCCTTGGCCTGGTGCTGGCTGTAATCTCAGAGCAGGCTCTATAGGAGGCCGGGGAGGGCCCTGCCGACAGCCGCCCACTGTGGCGAGCTGGGAGGCGGTGGAGGAGAGGGAGACAAAGACGGGCTGCAGGCTGCAGACACGGCACACTCAGCCCAGAGCCCGGGAATTGCAGTGGAAGGAGGTAAAGCCCAGGCGGGCCCGTTTGCCTCGAGCACCCCCAGCCCAAGCCCTGCGTGTGGCTGATGGGTGCTTAAGGCAGGAGGCTGATGCCCATCCAGGTGGGCTGCTGGGCACAGGCGAATGTGGGGGGCTGAGTGCAACCCGTGCTCCTGGGCACATGTCCAGCGTGTGCCGTGGGTGTCCACCCAGGCCCAGGGCCTTGACCCCGGCCCCTTTGGCCTCTCCCTGCTCTCTGGGAAGTGGCAGATCCCACTGGTAGGAGGTGGGGCACAACTCCTGGGGCCACGCATCTGAGCTGCCCTGGGAACACAAGGTTCTCAGGCTGCACGGCCCTGTTAAAGACAGCCTCAGGCCCCAGGCTCCCGCTTTCACACAGGGCTCTCATGGAGGCCACCGCAGGAGACTCAGGTTGGTGTCTCCCTCAGGAGCTCTTGGGCCAGAACTGTCGCCTGGGTCCCTGCTGTGGGTCCCCGGTGGGCATGTGGGGTGGGTGGGGTGGTAGCCAGGGTGTATGGGAGACAAGCCTTACCCTGTGGCCCAGGCAGCCTCCTCCAGGAAGGCAGAGGACAGCACCTTCGAGGTGCCAGGAGACCCTGCCTGTTCTGGCTCCGGGAGACGAGGGGCGGGGGCACCTAGGCCAGGCACCATCACTGACCTCTGGGGGTATCCAGGCATACATGAGGTCAGCTGTTCCAGGACGGGTCAGGGGCTGGGGTCTCAGGAGCTGAGCTGAGGATGCTGTGGTTGCCCCCTCCAGGCACCCTCCAGCTGCCTTCAGACTCAGGCACCTTGGCGCTGCCTCCACACGCACAGCGACACACGTGCTCAGGAGTGCTGTTGGCATTCTAGCTCTGCTGCCCTCCAGGGCCCCAGGCCCAGTGAGGAGGAGCTGAGGGGTCCAATTCTCCAGTTCTGTGTCCACCCAACCTCCCTCAGCCAGGAACCCCAGAGCTGCCCACCCACCCCACCCCCGCTGCTGGCCCCAGCCAGGCCTGGCTGCAGCACGGCCTCCGAAGGGTCACACTGGCCCCAGGGATGCCCTCAGGGCAAACCGAGGCCTCCAACCAGCCCTTGGAGCTGTGTAGAGCTCTGAGTCAGGAGTGTGCCTACTGCCAAAGGCGCTTTCCACATGTGGCCATCTTGTCTTCCCTCAGGGTTCACGGCTCCCTGAGAATGGTTTTCGGAAAAGCTTTATCTCTGAACACAGGAATAAGCAGACCCCACGGGGGTCCCTTGGTCCCCATGCTCACCTGTCTGCTGTACCTTGTGTGTGGTGGGGGGGGCGGGGAGGAGGACAGGTGAAAGAGAAAGACAGAGAAGGAGGAGAGAAAATAGAAAACAGGAAAGTGAATTGATGTCAGCAGCAGTAGCCGGAGCCGGAGTCCCAAGGCCCCCAGGGCCGGCGCGCACAGCAGAGGGTCCCTAGGCTCCTGAGTCTCAAACCCAGGTAGCCTCCAGCAGCATCCCCAGGCCCCAGGCCCTGGGAGGCCCAGTTCTGGCCCCTGAGTGCCAGGCTCCCAGACGCCTGGGGTGGGGGTGACACATCTCCCTGCCCACTGCCACCACCCCAAAAAGGCGGCCTCTGAGCCAGGCTGCCAGGAGTCACTGGGTCCTGCACTTTCTCAGCCAGGAGAAAGGTTCTGTACAAAGGGCTCCTCAGGGCAGCGATGGTGAAAACTCAGGTGTCCCATGTCCTCTGCTCTTCACAACTTCGGACTACAAGAAATGAGCCATCTGATTACCATTGGAGAATGTGCCCAAGGCTCCCCGCCCCTCCTCGGGGAGGGATGGCCTCTGTGAGCGAGCCGGGCTGGGTGGAGCCCCTGGCAACGGAGCCCCTGGCAACTGAGCCACCTGAGGCGGGCTGGACCCGGCTAGTCTCTGCCGCTTCGTCCCTTCAGCTTCTCTTCCGACCCACATTTCTTTAATTCCCACCAGCACTTTCTACCTCAGAGACACGCCCCGCCAGCTCCCCTACTAGGGTTCTGCTTGAACTCCCACAGAGACCCAAAGGCACAGGCGGAGGTGGGTGGGGAGCTTCCTCCAGGTCCCTCTGCTTGAAACGACAAAACAACCTCAGGAGACTCACTCGCAGAGAACTCTGTCCCATCCTCAGAAAGAATCTTTGCTTCCCCTAGACAGAAAAGCAGTGCAGCCTCCTCCCAAGACAGCAAGTCTGGGGAGCCCCTGCAGGCCAGCCCCACCCCCCCGTCTCAAAATTTGCAAACCACAGATCCTCGCCTGCCTCTCTTCCCACGGTGAAGGGAGGGAACCATCCATGACACACCCTATGACTGGCCTGGGGCCCTGTGGGGTGAGGCTTCTGGGGTGCTGCCTCCTCCCCGGTGACCCCAGTCCATGCCCAGCCAGCAGTACAAAGGACAGAGGGCAGGCTGCACCTTCAGGTGGAAGAGGAGACGGGCGGCGGAGGGCTGGGGACAGTTCTGGCCAACAGGATGCGGCAGTGCATCTTCCCAAGGACGCCTCCTGCCCTGCACCCCCAGCCTGCTTCAGTGACTCTCCCCAAAAGTCCCTTGGCCTTCCTCGCCGAGGGCAGCCGCAGAGAATGCAGGTCTGCAGGGTGCAGGCTGGCTGACATCGCCTCGCTGCTCAGTGTCTCCCTGGTCCTGCTGTCACTGAGGGCCCGTCCGTCACCCAGGGCCAGCACCAAGCCCAATGCAGGACCCTCCGCTTCCTTCGGTTCAGGGGAGAAACACCGCAAAACCGAAAGCCACCGACAAACCAGCCAGGCCGCAGTGACTGGATCTAAAGGATTTATTTTCTGTGTGTATTTTTTTCTTTTTCTCAGTTTCGTAGCAAATGAAAAAAGAACCCAACGAAAACCAACAACACAAAAAAACTTTCAACGAGTCAGCGCGTCTTCCACTCCGAGTGCTCAAGGGAGGGGTGCGGACCGGCTGCAATCCCGGAGAAGGCCCCTGAGGGCCCCAGAAAACTGGGCAGGTCCCCCAGGGGCCTGGCCCAGCCTGCAGGGGCCGGAGCACCCGCCTCCTCCCTCTCTCTCCCCGCTAGTCCAAAACGTGATGAAGCATTAAAGGAAGACTCCACAAACAAAACGAAACACAACTTAAATTAAAATAAAAACACTTTCTCCACCCTCCCCATGCAGGAGGCTCTGGCCAAAGCCTCCTCTCAAAAAATTTTTTTTCTGCTAGAAATACTCTGCATTACTTTTTTTCTTTCACTTCTCTTGAAGATTAAAATAAGATATATTTTCCCAAGAGTCATAGATACGTTCTTGTGCATAGAGACAGCAGCTCGGGGTCCGGGCCAGCCCCACCCGGCTGAGCACAGGACCCACCCCCCTCCCCCCATGAGCATAGTAGGACAGCAGGCCTGAACACAGCACAGGTGACGTCCCTGGCTTCACCCCCAGGGAACGCCAGTAGCAGGGTCGGGGGCAAGCGGGGAGGGGGCAGGCAGGGGCCGGGCCCCTCCTGGCGAGCGACACATGCTGCGACTCGCGACTGAGGGCGGAGCCGGCTGGGGAAGGAAGGGGCTTCCTCCGAGGTTTTCTTTCATAATTACCAAGCATAATAAATATAAATACTTCGAAAATAAGACTGATTTTAAAAGGGGGAGGAGGAGTTTAAAAAGGCAAGGAAAGGGAAGCTGAGACGAGAACGGAGGAGGAGGGCGGGGGCAGGCAGGGGCTATCCGGGAAGGGACGGACTGCTGCGCGGCCACTCGGCGGACAGGGCGACAGTGGGAACGGAGAACCGCGCTCGACATATGTACAAGTGGACGCTCGGAAAGAAGTTAGACCTGGCTCAAGTTTCCTTGGAAATCACCGTCCGCGCAACGTCAAGACGGCGACCCGGGCAGACGCGCGCGAACCGGGGCCAGGAACCAAGGGGCCTCCAGCCCCGCGCCCGCAGACTTCGCAGCGGGGCCAGCACGTCCGGGACCGCAGAGTCCGAGCCCAGCCCCAGGAGGCCGGCGCGAACTTGTCCGCGGCGACGGCGGCGCGGGCTCGGGGTCTGGCGCTTACAGGAAGAAGTCGGGCGCGCCCTTGGCCCCGCCGGGCCCGGCCTGCGGCGGCGAAGGCTCCCGCGGGAAACCAGCCCCGCCCGCGCCCCCGGGGCCGCCCCGGCCGGCCAGCTTCTCGTATTTCTCCTTGTACAGGTCCCGCTCCTTGGCCAGGCGCCCCACCTCCAGCTTCAGCTGCTCCACCTGGCTCTGGAGCTGGCACTTCTCGCTCTCCAGAATGTGCCGCTGCTGCACCCGCTTGAAGCGGCAGGACTGCGCGTAGCCGCGGTTCTTGAGCGTGCGCCGCTTCTGCTTGAGCCGGATGACCTCCTCCTTGCTGAAGCCGCGGAGCTGCCGGTTCAGCTCGCGCACCGACATGGACACCAGCTGGTCGTCGGAGAAACGCTCCTCCAGGCGCACGTGGTGGCCCGCGCCGCCGTGGCCGTGGCCGTGGCCCGCGCTGCCGCCGTGATGGTGGTGGTGGTGGTGGGCGGCATGGTGGTGGTGGGCGGCGTGGTGCGCGCCGTGGTGGCTGGCGCCCATGTCGTCCGCGCCGCCGCCGCTGCCCGCGAAGCCCTGGCCCCGGAAAGCCTCGTAGGCCGCGGCGGCCGCCGGATGGTGCGCGCCGTGGTGCCCGCCGTGGTGGCCGCTGCCGATGAGCGCCTCCACCGCGTCCTCGGGCGTCAGGTTGAGCGCCTCGGGGTTCAGGTGGTGCTGGTAGCCGCTCATCCAGTACAGATCCTCCAGCGCCGGCTTCCCCGACGCGCCCCCGACGGCGCCGGGGCCCCCGCTCGGCGGCCCCGGGGCGCCCCCGGCCTGAGACGCGCTGCCGCCGCCCCCCGCGCCGCCGCCCCCACCGCCGGTGCCCGGGCTGGGCGCGCAGAAGCTGGGCGAGGAGGGCACGGAGGAGCAGGGCGTGCTGAGCGGCGTCGAGGACAGCGAGCCCGGCGGCAAGCGGTGGCAGAAGCGCTCGGCCTCGGGCGGCTCCTTCTTCACCTCGAACTTCATCAGGTCGAAGTCGTTGACGTACTCGATGGCCAGCGGGCTGCTGGGCAGCTCGGCGCCCATCGCCAGCTCCGCGGCCATCGCCCGGGGCCCGCGCCCGGCCGCGCCCCGACGGGCGGCGTTGGTGGGGGGAGCCGAGGGCCTCTCCCCCCCCTGCTCCCCGCGGGCCGCGGTCCCGGCGGGGGCGGGGGGGCGCCGGCTCGGAGCTGCTGCGCCTAGGGGCGCAGGGAAAAGTTTCACGTGGTTAACTCCGGGGCGGTGCGCTGGGGGCGCCGCCGGCCGGGTGTCTCGGGCGGCTCAGGGCCCGCGCTACCGCCTCCTCCCCGCGGCCGCCGCCTCAGGCAGCTCCGTGTCGGCTCCCGCGCCCCACCCGCGCCGCCGGCCGGCCCCGCCTCCCACGGCTGAACGCCGAGAGGCGCGCGCCCCTTTATAGAGCCGGACGCCCGGTCCCGCCTCCCAGGGAGGGACGCGCGCTCCCGGGCCAATCGGAGCCCCGGCCCCGCCGCCCTCATTTGCCTATCCCCATGGCAACTCGGAGCCCAGCTGTCAATCTCCTGCGGGAAACAGCTGTGAGAAGGGGTGGGGACCGGCAGCTGGCTAGAGGAGGGGACAGAGCCCTCTGGCGGCCATCAAGGGGCACTGCACAGGCAGAGGGCGCACTGGGGGCACGGGGCGGGTGACCGCGGTCCCCAGGGGCTCAGCTCCGGGATCCGGCGGCCGGAGAGTCCGGGGGAGCAGAGCGGGGCCGCGCCCGGGGACTCCCTCGGGGCCTCGTCCACCTCGGGCCACGTGGCGGGGCGCCCCTCGGCCCCCTGAGTTCGCGGCCCGGCCTGGACTCCGTCAGCAGCTCCGCTAGCGGCGGCGGCGGGACCTCCCTGCCTCTGGACACGGGTAACACCGCGCGGTCCGTCAGGGCGCGATGCGCTGAGCCGGTTATTTTTAGCCTGCAGCTCAGCGCGTTCAGGAATTTGGTCAACAAAGTTGCCGGCACCTCCGGGCGCCAGGACACGCGGGGCGGGAGGAGGGGGACACGCGCGTGGGGCCAGGAACGGAGAGCCGGCGTGTGGCGGCCCGCGGAGGGCGCAGGACTGTGGGGGTCGCGGAACGACGCGGGTGGGTGAGGGCGGCGGGGGAAGGGCCCCTCAGGGCGTTAGGAATCCCAGGCTCCAGCTGCCCACCGCCCGGGGCTGGAGGTGCCTTGCTGGGCCAGTAGTGAGACCGGGGTAACTGAGACGGGAAGGCAGGATTTCCACCTGGCGGCCTTGCACCTGCTGGGAGGAGACAGCTCAGGGAAACTGGGCAAAGGCGGCGACGATGGGCGGTGGGCCTGTGACCCCAGGTCCTCGAGCCAGCGAGTGGCTGATGGGAGGCGGGCACCAGGAGTTACAGGGCAGGTGACCCGAAGTAGGCCTACTATTTTCTCTCTAAATTCTCTCCATTGCTGTTCTATGACTTTAACAATTAAAAAAATAAATCTAAAATGTAACCACCTGCGTAGAGAAAAAAGCCTGGAAGAGTTGGGCAGAGGCCAGAGGGAGGCCTGGTCAGGGTGCCACGGGTTTTGAACCAGCCTTTCTTTCCCCTTTCCCTCTCCAGATATCTATGATGTTATAGCAAGAAGACAGCCATGCGGTGAGGACTGAACACCTGCTTCCCACTGTGTCCCAGGTGTCCCTGGCCCTCCCACTCCTCTGGGCAGAGCTGGGACTGCAGATTTGGGAAGGCCAGGCCTTCCTCCCTGTGACAGGGCTAAGGAAAGCATGAGACGCACCTGCAGGGTCCCCTCTGCCCTGATCCTGTCCCAGCTGGGGCTCCGAGCTCCCTGACTGCTTCAGCTCATTCAGGACTCAATGCTGTAGCCCATCTCCCATGGCTAACTCACAGTCACCATCCCAGGATCATGAGCCTTCCACAGATGAAGAAATGAAGGCTCAGAAAAGTGGGCACACGGCGGTCAAGTCCCCATGCCAGGTACCTGGACTTGAGACCACGAGTGACCAGCCAGCCAGGGCTGTGGGGTTTCCTTTATGGCACCCATGTCCAGAGGGAGGAAGGCCCGGGAGGGAGACGCCACCGTGCGGTGGAGCTGGTGGTAGTCACGCTGAATGCACCTGCAGCCCAGCAAGAGTCGTTGGGGCTGGAGGGCCCTTACACTGCCCTCCGAGGGTGTAGCAGCATTTCTGGGAACCACACCCTGGCGGCCCTGGGCTCGCTGGAAAGGGGGCTGAGGAGGAAGGAGAGAGTGTTTGCAACGGGCTGTGCCTCCACTGTCCCTGCCGGCTCCCCGTCGCACTGTGGCTCCTGCCAAGCCAAGTAGACCCAGGGGAAGATGTTCGTTCACCAGCCCAGTAGGACTCCAGCACACCCATGGGAATGAAGGAGGTGCCTGACCCCAGGCTGTTGCAGTGAGAGCCCTCCTGGGGGCCATAGCTCCTGACCTCAGGCCGAGGGACGCTGACTGCTGACCCCCCAGCCATGCTTGGACTCAGTGGCACAGGAAGCACTAGTGACTCTCTTGCTCTGAGATGGGGCAGAAGCTGTCGGAGGCTGGGGTGGCCTCAAAGATCTACCCTAACCCATCCACCCCAACCTCAAGGCCAGGATGGCTGCCTAGAATTCACCTGTGCACGGCTCTCCTCTGGGCTCCCAGGAGAGGCGCTCTTCCTTCCCACCAGCCCCCCAACCCAAGGGCTTCTCACACCCTCCAAACTTTCAGCATTTGGTCCTCACAGAATTCCACAGGGGCAGCCTGTGTGGCTGGGTAACTCAATGCACCCAACGGGCTTCTCTTGAGCAGCTAGTGTACATCAGCCCATTTGCCTAGGGGGCACATTCCATCAGGGAGGTGGCCAGGGTCCCTTGTTGAGAAGCCCCCTGAAGCTTGATAGCACAAGGCAGTATTATTTCATCCATGGGCTCTGGGGAGATGTGTCCTGGCAATAGGGGCAGAGCTTGCCTCTGATCCTGACAGTGGGGGGACTTGGGGTCTGGGGTGATGGGACACCTGACAGATGGTGCCATTGAGTAGTGTCTTCACACCCAGGTCTGGCAGATGGTGGCAGCTGTCTGCCAAAACAGCTGCTTGTGATGCCTCCACAGGGCTGCTCCCCTTGGCTGGTTGGGCTTCCTCACAGCATGGCTGCTGGTTCCCAGTGTCTGTGTCCCAGAGAGGAAGGTGGAGGGTCACATGTGCCTCAGAAGCTGCTGCACTGTGCTGGCGGTCCTGGTGTGTAGAGGTCAGCCACCCGCCTGGGCAGGGGCACCAACACTGTCTGTGTAGGTCATGTGAGGAAGGGGCATGTGGGCTGGGACACAGTGTTGCAGTTTTTGGAAAATACAGTCTCCTGAGTAGGCCTCGGAGAACAGAACATCAGCTATAAAAATAAGTAAAATGATAGTGGATTTGCTTTCTATTGCTGTCTCACAAATTACCTCATGTTTAGAAACTTAACACACATTTATGGTCTTGTGGCTTCTGTGGGCCAAGTGTCCAGGCAGGGCTTAGCAGGGGCCCCTTGTCCTCTGGCCACTAGGAGGTGGCCAGGCTGCAGTCTCAATGTGGGATGGGGAGGCTCTGTCACCAGGCACCATCAGGCTGTTGGCAGAATTATTTCCTCAGATCTGTAGAACTGAGGCCTCCCTGAGCTCCTCACCAGGTGTGGTCCCCAGCACAGGCCCTGCTCCTCAGGCTAGCCAGGAGAGGCTCTCAGCAGGGCATAAGGTGCTGTGATCACAGCTGTAGCATCCAGCCACCCTCCTGGAGTCTGTTGGTGGAAAGGGGTCACCCAAGGGTATCAACACTAGAGGGTTCATGAGGCCACCTTAGGGCTCGCCCCCCACACATGTTTGTGAGAAGGGAGAAGGTTGGCTGGGTGGGGAGTGCTGGGTTGGTGGGGCTGGTGGGGCCTCATGGACACCTGAGCAGACGGAGCGGTCAAGCCCTTCAGGCCGGGAGCAGGGAGCCCAGAGCCCTTGCCTGAAAGGGGCACGGAAGGGCCCAAGGTGGCTGGGTCAAGATCTGAGCCCGAGGAGGCTGCTGCTGGGCCCAGGAAGTCATCGTGGGCTCCCAGAGGGCTCTGGGTGGAGGGAAACCTGGTATGAGGAGGGACAGGGAGATTGGGGTGCCCACCACCTGACCCCTGCGGCCCCCTCTGCTGTCCCCCATGGGACCCCACGCAGTCTGCTGTCTGCTGGGCCCCGAGCTCATGCATTTTACTGCGGGAAGGGGCCAGAGGGGACTATCCGGCACAGCTCCTCCATCCCTGCCAGAGCACAGCCGCACAGGAGGGCTGAACTGACCGTGCCAGGCTGCACGTGGACCTCCAGAACCCCACCCTGCCGCCGCACGGACCTCTGGAATCCCCACCCTGCCACCCCAACAGTAAGTGCTCTGCATAGAGCTCTTGTAGAGTCTGGAGTGTCATTTTTGTGGCATTTATTTAGGTGGGAAAGCCTGAGTAGGAAGCCACGTGCTCCCCATGCCCCCAGGTGCCAGCGTTCCCTGTGTGGAAGTTATCATGGCAGATGGAACCTTTTCTGTCCCACAGACAGAGGCTCAGCGTCTTCTGGGCTAGGGTCCTGCTGGGGCTGCCTCCACCTCACCCTGCTCCTGCTGCTGGGGAGAGGGGCCCTCTTCCTCGCAGGGGCTGATTTGCAGTTAAAAAACAAAACAATTGAAAAAACAAATCCTGGGCCTCCGGAGAGTCCCTCCTCAGCCTGTCCACTGCTCCGCCCCTTCCTTGTGCCCCTACTCAAGCACGTATGGTGCACCTGCTGTATGCCGGATGCCAGTTAGGGCTCTCACTCAGCCATGAATGAGCACGCCCAAGCTCCCTGACCTCCTGGAGCTCTCGTGCTGGTGGGCACTAAGTGAGGCAGGGCCAGCGCCCTCAGCTCAGAGGCAGGATGGGCACAGGCCTAGCCCAGGAAGGTGCAGGGGCTCCCGGCTGACCCCCAGACACTCTCCTGTCACCTCACAGCCCCTGGCGGGGGGTCCAGGCCAGCACCCCTCCAGACACAGGGGGCACAGAGCCACACTCAGAAATCACTGCTGCACCCCCCTGCCCTCCCCCCATCCACCTCCCCCAGGGGCCATGGACTCTCCCTCAGATGAGGCAGCAACCCGAAGACCCTTCCTCTTGGCGCTGGGGGACGCTTTGCCTGCCTGAGACCCGGCCGTGACCCATCAGGGCTGAGGATCCCCCCAGGGGATGTGCCCTTCCGCTGTGGGGTCTCCGATCAGCTGCCCCAGCACACGCCACTCTGCTGCACACATGGGCTTGGGTGCAGGCTTCCCCCCTCTCCTCAGGAGGCCTTCCCCATTTCAACCACCCCAGCAGGGGACAGTCCACTAGCCTGTCCTAAGCTGGGGCCATAGTGCAGAGACAGGCACTCCCCTAGTTCCACCCTCCCGGGTCCCTGGGCCAGGTGCTCTGGCAAAGCAGTCGCTGGTCTGCTGCCAGCTGCCCCTTGGCATGAGGGTCCTCCTGTGACCAAATGGGCACACTCCACCCATGCAGGGGACAAGCAGGGACTAGTGACCAGGCAGAGCCCAGGCTGCACAAGGTCCCCAGGTGGGGGACTGGGACCCCATGGTGGCCCCCCGAAGGCAGTGTCCAGCCTTTTCTGAGCCTTCCTGCTGGCCACTCCTGGGCAGGGGCTGCGTCTGGGGACAGTGGGCCTAGCCCTGAACTGCCGTCACACCCCCCTGTCCAGGAGCAATGCCTGGGGCCTGCTAGTGGCTGTGCCATGTGGCAGATGGCAGAGCTCACGGTCCCAGGCAGGCACTGACTGGGTGAATGGGGCGTCTTTTCCCCACCCCCCAACCACCCACAAACATTTCATGTTTCAGGGGCCGTGTGCCAGCCCCAAGGTGGCTGAATGCAGTGGCACCCATGGGTGGGTCCAGCTGCCCACAGGGCCTGCAGCAGACACTGCCGGTGGCACGAAGTGAGGTTAGAGCATCAGCCGCCTTGTGTCCACCCGGTGCCCATGAGTGGTCCCAGAGAGCCCAGTCTGAGGTGCAAGCCCATGACCCATTTATCAAGTGGCCCAGGAGGCGGCAAGGTGATCTTAAGAGGTGGTCACAGCTTGGGACCCCCAGTCCTGCCTGGTGGCCCTTCACAATGAGGGGTCCCGCAGGTGTAGGAGGCTCGGGTCCATCAGTGGCCCCGACACCTTGCCTCCGCCAGCCCTGGTTCTTTCTGTCCAGCCGGCCTGGGAAGCAGGCCCGCAGGCCGAGGCTGTTGGTTTTGGTGCCTGCTGCTGCGGGCTACAATCCGTGTCTCTGCTCCTGGGGAAAGGAGGAGGGTGTGGCTGAGAGCAGCCACAGTTTGCCTACTGCTCCAAGTAGGCATGATGGGCCCTGAACATGGACACGAGACCCTATGTCTGGGCCCGTGTCTGGGTGAGCCAGGCCAGTGCTGGAGGGGACTGAAGCCAGCTGGGCACACCCCACCCACAGCTCAGGCTTCCAGAATCCACTGTCCTACCCAATCCGGCTGCAGCGGGACCAAGGCCACAGGCTGGGGCCCAGGAGCGCAGGGAAGAGGTCATGGCAATGGCCGCCATGGAGAGAACTGAAAACCACCACGTCACCCAGAACTGGCTCTGGTGGAACTGTCCCATGAGCCTCCCATGCCTCATGCCCTCTGATGCCAACGTCAGGATGCCCCACTCCAGGGTGGAGGCCAGGGCCTTGAGGGGACAGAGCCTTCTCCCCACCCAGAGTGTGGACCAGGCCAAGGGGCCCTGCGGGGTGTGGGGTGGGCAGTGGCACAGCCACCCACTTGGAGCCCAGGCAGGCAGAGGGCACGAGACTTGAGTATCTGACTCCAGGCTGCGCTGTGGGGCCCCTGAAAGTTGCTGGCCTGCCTCGCCCAGGGGCCACCCTCTATTTCTCTGGAGGTGAGAGAACTGGGGAGCAGATCCCCAGAGGAGCCTGTGCCCCTACAGGCCTTGCCTCTCCCAATCCAGGGTCCCTGACACAACCTCAGCCAGGCCTCCGGCCAGGCCCCTCCAGCACAGGCACCTGTGCAGGGCGGGGGAGCTGGGAGCCAGCCGAGCTGCCCCACTCACCATGGCCCCAGAGTACCCCCCAGGCCTTCCCCACCCCAGAGTGCCCCCCAGGCTTTCCCCACCCCAGATGGCACTGGCTCAGGCCTGGGGAGAAGCTCCTTCTGACCTCCAAACTATCCTGGGAGGTAGGAAAGGGGCCCCATGCTCCTGCCCAGAGGGGCGGTGCCAACCGCCTGGTGGTGGTGTGGCGGCAGTCAGGACAAGCCAACCAGTTATGGACAGAACCTTTATTGCTGAACATAAAATACCTGCCTGGGAGGCCTGGCCAGTGGCCTCTTCACCGGGCTCAAGACCTGGGGGGAGAGGGCTGGGGGGCTGCAGGGCCACTGCTGCCAATGGCTGTGGGGAACAGGCCTGGAGGCCACCCCTGCCTGGCACCCTGGAGGGCGGTGGGTGGGTACAGGGGCCAGGCCCTGGGCACACGCTGGTCATGGAAGTTTCCAGGCAGGCAGAACAGTGTCCCTGTGGCCCCAGGTGGGGCTTGGTGGTGGGCAGCCCTCCTCTGCGGCAGAGTGGCAGACAGAGCCTCTTTCCTCTCCAAGGACCAGGGTCTGAGGTAGGTGCAGGCCAGTTCCTGGGGTCCTCACAAACGTGGCTTGATGTGCAGAGGCTTCCCTGTGCAAGAGGGCAAAAGTCAGGTACCAGGAAAGCCCCAGAAGACCCTCCCCAGTCTGCAACACTCCTGGTCTGGGGCTCAGGATGGGGCAGCTCTGTCAGCCCAAGTTAACAGGGTCTGGGTTCGAGAGAGAAGAGCACACACAGGCCACAGGCCTCAGCTCCTGCCCCCGCGGCCAATGGGTCCTGGTCAGCCACTGTGCCTGTCCGACTGTGGTGCAGGCTCAGTCTATGGGGTCGACTGAGGCTTCTGCCTGCAATCCAGGGGACCTCCTGGCAGGGGCAGCAGTCCTAGCCATGGGGTCTGCAGGTTAAGCCACTGGTCCCGGCACACACAGCACCGGGCAACCCCACACACTCACACCTGCAGTGAGGCTGCCAGGCCCGTGAGATGGCCATGCTGCACCTTCCATGTGGAAAGCTGGGGTGCACACAAGCTGTGGCAGGAGGGGCAGGGCAGGACGGAGGCTCCAGGGTGAGGCGGGCAGGGCCTGGAGGCAGGCGGTGTGGGAGGGAGCAGTTCCCCACAGCGGGGGGACCTCGGAGGCTCCTGCCCCGTGAGTGCTCACTCACTAGGTGCTGGTGCCTCTCCTCCCTCCCCAGATCTCCAGACCACCCACAGGCACCATGGCGGCCCACTGAATACAGACACCTCCGTGTACCTGTCCCAGGACTGGCCCTGCCCCGGTGACCCTCTTCAGGGCAGACAAGCCCACTCACCCACTCACAGCTGTGGGCCCAGGCAGCAGACTACCCGGCTCTGACCTATCAGCCTGCCCCTGCGGCGGTGCCAGCACTACAGCCCAGCTTTCTACCCAGAAACCATCCCAGGCACCTCCACCTGCCCGAGTGCCCGACCACGGCAGCCTTTTGAGGGGCCTGCCCAAGCTGCACATGGGACCCTTCAGCACCCTGCCCACCTCTGCTGGCTCTGGAATTGGCTGCCGGGTTCCTGATCTTAAAAAAAAAATAGAAGAGGTGGCTGCCTGGGGGCCTATCTGCTCCCCCACCCCAGAGACGCCCACCCAGACGGAGGGAGCGAGTGCCCAGGTCTCGTGGGGCGGGGTCTGGCCACACTCCATGCCCAACGTGGAGGCTGTGAGCAGGAGGCAGCCCCTCCGAGGCAGGCGTTTGAGCGTGCTCAGCGGAGCTGCTGGAGAAGGCTGCAGCAAGCATCTCCCATTAACGTTACGACCGTGAAATATGACAATAAAATGATAGCCGTATGGTCGCAAATTTGCAGCCCGCCGAGCTGCGTGGGGTTTATCGTCACTCAAAGGCGCGGAGAGCTGTAAAATGTTTACAGAAAGGGTCGTTTGCAGCCATAAAATCCTCTTTTCTCTCCTAAACAAGGCTGAGTGGAGCCATTTACCAAGCCCCAAATGCTCACTGGGGGAGAGGGAACATCTGTTCTCTCCAGGAGTGCGCTGTGATCTTCCAGAACAAATTAACAGAAATGGGTGCTTTCTAATTAAATCAGCCCTCAGCTGGGGCAGACTGTGCAGCGGCCACCGCTACACTCGCCCCCGGCTGGCCCTGCCCCCCGGGCTGGCAGGTGCACACCTGGCGCCCTCAGGACTCACCCAGGCTCCACCTGAAGATTCTGACGTGGTGGTCTGAGATGGGCATTTAACACTCCCCCATGCCCGAGCCAGGCCATGCTGCCTACCTGAGTCCTTGGTCAGGGGGACCCTGGGGGCCCGGGCCCTGGGCTGGCCTCCTGGGCTCGGTGAGGACTGCAGGGAGATGAAGGAAGGCAGCTTGCAGAGCCTGCTGGAGTTCGCCACCACTGAGGCGGCCTCCTGGAGAGAGGGGGCCTCCTGGTCCAAGGAATTGAGAGGGGACAGGGAGGAGGGGGAGGAGGAATAGGAGGAAGGAGAAGAGGAGGAAGAAGCCTTGGAGGATGAGGGAGAGGCTGACACCCCTGGGGAGTGGGGAGGCGCAGCCAGGGCAGCCACAGTGCGGGCAGGAGAGCTGGGCGTCTGCCTGGTGGGGCGCTGGGCTGCCAAGGGCTTCCTGCAGGGAAGGAAGGGGCAGACGTGTGAGGAGGGGATGATGGGCAGGGGTCCTAGTGACAGGCCACTCATGCTCTCAGCTGCTTCCTGCCTCTGTGGCCCCCTTGAACTCAGGGCAGAGCTGGAGGCACAGGTCAAGCCTGGCCCTTGGCCACAAGGACAGGCCAGGTGCGGGGAAGGCCCCAGCTCCACACCAAGCCTGCCCTTCACCTCCAGGGCCTTGGCTTCCTGGTCTGCATGGGGGCTGGACGAGGGAGCCCCAGACTCCTCCAGGAGCTGGAACTCCCACCCTCTCCCAGTGAGTAGGTCTCTGTGAAGCCCCACCTTCCTCCATAGGCAAGGGATGCCCTTGGCTCTGTCCAGACTTGGAATTCAGGTAGGGGTAGCTCTGAAGGTCATGTGACCCCAGCCTTGGCTTGGGATTCCTTTCTGGATCTGAAGCCTGAAGAGCTGGAGTCAGGGGCCGGGGGACTCATGCAGGGGGCCCTGAGCATCTCCCCAGACAGGGAGGAGCCACCCAGGCTCACATGTATAGTGCCCACTGCCCCATCACCTGGGCCCGTGGCTGGCTGAGGCTCTGCTCCTGGCAGCAGTGTCGCTGGGTCCTGGGGCGGGGGATGTGGCTGCCCGCCGACTGTGGCGTTTCTGGGTGCGGTGGAGCAGCTGGCACTGGGTGCCCCGGGGACACGACCCCCTGCGGGCGAAGTCGGGGCACAGCAGTGTGTGTTTCTTCTTGCACTGCAGAGAGAAACGGTGCAGCTGGGTGGGCTTGCTGGAGGCTGTGGCCCTGCACGGGGAGAGCAAGGAGGGCCAGGCCAGCCCCCTGAGCGCCCACAGGCCACACAGGCTCTGCCCAAGTCTTGGGGCCAAAGGTATTCTTTTGGAAGGTCGAGGCCACCAGGCCAGAGAGGCCTGTAAGAGGCCATCAGCAACTGGAGGCCCTGGGCACAGACTGAGAGCATGGTGGGGCAGAGCCAGCCTGGGGACTCCCAGAGCCTTCGGCCAGGCCATGGCTCAGGGCTCTACCCGCCCGCTACCTCTGCCAGACCCCAGCCCGCCCATCCAGGCATCCCAGAGGGACCCCAGGAAGGTGGGTGTGGCTAGAGACAGGCAGCGGGGGGAGCAGGGGGCTTGAGCTGGGTCAGGGGAGGGGGGCAGGTCAGCCGAGGCCAGGCTGCACTGGGTCAGGGCTGGGCTGGGCACGCGATCCCTAGCACCTGTCACAGCGCTAATTATACCCGAGGGGTGGGGGGCGTGCCAGCCAGCAGGTGCTCTGGGCAGCAACATGGCCCCAGCTCTCCTTCCAGGCCCACAGGGAAACACGAAGAGGCTGCCCAAGGCTCCAGTGGCTGAGCCCAGCTCAGGGAGCAGGGTGCCCAGCCTGCCCTTCCTTTGCCCACCGCTCCTGGCCTTTGCTCTGCAGCCCAGCTGCCTGCCAACCTCGTGCCCAAGGCCTTTCAGAGAGGGTATTCCCTCCTCGCCGCCCTGCAGAGCCCACTGCATGGGGCACCCAAACTGCTCTTCATGGGACCAGCGCAAACTGTGACAAGCTCCCTGCCTAACCCACCAAGAGTGGCTCAAACCTGCCATGGCACTGGAGTGGCCGGAGTGCTTCCAGCTCGTGGGGTGCCACAGCCTTGAACCCATGTCCTCCCAGCCACATGGCCCCTGCTGCCGGGCACCTGACCTAAGAATCTGTGATCTTAGGTCCTGCTCCTGTACCTGGGGCTGGCCATGAGCACCTCCTCAGAGCTGGGCCCCACTGCACCCCATACCTTCCCTGGCTCCTGTGGTGTGGCCTCCGCCGCGCCTCCAGGTGGAAGCCAGGCTCAGGCCAGTGCTCACACCCTTGCTTACTGGCTCACTCGTTCCTGCTAGTCTGAGTCCCTCTAGGCAGGGCCTGGCAGTGCTGTGGGGCCCAGACACCCATGAGCTGCTCAGGAGCCTGCGGCTGGAGAGATGCTGGGTCCTGCAGGGACTTGGGGTGAGGTATCCTGGGGGGCGGGGGTGGTGGCTGTGCCTGACAAGGAAAGCCCTGCCCCCAGCACAGGCATCACACGTGGTGCTGGGACAAGCCTGGGGGCATGCGGGTCCATTTTATCAGATGCAGCCACCGCTCCAACAATGGCTGGTGGCAACACTGGATGCAGAGTGCCAGCTGAGGTGGCCAGAAGGCACCTGCCACACAGCCAGTGTGAGCTGAGGTGTGAGTGTTGATGAAAACCATGTGCTGGGGCTGAGAGAGTAGAAACAAAAGAATGTAAAACACACATTTCTTCTTCCTTGATTACATGTTGAAATTTTTAATAGGTTGGGTTAAATAAAACATATGATTCCATCTGCTCTTTTTTAACCTTTTAAAGGGTATTCTTTTTTAACCTTTTAAAGGTGGCTACTAGAAAAGTTGAAATTCGCATATGACTCACACATTTGTACTGGACAGCGCCAGTCAGAACTAACCCTCCTGCAGAATACAACCAAATAACCAGGACCAACTTGCTTTCCGAGGCCCAGCACAGAAACTCACACCTGTAATCCCAGCACTTTGGGAGCACAAGGCAGGTGGATCACTTGAGGTCAGGAGTTCAAGACCAGCCTGGCCAACATGGTTAAACTGCCTCTCCTAAAAACACAAAAATTAGCTGGGCATGGTGGCACACACCTGTAGTCCCAGCTACTCGGGAGGCTGATGCAAAGACTAACCTGAACCTGGGTGGTAGAGGTTGCAGTGAGCCAAGATTGCACCACTGCACTTTACCCTAGGCAACAGAGTGAGACTCTGTCTCTAAAAATAAAGTAACTTTTTGAAATTACCTAGGAGCTATGAAGAAAGTAAAATGATAGAAGAAAATATACAAGAAAACACTGGACATGAAGTGAATCTTAAATTTCAAAAGGCCTGAGACCTTCATCTCATGTTCATTTAGTCTTCAATGTTCACTAACGGAAAACCCTCCAAAGATCTGGAAATGTATCACCATCTGTGAAACAGCTAAAGCAGGGCTTAGAGGAAAATGCATAGCCTTAAATGCTTATATCACAACAGAAGACCTACCTTAAAAGGTAGGGGAAAAACAGCAAATGAACTCACAGCAGAGGGAAAGAAAAATAAAACAAGAATTAAAACCAAGAGGGTTAAAAGCTGGTTCTTTGAAAACAGTAATAAATGTGTCCAATAGGATTAATCAGGAAATACAGAGAAGGAAGATGTAAACAATGTTGGGAACACCAAGCGTGTAACTAAAGATGCTGCATATGATGAAAGATGCCATGTGCTGTGATAACAAACATCATGCCAGTACATTTTAAAACACTAGTTAATTGACAAATTCTAGAAAAACTGACAAGAAGAAAAATAAATCCAAGTATTTCTATAACCATGAAGAAACTGGAATCAGCAGTTAAAAAGTAAAGCTCCAACCCAAAGGGTTTTACTTGTTGTTCTACCAAATACTCCAGATGTACAATTCCAGTCTTCCATGAACAAATCCACAGTACAGAAAAACAAAGAACACTGCTCAGCTTATGGAGCCAGAATAATCTTGAAACCAAATCTGACCAGGACTATATGAGAAAAGAACATTTAGGCCAATTATCACTCATGAAAAGAATGCAAAAGTTCTATATAAATTATAAACAGAGTCTTGCAATGTGTAAAAACACTAATATATAAAGGACCAAGTTGGGTTTATCTCAGGAATGCAAGGTTGGTTTAATATTAGAAAATCAGGCCAGGCACAGTGGCTCATGCCTGCAATCCAACACTTTGGGAGGCTGAGGTGGGCAGATTGCCTAAGCTCAGGAGTTCACCTGGGCAACACAGTGAAACCCCATCTCTACTAAATACAAAAAAAAAAAATTTAGCCCAGGTGTAGTGGCATGTGCCTGTAGTCCCAGCTACTCAGGAGGCTGAGGAAGAAGAATTGCTTGAACCCGGGAGGCAGAGGGTGCAGGGAGCCGAGATTGCACCGCTGCACTCCAGCCTGAGACAGAGCAAGACTCCATCTAAAAAAAAAAGAAAAGAAAAGAAAAGAAACTGGAGGCACACAGAAGATCCAAACCATCTGACTCCACGCTGGCTCCTCCCAAATCTCTTTCTCCTATTTCTAAATCCCATCATTTCATTCCCAACAGTCCCCAAAGCAGAAGGCAGGAAGCAGGAAAGGAGCCCAGGGAAGACCAAAAGCAAGGAGGGAATAATAAAGAACAACAGAAGTCAACGAAAAAGAAAAGAAACGAGCAGTAAAGAATACTAGCAAAAACCAAAAGCTGCTTGTCTGAAAAGGGCAATAAGATAGTCATGCCCTTGGCAAGACTGTTCCCAGAAACAAGTGAGAAAACGCTAATTAAACACAGATGAAAAAACCTCTAGACGCAACAAAGGATGTTGCAGACACACCAACATGCACCAATACATTGAAAACCTTAGTAAAACCAATCAGTTTCTGGGGGAAAATAAGCCAAAACTGGTATTAGAAAGTAGGCTGCGCACAGTGGCTCACACCGTAATGCCAGCACTTTGGGAGGCCAGGAGTTCGAGCAGCCTGGCCAACTTGGGGAAACCCTGTCTCTACTAAAAATACAAAATTAGCTGGGCGTGGTAGCACATGCTTGTAATCCCAGCTACTCTGGAGGCTGAGGAAGGAGAATTGCTTGAATCCAGAAGGTAGAGGTTGCAGTGAGCCGAGATTGCACCACTGCACTCCAGCCTGACGACAGAGACTCCACCTCATCTGCTCTGGTGTATTCTTTTTTAACCTTGATTACATGTTGAAATTTTTGATAGGTTGGGTTAAATAAAACATATGATTCTATCTCAAAAAAAAAAAAAAAAAAAAAAAAAAAGAAGGAGCTTGCATTGCTGGGAAGACAGACCCAAAGTACCGTCCCTGTACTTCCTGCTAAGTGCTACCATAACAAACTCAAGCCAGCTCTGGGCTGCAGAGAAGGTGCTGACGGCTGGGATCAAGGCACGACTAGTGCTGGGCTCCCTTGAGCTGCTTCCTGTCCCCATCTAAGACTTGGAGTCAAAGCAGCACAGAAAAGCCAATAGGTACAGGCGAAGGACAGCCCAGCAAGACAGAGCTCTCGGACAACCGCCACCCTATTCCAGCCTGCATCCCAGGCCCTTCTCCTCCTTGCCAGGATGGTGAAAAGCCAGGACATTCACCTCTCCCCAATCCCACCAACAGAGTCCATGGAGGCCATGTGGGAGGAATATTGTGGAACTCCTTCCCCATAACCAGGAGGGAGGCTTCATGGAAGGCCTGTTTTCCATGCCACCCTGCACAGTGTCAGTGAGGCCAAGTTCAGGGAAATGGGTTTCTACTCCCAGCTGGCAAGAAGGAGGCAGCACCGCCACCCAGTAACAGCACAACTAAGCTTCAACAGAAAGTGACGCTCACACTGAGAGCAAGGGAGACCTGAAGCTCAATGAGGAGAGACAGCAGCACGCGCCAATGCTGAGACAGGGTATCAGAATTGTTTCATGAAGACGCCAGAGCAGCGCCACAAAGACACGTCTAGATGTAATACAGACATGCTTGAAACAAAAGAAACAAAGTGCAACAGAGAAAAAGAAGATACAGCAGAACCAAATGAAAGTTTTACAACTAAAAAGACAGTAACTGAAATAAGAGACTCAGAGTGTGGCTCAGATGAACGGATGAGACAGAACAAGAAGACAGAAGAACAGAAACTAACCCATCTCAACAAGAGGAAGAAAATAAGGGTTAAAAAATGAACAGAGCCTTGGAGACCTTGGGACCACAACAAAAGACCTAACATTCGTGTAACGGGAGATTCAGAAGCAGAGGAAAAAGAGCTCAAAGAAATAGTAAAACCTTTACTAATTTGGCAAAACACATAAGCCTATAGATGCAAGAAGGCTCAAACAGGACAGACCAAAGAAATCTACCCCAGAGGCCAGGCACAGTGGCTCATGCCTATAATCCCAGCACTTTGGGAGGCTGAGGTGGGCGGATCACAAGGTCAGGATATCGAGACCATCCTGGCTAACATAAGGAAACTCTGTCTCTACTAAAAATACAAAAAATTAGCCAAGCATGGTGGCACATGCCTGTAGTCCTAGCTACTCGGGAGGCTGAGGCAGGAGAATCGCTTGAACCCAGGAGACAGAGGTTGCAGTGAGACAAGATCAGGCCAGTGCACTCCAGCCTGGGCACCTGGGCAACAGAGCAAGACTCTGTCTCAAAAAAAAAAAAAAAAAAAAAAAAGGAATCTACCCCAGAATACATGATAGCCAGACTAATAAAAGTTAAAGACAAGGAAATAATCCTCAAAGCGGCCAGAGAGAAACTACGTTTTGCTTTTTTGAGACTGGGTCTCACTCTATTGCCTAGAGGCACAATCACAGCTCACTGCAGCCTTGACCTCCAGGGCTCAAGCAATCCTCCCAACTCAGCCACCTGAGTAGTAGCTAGGACCACAGGTGCATGCCATCATGTTTGGCTAATTTTTGGTTTTTGCTTTTTTTTAAGAGGTGGGCTTTGCCATGTTGCCCAGGCTAATCTCAAACTCTTGGGCTCAAGCAATTTGCCCACCTGGATCTCCCAAAGTGTTGGAATTATAGGCATGAGTCACAGCACCCTGCATATTACCCATGGGGAAAAATTCAAATAGTGGATTTCTAACTAGACACCATGGAGGACATAAGGAGGAGGCATAACATTTTTCAATCTGAACAAACTGTCAACACAGAATCCCATACTCAGTGAATTATACTTCTGGAATAAAGGGGAAATTGAGACATTTTCTGATGAAGAAAAACAATTTATCACCCCCAGTTTTACCCTAAAAACTGGTTAAAGTTCTCCAATCAAAAAGGAAACATGAGAAGAGCCCTTGGAACAACAGGAAGGAATAAAGGACAAGATAAGCGAAACATGGATAAACATTCTAGACTTTCCATCTCCATTCTTGAGTTTTCTAAATCATGTTTGATGGTTAAAGTAAAAACTATAACCATGTTTGTTTCGGCTCTAACATGTGTAGAGGAAGTATTCCACAGAGTTACAGAAGGGGGCGGTTAAGGGAGATGAGGGAAGGCAGTCTTCCCTCCCTGCACTCAAACTGGTGAAATGCTACCACCAGTAGACGCTGATCAGTCGTGCAAATATAAAATAATACCCAGGGTAATCACTAAAAAAGCTACATGGTGGTCCTCCCTTTTCCACTGTTTCACTCTCTGCAGTTTCAATTACCTTCAGTCAACTGTGGTCCAAAAATATTAAATAGAAAATTCCAAAAATAAACAATTCATAATTTTTTTTTTTTCAGATGGAGTTTCACTCTTGTTGCCCAGGCTGGAGTACAGTGGCGTGATCTTGGCTCACTGCAACCTCCACCTCCCGGTTTCAAGTGATTCTCCTGACTCAGCCTCCCATGTAGCTGGGATTTCAGGCACCCACCACCATGCCCAGCTACATTTTTTTGTTAGTAGAGATGGGGTTTCACCATGTTCACCAGGCTGGTCTTGTAAATACCACTGCACTCGGACCAGCCAACCAGGCTGCTCTTGAACTTCTGACCTCAGGTGATCCACTCACCTTGGCCTCCCAAAGTGCTGGGATTACAGGTGTAAGTCACCATGCCTGTCCCAACAATTCATAAATTTTTAAATGCATGCCATTCTGAGTAGGGTGATGAAATCTTGTACTGTCACACTCTGTCCTGCCCAGGACACCAACCATTCCTTTTTCCACACTGAACACACTACCTGCCCATTAGTCACTTAGCAGCTGTCTCACTCACCACTTGCGGTACTACTTGGGTCCAAGTAACACTTATTTTAATAAAAAATGACCCCAAAGTGCAACAGTAGTGATGCTAACAATCTGGATAAGAGAAGCTCTAAAATGCTTCCATTAGGTGAAAAGGTGAAAGTTCTCGGCTTAAAAAAGAAAAAAAACAGCCTGGGCATGGTGGCTCACACCTGTAATCCCTGCACTTTGCGAGGCTGAGGAGGGCAGATCACTCGAGGTGAGGAGTTTGAGACCAGCCTGGCCAACATGGCAAAACCCCATCTCTACTGAAATACAAACATTAGCCAGGCATCATGGTGGGTGCCTGTAATCCCAGCTATGTGGGAGGCTGAGGCAGGAGAATCGTTTAAACCAGGAAAGCAAAGGTTATAGTGGGCAGAGATTGCATCACTGCACTCCAGCCTGTGTGACAGAGCAAGACTTGGTCTCAAAATAATAATAATAATGATAATAATATTCTGAGGCTGCTGAGATCTATAGTAAGAATGAATCTTCTATCCATGAAATTGTGAAGAAAAAGAAATTCATGCTAGTTTTGCTTTCATAACACAAACTGCAAAAGTTAGGACAACAGTGTGTGATAAATGTTTAGTTAAGATTTAAAAAGGCATTCAATTTGTGGGTGGAAGACCCAACAGAAACATGTTCCAAATGACAGCAATCGGGTTCCATGCCACCCATGGGTTCAGGCATCTGTATCTTAGAATGTGATCCCCATGGAGAAGGGGAGACTACTGCATAAAGATCTATACTGAAAAACACTGTAAGTCAATCAAATAAAAATTCCAAAAAGTGTTCAAGTCACCCACAGGAAGGCAGTGGGGAAAACCCAGAGGGAAAAAGAACTAATAGAAAACAAAGGACATCAAATGATACACTTAAGCCCTCATACAGCAATAACCACATTAAATGTAATGTCCTAAATATATCAACTAAAAGAGATTGGCAGAGTGAACTTTAAAACATGATTGACCTATCTGCTGTCTACAAGAAAGTCACTTCAAATATGGGAGAGAGAGATCCAAGATGGCTGATCGCTAACAGCTCGGGATTGTAGCTCCCAGTGAAAGCTTGGAAAACGTGAGGACACCACATTTTCAGAGGAATTTTCATCGCCCACGGACCAGAAGATTTCCAGTGGAGGAGCCCCGCGGGTCGCCAGCGCGACTTCTGTGGCCGGCGCAGCGGTTTTGTCATCGCCTCGGCGTGGCAGCTCTTCGTGCACAGTGAGCGGGACTGGTTCCCCTACTGACTGGTGTTTGGAGCTCTGGGAAGGCAGAGCCGCTTGTTGCAGACTCAAGAAGGAAGCCAGACCGGAGATTCCCAGGCAGAAGAGCACCATCAGTCTTATCGCTGCTGTTTTGGCCGGCGCAGTGGGTTGCTCAGATTGCAGCACTGGGAATCAATAAATTGGACGTCCTCTCAGGAACTTAATCAGAAAGGCGCTAATTGTAAAGACATCAGATGGATAAGTTCACAATAAAGGGAAAAAAACAGCCTAAAAAGGCCGAGAAAACCGAAAGTCAGAACCCCTCTCCCTCTACAGGGGATAGTAATTCCTCATCAGCAACGGAACAAGCCCTAATGGAAGAGGACTGTTCCAGTATCTGAAGGAGGCTTTAGAAGGTGGATGGTAAAAAACTTCTGGGAATTGAAACAACTTGTTCTAACCCAATGTAAAGAAACTAAGAACTCTGAAAAAAGGTTAGACGAAATGTTAAAAAGAATGGACAATATAGAAAGGAATATAAATGAACTAATGGAGTTGAAAAATACAACACGAGAACTTAGTGAAATATGCACAAGTTTGAATAGCCGAATTGATCAAGCAGAAGAAAGGATATCAGAGGTCGAAGACCAAATTAATGAAATGGAACGAGAAGACAAGAATAGAGAAAAAAGGATAAAAAGGAATGAGCAAAGTCTCCAAGAATTATGGGACTATGTGAAAAGACCTAATCTACGTTTGATAGGTGTACCTGAATGTGATGGAGAGAATGAATCCCAGCTGGAAAATACTCTTCAGGATATTATCCAGGAGAATTTTCCCAATCTAGCAAAGCAGGATACCATTCAACCTCAGGTAATACAGAGACCACCACAAAGATATTCCTTAAGAAGAGCAACCCCAAGACACATAATCATTAGATTCACCAGGGTTGAAACAAAGGAGAAAATACTAAGGGCAGTCAGAGAGAAAGGTCAGGTTACCCACAAAGGGAAGCCTATTAGACTTACAGCAGATCTCTTAGTAGAAACCCTACAAGCCAGAAGAGAGTGGGGGCCGATATTTAACATCCTCAAAGAACAGAACTTTCAGCCCAGAATTTCATATCCTGCCAAACTAAGCTTCACAATTGAAGGAAAAATAAAATCTTTTATGAACAAGCAAGTACTCAGATATTTTATTACTACCAGGCCTGCTTTACAAAAAGTTCTGAAAGAAGCATTACACACAGAAAGGAACAACCAGTATTAGCCTTTCTAAAAATATACCAAAAAGTAAAGAGCATCAACATAAAGAAGAATTTACATCAACAAATGGATAAAATAGCTAGTTAACATCAAATGGCAGTAATCTTAAATTGAAATCGACTAAATTTTCTAATTAAAAGATACAGCCAAAACCTAATGGTATACTATATCCAGACCCATTTCATATCCAAAGATACACAAAGACTAAAAACAAAGGGTTGGAGAAAGATTTACCAACCAAATAGAGAACAAAAACAAATAAATAAACAAAAAGGAGTTGCAATTCATGCATTTGATAAAACAGATTTCAAACCAACAAAGATAGAGTGGTATAAGGATCAATGCATCCTAACACCCAGATACATAAGACCCATAAAGAGATTCAGACTCAACGAAACAGAAAATTAATAAGGATATCCAGAATCTGAACTCAGATCAGTAACAAGTAAACTTAATAAGCACTTGTAGAACTCTCCACTTTAGATAAATAAAATATACATTCTCCATTTTAAATACATAAAATAATGATCGGCCATTATTAATACCCATTTATAGAATAAAGCAATATTCCTGTTCTCTCTCCCTCTTTTTCTTCCTTTCTTTTCCTTTCCTAAAAAAAAAAAAAAAAAAGGATAAAGCACACAAAAGTCTAGAGTCACGTTAAAAAAAAAAAAAAAAAAAAACAAATATGACACATAGGTAAATTTAAAGTAAAAAGAGAAAAAAAACATATCATGAAAACTTGACTCAAAGAAAACAGGAGTGGCTATACTAACATCAGAAAAAAATGACTTCAAAGCGACGAAAATTATCAGCGACAGAGAGAAACATTATACATGCCTGTAGTCCTGGCTACTCAGGAGGTTGAGGTGGGAAGATCAGTGGAGCTCAGGAGTTTGAGGTTGCAGTGAACTCTGATTGTGCCGCTGAGCTCCAGCCTGGGCAACAAAGGGAGACCCAGTCTCTAAATAAACAACGAAAAGAACGCACAACAATTGTAATGTATATGCACCAAACAAAAAAGCTATAAAATACATGAAGCAGTAACCGATAGCTATGAAAAGAGAAACAGAAAAATCCACAATCATAGTTAGAGACTTCAACACCTCTCTCAACAATGAAAACTAGACCGAATGCCGTCAAGGATATAGAAGAACTCAAAAACACCTTTAACTAGCAAGATCTATGGGCCAACATTTATAGAGCACCAGCAACAGTGCCCATGGAGCATACACCGAGACAGACCACATCCTCAGCCAGAAAACAAACTTTGAGAAGCTTAGAATTAAATCTGTGTGATTTTAATCAATACAGATCAAACTAGAAATCAATGAAAGAAAGGTAACAGGAAAATCTCTAAACACTTGGAAACTAAATAAAACACTTTTAAATAATCCTTAGGCAATACTCTGGTTTCTCTTCAGATTGTTTGACTCTTTTGCCTTTTATTAAGTAATCCATAGGGCAAAGAGAAAATCTTCAGGGAAATAAAAAACCAAAAATCCACAGGAGCAGGGCTTCGTGGCTCACACCTATAATTGCAGCACTTGGGGAGGCCAAGGTGGATGGGTTGCTAAAGCTCCTGAGTTTGAGAGCAACCTGGGCAATATAGTGAGAGTCTGTCTCTATAAAAAATATAAAAATCAGCCAGGCTTGGTGGCATGCACCTATATTGTCCCAGCTACTTGGGAGGCTGAGGTGGGAAGACTGCTTGAGGCTGGGAGTTTGAGATCAGCCTGGGTGACAGAGCAAGAGTCTGTCTTACAGAAAATTTAAAAAATTAACTGGGTGTGTTGGTGTGCACCCGTAATCCCGGCTACCAAGGAGGCTGAAGCAAGAGGATTGCTTCAGTCCAGGAGGTTGAGGCTGCAGTGAGATATGATTGCACCACTCACTCCAGCCTGGGTGAGAGTGGGACCTTATCTCAAAAAAAGGGGAAATTATTCAAATTACTCAAATCAATAATCTCAGCTACCATTTCAAGAATATAGAGGGAACAAAACAGCAAAATAAACCACGAGTAAGCAGAAAGAAAGAAATAATAAGAGCAGAAAGCCCAATGAAATCAAAAACAGAAAGCCAATAGAAAAAAATCAGTCAAACTAAGAACTGGTATTTTGAAAAGATCAATAAATTGACAAACCTCTAGCAAAACAAACAATGAAAAAAATGAAGTCACAAACTTCCAGTTATAGAAATGAAATTTCCGGTATCACTACAGATTCTGCAGACATCAAAAGGACAATTAGTAAAACTTCAAACAGTTGTACACACATAAAATTGACAACTTAGATGAAATGGACAAGTTCCTAGAAATATGCAATCCAACAAAACTGACTGAAGAGCAGAAAATCTGACCAGACCTACACGGTAAGGAGATTGAGTCAGTAATCAAAAATCTCCCAAGAACGAAAAGCCCAGGACACAGCTGGGCTTAGCAGCTCATGCCACCTCTTAGGGAGGCAGGGTGGGAGGATCAACTGAGCCCAGGCTTTCAAGACCTGCCCAAGCAATATGGCGAGACCCTCTTCTCCAAAAAAAAAAAAAAAAAAAAAAGAGAGAGAGAAAAAAAGCAAAGCACAGAAGCACAGGAACAGATGGTTTCATTGGTGAATTCTACTAAAACACTTAAAAGAAGAATACCAATTATTCTCTAAGTCTTACAAAATGTTGAAGGAAACATTTCCTAATTCATTCTGTGAGGCCAGTATTACCCTGATAACAAAACTAGGCAAAGACATAAGAAAAGGAAACTATCAACCAATGTGTTTTATGAATACTGATGCAAAAATCCTCGGCAAAACAAGTTCAGCAACACATGGAAGGGACTACACATCAAGGCCCAGGCTCACGCCTGTGATCCCAGCACTTGGGAGGCTGAGGTAGGTGGATCACCTGAGGTCAGGAGCTTGAGACTAGCCTGGCCAACATGGCAAAACCTCGTCTCTACTACAAATACAAAAATTAGCCAGGTGTGGCAGTATGTGCCTGAAATCCCAGCTACTTGTGAGGCTGAGGTAGGAGAATTGCTTGAATCCGGGAGGCAGAGGTTGCAGTGAGCAGAGATGGCACCACTGCACTCCAGCCTGGACAACAAGAGAGAAACTCTACCTCAAAAAAAAAAAAAAAGGCTGGGCGTGGCGGCTCATACCTGTAATCCCAGCACTTTGGGAGGCTGAGGCAGGTGGATCACCTGAGGTCAGGAGTTCTACACCAGCCTGGCCAACACTGTAAAACCCTGTCTCTACTGAAAATACAAAAATTAGCTGGGCATGGTGGCTTGTGCCTGTAGTCCCAGCTACTTGGGAGGCTGATGCAGGAGAATCGCTTAAACTTGGGAGGCAGAGGGTACAGTGAGCCAAGATAGCGCCACAGCACTCCAGCCTGGGTGACAGAGTGAGACCCTGTCTCAAAGAAAAAAAAAAATGATTACACATCATAACCAAGTGGAATTTATTCCCAGATGCAAGGATGGTTTCATAAACAAAAATCAATTAATGAGATTGTGATTCGATGTGGTGTCATGAGCTGACCACCTTAATAGAATAAAGGAAAAAGACCACAAGATCATTTCAGATGATATAGAAAAAGACCTGACAAAATTCAACATCATTTCATGATAAAAAAACAAAAAACAAAAAACAATAAATAAGATAGAAGGCAACTTTCTCAACATAGTAAACACCATACATAAAAGCCCATAGCTAATGTCATATTCAATGGTGAAAAAGGAAAGCTTTTCTTCTAAGATGACGAAAGATAAGGATGCCCACAGTGGCCATTTTAATTCAACATAGGATTAAAGTTCTAACTAGAGGCTGAGCACAGTGGCTCATGCCTGTAATCCCAAAACTTTGGGAGGCTGAGGCAGGCGATCACCTGAGGTCAGGAGTTTGGGCCCATCCTGGCCAACATGGTGAAACCCCGTCTCTACTAAAAATACAAAATTTAGCCAGGTGTGGTGGCACATGCACCTGTAGTCCCAGCTACTCGGGAGGCTGAGGCAGGAGAATCACTTCAACCCAGAAGGTGGAGGTTGCAGTGAGCCGAGATGATGTCAATGCACTCCAGCTTGAGTGACACAGTGAGAGTATGAAGAAAGAAAAAGAAAGGAGAAAGGAGAAAGGAGGAGGGAAGAGGGAGAGGGAGAGGGAGGAGGGAGAAAGGAGAAGGGGGGAGGGAGAGGGAGAGGGAAGGGAAACGGAAGGAAGGAGGGAGGGGGGAGGAGGGAGGTGAGGGGGAAGGGGAGGAGAGGGGAAGGAAAGGAAAAGGAAAGGAAAGAAAGGGGGGAGGGCAGAGGGGAGGGAATCGGAGGGGAGGGGAGGGGGGAAGGGGAAAGGGAAAGGAAAAGAAAGGAAGGGGGGAGGGGAGAGGGAAGGGAGGGGAGAGGAGGGCTGGGGAGGGGAGGGGAGGGAAGGGAAAGGGAAAGGAAAGGAAAGGAAAGGAAAGGAAAGGAAAGGAAGGGAAGGGGGGAGGGGAGGGGGAAGTGGGAGGGGAGGGGAGGGGAGGGAAGGGAAGGGAAGGGAAAGGGAAAGGAAGAGGAAAAGGAAAAGGAAAGGAAGGAGGGAGGGAGGGAGAAATAAAAGGCATCCAAATTGAAAAGAGAAGTAAAATTATGTTTGCCAATGACATGATCTTATGTATAAGAAAACCCTAAAGAATCCACACATAGACACACACAGACACACAGACACACACACACACACACACACACACATTAGAACAAATGAATTCAACCACAACAAGTGGTGGGGAGGGTGTGGAGAAACCAGAGTCCTTGTGACTGGTGGTGGGAATGTAAAATGGTACAGCCACAACAGAAAATAGTTTGGCAATTCCTCAAAAAGCTAAACAGAATTACCCCGACTCCAGCAACTCCACTCCTTAATGTATAGCCAAAGGAAGTGGAAGCAGGGACTGAAACAGATACCTGCCCGTCAGTGAGCCCTATTCACAGTAGCCACACACCCAACACGACGGAACAGACAAAACGCAGTGCACACACAACGGAATGTTTTTCAGCCGTAAGAAAGGAATGATTCCACTCATAGGACATATCTAGAATAGGAGACTTCACTGAGACAACTAGCTAGTTGTCAACGCGGGGTTTGGGCAGTGGGGAACGGAGAGCTGTTGCTTGAGACTCACAGTGTTTCTGTCAGGTGCGGTAAAAACATCTTGGAAATAGTGATGGCTGCAGAGTGTTGTGAATGTAGCTAATGCCGTTGAACTCAGTGCCATTTTGACACTTAACAATGGTCAAAATCGGCCGGGCGCAGTGGCTCACACCTGTCATCCCAGCACTTTGGGAGACCAAGGTGGGTGGATCATGAGGTCTGAAGTTCAAAAGCAGCCTGGCCAACATGGTGAAACCCCGTCTCTACTAAAAATACAAAAATTAGCCTGGCATGGTGGCGCGTGCCTGCAGTCCCAGCTACTCAGGAGGCTGAGACAGGAGAATCACATGAACCTGGGAGGCGGAGGCTGCCGTGAGCCGAGATTGTGCCACTTCACTCCAGCCTGGGTGACAGAGCAAGACTCTGTCTCAAAAAAAAAAAAAAAAAAGGTCAAAATTTATGTTATATATATTTTACCACAATTTAAAAAGTAACGTAGTGTACCAAAAGCCACTGAATTGTACACTTAAATGGGTGGATGATGTGGTATGTGAATTATCTCTCAATAAAGCTGTTTTTCAAATAACATAGGAGTGGTCCGTAAGCACCCTCTGTACACCCAAGCTATCAGGGAAATACAAACCGAAACCCCAGGGAGGTGGTGCACCACACCCTGAACGGCTGTGCAAGAAAGACAGCTACCAAGAGCCTGCAAGGAAGTAAGCAAGATGAAAGCCTTGCCGGCTATTGGTAAGAGTTTGAGAAAACAGTCAGGTGGCTGGTAACGCAGTAACCCTTGACCCTGCAATTCCACTCCTAGGTGTCTACCCAAGAGAGGCAAAAGCATCGGTCACACGAAGGCTTGTGAGCAGGCGTTCAAGGCAGCGTCACTCACAACAGCCCCAAACTGGAAACAACCCAAATGTCCCCCACTCAGGAACAGATATACAAAGCGTGGTGAGTCTCTGCAGTGGCTTTTACTCTGTAATAGAAGGGTGCAGCACTGAGGTGCTGGGGACGGACCTCCAAACGATGCAAAATCAAAGACACCAAACGACCACGTGCCACATGATTCCAGTTACACGAAAGGCCGGCAAAAGAAACTTACAGAGACAGAAGCGGATGAGTTATTAGGGTTGGGGTGGGAGGAAAGCGGGGCTGGCACTGATGATGGAAAGAGCTGAGGGAATTCTAGCAGCAATGAAAACGTTCAAAAGCTGTGTGTGGTACGGTTGTATGACTTCAAGTTTAATTTTTTTTTTTTTTTTTGAGATGTTGTTTCACTCTTGTTGTCAGGCTGGAGTGCAATGGTGTGATCTTGGCTCACTGCAACCTCCGTCTCCTGGGTGGAAGCAATTCTCCTGCCTCAGCCTCCCGAGTAGCTGGGATTACAGGTATGTGCCACCACACCCAGCTAATTTGGTATTTTTAGTAGAGACAGGGTTTCTCCATGTTGATCAGGTTGGTCTCGAACTCCTGATCTCAGGTGATCTGTCGCCTCAGCTTCCCAAAGTGCTGGGATTACAGGTGTGAGCCACTGCACCCGGCCAGGAACCTAAGTTTACTAAAACCCACAGAACCTTACAACTATACTGGAGGAATCGTGTGGGAGGGAAACTGTACCTCAATAAAGCTGTTTGGTTTTTTTAAGCTGACACCACTAATCAAAGGGTAAGACTGCTGTTGGGAATGTGCCCACGACATGAAGAAAAATTAAGTGGGGCCCCACCTCACACACAAGGCCCAAATAAAGAACAGCAAAGAGCAGCGGACTCATAGGGGAGGCCTCCCATGCTGGGGCCGCCCAGGTCTGCCAGGTCCACTGTGACCCCCTCAACAGTCACCAAGCCCATTCAAGGTAGGCAGTGCTGTTATCCCAATTGTATGAAAAAGGAGATTGAGGCCAGAGGAGGAAGTAACTGTGCAGGGACAAGCTACACCCACAGCTGTGTCTGGAGCCAGCAGCGGGCGACGCAGGAGGCAGTATGACTGTGGGTGGGGATAGGTCCTAAATAAGACCCCTCAGCACAAATCACAGAGCAAAGGATGTCAGAACCCTGCCTCATAACGGATGAACAACAGAGAAACGCTGCGTGACCAAAACCAAGAAAGGCGCTGTTCAGAGGACAAGGTGGCCCCAGCGAGCCTGAAGGATGAAGCCAGGGCGAGGAGAGGAGAATCCCAGGTGACTCAGCAATTGGCTCAAACTGGGGAGCTGAAACCCAAGACCCAGTCAGGGCCCTCCCTCTCTCGGCAGCTCCCTGCGGACAGGCACCAACCACATGCAGGGCATGGAGAAACCAGCTGCATGGAGGCTCATGGAGCAGGTACTGCAGATGAGAGAGGGCCAAGGTGTGCGGGAGCTCTCAGCACAGAATTGGGGATGGAGTCGCTGTCGCCCTGCACATGTGCACATGATGCTCCCAGCCCCGGGCGCTAGCAGCAGCAACACCCCACAGCTGCAACTAGCACACGCAGCGCCCAGACTCGGAGTCCTAAACACACCCAGAAGGAGCCAGGGCACCCTGCAGGAGCGGCTGTCCCACCCAGAGCTGCCGGAAGCAGCACCCGGACCCTGAGTCTTATACGCACCCAGAAGGAATTAGGGTGCCCTGCAGGGGCGGCTGTCCCACCCACCCAGAGCTGCCGGAAGCCGCGCCCAGATCCTGAGTCCTAAACACACCCAGAAGGAGCCATCGTGCCCTGCAGGAGCAGCTGTCCCACCCAGAGCTGCCAGAAGCAGCACGCCGATCCTGAGTCTTACACGCACCCAGAAGGAATTAGGGTGCCCTGCAGGGGCGGCTGTCCCACCCACCCAGAGCTGCCGGAAGCAGCGCCCAGATCCTGAGTCCTAAACACACCCAGAAGGAGCCAGGGCACCCAGCAGGAGCAGCTGTCCCAGAGCAGCTGGGTGCTGGGAACACCTGGGTGCCAGAAAGTGTGCAGAAATTGTCAGGTGCATCATAAACAAAGGAACCTTTAAGGAAGGGGCAGGGGCAGCGTGAGCGTTAAGGTAAGCAAGGAGGAGGAAATACTCTTCCGTTTGAGGGCGCTAGCAGTGGATCAGAATTTGACAGCCGACAGACACGGCTGGCTATTAAGACTAAGGGGAGAAGGTGGGGTTTTCTAATCTCAAAGTCTCCCCCCAGCAAATGTATCAGCCAGGGAGATCCCTTTGACGCAGATGGGGCGAGCGCCCAAGGAAGGGAGGAAAGCAGCGCTGCACCCGGACAGTGACGTGTACAAGGGAGAAGCGCGGCAGGCCCTGCAGTTGCGCAAACAGGCAGTCTCAAGTCATCCCCGTCCTGAAATCCTAGACAGGCGGCGTCTGGCGGAGGCTGACTCCCGAGCTGCAACCGTGGACCCCCAAAAGGGGAAGGAGCAGAGATTTACTCCCAGCCTAAATTATTCACAAGAAAAGGGAACGTGCATCTTTAACAAGCCATCGCTTTATGAAGCAAGGTTAACAATTTCACTTGATTCAGTGGAATATTATAAACTCTCTGGGGCCCATTTGAGGACTTCTACTTCAGGCGCAAGGTGACGACTCAGCATTTTTCACATTATTTAGAGAATAAAATTAACCCTCACAGGCCTGAGCGGCCGCCTGTCCCCACTGGATCTGGCCGGCTCAGCGCTTTCCCATATATAATTACAAGCTGCGATCCATCATGCGGGTGCCGCGGCGCGGACACGCGGAAAGGCAGCAGTAAGCACTTCCACTAATAGAAGCAGGACCTAAATATCACGTTGATATTTTCATTTAAATTGAAACCGCTTACAATAATCAGCCATGGCCTCCATGGGGATCCAGCCACCACCCCTACAGGGTCTGGGGCTGCCCCAGTCAGACCCTGCCTCCCTGAAGGGGCTTCCCTGCCAGGCTCCAGACTGGGGAGCCCGGCCTGGCCAACCGTTGGCCTGGGAGCAGGAGGAGGTGGGGGCTGGCTCCTCCCGGGAAATGGGCGTGAGGACTGAGGATGAGGGAGAGGATGCTTGGGGAGGGCCCGACCCACCACAGAACACCGTGCACAGGGAGTTCGTGGCACAGCTTCTGCAGAACCCTCACTGGGCAGGAGAGACGCTGGAGCCTAGGGCTGGCATCCTTTCGGGTGGGCTGGGAAAGGGTTCTTGGGGTGCCTGGTGTTCTCGGCTTCACGGAGATTTCCGACCCTGAGGCAGTGCCGACACTCACAAGGACTGGGTGGCAGTGGGCCTTGCTGCAGGCCCCAGGGCTCACTTTCAAGGTGCCAGGGACTAAGGAACATCTCCGGTCCCCTAGCTCTGGGCCACAGCTTCCCTTGTAGCCATCTACTGGCCATTCCCCTGCCTGAGCCAGGAGGCCCCCAGCCTCAGACACCAGCAATAGGCCAGGTGCAGGAGCCCCCCAGGGCAGGGAGAGCCACAGGCGTGAGAGGCTGGGGGAGAAGGGGCTTGTACCTGGGACCAGGATCACTGGGGTGGCTGAGGCCACAGTGCTTGGGGCGGGGAATCCTGGTGAAGCCAGGAGGGTGTGTGAGGCAGAGAAGAAGGAGCCAGCTCCACTGCCAGGAATCTCCCAGACAAGTGAGCCTGTGAGCGCCTCCGCAGTGCAGGAGTCAGCCATGCCCCCAGAAGAGGGGAGTTGGAGCCATCAGCTACAGGTGAACCTCGCAGCCCAGGGCCCCAATTCCCCAGCCAGTAGTGGTGCCCCACAATGAGCTCCAGTGCCAGCTCACTCAGCCTCGCCAGCCACGGCTCAGGTGGCCCCTCGGCTCTGCCCGGCCCACCCCTCTGTCCCAGGCTGCGTGGGAGTGTCCCGTCCACCCCCTGCCTTCCTGGGGAGGCTGCTGGCCGCACATCCACCTGCAGACCTGCCGGACCCCGGCCTCCAATATCCCCTTCATCACACTGCCCCCCAGCAACATCCCAGGGGCTGCCCCGGCCCAGCCGCCACACCCCTACCATCTAGGGACAGCTTCCACGGCTACGCACGCTGCACCTGGATGTCTAGGCCCTCTGCAACTCACCTTCCCATGGTTCAAACCCCACCCTGTGCTGGTGCTGTGCAACACCAGGAAAGCTGCTGGACCTCTGAGTCACCTGTGAGGTGGAAGTGATGACACTGACCACCTCAGGGCTGCAGAAGGGTCATCCAGCCACCGGCAGGCACCCAGGAGTGAGCAGAGGACTACCAAGCCACAGGAACCCCACCCGCTCGGGCCCCATGGACCCCTCACCTTTGCACCCAGGGGACAGTAGCCTTTGAGGAAGTCGCTGCAGACCTCGGCCTTGCGGGACACGTACACGTGGCTGTAGGGGCAGTTGCTGTTGCTGCAGATGCCCTTCAGAAAGTATGAGCACACTGGCATCTGCGGGGAAGGGGAGGGTGGCAGTGAGGACCAGCGGGTGGCCATTCTCCAGGGCCCACAGACGGCCCTCCCCAAGACAGAGATGGACACGCTGGCCGGCTGGCAGGAAGGGCAGCCACCAGGAGCTACGGGGCAGGGAAGCTGCTGCTCAGAGTGGGCCCTGGCCTCCCCAGGGGAGCCACACCCCAGCCCTCGCTCTGTGGAGGAAGCATAGAGCAGCCTACAGCCCCGTGGCTCAGCCTCAGGGCGCTCTTCTCTAAGTCCCTCAACTGTTCTGAGCCTGTCCACCATCTAGGGCAAAAGGGTGGCCAGGACTCCCAACTACTAGCCTGTGGCCAGGGCTGCCCTCATAGCCCCTCAGGCCATGGGGCCAGTGTCCGGATGGGAGGACAAGCCACCAGCCAGCAGCCAACAGAGGGCCCCCCAGGCACCTGACCTGTGGGCCACAGCAGTGTCCCTGGGCTCTGGGTGGACAGGGCCGTTTGGGAGCAGGCCTGGTGTGGCTCTGGCTGCAGGCCAGCACTGTGCGGGCTGAGGCCTGTCAGCAGGAGGGCCCAGCAGCATCCTCCTCCCCAGCACAGGGCTGCTGGCCACAGTCAGGGCTTGCTGTCACCACCTGGGCTGTGAGAGGGAAGAGACATATTGTCCTCCCATCTGGGGAACCTGAGGCCTGAGGAGCACTGGCGGGGCTAGGGCCACCGAGGGAGGGAAGCAGGGGCCTCCTGCCATCTCCAGGAGACACCTCCCTGCCCCTCATGGGCCACCATGGCTCCTCCTGGGCTGCCTGGGTGTCCTGCCTCAGCATGGAGCCCCCACAGAGCCCCTGCCAGGACCCTGAGGTCTCCAGCCACTCCCCTGGCTATTCCTGTTCCCTCCAATGGCCTCTGTGGAGCACAGCCCCATCCTCCCTCCAGGGCCAGACCGCCCTCCCCACCCCGACCCCACCCTGGGCCCCTCCCCTTCCTGGAGCCCTGGGGAAGCTGGGCAGACCCAGAGACCTTAAAAAGTCACTTTTCTGAGTGAGGTTAGGGAGGGGAGAGGAACTGGTCTAAGGCCAAGGAGGGAAGAAAGGGTCCAGAGAGCCAGCGGCCAGGGCTGAGAGGGAGGGAGAAGGCAAAGAAACAAAGGGTGATTTAAGGAGCGGGAGTTTATTTCTAATTGTCTTTTAACTGCAGCCGCAGAGGGGAGAGGGGCTGGGGGCCGTTTGGGGCTGGCGGTGGTGGGCTGTAGACAATTCCCTTAATGTGGTTTTTGATATAGAGCCCAAATTAGCTCTAATAAAAAGGGATGATAAAGCCAAATCTCCACCAAACGGAGCTCCTCCTGGCTGTCAGAGTGGGGCTGTTATCAAGAGGAAACCGCATTCTCATTTCAATTAACCTTGTTTGCACCCCGCCACGTCCACACAAATAACAATAACATTAATTCAGGGCACTGGTGCGGGGCGTCCACATTAGACAGCTTGGAATGTGCTCCGGCTTTGGAGCTGGGAGCTAATGAACCCGAAACTCGACGTGAATTTCCAAATTGCTCACAACAGAGTTCCGAAGCTCTATTAGGGAGAAAAATGCTGATTCTTTTCAAGTTCCTCAAGGGGAAAAGCTGTTGCAGCAGCAGCACCCCTGCCCGAGGCAGCCGCCACTCCACCGGCATGTCGTGACCACACTGCGGCTGAGTCCAGGGCACAGGAGCTACATGTGTCCCTGCCAGCACTGACCCCTGACCCCGGCCCCAGAGCTGTCTTGCTTCTTCCCAGCGGGGACCACCTTGGCTCAAAGTGAGTCTGTGGTGTTTTGGGCGGTGGGAACACCCGCATCAGCCAGGAGCCCTGTTGTGCACGTGTCCAGCCCCTCCCTCCCGCCCTCTGCTCAGGCAGCCTCCCCTTGAGCCCCTCACACACAGCTTCCCTGGCCCTGAGGCCTCAGCCCTGGGTCCACAGGGGCACCTGTAAAGCCAGCTTCCCCTGGGCATGTGTATGGAGGGTCTGGGGATCTGGTGAGGCCTGCTGCTGCCAGAAGGGAAAAGGGACCCCAGCATGTGGTGAGGGGGGCCCATCAGCACCGCTTTGGCGGGAAGAGGAAGACTGGCGGCATGGCCCACAGCAGGGTGGAGGCGGCACGGCAGCCTCTAAGGACGCCAGGGCCAGGATCTGCATGTCCTAAGCCCAGGGAAAGCGGCACCATCTACCCAGGGGCCGGGCGGCCGAGGTCCCAGAGAAATGTGACTGGGAGCAGGGCTGCCAGCGCCACACTCACCTTCTCCTTGGACACATGGTGGGAGAACGGGCAGGTCCCATCCGTCTTCTTGCAGGTGCCCCGGACAAACCTACAGCACCAGGAGAGAAGGGTGTGAGGAGGAGCCGGCAGTGACTGAGAGCAGGGCCTGCTCAGAACCTCCCGCGGCCCCACGGTGAGGGCAGGAGGGCACCTGGTGCACACGGCCACCTTCTCAGGGTCGTGGATGTAGGGGCAGCGCTCGCCACGGTTGCACCTGCCGAAGCGGTTGTAGTACATGCAGAACTCCTTCCTCTTCTCCCTCCGCTGCCGCGCCTGACGGATGATGGCCAGGCTGCGCTGCACAGCCCGGCTGCAGATGGGGAGAGAGGGGCGTGAGCCCGAGGGCAAGCAGGGAGCCCACCCACTGCCCGGCCTGAAGGAAGTACCTGGCCAGGGAACGGCTACAGCTGCCTGCAGGGTCCAGCCGGCCTGTGGGGAGAAAGGCCTGAGTCACAGCGGGCCACAGCCTGGCCTGCACATCCTTTCCCTGCTGACCCCTTAGCCAAGGCCCTCCGGGGTCCCAGCACTCAGCTCAGGCACAACCTCCCCTCCCCACAGTGGGTCAGAGGCCCTCCTGGGCCCTACCAGGCCCCACTGGGGACACAGCATTAAGGGTGGGGAGCTGCTGGGCCCGGTGTCTGCCTCCTATCCAGGGCAGGGGCTGGGCAGGGCTCCTGTCCATGCCCTCAGAGCTGGCAAAGCCAGGCAGCACCTGTGGAGGGCTCAGCCACGTGGGCTGGTGCTGCCTGACTGCTCCTGCTGCCTCCCTGGAGAGGCTCCCCAGGGACACACTCTGCTGGCTCTGACCTCCCCTGCTGGCTTCCTCATGCCCCTGGGTGCCCACCCTGGGCCGAGGCAGTGACTGGCCCATGGACACTGCTCCTGGCTCTCTCCTCAGCCCTGGCCACAGGGAAACTGCCCTGTAAATAGCACAGCCACTAACAGCAACACCTCCCTCTCCAGGGCCTGGCCTGGGGCTTGTGGGGCCCTGTGGGGTTGCTGACCAGGGCATGAATATGGCCCATGGGCACCTGTGACCAGGCCTTTTAGGAGCAAGAGCAGTTTCTGATTTTCAGAGGGTTGTAAAACCAAAACTAAAGAAATGCAGTGGAGAAGGTGCTGGGGCAAAGCCCGGTGGGTAGCAGCTTCTGCCCACTGCAGCTGTGGGCTCCTGGGGAAGGGATCTGTCCCCGAGGCCCTGGCTGGCCCTGGCAGATCCTGGCGGTGCCTGCGGCTCTAAATTTTGGAGGTGCCTCATCAGATGCTCCTCGAGTATGAGGACCACCCCAGCTTTTCTGAAACTGCACATCACGGCTTGAGAGGGCGGCACTGGCGGGAAGGGAATGGACCTTGGGGCTGGACACCGTCAAGCCTGCGGGGCCTGAGAGCCAAGGGGAAGAGGCAGGGAGAGGGCCCAAGTGCAGGAGGAGGATCTGCTCTGGTGGCACAGCCCTGCCTTCCTTTTACAGACAGAGGTCACCCCCAGGATCACGGGGTGGGCAGGGCAGGACAAGCCTGCTGAGGGCGGCTTTCCCGGGTTCCTCAAATACACACATGACCCTGTCCAGACCAGATCTGATTTCCTACGGGGCAAATGCTGAAATAGACACTATGGTTAAGAAGCAGAGGTGACATCACTCAGAAATTCTGGGAACCTGAGGTGGTGACAAAGCCATCCTGGTTTAAAAAGGGATGTCCCACAGCTGCCCCGCCCTGCCCCACTCTGAGCACCAGAGAGTAGTCTTGTCTTCACTCTCCCAGCTTGCCCAGTGCCACAGGCTCCCACCTGAGGACCCAAAGCTTCCGTTCCTTTGCACCCCCAGGCTGGAGACTCCCACACTCCTCACTTTGTGCTGGCTGGATCAGTGGTGCTGCTGCCCTTTGCCCTCTGGGACCCTGCCTACTGCCCCACTCTCAGTCCATCTCAAGTTTCAAAGGGCAGCTCCAGAGCTGAGTGGAGGACTTGGCTGGGGCAGAAGCAGGAGCTAGTAATGATGCCTGGGGGCAGGAAAGGGGGTACTGAGGAAGGCAGAAACCTGGAGGTGTGGGGAGGCCAAGGGCAAAGGGAGGGTGATGAGGGTCTTGGTGCTGGGGGCTAATGTGGGAGGGGCTCTCGGGCTGGGACAGGACACTCATCTTCAAGTGGGCAGCAGGCCCCCATCCAGGCAGCACAGGGTGGTGAGGGACAGGCAACGTGGTGGCCTGTCAGCGGAGCTGGTTCCCGGGCTCTCACCCGGCTGCCGGTGACAGCACGGCGCCATCTGCTCCCGGCCAGGGACACGCTGGAGTCACGTGGCTGCCTGGCAGGACCGGGGTTCGGGGTTGTTACTTCCCTTTCCACTCTTTAAAAAAAACGCCAGCGTGAGGCTCACGGCAGGAGTTCTGAGAACAGGAGGCAGTTTTTCAAATGCTTTACAGTGTTAAAAAATGCACATAAAGTAGCTAGCTGGAAAAGAGGCAAGGGCTGCCTGAGAGGTGCTAAAAAGTTCAACTGAATAACCCCCAGCAACTCGACAGCAGAAGTGCCATGCATTCCAGAGAACCTTCACTTCCCCAGGACCTTCCTAGAATAGACATGGCTCCTGCCAGCCCCACCCGTGCTCAGTGCCCCAGTGCCGCTCTGGGGGGCTCCTCCTGACATCGGGCACTGCTGATGTCAGGCTCTGCAGGGCAAGTAGGATGGGGGCCTGCGGTCAGGGCTTCCTTGGCACCTCCAGCCCGTTCTGGCCAGCACTCCATGGATGGCCGCTCCCTGGCCCGAGGGACAACATCCATGACAAGCAGGGCACGCAGGCAGCCCCAACCCCCAGGGCGGCCCTCTCCCAGGAAGTCAGGCAGAACTACACCAAGCCCTGGTCTGCTCAGAGCATGCCCACCAGGTCCTCCAGGGCATATCCGTCTGCCACATGGAAGCTGTACCCTTGACAGAAGGCGGCCAGCAGAGGACGCCCCAGGAGAGGCGACGTGGGGGCATGCGAATAGGGCCTTCCTCATCATCCCAGGGAGGTTGGGCAGGTGACGAGCAGGGGAGGTGTAGAGGGGTGTAGAGGTGTGCAGAGGTACGCAGAGGCCCCACATGCTGGGAACACTGAGCAGCTGGCCAGCAGCAGGGAGGGCCATGGCCACAGGTGCCTCCCTCTGGCCTGGGGGCTTTGGGGACAGAGAACCAGCCAAAGCCAGCCCTGTGGCCTGAGACAGCCCCCCACAGGGACCATCAGGCTCTTGGTGGCCACATATGGGCCCTGCCCATTGGGTACTCACATCGGAGTATGTAGGGAGGGGCCCTGGAGCTCAGTCCTTCAGGTGGCAGGTGGACCAGGAGGAAGGGCTGGGCTTCAGGGAGTAGGGAAGCTGGGGTAGAAGCCATACTATCCTCTGCCATCAGGGGCCCAGAGCCTAGGGGTCAGCCAGGACAGCACCCCCACCCCTTCTAAGAAGGCTGCATTTTTTTGTTGAAGTCAAATTTCTGCTGACACTAGGGAAGAAAATTTATTTCTTTAATTATTATTCCTGTAAGTGGGCCGATCAGCGGTATCCCACAGCTGGGAGCCATCTATCTTCCTCACGGAGAAGCGGGACTGGTGGGGGCCCAGGCAGCTGGAGCAGTGGCTTCACCTGCCAACCCAAAGGGCAGGTATGGGCTCCCTGGGTGCTGCACAGTCCCAGGACTGCCACAGTCACCACCAAGGCTCCCAGCAGGACACCGGCAGCCCTAGCCCTACCTGACAGCAGGTGGGACCTTCCCAGGGACAGAGGTGGGAGCAAGGAGGCCCCGGGGCCACCGCCCACCCTAGTTGACACCGGCCTCTGTGCACCAGGTCCTCCTTGCTTGCATTGCTGCGGCTGACCAAGGGAGCTCTGGGTTGCTGCTTGTGCAGGAGTGAGATGGGCCCAGAAGGGCTGGGGGGACCAGACTGGCTCTCAGATGGCTCTGGGGCAGAGGAAGGGCCAACAGAGACAGGGGCCAGTGGGCAAGAGTGAACAGGATGGACTGTTCACAGTGAGGTGATGTCAGAGGCTCTGTGCCCGCCGGGACTCTGCCATGTGTGTAAATGGGAAGGCGAGATTCTGCGGAGCTCAGCACTTGGCACTGGAGGAGAGACGCAGCAGCACCACAGCCTCCCAGGGAGAAGTGTGGCGGCCTCTCCCTCTCCTCACCACTGCTAAGCGGCCAGCCATACACTCCCTCCTTCCCAGAGCTCAGACCCTGCACCGTCCAGGTGGTGGGCACCGTGTTTGGGGGGGCAAGTGCAAGCCTGCCACCTGTCTGCTGTCTGCCACAGGCATCTCGTGGACACTGAGGGATGGGAGGAGCTGGGGCACCAGGTATATCTTCCCCCACAGGCCCACCCAGCCCAACACATGGGTCACAGAATCCCAGCGAGGGCTGAGACGGACCCAAGCCACAAGCCCCTCCGTGGGTCCCATAAGTGCATGGTGTGTGAGCCTGAAGATGGGGGAGAGAGTCCTGAGGACACACCGGACCTGGCGTGAAGAGGCGGGGCCAGCCTTGGCGCTGTGCATGGAGTGGGAAGTAGCTGCTGCGGCAGGGGCCGCTCCCTGAGTGGGTAGGTCCCTGGAATGGGCTCTGGCTCTAGAAAGGACAGTGGGCATCCCCTCACAAGATCCAGCTTTCGCAGAGCAGGGCACGGCCTACCGACTGACTGCCTGTCCTGGCCGCCTGGGGCTCTTGGGGACATCAGGACGTCATGGTCTCCATGGCTGCTGTCTTGGCCCTTAACAAGCAACCTCAGTCAGTACTATCATCATTACTACCAGGAGCTTTCTGAATGGGGTGCAGTGGTGCCAGGCAGATAACTCTGCCTGCCCCAACCTGCATCACCCCGCTCCGCCCCGCTGGCTGTGCACAAAGTCCTGCAATGCCTGGTGATGCCCCGCACGCTCCGGCCCAGGCCTCCACATGGTCGCCTGGGGATGTTCCCGCTGCTCTCATCCCTTCTGGCCTCCTCTCAGGTTTTAGCTCATGAAAAAAGCCTCCCTGACCGCCTGACTGGACACACGTCTGCGTAGTTACACCTCTGGACCCCAGGAATCCTCAGTCGTGTTCAGCCTGTGCCCGCCCTGCACTAGAACATCAGAGGCAGCATCCGTGGAAGGTGCAGGGCACCCTCCCACCCAGGCAGGCAGGTGAGGGCTTGGGGTGCCCTTCCGTGGGCAGAGGGATCAGCCTGCTGCTCTGCCCACTGCCTCCAAGACCAGAGAGGAAAGCCAGTGCAGGGGCCATGCCTGCAGGGTCAGTGCACTCAGGACCGCACCAACTAACATGCAGCTTGGCCTGTGCCAAGGAGGCCCCGGGGGAAGGTGGGACCAGCTGGCATGAGCAGAGAGAGGCCACCTCTTGGCTTCATCCTGGGGGCCAAGCACAGTGTCTTCAGAGCACCTGCTGCCAGCCCCAGGAGCTCCTCTGCTCAGGCTCCCTGTGGGCCACATGGCTGGTGGCTGCTGGACACCGCAGGCACCTGGGACCTGCCGTGCGAGACACTGGGCATGGGCTTCTGTTCACTCAGGGAGGCGCCTGTTGGAGAGGAACCCGAGGCTGCTGCCCTCCATTATGCCAACAGCTGTGCGTAGGGCCCCATGGACCACCAAGCTCTGGGGCCATAGGTAACTAGAGCAGGCCTTGCTGGGTGACAGGAGGACCTGTCCCCCAACCCATGGCAGCAACCCCCAGAGGCAGAGCCTCACCAAGACCCCCATGTTCTGAGCCAGCTCCTGCACTGATCACCAGGGTGAAGCAGAGATGAGGCCACATGCACAGATCACACAGCTCAGTCTCTCAAGGAACATGCAGGGGTCACACAATGCTTAGGTGGGGACCCAGTGCTTCTCACCAGATCCTCAGCGAGCGGGGACTTATTCCTGCTCAGTTCACCGGGCCCCCCAGCTCCAGCCACCAACTGCAGGCATGGGCACAGGCACTGGCCAGCCAGTGTGGCTCGGAGAGCCCTGTGAGGCAGGTGCCAGGGCCCCCGTGCTGCTCCTTGGGACACGTGTCCAGCGACCCTGCCTGGGAAATAGCCCGGAAGCCCCTGGAGCCCAGAGATGGACGCTAGGAGCAGAGCCTGGCAGTGTGGTCAGTGAGGCAGGGTGGCCAGTGAGGCTGGCTTCCAGGGAGGGATGCTCCCTGCCTCTCCTCTGACCTCCACAGACCCTGCCCTCGGAGTCTACCTCCTCCAGGTGCTGAACCTGCTCTCCCTCCAGGCCCCAGGTGGGTTGGGGAGCTGGCACCGCCCAACCTCTGCAACCTCAACACCACTTGCAATCTCCCCACTTTTTTTTTATGGACAAGAAGGGGTAAAATTGGACTGAAACCAAAATATTTTTCTAGTTAATTTGTAGGATAAGTGAATCCAAAGCATTTCCTTCTCCTGAGCCTGTTTCCCTGGGCTGGGAGGGTTCGAGGCGGTGGCGCCAGCTGCCTCCAGACACAGTTGTCGAGGTGTTGCCAATGTGATTACGGGCACCGCGGCCCCAGGTGTGCGCTCGCCCGGGCGTGTTTACTGTACCTGGCCTTATCTATTGTCCAAAAGTGAAACACGGCGCTAGTGAGCAACTCTCCCCCACTCCACGGAAAATCAGGGGCCGCTCGGCCAGGAGAGCCGGTAGCCACTCCAGGGCCCTTCCCAGGGGATGGCAGAGGAAGGCCTCCTGGCACCCTCCAATCTCCGGCGGCTACCCTGTCGCTCTCACTAGGGATGGCTATGAAGGCACTGGGTGTATGAAGAGTGAAATTAACTCCCAGGCTGGAATGTGACCCATTTGGGAAGTGCTTGTTTGGACTGGCTCCCTGGAAGCATAAGGCCCCTGACTACCACCTCAAGATGGGGACCTGAGCCAGGGCTTGGAGGAGCCATGGCATCTCAGAGGTTAGGGGGTCTGGCCTGCAGTGCCCACCACACACTGGTTGGACAGTGTCATCCCTGGTGCCCCCGCCCTCACCTCTCACCTGTGCGGACAAGGGGCCTGCTGCCAGCATCACCAGGCTGGCTGGAGGTCTTGGAGAGCTTGTTGGCAGATACTTTGTAGAGGACCCCTCCGATGCAGCGGTAGCCTTTGCTCCGCCACCGAGGGGAGCCTGGTTGGGCTTTCCCACCTCCACTGGCAACTGGACGCAGGCGGTTCAGCACCAGGGACCTGCAGAGACAGGAAATGCCCATCAAACCTCGCCCCAGGACAGACTACAGCTCTGGAGGTCAGTGCCAGGGGCCAAGCCCAGGCTGGCCTCCCAAGGGGGACAGCAGCACTCATGATGGGTACACACTGCAGCTGGGGCAACCACAGGCCACTGGCCCAGCTGCCGAGAGACCTCTATTCCCCACCCACCCCCAACCTTCACAACTGGGACAACCACAGGCCATCGGCCCAGCTGCTGAGAAACCTCTGTTCCCCTCTGGTCCCCAACCCCCACATCAGGAACATTTTGGCTGTCATCAGGGAATGCTGACAAGGAGTCCCAGGAGGTGGTGCCTCCAACCCCACTCATGAGGTTGGGAACTCATGAGCCCTTAAGAGCCACAGTGAGGGGGCAGCATCCTCCTCCAGTGCACACCTCTCCCATGGATGTAATTACCACTGGGCCCTGACCACCCAGCTGTGCACTGTGGGGTAAGGGTCCCTGAGGCTGCAGGGCAGAGAGGCTGCAAGGTGTCCAAGTATTGATGAGAAGCACAAATGGCCCTTGGCACCTGGGCGAGTCTGCTTCAAGGCTGCGGCTGTTTCTACCAATGTGGCCCCGGCACATGCCATCCTGGCCTTCAGGACCACATACACCATAGGGTCGGCAAGCTGCCCTGCCTCTTCTCCACTCCAAGTGTCCTGCCTCCCTTTACCTACAGCTCAGAGAGCCCTGCACTGAGCGTGCACAGGGGCAGCCTCACAGACCCCCGTCAGGCAGGCTGTTTGGGGAAACACTGATGTTGCTTCAAGTGCAAGGGATAAAAAGGCCGGAACAGTGCCTCGAGTTAGCTGAGCCAATGACCCCGGTTAGAAGAGGGGACTGAGGGCAATGGACCCTGAGCCCTGCCAGCCCTACTCCTGCCGTATACAAAGCAAGACAGGAGGGGCCTGAGCTGTATTCCAGAGGCCTCTCCCTGAAGCTGCCAGCCACACCTACAGCCTTGCAGAGCCATGGACAAACAGCCCCAAAGTGGCAGCTCAGGGCCTGGCATAGCCCTCTGCAGGGCATGGGGCTCCCAGAGTACATTTCGGCAGTGATTTGCTAATGCAAATTGAGCTTCATTCCACATTAGCTCATACTATGCTCAGGCTGCCATGACCCGTGAGGTAGATACCATGCTCCTCAGTAATCTGGGCAGGCGTGTGCTGGGCCATCCCTCCCAGGTAGCCATGAGTAGGCAGGCAGCAGAGGGACCAGCCAAGTGGGAGGCATGGATGGGCAGGTCAGGCCTGGTGCCTGGCTGTGCCCCGCTATACGCGCCCTGTGCCACATGGGTCCCCTTGGCCCTGTAGCTGGCACAGGCCCCTCTGCTGTGAAATACACGGGCCCGACCCCACCACAGCTGCACAGGCCCCTCTGCCGTGGAGCACACGGGCCTGCCACAGCTGCACAGGCCCCTGTGCCGTGGAGTACACGGGTCCGACCCCGCCACAGCTGCACAGGCCCCTGTGCCGTGGAGTACACGGCCCCGACCCCACCACAGCTGCACAGGCCCCTGTGCCGTGGAGTACACGAGTCCGACCCCGCCACAGCTGCACAGGCCCCTGTGCCGTGGAGTACACGGCCCCGACCCCGCCACAGCTGCACAGGCCTCTGTGCCGTGGAGTACACGGGTCCGACCCCGCCACAGCTGCACAGGCCCCTGTGCCGTGGAGTACACGGCCCCGACCCCGCCACAGCTGCACAGGCCCCTGTGCCGTGGAGTACACGAGTCCGACCCCGCCACAGCTGCACAGGCCCCTGTGCCGTGGAGTACACGGCCCCGACCCCGCCACAGCTGCACAGGCCCCTGTGCCGTGGAGTACATGGGTCCGACCCCGCCACAGCTGCACAGGCCCCTGTGCCGCGGAGTACATGGGCCTGACCCAGGCATGCAGCATGCATGAAGGTGGGGGCTCACTTGTCTGGCTGGATGGGGCAGGAGCAGGCGGACAGCAGCACAGCCCTCAAAGCCATCTTCAAGGAGCCAACAGACCTGGGGGTATCAGAGCCGCCCTCGAGGAGCCCACAGACCTGGGGGCACTGGGAATGGGGCAGCCCCGCTGTCAGGTTCAGCCATCATCCCCACCTCTCAGCGCCGCAAGTCCTCTGGGCCTTGGTCTCTCCGCCTGCAAGCTGGGGTAATTCTCGGCAGCCGGGGGCCTCCAAGGGCCCATTAGAGAGAATGGGAGCAGAGAGAGCCCGGCACCAGGGACTGGAGCTGCAGTGTAAGTACAAGCACGGCAGCCAGAGCACTTAACCCAGTTTCCTTTAATTACTATTTGAGTTTACAAACACCAGTCTTGGTGGGAAAGAGCCCACCAAGGGGTCTAGCAGTGCTGAGTGGTCTGTTGGTCCATGCCCCCCACCCATCCTGTCTGTGCCCTGCACACTCCAGCTGCCCCCCGGTCACTGAGAGGGGTCAGAGGGTGTGCATCCTGACAGCTAGACTCAGACCCCCAGCCTCTCATCAGACCTTGGGGTCCCAGTGCAGCCCTGGCCTCTGGGCACCTGCAGGCCCAGAAGCTGCATGTTCTGTACCTTCACCTTGCCCTGGCACCAGACCTGGAGGAGGGCCAGGCCGGGCGGGACCGCCTGCATCAGCCCCTCAGTTGGAGAACCCCGTCAGCCCTGGGGGCTCAGAGGCAGGTTCTGATCTTCCACAAGAGCTATGGCCACTGCCTGAGGGACACTCAGCTTGACCCCAAATCCCAACGTCAGGCTGAGCCCAGGGCCCTGGCCACTACAGCTGGCTCAACCTGATGCTGGCAGGCCCCTGGGACAGCCTCCACACCGGCCCTTCAGTACATAGAGGCCTCAGGGGTCTTCTGCCTACAGGGCAGCTGCTCCTTCCTATACCAGCCCAGGGCTGGGCAGCACTGGGAGGGTGAAGGGGCAGGTGGCCAGGGTGCACTGGCCACTCACAGAGCCTCTGTCCATCACACAATTGGGGCCAGGGCAAGGGACCACTCAGGGCCAGCCCAAACTTGCTCCTGGGAGCCCCCAGCTCCCTGCCTTCCCACAGGCTCTGGTGAGTGGCTGCACACTCGGGAAAAACACCCACTCAATAAAACAAAACAAAACACCCACTCATGCGTGCCCGACCCTGCCCACAGCACAGGCTAGATTCTACCCCAGCCGCCACCAAGCAAGAGGGACAAGCAGGCAGCAGAGCTGACTCAGCTCTCCGCCTCTGGCCAGGATGCCCTGAGGAGACGGCAGGGAGGGAGGCCTGGAACCCAGGCCTGCAAGGACCCACCTTCAGGAGTGCCCCTGACTGAGGCTCACATGAGCACAGGCCACCCCCACTCCCTTTGTGGCTCTCCAAAGGCACACCGGGAAGGGCAAGGCCTAGCTGTAGCACCTGCTCCCCTCCCTCAGGGGCAGCCACAGCTGGCCAGGCTCAGGGAAGGGCTAGTGGGGGCAGAGGCACAGGGCCTCTGGGGGTCAGGGAGCTTCTAGGACCACCCCACCCACCAGGGCTGCCCTCAGCTCAGTCTGGCTAGGCGCTATGATGGCCACGTCCTTGCTCATTCTTATGGATGAACACGAACAATTAGCTTGTCCCCTTCTCTTCTCTCCTAAAAAACAACTTACTGGAGTTGGCGGGCACCCACAGGACGTTCGTGGATCTGGGCAGAATGGGGATGTGGCAGCCCCTGCCAAGCCGCCCCAGGCTCTGTGCCTGCTCTCCACGCCTGAGAATGTTCCCAGCCCCCTGGCTCGGAGCCCAGGGCCTCGGGAATGGGGCAGGGTGCTTCCCAGGGCTCAGCACATCCAGCTCGGGAGCCTCACTCCAAGAAGCTGCATCCTGGGAAGATGCTGTGGTGGAACCTCAGGGCCTGCGCAGCTTGCCGGGAGTGATAGAGAGCTGTCTGGGGTTGCTCTCGCCCCTGACCTCGCCCTGGCTGCCTGGCTGGCTTTGGAACCTGAGGCAGGAGGGTGCTGGGAGGGCGTGGGGCGAGGGCCTTGTAGCATTTTCACGCCCGTGGGTGTCACAGCACTCCAGTAAATTGTGACCCTAATGGAGAGGACGGCCTTTGAAAAAGAAATTCACTGAGAAGGGGGATGAAATTAATGAGATAATAGCAGGGCCAAGGACCCGGAGCGCACATCTGGCCTTGCGGCAAGGCTCTGTGATTCCTTTTCTGCACTGGGAGCTGCAGATCTAAAGGCCTCTCCCATCCGTCCGGCAGGCCCACGCCGCCAGGAAATTTCATTAACGCTGGAAAATAGGAAAGGTATTAAGCGTGGATAATGAAGGCCAGGGAGGGAACAGTGCCTTAAGATAGTCTTCTTTCTCGCCTTTGTAATGGGAGGCATGAACTTTCCCTTCAAATCCATTTCTAATCCATTTGAAATACTACAGCAAATTATCTTTCCTTCAGCCCAAAAGCGGCCAGCCAATTTACTCCGAATAGAAGTGACAATGCCCCAGGATTTATCACCATAACCTTGACTACACCAGGGCGAGGCTGGGCCTCCCCTCTCCCCCCGGCGGGGCACGAAGGCCAGGAGGGGGGAGATAACATTTTAAATGAAAAGCAGCGGTAATGGGGAGAAAGACACACATACCACAAAAGTGGGTTTATAAAGCAGCTGTCTGTGCAGCATGGCCCAAGGAGGAGCCAGAAACTTCCAGGCCACAGGCTGTCTGGGCTGGTGAAGGGCAGCAAGGGCGCCTGAGGGGCTGAGCCCAGGACCCCCTGTCTCTGAAAGCCCCTGTCTGCCTCAGCCTAGGCCCCGTCCTCCTGAGTGCTGCCAGCCCCACTGGGCACAGGGAGCAACAGTAGGGGCCAGGCAGACCTCTGACTCTCAACCCCCAGGGACTCCTTCCGCCTGTCCTAGGATTTCAGTGGCGCTGGGGTCCTGGGCAAGATGGAAGAGAGGCTTGCTCTGAGGTCTTGGTTTTCCTGAAAGTCCAGGGGCAAACCTGGTGCACTTGCCAGCATCCACAAGGCATGCCCATGCACAGCCTGCCAGGTGCCAGCCTCCCGGGCCTGCAAGCCCCGGCCTGGGCCACTGCTGCCAGGACCCACTCTCTACCTGTTCCCTGAAGGCATGGCCTGTGGCAAGTCAGAGCAGCCCCTGGCCATGTAGCATGGGCCATGCAGGCAGGCCACATCATGGTTCCCAGGCACAGATACATGCACACACATAGACCAGATCAGTGGACTTGAGGCCAGGGCAGCGCGTGAACAGCACAGAGTACCCGTGCACTGCCTGGCCCTGGGTGACGGCCTCAGCACTCATGCTTCCAGTAGCAGAAGCCCCAGCTTAGCAGAAACACATCTGACAAATTGACGTGGTTCCTTGGCAAGCGCAGCCCTCTGAGCAGCCCCCGCTCCCTGCTGTTCGTGCTGCCTGCAGGGTCTCCATGCCAAGGGACCCAGCCTCAAGACCAATCAGAGAGTGCTGGGCCTGGCAGTCGGCGTGACTGTGGCACAGTGGCATGGTGGGCAGGCCAGGAAAGGGGCCTGTTCTCCTGACTCAGGCACAGGTGGTGTGGGGACTGGGGGAGGCTTCCTCCACCCTACAGCCCCAGGAAGCAGCCCAGCCCCCAGGATGCCCTGGCCAGACACATGCTGGTGGGACCCGAGGGTCCAGGCCACAGCCAGGCAGCTTTTAAGCCTGGAAGCTGTCCTTCCAATTCCTCAGTCCCACAGCACCTTCAGATACATGCTGCCCAGGACGCCTTCCCTGAGGCTCTGTGGCTTGTTCAACACGGGGGGGGGGGGGGGGGGAGGGGGGGGGTGTCTTCCAAGGCCTGGGGTCATGTGACCAGGGGTTCCAGCCCTAGGCCAGATTGCAGGCAGCCCTGGGAAGGCCAGGCCTCTCCAGAGCATCCTCCCAACCCAGCTCCCGGGGCCAGTGCTGCCACCTAGGGCTGCACAAAGGCCAACACAGACCAGACTGGGACCAGAGACCTTCAGCCAGAGAGAGACGCTGAGGGGAACCAGGGGCTCCTTCCCCACAGCCCCTCAGCATCCTTCCCTCCCATCCTCCTGAAGTCCCCATGCCAGTCTCGGGGATGCCCCCCACCCACCACGAGAGCCCCTGAGAACTCCATCAGGTTGTGTCTGCGCTTGAGGACAAGCCCTGGGAACAGAGAGGTGGCCCTGTGCCCAGCAGAGGGGAGAGACCCTCCAGACCTGCCAGGGGCTCACGGCAGGGAGGGCTGGGATTTGGTTTTCTTCCTGCTAACCACTGCCACAGGGTGGAGCCGGCGAGGGGACATCAGACCCTGGAAGAGAAACCAAAGGCAGAGAGGAACAGCAGGGACCCTCTAGGACCCTCAAGTTGCTGCCCTGCACCTTCCACTGTTGCCAGTCCAGGTCCAGTCTTATCTGTTAAACATAGGCAGCCCCAGCTGGCCCTCCTGCTCCCACAGCCAGGCCCAGGTGCCAGCTCCAGCCAGCAGTTCTTCCCACGAGGGACCTTATTAGCCTCTACTAGGACTCCCTGCCCAGGGCCCTCAGCCTCACCTCTGCCAGAAGTCCTGCTCTAAGGCAACACCCAGGGCCTGCACATGCCACTCAGAGCCCCAGGCCCGCATGAGCCAGCTGGGTCACCACCCTGGTTCACAGCTGAAAATGGGGCTGCACCCACCATGCCCTGCCAGTTGATTTGAAGACTGTACATCTGATCAAGTCCCTGCCAAGACCCTGCAGTGGGTCCCCCGTTCTCATGGTGACCATGTCAGAAGGTCTTTCGGGGCCACGGCCCCCGTGCAGCCTCCCTCCAGCCTAGAACTCCAGTCCCCCTGGGAAGTTCCTGTTTCTGGAAAGCACCGTGCTCCCTCCTGGCACCCGGTCTTTGCACATGCTGTCCCTCTGTCCAGATCCCAGGGCAGGTCTGAGGCCAAGCACAGATTTCACAGCACTGGGGAGGCTGGCCCTACCTACCACTGGGGAAGCTGAGCACAGGGGCCCCCATATCTGCCAAGACTGCAGCTGTGCCCCTGGCCTGAAGATGTGCCGGGCACACAGGGGGCTCTATAAATATATGTTGTGAGAACACACCTAAGTGTGTGCCACTCTGGGGCTCCGCATGGGGTGCGGAAGCATCAGGAGGCCCTGGTCAGTTATAGACACTCAGGAAAGAGACCTGTGGCAGGGAGGTGTCCAGCAGTCGGGAGATAGGCAAGGGGGCTTGGTTAGCAGATGCAGGGAGCAGGCTCAGGCAGCAAGGGCCAGGTGCTAGGAATGCAGGCTGGGGCGAGATGGGCTCTCTGAGAACAAAGGGAGCAGCGGGGCTCAGGGAGGAAGGCAGGGTCAGATCTCAGGTACTGAGAGCCCCAAGGAGGGCAAGCCTGTCCCTGCCTCCCTGGGACAATGGCCAGGGTGCTATGGAGATGACATGGTGCAACATGCAGATGTAGAAAGACCCTCGGGGGCACAGTATGGCAACAGCAGGAGAGGCCGAGGGCTGAGTGGTTTCAGCCTGGCCCTGGCAGTCAGAAGAGGCAGGAGAGCAGGAACAGGCACCAGGACGTGGGGACACAACCTCCGGGGTTGCACCCGTGTGTGTGGGCCAGGGACCCGGCAAACCAGGCCAGGCCGCCCGGGCCAGCAGCGACATTCAGGAGACAGGCAGGCCAGCTGGGACACAGAGAAAACAACAGGGGAAGCATTTTTCAGGAAATGGAACACGATTTCTCAAAGCTTGGAGCCCAAGCGGGGAGTGCGAAGTCAGCAGAAGAGGAGCGGCCGGGGGAGGTGGCGCCGCAGCAAATCCCCAAGTAGGTCAGGCAGAGCCTCGCCGTGACAGGCACTAAACTGCTTAAGTGGGGCTTTCCACTGGAAATGCTGATGCCCCCATCACAGTGCTGGCTCGGGAGGGTGAGCATGCATGTGCACCCATGGGTGTGCGCGTGTGAGGCTGGCTAGAAGCCTCCCTTCCAGCTTCTGGTGCCGAGCTGCTGTGGCTCCCAAGTGGGTTGGCCAGGCTACATGGGACCCTCACCTGGAGAAACCTAGCCTGGTCAGCCTGGGACAATGCAGGGGAGGTGATTCTACTGGACAAGCACCCATAGAATGTCCTGAAGACAGAGCCCTCACCAGCTCCAAGGGGCCGGCAGGGATGGGCAAGCAGGCTGGACAGACTAGAGGCATGTGGTGGGGGTGCCAGATGGGCTCCCATCTCCTGGGTCCTGCCCCCAAGGCCTAAGGGGCAGGGCTGGGTGTCCAAGGGCTCGAGGCTGCCAGGGCTGCAATTTGACTAAGTGGTGGCCACAAAGGCCTCACGATGGCAATGACCATCTGATCTCACAGGAAGGATCCTCCAACTACCTAACTTACTCCTACAAGTCTGGCCCTCCATCCTCCAATCTCGTATACCCAGACCATGGGACCCTCACCAGCTCCAAGGGTCCCCCAGATACCTAGGGCAGCAGCTGCTGTTTAGCAGGGGCTCCAGTACCACGGCCAGATGGGCTCTCTAGTCTCCTGCTACCCGCAGCATCTATCTCCCAGCACAGGGGCCTGCAGAGACCAGCCAACCCCTGGGCTTTCCAGAATACACCTCCAGCAGGCAGGCAGGGTCATAGGCCTGGGTGAGAGCTGAGACCCCTGCACCAGAGGCCAGGGGCACCATGAGGGGAAAGAGCCATGTGGCCTTGGGGACAGTAGCCTTGTTTGGGGACCCCAGAGGATGGGGACAGCCTTGAGTGGGGCTGGTCCAGCTGAGGCTGGGCAAGGCTGGCTCCCTGGGGCCCCAAGCTGACTCATGGGGTCGAGGCTCTGCTGTGACACCTGATGACATCCTCAATAGGCATTGCTCCTTCCAAGGGCACTCCTACCCCATCTCACCCCAGTAATGAATAAGGATTCAGAAGGCTGGGTGCAGTGGCTCACGCCTGTAATCCCAGCACTTTGGGAGACTGATTGAGGTGGGTGGACCACAAGGTTGGGAGTTCAAGACCAGTCTGGCCAAGATGATGAAACCCTGTCTCTACCAACTATACAAAAAAATTAGCCGGGCATGTTGGCGGATGCCTGCAATCCCAGCTACTCGGGAGGCTGAGGCAGAGAACTGCCTGAACCCAGAAGGCAGAGGTTGCAGTGAGCCGAGATCATGCCACTGCACTCCAGCCTGGGTGGCAGAGCGAGACTCCATCTCAAAAAAAAAAAAAAAAAAAGGAGGATTGAGGGGTGTCCCTGCAGCCTGGCTGGGTGGCAGGGGGCAATACTAATTGCACTGCCTCCGTTACAAACATCATGCTCCATTATGAGGGGCTGGGACTATTTTATGCATTTTATGGGCTCACATCTATTCAATTGGTATTTCGATCAATGGATACATTACAAGCTTTCCCTTTAAGAGCCTAATAAACAACAAGATGGAAAGTAAAATTCTCCATAAAATGACACTTTAAAAAATCCATTTCAGCTGAAGCTATCGGTGTTTTGTATGGCAGCTGCAAAAAACAAGTCTTACCGGGACTTTACAGTCCCATTCTGAAGTTCATCTGGCAGAGGGGCCAGGCGGCCAGGTGCAGCCATCCTTGGTGGGCCCTCAACCCTCTGCACCTGTGCCACCCTCTGGGCTGGGTCATCGGCCCAGAGCCACTCTGCCTGGGCTGGCTACTGAGGGGCAGGCTGGCCAGGAATCCTGCCTAGGCCCTCAAGGACCCCATAGGTCACTGCTGTCTAAAGAGACAGCAGACACATATCCCCACTCCCAGACCCTGGGAAAGCCCCTCTGAAAACCACACAGCAAATCCAGCTCAGCTCCCATGGAGAGGGGTGGTGACCTCAGCAAACTTCGTGCAGCCCTTGCAAGGACAGTGGTATCTACAAAAGCCACGGAAAGACCCACGGGCCTCAACAACAAAAACCCACTCGCTTAAGAGGGATAACCAGGAACTAATTACGAAGTCTAGACATGTGAAAACCAACAGCCTTGCAAGACACCGGCAAAAACCAGTTAGAAAATACAAAGAAAATCCATCAAAACTCTGAAATACTTTAGGAAAAATTCCACAGCAGGTGTGCCTGACCAACATGTGGAAGCTACAGAGCATGGGTCCCTCTGCGGGCCGAGAACAGGAGGGAGACAGACAGGGCCAGGGCTCAAGGTGTTCATGGGTGTGGCTGAAATCACAAGAAAAAGAAAATGCAATTCTCTGATTGGAGGCTGGTTCCTTGGTGAGGCAGAGAACCCGGCCCAGTTCTTACAAGACTAATGCCCTTACAAGAAGAAACAGTGCCACTAGGGGCGCACACCCAGAGGAAAAGCCTCAGGAGAACAGTGCACGCCATCAAGGGAGACCCCACCAGAAACCAGCCTTGCCAACACCTCGATGTGGCGCCCCCGCCTTGTGACAAAGTGTTTCTGTTGTCAAAGCTGCCCAGTGCGGAGCCTTCCGTGACAGCAGCCAGGCAGGTGGAGGGCCGGCGTCTGGCTGCCCTCCACTCCACTGCAGTGCCGCACGTGGCAGGAACTCGTTCTTTTTCTCTGCTGTGTAGTGTTCCATGATATGGATACACTGTGTGTCTCCACAGTTGATGGGTGCATGTCTGGGGTCTCTCCCGTCTTTGCCAGTTATGAAGCTCCTGTCTCGGGCGTGTCTCTGGGTCCCTGCTAGCCCATTTCTGTGGAGTTGTTGCCTCAGTGGGTGATGGAATCTGAGCTGTGGTAGGTGAGGCCAGAGAGTTTCCCAGTAGTTGCCCCAGCCTGCAAGCGGCAGTACGTGAGCACTGGGGATGTCCCGTGGCCGTGGCCAGCATTCGCAGGCCCGTCTCCTGTTCTCACCATGCTGTGGAGTGTGGGTCCTCATGCCCAGCCCAACAGCGGCCACTGCTGGGCATCTTTTTCTTCACTCAGGTCTCGTGGTGGTGCCCTTCTGTAAAGGGCCACTTTGGGTGTTGGCCTGTTTTTGTGTGATTTGCCTTTTTGCTGATTTGCGGGAATCCATTTTTGTTAGGGATGTCGCCCACCCCCACACGCCTGCGTGCCTCTGAGGGCTTGCTCTTCCACAGCGTCTGGTTTTCAGCCTTTTCTTTTATGAGTAGTACTCTTTGCGTCCTGTTTAAGGATATTTGTCTACCCCACATTCACGCTTTCTTCTAAAAGCTTGGTTAATTTAGCTTTTACATATTAAGCCCGAGGCTTCTTGAATTAAGTTTTACTTGTGGTCTCAGGTAGGGGCCAAAGTCCTTTTGTCTCCCCATCAAGACACGTGTATTGAAATAAGCCCCTGACCCACTCAGGTCCAGGGGCGCCCACGTCACTCGTGGGGGCAGATGTCTGGGCTGCTCCACTGACTCATTTGTCTATGCCCTTTGCTATTCCTGAACGCTTACTCTTCCAGATCACCTTAGAAATACTGGGCCAGGTTCTCGGCCTCACCAAGGAACCAGTCTCCAAATCAGAGAACTGCATTTTCTTCTTGTGATTTCAGCCACACACATGTATAATCACACTTAACCTCAATTACCTGTTTGAAGACCCCATCCCCTACGCAGTCACACTGGAGGTTAGTTAGGCTTTCAATCTATGAATTTTGGGGGAGACAATTCAGTCCACGAAAAATGATGAACAAATAGAAGTCAGACACAGGACAGCACCTTCTACAGGGCCCATCACCACGAAGCTGACACAGGACGGCAACTGCTGCACGTTCCCATCACCACGAAGCTCAGACACAGGACGGCACCTGCTGCACGTTCCCATCACCACGAAGCTCAGAACAGGACGGCACCTGCTGCACGTTCCCATCACCACGAAGCTCAGACACAGGACGGCACCTGCTGCGTTCCCATCACCACGAAGCTCAGACACAGGATGGCACCTGCTGCACGTTCCCATCACCACGAAGCTCACCCTCAGACACAGGCAAAGCCCATAGGTATGCAGAGAGAAGAGCAGGTGTTGGTGGGGTAGATGTGAGTGGAAAGGGCCTGAGAGAATCTTCTAGAATCCATGCCATCTTCGGTAGAAAAGGCAGTTCTAAGCACATCAATTCATGAAGTTTCAAGAGACTGACCGATTTAAGTGCACAGAAAAAGCTTCTGTAAAAATCCTCATGAAATTCAAAGTGAGAAAATGACAGAGTGACCCTCCTGAACACTTGGAGTTCCATGAATCCATAAGAAACAAGCCAGCTGGAGACAAGTGAACAGGGAACACAAACCATGTAGAACTTGACCAAGAATTAAAGGCAAGCCTGGATGGCGCCCTCCTCTGCTCTGCTGTCCACGTTTCTGCCCACAGCTGCTGATGCTGACGAGGCCAGGAGGGGCTAGCAGTCTATGTTCCCTCCGCTCCCCAAGCCAGTGGCAGCGCTGACCCCCAGGACTGTTCATCCGGATGAAGGCACTTCTCTGGGGAGGGTGTAAGACCAGCAATGAGAGGAGCGAGATGGGGCCTGGGTGGGGATCAAGTTGCATCTACCTGGCAAGCCAAATGTCATCCCCTTCTAGGCTGCAGACACCAGAGAAAGTACCTGCCCTCACTGAATCCTACCCCTGCTCTGCCACCCTCCATGACTGCTGGTACCCATTGGGCAGGAGACACCCCAGGTGGGAAGTGCTCAGCCTGGCCCCCAGGAAGCTGTGTGGGGTGGGGTGGGGGAGTCCTGGAGGACATGCAGCCAATGGAAAGGAGAGAGCTGGGGTCCCTCAGTCAACTCTTTGCGGGTGGGGGTGGGGGATGCACCTTCCGACCACCACCCCTCCACCACCCAGGTCAGGGGAGGAGCCAGTGGGAAGCAGCCTGGGGGCGGGGGAGGGGTGCCTCACCCCAGTGCCACCCCAGGACGGCCCCGGTGAGCCAGAGCACTGAGGGTACTGAGTTGGGCCATAATTTATGCCCACCCGCCTATGCTTTATGGCTTTCTTAATTCGGCTCCTGCTACTATTAATGTAGTTAATGCTGAGATTATATCTATTTTCTGGCGTCAGGCGGTGATTTATTCAAGCCATTTTTCCGGTGGAGGCTCCCACGCTGTTAAATCAAGCGCCTTGCCAATTAAGTGCTGACTGGGGAAGTGGACAAAATCTTAGCAGACATCCAACCGCAAATTAAACCGCGCGTGACTCTGGGGAGTGGGCAGGGCCAAGGAACCCTTGCTGACTTGCAGGAAAGTCAGGAGAGTGCTGGGTGCATCCCACCGCCGCAGTCCCTGGGCCTGTCCCTGAGCCACAGGTCCCTGGAACTGCGCCCCTCACTCACACTCCAGGCCACACGGTTCCAGGGAAATACCCTCAGACACCCGTGGTTCCTAAACCACGCCCAGCAGGCACCTGATGCAGGGCCTCAGCAGGTGCTGGGGGCCAGGGGAAGGGGCCATGCGGAAGGTGGGTAGGCTGCACGGTACTCAGTAGCTGCAAGGCCCCCGGGGCCTGGACACTGTGGGAGTCTCACCCACAGCCCCAACTCTGAGAGCCCACATAGCAATACAACAGAAAAGAGGCAGGGAGGCCAGGGTTGGGGGTGGCCAGGCGAAACACTCCCACCTCAACAGGCCCAGCTCTCCTGAGCACTCCTGTCCCTTGTGGGGGCCTCAGTCCTCGGTCAGGCACTGTCCACATGCCAACTGCAGTGGCCACCGAGGCCCAGCCCAGAAAACCTGCTGCCACCCTCCTCCCCAGTAGGGCACTGGGGCGAGGCAGGCAGACAACGCAGCTGCCACAGCGCCTGTTGTTCTGGAAGGGCCCCCAGGTCTGAGTGCAATGCACTGACCCTGTCCATCCGCCAAATACTCAGCCCAGCCCTGAGAGGTGAATCATGTTTTGGGGTGAGAACTGGCTGGTGGGCTGATACATTTGAGAAGTTAAATATGATAGTGATGGCTCAGCTCAGTGGCTCACACCTGTAATCCCAACACTTTGGGAGGCCAAGGCAGGCGGATCACTTGAGGTCAGGAGTTCAAAACCAGCCTGGCCAACACGGTGAAACCCCATCTCTACTAAAAATACAAAAATAGCTGTGCGTGGTGGTGGGCACCTGTAATCCCAGCTACTCCAGAGGCTGAGGCTGGAGAATTGCTTGAGTCCGGGAGGCAGAGACTGCAGCGAGCAGAGATCATGCCACTGCGCTCCAGCCTGGGCAACAAAGCAAGATTCCAACTCAAAACAAACAAAAAAATATAGAGAGAGAGAATTTAAATGATACTTTACTAACACCTCTAAAACCAAGGCAAAGTGGAATTAAAATGGTGTTTCGCTGTGTAAGGCACCAGGTAGCACCAGGTGACAAGGACATTTATTTCTTCCAATCAGGGGTGGTTTTTCAGTTCCCAGGAATGTCCATGAGTGCCCCTCCCTCCAGTGAGCCCAGGCACCAACTGACAGACACACACATGTCCACAGCTGGGCACATGGGGCAGGAGGGCCCAGGCACAGGGGGCTCTGCCCTCCCCAGACTGAGGGGAATTCCATGGATCCCACAGGAAACCTACGGGGCCCTTGGGCTCCCTCCCTGATGGTCCTTGTGCAGACTAAAGGAAGGCTCCCTCCAGATTTGTCACCAGACACTCCCTGCAACCTGCCCCTGTGATGCCACTGCTGGCCCCCAGGGAGCCATGCTGTGGCCTGCGGTTCTGCCAAGGTGGCAGCATCTCACCAGGGAGCTCCTGCGTCCTGTCACAAGGGCTTGCCCACAACGGGACAAGGACAGTCACTCACAGCTGGGCCTGGACGAGGCTCGCACCCGCCTGACCCCACAGGAGCCAACCCAAAAGGGCAAAGCAGCATCTTGAGCCCCACAGCTGAGACACAGCGTGCCACACTCAGCTCGGGGCACATGCCCCATCACCAGTCCCTTGGGCCAGCTGGCCTGGAGCCATGCATTGGTCACAGTGGGACAGAGAGGACCCGTTGTCCTGGACTCTCGGGTCCCTCTGCCACCCTTGCTCAGCAGGCCATGCTCACGCAGCAGGAATGGGTGGACTGGGCGGAGCTGCCCCGGGGTGGGGGGGCAGGGCTGTGGGCCAGGTGCAGGATGGGCCCTAGAGAAGGAGCAGAACAGTGCACGACTCCCTCAGTTCTGCAGGCACAGGACACCCTCTGCTCACAGCACCTACTCCTCTTGGCCTCCCTCTTTGCTAGGAAGCCCTCGGCCACCCTGTTCCTGGAAGCCCACCCATAGGAGCGTTTCCTGAGTGTGGTTTCTTCCCCCAGGAGGGAGGGCATAAAAGGAGTGAGGGTAGAGAGGCCACACCATGGAGACAGGCACACTCGTGGAGAGAGGGGATGGAGACAAGAGGGGAAAACAGATGTGCACGGGACCAAAGGGTGTGAGCCTAAGAGGCACAGAGACTCAGGGGCCAGCAGGCCCCGGTCGGGCAGCAGAGCCAAAGGGTGTGAGCCTAAGAGGCACAGAGACTCAGGGGCCAGCAGGCCCCGGTCAGGCGGCAGAGCCTGGGGTGGGAGCCTAAGAGGCACAGAGACTCGGGGGCCAGCAGGCCCCGGTTGGGTGGCAGAGCCTGGGGTGGGGGAGGAGTGTGCTGGCCTGGTGGCCTCCAGGTACCCACTCTTCACCAGCCACCCACTGAAAACACTACACTCAGGGGGCACACACCACGGACTAGCCCAGTGAGGGAGATCTGGTGCTGGCCACCTCCCTCTTCCCACTGGGGCCTCAGCATCAGGCCACTCCCAGAACCCCAGCCCACATCACTCCCACCATCTGGACCCTCAGTCCAGGACACACTGGCCTGACCCTCTGCAGCACTGACCATAGGACCATCCTGAGCTCCCTGCCAACAGCAGCCCACCTGCGGGGACAGGGACTGAGGCAGCAAACAGACCTGGACCCAGAGTCACTGCTGGCTTCATGCTCAGCTCCCAAGGGACTGATGTCAGAAGGGGCCCCAGAGGGCCTCACCTCACACCCACACCTGTGTGGGCATCTAACAGCACGCATGTCCTGCTGGTCCTGCAAAGGAAGAAGGCACCCCTGGCCCCAGGGGCTCCCTCCTCAGGGTCCTGTGTCTTGGACCCGATCTGCCCTGCCTGCCAGCAAGGGGTGGGGTCTAAGATCCCCAGGAAAAAGTCCCTCTCCCTTTGTATGGAAAAAGTCCCAAAGGATCAGAGGTGTCCCTTAGGGACATCCCTGCCCCAGTATGGATGCAGGCTAGCTCACAGCCTGCAAGACTGGCTCTCCTCCTCTTTCCTGCCCCAAACTACCAAGGCCAAGGCTGCAGGAGGGCTCTGGCCCTCGGCCACACTTGGAGAAGGTGGCGGGCATACAGGCTCGGGAGGATGCCAGCTCAGCCCTGCTGCCATGGGCACTGCCAAAGAGCTCAAGCCAAAAGGCCTGTCTGCCTCAAACAAACAGAGAAAGAAAGCACCATAGCACACTTTGAAACGACTTCCAAATTAAGAGTTGCATCCATGCTGTCAAGCCCCTGCTAGCAGCTTCTGTGGCACCTTCCGTGCAAAACCGTATCTCAGCCCATTTATTAGAATGATGAAGGCAAAGGGATCTAAAAATTGCACTCCTTCCTTAATGAGCAGCCGAAGGGATCGGTAAGCATAATTTCAGAGGCCAGTAATATTTTATATAATCGCCGAGTGGTTTAAATTGAAAACCCCCAACTGAATCAATATTTACTGCATTGAAACGAAATGAATAGTAATAAGTCACTAAGCTCCCTGTCCTGTTTCATAAAATAAAAAATTATAAAAATGAGCACAGGCACAGGGAGGCCATCACATTAACTTTTACAGCACTTGGGGAGTCGTAGCCGCCTGTTCCCATAAAATAAAACTCTAAAAAACCTGCCAGAGTCCTGCCTCAGCACCACGTGGGGAAGCCTGGGAGTGGGAAGGAGGGGGATCTCTGGAAGGTGTCCCCACTGGCCCTCCCCAGGGCCAGGATGGGCCCCAGGACCCCACAAGCTGTCCACGACTGGTGCCCGCTCACATCCCACAGAGGCCCAGAGAGCACCCTGGACCCTCCTAGCTCCGGCAGAGACTCCCTGCCACCCTCAGGCTGAACTTCCTACTTTGATTTATTTACCAGTTTCCTTAAATTGCAGAGCATCTCAGAGAGCATGAATGAGAAGCCCTGGACCAGTGGCAGCCCTGCAGACACATCTGCCAGCCCTCCCTCTGACCACCTGCCCCAGGCTCTGGGTGGGAAAAGCACAAACACCTGCCAGCCTGGAGAACAGGCTCCTGCAGATGACACCCCCCAGGGAGGCAGCACAGGACCCCACCCCAAAGTGCAGGAGCCTGTGACTCCCCTGAAAACAGGCCCACAAAAGGCTTGAGAAGGTCAGGGCTTCAGAGCAAAGCGGCACCGGCAGAGCCCAGAGCAAGCGCCAGCCAGGATGGGAGGGAAGCGGCAGGTCTGGGGATGGGGGTGCTGCAGGCAGACACACGAGGGGACGGGAGCACAGGAACGCAGCCCTGGCAGTCACCCTGAGGCCCTGCACAGGAACAAAGGCCTCATTCCACCGGGTAAGGCTGCCTGAGCAAGGGAGAGAAGGGGCTTCGGCAGTCAAGAGTCAGGGACAGGCTCCCCATGGCTCACGCCTGTAATCTGAGCACTTTGGGAGGCTGAGGTGGGTGGATCACGAGGTCGAGAATGAGACCATCCTGGCCAACATGGTGAAACCCCATCTCTACTAAAGATACACAGATTAGCTGGGTATGGTGGTGCATGCCTGTAATCCCAGCTACTCAGGAGGCTGAGGCAGGAGAATCAATTGAACCCAGGAGGTGGAGGTTGCAGTGAGCCAAGATTGGGCCACCGCACTCCAGCCTGGCAACAGAGCAAGACTCTGTCTCAAAAAAAATAATAATAATGAGGAGACAGAACACTGGTCACAAACAGGCAAACAGCCTGAGCAGACTTTCACACGGGAAGACAGCAAACGGCCTATGTTAGCCCCCAAGTAAGTACTCAACATTACTGGATACAGGGAAACGAAAATTTAAACCGAGTGAGAGCCACACACATGCAATGAAGATTTAAAAGCCAGTAACACCGCGGCTGAGGGGAGCAGAAAGGGTCGTAGCACAATGGAAAGCAGTTTGGCAATTTCACACAAAGTTAGCAGATGTCTCGTGTCCCAGTGATCCCATGTGCAACAGTCATGGAAACACAGGTGTACACAGAGATGCACAAGGACTCAGCAGGCTTATTCATAGTCACCTCAAACTGCAAGTGACTCAAGTAAAATTAATAAAGTGTGGAACAAGACAGGAAGGCTGCCTGGCAAAGATGAGAAGTGCACAGTGAAGCCAGCAATGACACGAGCCTGAATCAGGTGCCAAGTAGTGAGCCAAGCAGGAAGCAATGAGAGAACATCTGACTCCATTTACAGATGCTCCAGAGCAGGCAGCTAATCCACAGTGAGAGAATCAGAGCCACAGAATGCTCCAGAACAGGCAGCTAATCCACAGTGAGAATTAGAGCCACGGGCTGCTCCAAAACAGGCAGCTAATCCACAGTGAGAGAATCAGAGCCACAGGCTGCTCCAGAAAAAAAACAGCTAATCCACAGTGAGAGAATCAGAGCCACAGGCTGCTCCAGAAAAAAAACAGCTAATCCACAGTGAGAGAATCAGAGCCACAGGCTGCTCCAGAACAGGCAGCTAATCCACAGTGAGAGAATCAGAGCCACAGGCTGCTCCAGAACAAACAGCTAATCCACAGTGAGAATCAGAGCCACAGTCTGCTCCAAAAAAAAAAAAAACAGCTAATCCACAGTGAGAGAATCAGAGCCACAGGCTGCTCCAGAAAAAAAACAGCTAATCCACAGTGAGAGAATCAGAGCCACAGGCTGCTCCAGAACAGGCAGCTAATCCACAGTAAAAGAATCAGAGCCACAGGCTGCTCCAGAGCTGGCAGCTAATCCACAGTGAGAATCAGAGCCACAGACTGCTCCAAAACAGGCAGCTAATCCATAGTGAGAGAATCAGAGCCACAGGCTGCTCCAGAGCAGGCAGCTAATCCACAGTGAGAGAATCAGAGCCACAGGCTGCTCCAGAGCAAGCAGCTAATCCACAGTGAGAATCAGAGCCACAGGCTGCTCTAGAACAAACAGCTAATCCACAGTGAGAATCAGAGCCACAGGCTGCTCCAGAGCTGGCAGCTAATCCACAGTGAGAATCAGAGCCACAGGCTGCTCCAGAGCAGGCAGCTAATCCACAGTGAGAATCAGTCACAGGCTGCTCCAGAGCAGGCAGCTAATCCACAGTGAGAGAATCAGAGCCACAGGCTGCTCCAGAACAGGCAGCTAATCCACAGTGAGAATTAGAGCCACAGGCTGCTCCAGAACAAACAGCTAATCCACAGTGAGAATCAGAGCCAAAGGCTGCTCCAGAGCTGGCAGCTAATCCACAGTGAGAATCAGAGCCACAGGCTGCTCCAGAGCAGGCAGCTAATCCACAGTGAGAGAATCAGAGCCACAGAATGCTCCAGAACAGGCAGCTAATCCACAGTGAGAATCAGAGCCACAGGCTGCTCCAGAGCAGGCAGCTAATCCACAGTGAGAATCAGAGCCACAGGCTGTTCCAGAACAGGCAGCTAATCCACAGTGAGAGAATCAGAGCCACAGGCTGCTCCAGAGCAGGCAGCTAATCCACAGTGAGAATCAGAGCCACAGGCTGCTCCAGAACAGGCAGCTAATCCACAGTGAGAATTAGAGCCACAGGCTGTTCCAGAACAGGCAGCTAATCCACAGTGAGAGAATCAGAGCCACAGGCTGCTCCAGAGCAGGCAGCTAATCCACAGTGAGAGAATCAGAGCCACAGAATGCTCCAGAACAGGCAGCTAATCCACAGTGAGAATTAGAGCCACAGGCTGCTCCAGAACAAACAGCTAATCCACAGTGAGAATCAGAGCCAAAGGCTGCTCCAGAGCTGGCAGCTAATCCACAGTGAGAATCAGAGCCACAGGCTGCTCCAGAGCAGGCAGCTAATCCACAGTGAGAGAATCAGAGCCACAGAATGCTCCAGAACAGGCAGCTAATCCACAGTGAGAATCAGAGCCACAGGCTGCTCCAGAGCAGGCAGCTAATCCACAGTGAGAATCAGAGCCACAGGCTGTTCCAGAACAGGCAGCTAATCCACAGTGAGAGAATCAGAGCCACAGGCTGCTCCAGAGCAGGCAGCTAATCCACAGTGAGAATCAGAGCCACAGGCTGCTCCAGAACAGGCAGCTAATCCACAGTGAGAATTAGAGCCACAGGCTGTTCCAGAACAGGCAGCTAATCCACAGTGAGAGAATCAGAGCCACAGGCTGCTCCAGAGCAGGCAGCTAATCCACAGTGAGAGAATCAGAGCCACAGAATGCTCCAGAACAGGCAGCTAATCCACAGTGAGAATTAGAGCCACAGGCTGCTCCAGAACAGGCAGCTAATCCACAGTGAGATAATCAGAGCCACAGGCTGCTCCAGAGCAGGCAGCTAATCCACAGTGAGAGAATCAGAGCCACAGGCTGCTCCAGAACAGGCAGCTAATCCACAGTGAGAGAATCAGAGCCACAGGCTGCTCCAGAACAGGCAGCTAATCCACAGTGAGAATCAGAGCCAGGGCTGCCTCTGGGGGTGGAGGCCTCCACCGGGAAGGGGATAGAGAAGGGAAATGGCAATGTTCCTTATCTCAATGAGGTACATGTTGCATAGGTGCATGCATTGCGGGTTTCTGTTGTTGTTGTTGTTTTTGAGACAGTCTTACTTTTTGGCCCAGGCTGGAGTGCAGTGTCAATAATGGCTCACTGTAACCTTGACCTCCTGGGCTCAACTGATCCTCCCAACTCAGCTTCCTGAGTAGCTGGGGTACAAGTGCATACCACCATGCCTGGCTAATTTTTCTTTCTTTTTTTAATAAGACAAGGTTTCACTATGTTGGCCAGGCTGGGCTCAAACTCCTGACCTCAGGTGATCCTGACCCCAGGTAGCCTCCCAAAGTGCTGGGATTACAGGTGTGAGCCAGTACACCCAGCCAATTTTTCTTTTCTTTTTCTTTTTAAACTGTAGAGACAGAGGTCTCATTACATTGCCCAAGCTGGTCTTGAACTCATAGACTCACCTCCCCTCCTGTCTCAGCCTCCCAAAGTGTGATTACAGGCACAAGCCACTGCACCTGGTGACTCATTTTATTAGAACTCATAGACTGTTAGATTTATACCTCCCACCTTATATAAATTCTACCTAGAAAAGAACTGTGAACAAATGTGGACCTCTAGTTAGCAGCCCTGCTTTGCTCCGTGGTATCTGTTAACAGTACTGGAACTTGTGCGCTAGGCCTGAGCAAATGAGCAGACAGACTAAGGGTGATGGCAGGTGCCTCCTGGCTGGAGAAGAGCCAGGAACATGGAATGCGGGAAGACCAGTGAACCTGTAGAGTTGAAGCGGAGCTTGTGCTATCAGGGTCGGGGTGTCCGTGGAGGGGTAGCAGACACTCAGTGCCCTGGTTCTGACTCAAGAGGGCAGCAGCGTGAGCCCCGAGGCCGGGACCTCGGCACCACTGATACCTGTGGCCTCATGATTCTCGGCTGTGGAGGGCCGAGGGCCACTGCACCCCAAGGAGCCAGGGTTCTGCGGAGAAAGAGCTGACTCCAGCGTGAGCCTGAAGCACCTGCGGTGCAGAATGTGAGGGTGTGCCCAGGAATGAGGGGACACACCGAAAGGATGCAAGCCAGCCCGCAGAGGCTTCCACCAGCCAAGGCTGGGACCAACTGAGAACCAAAATCACAGTCAGAGCAGATTACAGCCTATCAGGTGGAGTAAGACTCCTGAGTCCGCACTGTTAAATCAAATCAACAGCAACTCGGGGCAAAAGGGACAGGGAAGGCCGCAACCCACAGGATGGAAGGAGGGGTGGGAAAGTCGTCCAAGATCTAGAATGAGTAGACAGAAGTCCAATAAGAAATAGGATACTCCCTCAGTCCTCACCCTTCTCCCCATCAATCACCCAAAGTAACCTGCCCCACAGAAAACCTAACAGATGGCATGACCCAGTGATCAGGCCAACACTGCTGTGCACGGCAGCCTGAGGCCACGCCAGTGCTGCCACAGCTTTCCCACCAAAACAGGGAATCTGCCTCTTATCACAAAACATCAGATAAGCCCAGTGGAAGGAAAAGTCCACAAAATAGCTGGCCTCTCCTGGACAGACTCCCAGCCCTTCTGGCACTGGAGAACTGCACATGGTCACAGAGACACCCCCAAAGCACCAGTCTCCAGGGCACCAAGGCTCCCGTTTCTGTGCAAAAGCTCATCTAAAACTGCAGAGAAAGCAACACCACAAATGTGAAAAACAGAATATAAACCAGGGCGCTTCGGTAAGGGGCTCCTGGGTATTACTTCTGCAACTTCTGTGTCTGTAAAAGCATACCAGAATAAAAAGTTATCCTGAAAAGTTAAATGCAAGAAGCTAGTAAGAGAGGAACGAAGAGCGGGCCCAGGAGCCACACAGCTACTATCCTTCCTCCCAGGGGTTCCCAGAACAGCCAGGACAGGGGGACTCGGCACCCAGGCCTGCCCCGAGGCTTCTGCACTCACCTGTCCACCATGCGACACCCCCTTCCCAGTCCCCCACAACCCCACTGCCACTCACGGCCACCTCATCTCCCCAGCTGGGTGGGCAGCAGCAGGAAGCTGCCCCTGAAGGTGCACCACAAAGCCAGAGGGGCAGCCTGGGGTCCACGTGGCCACAAGCCACAGAGCAGCCCCACCTCAGACGGGCTATAGCCCAGGACCAGCACCACCTGCCCCTGCCCCGTCGTGGCAGCTATGGTCTTTTGGAGCTGACTGTAGCCATCTGTAGGCCAAGGTCTCGGTGAGGTCCTGGAGTAGGCAGAGCACAGACGTGATGCTGTGGTCAGGAGGGCCCTGGGCAGCCAGGGGTCAGGGCAAGCCTGGACACGGATGTCAAACCTGCCGGCCAGCAGCCCCACAGCAAGAGCTGAACCAGGGCCATCACTACACAGCTGTCTGCCAAGTCCAGGTCCACCAGTGGTCTCTGGGTCTCACATCTGTTACCTGAGGCCTGGCCAGGTCTCTGCGCTTGAACACGCTGTGCCTCCCACAGGCTTTCTGAGACTCCCCAGTGCTGTGCCAGCTGCTTCCTTCCCCAAGAGCGTCCCCTCTCTGCCTGGCAGGCACCATAGCTACGAAGAGGCCCTGAAAGCCTGTCCCTAAGTCCCCACAGGACCACAGCTTCCCTGCAGCCTGGGCCAGATACAGGCAGGCCCTCCACACACACCAAGTGAGTAAATGTGAACGAGCGAAGGAGAAAGGCAAGAACTGGCTGGGCCGTGCAGCAGAGCCCGGGGCAGGGGTTGCCACAGTCCCTAGGGCCACCTGCCTGGGGGACCCTGCAAAGGTTGTCAAGAAGCCTGGCCTCAGCCTGAGCAGCAGCACCCACAAAACCCAATAGACTCAAGTCTCCTCCCCAGTTAAAAATCACAACCCAAACCACCACCCCTCTGAGTGAAGCCTTGTCAAAGGCCGGGTACTCTCAGAACCTGCAGTGCTAGAGCCTCCCCACCCTCCTGGCTCAGGGGAATCAGGAGACCCCAGTCACTTGCACCCAGACCCCCTGACCTGAGTCCACAGCCTCTGGGCATGGCCCGCTCACTGGGCATCTTGCCTTGCCAGCCTGCTGTCCTGCCACTGAGGTAAGGAAAGGCCACGGAGTCCATGGTGGCTCCAAGCCACCCCCAGAGCAGAGCTAGGACAACAAGGTAGGCAGCAGTGCTCCCAACCAGCTTCCTGCCCCACACAGCCCTGTCCTCCCTGGCTAGAGGGGGTCACCCCATGTTCTGCCCGCTCACCACCCTGGGACTGCTGGCCCCCACACTGCTGTGGGGACCAAACAGGAAGCCAGGTTGAGGGCCCCCACAGAGAGTGGCAGGCACATCTGGAGGGGGATGGGAAGCAGGGGCAGAGGAGCACAGGGTGGGGGGCAGAGCCATGGCTCAAATGCAAGCCACCAATGTGAGCCTCCCCTGAGAAGGGACCAAGAGCGGCCAAAGCCACACAAGCCACGTTTCTGGGCCTTCCACCGGCCAGGACCACTGCCAAGCCCAAGGCTGCAAACACCAAAGGACTCAGTACAGGCAAGCTCCTGGCCATGAGGGAAGCCCGGGAGGGAGAACCTCGTGTCCTGGGTTCTCAGGACAGAGGGACAAGGGCGCCTATGGTTGACAATGCCGTGCAGCGCAGAGCATCAACATCCAGGGCCAGAGCATGGTGGGAGCCGGGAAGGCAGCAGCAAGCACTCCCAGCCCCTCCCTCCCAGCAGCCAGGCCCCAGGGCTCCCAGCTCCTGCTGTGCTCTGGCCCTGGCTGTTGCCCGTCTGTCCTGAGTAAGCACCCAGACCTGAGCCCAGCCAGTGTTCAGTGCAAACGCAGTGGGCGCATCTCTCCTCCCGAAAAACCAACACCTGCTTTGAACAGAATCAATCGAAACTCAGCAACTCCATTAACCAGAATCAGGAGCGCCAATGCCATCACTCTTCAGCATTTTCAGAGCATTCAGGGCCACCCTTGGCCTCGGGCCTCCCCAGGCTGTTTGTATGAGGTGTTCACAGCAGAGCTGTGAAGGGGCAGTGAGGACACAGACAGGCTGCTTCCACTCTCTATGGAGGCCCTGGGGACTGGGTCAAGCTGGGCATGGGCAGACACCAGGGCTTTAGCACTCTTGGCAAAGACCCAAGCTCCCCAGGTTCCATGTCAGAGGGGAGGTGGCAGGGCGGCAGCAGACACCCAGGAAATGTGCCTTAGAGCCACCTCAGCCCTCACAGCTGAGGAGGCCCACTCAGCAGGCCTGCTCTGATGCCATGCAGCCCCCAACCAGTGCAGCGGCCATGCTGTAGATCCCACCTTCAACACCTCCCCCCAGCCCCCATCCTCTCTGCACACTCCAGACCCTTCATAGGGTGGCCAGGCTAGTCACTCAACCCCCCACAGGTTCCTGCCCCCAAAGAGGCGTTCTCTGAGTCCCCCACAGATCCATCCTGGGTGGGCCTCAGGCATCCAGCAGTAGCCACCCACAGAACTATCTGCTTCTGGTGTCTGCTTGCTTCCTGACCGCCCCCACCAGGAGGAGAGCACTGTGGGCAGAGCCTGACTGCTCAGGCCATGAGGCTGCCTGCTGCCCAGGTATCTGTGGGTGGGGGGAGCCATACCCATTCAGTGCCGGGCACTCAGCAACTAACCCTATACACTGACACCCCTTTGATGTCTGGGACCTCCCCATGCCAGCCTGTAACAGGGTCCTGGGCCTGGAGTTGGTGAGCAGAGCCTCTGCACACTGCCAGCATGGGTGGGCAGGGCCTTTCTGTGGCTCTCACCAGACGCAGAGCAAGCCCTGAAGTCCAAGTCCATTTTCTGCTACTATAACAGAATAACACAGCCTGGGTAATTTATACAGAAAAGAAGTGTATTTGGTCCACAATTCTGGAGGCCAAAGAAGTCCAAGAACATGGGGCTGGCACCTGGTGAGGATTTTCTTACTGCAAAAAGCACGTACCTGAGACGGAAAGGAATCATGTCATGCTATGCCCAGACTTTCTGACCAGGAGCCCCTCCCACCACGCGGCACGGACCCATCCACGGAGGCTCCTCCCACCATGCAGCACTGACACATCCACAGAGGCCCCTCCCCTCCCACCAAGCAGCACTGACCTATCCACAGGGCCCCTCCCACTACGGAGCACTGACTATCCACGACTAATTTTTTTCTTTTTTTTTAGTAAAGACAGGGTTTCACCATGTTGGCCAGGCTGGTCTTGAACTCCTGACCTTAAGTGATCAGCCTGCCTCGGCTTGCCAAAGTGCTGGGATTATAGGTGCGAGCCACTCCACTGGGCCACGTATATTAGATTTCAACATAAGTTTTGGAGGAGACATTCATACCAGGGGACCCAGAGTTGAGCCATGATGGGAGTGCTGGATTGTTTTGTTTCGTCTGAGACAGGGTCTTGCTCTGTCACCCAGGCTAGAGTACAGTGGCGTGATCATGGCTGACTGCAGCTCAACCTCCTGGGCTCAAGTGATCCTCCTGCCTCAGCCTTTCAAGTAGCTGGGCCCACAGGCACAAACCATCACGCCCAGCTAATTTTTATACTTTTTGTAGAAATGGGGCCTCACCATGTTGCCCTAGCTGGTCTTGAACTCCAGGGCTCAAGCAGTCCACCTGCCTCGGCCTCCCAAAGTCCTGGGATTACAGGTGTGAGCCACCATGCTTGGCCACGGAGCACTGGTTTTACATAAGAATTCAACCCAAGCTCCTCTGACTGGTACACCCTTTGGGGCACGTCAGAAGGTGACAGGAACCCTGCTGTGGACTGAATGTTTGTGTTCCTTTGAAATCCTGATGCTGAAGCCCTGACCCCAGTGGAACGGTGTGAGGACACAGGGCCTTTGGAGGTGATGCGGTGAGATGCAGTCCTGAGGTGGGGCCCTCGTGATGGGACAAGAGCCTCATAAAAAGAGACCCCCAGAGCGCACACGTACTCACCACGCTCTCCCCTGCTCTCTGGGCCACATGAGGACGCATGGGAAGAAAGCTGCCTGCAAACCTGGAAGAAGGCCCTCGCCAGACACCACATCTGCCCAGCACCCTGTCTTGAACGTCCAACCAGCACTGTGAGAAGTCGGCGTCTGCCACCGAAGCCCCAGTCTGTGCTACCATGTGACAGAGCCAGAGCCAACAGTGCCCAAACCAGAAGGTGGGTGGAAGGCGGGGTGGGGCGGCTGGTGTCCTGGGGACTGTGCAGGCTCACCTGCTCATTAAGGAGACACGCATGGGGAGTGCAGCAGCACCATGGGGACCCCTCCCTTCCCCGGGCTGAATTCCTCTTTAATGAGATGTCGCTTTGGAGAAGCGTTTCAGAGCCCTTCAAAATCCTGGCCTAACCCTCGTCAAAACTGCACAGATTACTTAAGATTTACCGCACAGATGCAAAATAAAATGAAATAAAATAAAGTAAGGCAGCCTAGCGAGCGGCAGCCCTGTGACAGGACCATTTGTAGTCGGGATGGAGAAGCCTCCGATTCATCTGCTTAAGCGCAGCAGCTTCTGTTTATTTCGCACTTTCATGTCAAATGAATTTGGAAAGAGAAAAAAAGTGACAGGCAGTTAGGGATATAAGTCACATTTCAGCTTCAGTTCAGATTAATGAACTTGCTGAAGCCGGCGAGGGCACTGGCAAATCCACAAATCTCAGAACAACAAAAAAATTAAATCCCCTCGGCAGAGCCTCAGCCCTCACGGTGGCTCCTCTGAAACCCTTCGCCAACCTTCTGCCTTGTGCCCCTGCACCCCAGGCCTGCACGGACACCCTCTGAGCCCCTGGGCTGGATCTGGGCCTGGTGCCCCTGGGACAGACCCCAGGTGAAGGCAGCAGTCCTGTGGCACTGGGGAGGGCTGGCCAGGGCTGGCTCTCAGGGACCACTCAGCAGGGCCAGGCGCATGTGTGGCAGCGAGCGGTGCAGGAAGCTCCCAGGGGCCCTGGGCCAGAGCAATGGCCCCATCCCCTATGTGTGGCAGATGCAACGGGCACCACACTCGGCAGAATAGCCTGGTCCCATGCCTCAAGCCTCTGGGGAGAGGTGGTACATGGCCAGGACACCACCAGCAAGTCCTGGTCAGCTGTTGCCCTGCCCCACCCAGCCACACAGCGGGGCATCTGCAGGCCAGGACGACAGGCAACATGGCCCCTGACGGGCAGCAGAGGTGGCACCGTGGATGCTGCCCCTTGGGGCAGGAGTCCTGCCCTGCCCATGGCACACAGGCACTGCTCCTTCTCTCCTCCCCCTTCTGCCCTGCCCCCATCTCCGCACACTGTCTGGTGCATGCCTCAATGGTGTGCCATCCTCAGAGACCCTTGCTGGCAGCATGCAGAAGCCCCAGGAGCTGCTGCCCAGCAGCCTCTGCCTTCCACCTGACAAAGACGAATACTGGCCAGCCACAAACATGAGGCCACAGGCCAGCATCCCGCTGGCTCTCCCACAACTCCTCCATGTCCAGGCCCAGAGAAGCTGCTAACAGGGAGGAGAGGCCCTGGCCTCTACTACAAACCCAGCTGTCAAGGGACCCTGACGCTGCCCTCCAGCCTCCCATATGGGCCCAACATGACCATTGGGTCGACAGCAAGTTTCTACTTAAATCAGGAGGGGGAGAGTGAGGGTGTGTGCCAAATCACCCCCTGAGACAGGGTAGAAGCCTGGGCTCAGGCCGGGCACCCACTCACCCACCCTTCCTCCCTCGGGCTGCAGGGAAGGGCAGTTTCTAGAGCTTCCCAAAGGAGGGAATAGACCTAATCACCCTGCGCCCTCCCCACTGCCCAGGGCAGAGCTAGGACCAACAGCTCAGGACCTGAGGCTCTCCAACCGAAAGCCAAGAGTAGTTGTAGAGGGGTCCTGGGGGCTCATGGCCAGGAGAGGGACCCCCTCCCTCAGGGCAGTGCAGTCCCTGTCATATGCATCACAGCTAGGGGGAGGGAAAAGGAGGGGAGGGAGGCAGGGGAGGGGAAGGGGAAGGGAGGGGAGAGGAAGTTCCAGGGACAGAGGCAGAGCAGGGACAGGGTGAGGGCTATTGTCAGCAGCAGAGCCGTGCAAGCCTCACTGGGGCAGCCTGTGTTACAGTTTCTTGTCCCCCCTAAGCACGGCCCAGTCATCCCTCTCAGGACGGGGGTGGTGGGGGTCCTGTCCCCTCCTCCGTCTTTGGGGTTCCGGCCCTTTGAGAGGCAGGCCCTGTCCAGAGCCCCCCACCAGAATCGAGCCTCGAGACCCTAACCCATTCCCCATGGCACAGGCAGGCAGGGACAAGCCATCAGGTTTGCGCCTCACTGCCCCCAGCCACACCCTGCTCAGGATGCTCAGCCGCTCCTCGCAGCAGCCCTGGGACCTCCAGGACCCCTGACCAGACCCGCAAGGCCTTCCCTCAACACTCAAGAGTCCCCTGAGCCTCGCTGCACTCCCCACTGTCGTCCCTTCACAGGGCCTCTGCCAGCGGCTCCCTCTCTTCCCAGAGCAGTGCTATGGGCATAGTCCACGTAGTCCATCTCCCGGGAACTGGGGCTTCACAGAGAGCAGGCCCAGCTCCACGCTCAGAACCCGCGCATCTGCTTCAAGGACAGAGCAAGACGCTGAGGCTGTGAGGGGAAGAGGCCTTCCAGGGCCTCAAGGGGCAGCAGGCCCCACACCCACACACGACTTCCTCTTGGGATGACCAGATCTCCATCACAGTGAGGGGTGGGCAGAGGGTGTCCCACACCAGCACTGGCCCTCAGCCGCTGGTCACCCTGTCTGCCTCCCTCTCCTCCCGTGTGTCCACCAGCCCCTGCCAACTCTGACCACCGTGGCTTCCAGGACTGCTGGGGCTTGCCTGCCAGCCCCTCCAGGGATGGGGGAGAGAGCTGGGGCCCAAAGATAGCCCTGGTCTGAGGCTCCAGCCAGCTGCCTAGAAGGACAGCCTGCCTTCTCCTCTCCATGGCAGCTCTTAGTGAAGGGTGGCTGGGGCCTGCCCAGGGAGGGCTGAGGGTCCAGCCACATGCAGGCAGCCTGGCTCGGATGGAGCGAGGGAGATGGTGCATGGGCCAGGCCAGACCAGCCGCTGGCCAGACAGGCCCTTCCTGTCTCAACAACCTTGAGCCAACAGCAGGCCCAGCAGCCATGCTGGGACGCAGGTAAACCTGGGTGACGAAGGCCCAGCCTGCTGGCAGCCACTCTTACCAGGGCCTCCTGAGAGTCATGCCCCTCAGCTCAGCACCCCATTCATAAGCCCAGGGCTCACGCCCCGAAGGGTCCCAGATGCCTGGCAAGGGGTGGAACAGGACTGGGCTGAGGTGGTCAGGACAGCGAGGAGGGGCCCCTCACACACCCGCTGAGCCATGTGTGCATCCTGGGGTGTGCTCAGCCTGGCCTTCACACACAGGAAGGACACTGAGGCCTGGAGCCCATGGCCACCAACCACAGCCAGGGCCTCCAGGGGTGGGCTGAATTCGGGATCCTGGCACTAGGGCCTTGAGCCATCAAAGGTGGTGCCTACTCCACCTCCTATGCACCCTGCCTGTGGTCCAGCCCTACACCCAGGCACTCAGAGAGTCATGGCCACTCCCTGCAGGGCAGCTGGCCAGGCTCCACGTTGGAGGGACAGGGAGCTTGGAGGGAGCCTCTCAGCTGACCCACAGCTCTCAGCCACATGGCGCCAACAGGAGGCCCTGGGCACTGGGCTGGCTGCCGACTCCTCCTCCTCCCAGCCTCCCTGGCCCCAGAGCCGGGGTGTACAATGACAGCATCAGGGCCCAGCCGGACCCAAACCCAAGGCCTTCCTGGCCTAACAATCCAGAGGAAAAGGCTCTGCTGGGTCTGCCCTGAGGAACATCAACACTCGGCCCCCAGCCGTGCCCCTGGGAGAGGTTGGACCCTCAACGCCAGCCTGACAACGACCACAGGAGGAGGGCAGGAGTGGAGAATCCATAAATCTGGACCTCATTCCCGATGATCCGGGGCTCTTATTAAGTAAATTAATTTAAGTTAATTTAGCTCGATCATGACTCCTGATCACAGTGATTTACTGAGGGGGAAATTGCATTAGGAAAGGCCATGCTCACCAGATAGAAGAACGGAAGAAAATTAGATCCACTTAGCACTGTGAATTAATATGGAAATAGCAGGTGTAAATTTAACCTTATCGAGAGAATAAAAATTATCTTCATAAATTTGTAGAAATAGCCCCCGAGATGCTTATAAATCTATTTAAAACAAAAATATTACAAAAAGTACAGTAAAATTAATTTAAAATATACTCCAGCTATTGCCTCCAGAAAAGTCAGCGGCAGGGCCATGCTGAGTGTGGCCTGGCAATCCAGGAGGCAGCGGGGCACCACCCAGTGGGCTCACCAGCTGCCTGACCTGCCACAGGCCCTAGAGCCATGCAGGGCTGTCCACACCAGTGGGTGGATCCCCTGGAGTTAGCCTCAGGCCTGGGAACCTCTAGCAGGAACCCACCAGATGGCCACAGTACAGTGGGGTGCCGTGCCCTGCATTGTGGCTGCTTGTCCCGTGGCCCTGTCAACCGTCTCTGGCCCATGCCACTCCTCCAGGAGCAGGCTCCCACAGGGAGGGTCAGAGGACAGAGGGAGGGCATGCCACTGCCTGCTTCCCATCTGCTGCCAGAGCTCTCACCCTCTCCCAAGCATGGAGATGGACACCCCACCAAGCAAAGGAAGGACCAACTCCCAGGGCCAGGAGCAACCTCAACTCAGTGGGTGGCAGAGTTTCCCAGAGTGGGGACCCCAGGAAGGCAAGAGCTATTCCCCACCAATGGAGCCGCCCTCCCAGCCTGCTTGGAGGTCAGAGTGCAGGTGGGGGCCAGATTGTAGGCGGGCAGGGCAAGGAGGAGCCCACATCACCACCCTGACAATCATACACTGACAGCTTCCAGCCAGGCCGCTCACGGCCCAGCCTCTCCCACCAGAAGCTTCTCCCTGAGAGATGCTCAGACAGCACATGGCGTGGGCCCTGACCATCTGGGTGGCGATGCTTCCATGGCACAGAGCCCCCACCAGCTAACAGGCTCACTGAGAACGGCAGGGCCTGTGTGTGCGCGTATGTCCGTCCGTCCTCATGTATGTGTGGTACATACAGGCTGGTCTCCTACCGGCTACAGAAATTGCTAAAGAAACAGAAAAATCAAGCTGGTCCCCAGCCAAGAGCCAAACACCAAGCAGTTCTGGAATGTGCTCAGCTCCCCCAGGCCTCAGGGCAGGGTCCAGACAGCCCAGTCCCCAGGCCTGCAGGAGCATGGAGGAGGCCTTCCTACCTGGATAGTGCGAGCCGCCGGGCCCGCCAGGAGGGCAGAGACAGGGGGAAGGGCGGGACACTGAGAGATGAGGCTGGGGTCTTCTTGACGATGCGGTAGCGAGTCTTGATCACCTTGCTAGTGGGTGGAGTCCGCGGGGCATGCAGGCTGGATGCTGCAGAGAAAACCCAGGGCACAGACATGGGTCAGGGAAGGTCGGCAAGAGCAGGGTAAGAGAGGACGCCCACGGTGCCAGCCCTGCCTGCTGCCTCCCCTGGGGCTTGAAGACTCTCTGTCACCCCCTAGATGGAATGCCTACCCCATGTGGCACATATATCCCCAGGGTGCCTGGCAGCCAATGCTTCAGGAGTATGACCAGTGCAGCCTCCAGGAGAGGCGGGCACCGGCCCCGCACACCCTCTAGCCATCAGGAGAAGCAAGGGACCGCCCACGGGAGAACCAGGAGAAGCCAGGGGCCTGGCAACCAGAGACACCTCGGAGGCCCCTAGACAGCATCCACACCAGGGGGACTCGAGGTGAATGACTGACTCCCAGCAGAGCAGTGAGGAAGGCAGATGGGCCACCTCCACTCATGACAGCAAGGTAGGCTCCTGGCCTGTGCCCTGTACATGGGGGGGCGCTGGAGCACTCACCTGCTCACTGCCGTGCCCAGACAGATTCATGTACTTCAGCACTGTTTTCATAACATTTTGCAGGGTGATAGATACAATGGCTTTTTCCTGCTGAACGTTTCATGCAATTAACAGGAATCTGTTTTGCCCGAGTTCCCTTCCACTTGATAGCCGGCAATTTATCCATAGCTTCAAGGATCGTGTCTAATTGCCCAACTTTCATCATGTACAGCTCTGACTGCCCAGATAATTAAAGCCAACACAGGAGTGGGCACAGGCCAGCCCTCCTAACAGCTCCCCTCACAGCCCAAGGCCCAGGAGATCCAGCAGGAGATGTCCAGATGTCAGCAGAGCCCCTCCCTCACATCTTCTTGGTCCCACAGCCAGCCTTTGAGGTACCCTGCTCCTCAGACAGGACTAGAAACTATTACCATTTCCCAAAATCTATTCCGGAGCCCTAAACCCACCGGACCTCAGGCAGCCAGGGCCCCTCCCTGAGCCCCGCTTCTGCCCATCTCGCCACGGGCTCTCACACCCTCCTGCCTGCACTGGCCTGTCCAGCGGTCGACAAAGATTCCCCTCCTGCAGGTGTGCCCCAGCACTGTCCAAGCTGCAGCTTCCACCCAGGCACCTGTCAGCCTGCACTGGAGCAAGTCAGGAACACTTGGACCCAACATGGCATCAAAGACTTCCCAAGAGCCCCCCCAAGTCCACAGCAGAGAGTCTGCCAATTGAATTTTCAAGTCTTAGAAGCAGAGAGAAACCAACCAAAAAATCAGTAACAGCTTGTTCCAACTAAGAGCCAGAAAATATGTCCTGGAGTTATCAATAACCCCAAGGTGATGCGTCAGCTTCCAGCCCTGCTGCAGGCTCCCTGCTTCTGCCTGAGGAGGGCATGGGCTGCCCGGGATGCTCCTGCCCCACCTGGGCCAAGCTGGGAGCCAACCTCAGCACCTGGGCAGTCAGTGTACCCACTGGAGCACCACCAGCCATGGGGCCGAGGCTCGGGGCTGCCACCTGCCCACTCCCAACCCCAGAGTGCCTAGGTGACCCATGTGCCAACCTGCAGCCTGCTTCCCCCCATGGCCTGGTCACAAGCCTCCCAGGCTGCCCGATGCCTGCTGCTCTGGGACGCAGAGCCTGGGGTGATGCTGGCCCCACAGAGCCACAGCACAACAAAGCTAGGGCGCAATCCCACTCAGAAGCCAGGCAGTGCCCAGCAAGGCAGGAGGGACACTGAGCCAGGCTGGGGCCCTGGGGCTTCGTGTTCCCCTCCTCATCAACTTCTTCCCCAAATTCTGAGCACGGGAGGCCCCAGACCTGAGCCAGCTCCATTCCCGTCACCAGGTGCACAGCATCTCTTTGGTTAAAATCAACTCTAACCCTGGGGACCAGAGCTCACCCTCCCTCCCAGGTCCAGCACATGCCATCTCCTCCAGGAAGTCCCAACTCCACTGCATGCAGGACTGGACACTGCATTCTAGAACACTCCTGCCCAGGAGGGGCAGCTTGGGGCAGGCAGGACCCGGCAGGCAGCAGCACCATGATCACGCTCCTGCATGGCACAGGTGGCGGTCAGGTCAGGTCAGGCTTCTTTGCCTCACTACGTGTTACTTCTTAGTGCCCAAGCATCATTCCTGCAAACCACATGGTAATAATGTGGTCCTGGCCTCTTATCACAGCCCAGTCAGGCTGGGCAGATATGCCCTGCACATGTCACCCTAGATAGACCCTCTCCCACAGTCCCCACCAGTGGGGGCACTTCAAGGGGCTTGAAGTGGGGAGATGGCAGCCAGTGAAGGTCCAGGACTGTACCCCACTCCCACAGCTTGCCCTGCAGACCACAGGCAGTCCCTTTCATTCCCAAATGGGCAGCTTGGACAAGTTCATGACGACCCAGGACCAGCAGGGCACAGCCACACAGACTGGTAGTGGGGGATGAACTCCGAGCTGGCCCCCAGCGGCTGGCAGGAGCAAGGGCTCCTAAGACCATGCCTGGCACATGGACCCAGAAAAGGCTGGAGGAAGTAAGGGTCCCTCCCTGGCCCTGTTCCCCAGGGTGTGCAGCAATGGGGTGGACAGGTGGCAAGGCTTGGGAGGCTCCAGGATGCTGCTCTGTGTCCAACAAGGACCCAGGCAGAAACAGGCCTCTGCCCTACTCCCTGAGGACACTGGCCCAGGTGCCCATCCCTCCTAGCCGGCTGGGGTTTGTGTGGATAGTCGTGTTATTTAGATAGGATGTTGGTTTAATTCCCTTCATTACAGACTCCCAGGGCTGTAATTTTTTTCTCCATCCCCACAGCACGCTCCACGCACATCAAGCCCCTTGCACCTTTATTGCCAGTGCTGCCCCGGCCCGCGTTATCAGCCCCACACATGCAGCCCTCTCCGCCCGCCATCCAGAGGTCACTTCTAATGACTAATCGATCTCATTAGCTTTCCTAATTAAAAACTTTACTACCGCAATGGAAGACAAACTGCAGAAAAACTGCTGGCATCATATGTGAATGGGATATGAGCCCATCCATCAGCAGGGTTCCAGCTCCTGCACACGGCACCATGCCCTCAGGCCGGAGGCCAGATGGGGCGCCCTCGGGCATCCCAAGAGCCGTGCTGTGTACCAAGCACCACATGCCAATGACGCGCTGTCAGGAGGGCGGCCGTTTCGGCTGGGCCCGGCCATCGGGGGCCCAGGAGTCTGGTCCCACCCCCAGCAGAGCTGCTCCGACTGCAGAGCCTGGCCCTGCCCACCCAGCTTGCTCTCCTCGGACAATTCCAACACAGATGGCTGATCTGATCAGATGGAGGTCGCGGCCTTGCTCTGTTTTATGCAGAGCAGGAGTTGAGGGAGAGTTCAGATTTTTATGGAACTTCAAAGGGAAATAACTAGGAAGAAAATGAGTTGCTAATTTCACAATTGGTTAATGAATAAGATGAAACTAGAATTACTACTCCATGCAAAGAACTGCCTGAGGCTGCCATGAAGTAGAGAAGGATGCTCCCTCATCCCACTGTCCATCCCGCCAGGCCAAGACGAGCGTCCCGTGCAGCCGTCCAGCTGTCTGTCCAGCTCCCAGGCTGCCGACGGGAAGAGGACCAGCTCCATCAGGGAGGGCCTCACCCATCGACTGGGGTGTAGACCCAGAAGGCCTCTGGCTGTGCCCCAGGCCAGCATCCACCAGCCCCTGGGCCTCATCCACGGTGACGACAGAGATGGAAGCACCAGGTCCTCCAGAACAGCAGGACCAGGTGCAGACGAGCCCAGCACCAAGTCAGCAAAACTGTCACCACTGGGCTGCTGGTCCAAGAAGTACCCTGGTTCTAGAAGCCCCTTCCCAAAGCCTCCGAAGCCTTCATCACAGCTGGGGAGTGGGGACGGTTGAGATGAAGGCCAAAGACTGGCACAGAATTTTCTGGAATTGACCACAGCCACCCCCACACCAGCAGACAGGACAGCATGGGGCCCACAAAGGGATGATGTTGACCTGCCCAACAGACATCTAGCACCACACCAAGTTCCCCAGATGAGTGGCAGCAGAGAGCAGCCAGGATGGACCACGCCCACGGACAGACCTGGGGCAACCTAGACCCTGCGTGCAAGGAGAGTGGGCAGGGAAGGGGCCAGTCCAGATGCAGCCCCCGGCCACTGCCGAGCTGCCCAGGGAAACGGATGGCTGCAAGCCAAGGACACTGTGCCCAGAGAGGCCCCCGTCCCTCATTCCTGGCGATTCCACTTCTGTGCATTGCCTGACGCACTTTTTATAATCAAGCCCTGACACCTCCGTGCCCTATGCCCTTCCCTGACTAAAGGCAGCGTGCACATCTGCAAACCCACTTCCGGTGCCTGTGATCCGGGTCCATGTCTTTCCAGTCCTGCTGCAGCCTTTGAGGTGGTGCCAACTCTGTGCCGGCCCAGGTCTCCAGCCCCGCTGCCCTGAGCATGAGGCAGGAGGGGCCGGGCAGCAGCACAGACTGGGAATGGCACCCTTGGGCAGGGCTGTGAGTGCCCCGCAGGCAAGCAGGACACAGCCCAGAGAGAGGGCGGAAGGCCCAGTACGGTCCCTAGAAACGGAGTTCACCCGGCGCCCTGACACAGCTCCAGTCACACGCCCCACTCCACTCACTGGCCTCTTCCCTCACCGGCCCAGGGCTCAGGGGTTGTGTCTTCAGCCGCACAGCCGCGAGAGGGCGCCAAGGACAAGGTAACATCTCCTCCCAGAGAGCAGAGTTCCCACGATTAATCGCCTAATTAGAGCTGTGATTACAACAGAGAGTGCTCAGTGGTGTGGGGAGCTACGCACAGCGGGCGGGACCCCTGGAAGTGCCCCTCCAGGAGAGCTGAGCCTGCCTGGAAGGAGCAGAGCCCGGGGTTCCGGATAGAGGAGACAGCAGGGCACAGGCCCAGGGCTGGAGGAGTGGGGGCTGCAAGAGGCCAGGACAGCCTGGGCAGCAGGTACCCAGGCGCTGCTGGGCAAGTCGAAGGGTGGGGGAGAGCTGGGAGTGATGGGAGTCAGGGCCAGGCCCACCCACCGCTGCTACATGGCTGGCACCACACTCGCATCTGCAACCTCAGCTGGCTCCACAGCCTCTGGCACCATGCTGCCCTCAGGAAGCACCTGCCCAGCACAGGTCTCACCTTCCACCCCTGCAGGCCCAGCTCAAAGGCCCTCACACACCCAACTCTCCCAACTAGGCTAGGAGAGTGCTAAGAGGAAAAGGCAGGGGAGCAGGGGGAGCCCAAGGGAAGGAGACAGGCAAGATCCAGGAGGGCTGGCAAGGCGGGGGGGGCCAGGTGCCCCATCTCCTCTGCTGCAGCCCCCACCAAGGCTGTTGCACACCCAGCACAGGCCCTACGCTGGAGACTCAAGCTCACAGAGCCCCAACAGGCAGCGTCCCTGACAGCGGCTGAGCATGCTCTTTGAGAAACAACCATGAAAACTCCGACAGAGCATGTGGCCCATGTCCCCAAGGGTCCCAGGCTTTTGCATTTCAGACCGTGACGTATGTCTGTGCTGGGTGGGAGGCGGCATCCACAGAACTGTCTGTCTCTTTAAGGGCAGCTCAGGCAACAGCTTTCACTGTTGCTGGGGCAGGAGGCTCTGCCCATCATGAGCAGAGATGCCCTTCCCTGCGTAGCCAGGCCTAGTCTGGGGCACCTCCTGGAAGGCAACTGGGCCTCAGCAGCTCCTAACAGCCCTCACTGAGGCTGGCAGGGGTGGACAGGGTGGAGGCTAAGGTGCAGGGCTATGGAGCAGCTAAAACCCAGCCTGGCCCCTGACCAGAACAGCTCGCCAGGGCCTGCACACAAGAGCCTCTCCACCAGGCCCTGTCTAAAGTCAGCAGAGTCTGAGTTCAGCAGGCCCTCCCCACCAGGCCCTTTCTGAAGCTGCCCAGTCACCACCTTAAGAGCCTGGTGCTCACCCGTGGCACTTCTATGTGCCTGGTCCTGAAGGTGGCAAGGCCAAGGCTACATTGGGGGTGACATTGACTCTGGCCTCTAAGGAGGGGTGGCCAGGCCCTAGGGGCCATAAGGAGGAGCAGCTCCCCCAAGGCCCACCATGTACAAGGGGCAGTGAAGTCAAACAGAGGGCCTGTGGTACTCAAGTGCCACAGTGAGGTCCACAGGAGACTGCCCTCTTCCCCAGGAACCTCAGGCCGTGGGTCCCCTCCACTCCCACCCGGGCTGCCACTGCAGGCCCCACCCTGGCCCCACTGGGGCCCTTGTATCCCCAGTGTCTGTAGCATCCACAGTGGAGCCAGTCTGGAGCCACCGGCTCACCTAGGCTGCCTCATAGTGTCCACTCAGTGGTACCACACAGCAAGCGTGAACGTGCCAGGACATGCAAGTGCACCCAGGAGCACACGCAGAGAGTCACATGCACACATGCGTGAGAACATGTGTGGTCATTCTGCTCTGGTGGCTCTAGCCCCTAGCAGCCAGGACAGGGCTGGGCTGCTCACCCCACAAACCTGTACCCTGCCCTCACTCCCCTCAGGCCCTGGAGTTTTATGCCCAGTCAGGCGGTGCGGGGGCCGGGCATTGTGCTCCCTATTCCAGGCTCAGAGGGAACAGTAGCTCCAACATGGCCCAGCCCAGGAGCTGGGCTCACTGCCTGGACGTGCATCTGCAAGACCAACAAACTAATTCCTACCGGCACCCGGTGAAGTGGGACTGCACGGCCACTCTCCAAGGCCACTGTCCAAGGCAAGACAGGAAAGGCCTCCTTGGTTTTTTGTCTGTTTCTCTCTGCCCTCCTCAGTCCCCTTTCTGTCTGGCCCATGTGCAGCTAGGCCTGCCTACTGCATCTGCTGTGGTCCTGTATGTCTGCTCCCATAGGGTGAGGCTTGTGCCCGGCCCAGTGCCCCCACCATCCTGCAGACACATGCCCCTCCCCTGGATGCTGGGGGCTCAGGGACCCTGCTCTGCCCTGCTCCCACTGTCTAGACTCACCAGTCCCTACCGCTGGGTTCCAAGAAACATGAGGATCAGTATCTGGGGCCCAGGCCTGCTATGGGGCTCCCACCCCGTCCCCAATCCAGAAGCCCAGCCTCTGCTCTTCTGCTCCCCAACCACACTCGGGCAGTTCCCAGCTGCTTTTCTCATCCAGACACCGAGAAAGGCAGGACAGAGTCAGCCTGCGCTGCAGCCACGCTCCCCTGCCTGCAACGCCTCAGCTCTCGATCACGCCAGCCAGGCAGGTCAACGGCAGGGCCCCTGGGGCACAGTGAGAGGCTGCGGTGATTAGTACTGATGAGCACACGACCTCAGCTGGTCATGCGTGACACCAGCTTCCTACAGACGGCACTGGCAGGCTGCGGGAACCCTGAAGTTGTGCAGAAAAGTGGAATCCAAGCGGGCACCACGGGAAGCTCAGCCTCTCCCACCCGAACAGGCCTCCCAGGCCCCTCCACTGTTTGGAGGGAAAGACCCAGGTAGGACTCCTGCCTGATTCTAGCCAGCTCAAATAGAGTGTCCCCACCATGAGAAGGGAGGTGCCTCTGCCCCTCCTGGCCACCACACAGAACCACAATGCCATCCATGTCAGCTGAGGACACCTCACCCCCTCGGCCTGCATGTGGAAATGTGGCTGAAGCCTAGAGGATAACAGTTGCCCACGATGCCGTCGGATGTCACAGCTGGGCCAGGCAGGTGCTGGGCCAAGGAGCCTCTGCGGGCACCTTTGGGGGGCATGGAGCCTGGAAACACCGGCACAGGCACTCCACCTGTCCCCGAAAACGGTTGCAAACACGGGCCACCCCCACCTCCATCCTTGAAGACGGCTGGAAACAGAGGCACAGGTGCTCCACCTCCGTCCCTGAAGACCGCTGGAAACACCAGCCACCTCCACCTATGCACCAGGGCCACCGTCCATGTGGGCAGACCCCTGGCTGTGCAGGCACAGGCTCACTGCCCGTCTGAAGCCAGCCCCAGGGGTTACCCACACTCAGCAACCTGGCATCTGGCCAGCCCCGCTGGCTCCAGCCTAGGCCCCACAGGTGCAGGGAGTGTGCAGGTGACATGGCTGGGCCCTCTGCCCCACCAGCCCTCCCCTTGCATGCGTGCTGCAGGCCCGTCCATTTCTCTAAATGAGCCTCAATGGCAGTCGAGGCAGGGGGTGCCTGGTGAGTGCCCCACCCCCACATTGGCGCGGCAGGAGCTGCCAGGACCGCGCTCTAACAAGCTTCAGATGTGGGATGACTAGAACCACAAAGTATGAATTTTTATGAGTCTAATAAATCACTCCACTTTTCTTGTGCGTGATAGCTCCCAGGACCTCGAGCGCTGCAGATGGAGGGCAGGAGCCCCTGTGTGTGGTGGTGGTGGCCGGGAGCAGGGCCATGGGGCTGTGGGGCCCTCCTGAGCACCCTCAAAGCCTCTGGCCCTGCACCTGAGGCTGCTCAGCAGGGTGGAGAGCAGAGGCCTGCCAGGCGCTGCCTTTAGGCCCTCCCTGCCAGAATCCCGCATTGGCAGAAAAACTTGCCCCAAAGCCTCATCAGCACGAAAGGAAACTTTGCAGCTATACACACACACACACTCACTCTCATGCACAAACTCACCCTACAACAGAGAAGGCAGAGGACCCCAGCCCTGGGAGAGGAGGCACAGGTGCATCCGGCCTGTCCTGGAATGCTGGTCCCCAGCACCTCCCTAGGTGGGCAGCACGTGACTGACCTCACCAGTGGATGGCCCCTCAGCCACAGCCCCGTGGGACCCAGGGATTCATCTTTGACAAACATTTACGGATTATCAAATCACAACAGCAGCCCGACAGGACCATAAGTCACCCTAAGCAGCTGTCCGCGGTGCAGTCTGAGGAGTTTGGGCAGCTCGGTGATGACAAATGACCGCTGTCAGCCACCCTGTCCCCCTGTGTGGGATCCGTGCTCTCTGTTGTTCCACACTACCTGGTGTTTAATGACAACACTGTCAGCCCGAGACGCAGCACCACCGAAGCTGCCACTGCCGCAACTGTCAGAGCCCTATTAAAGGGAAGATTGAGACCCTACTCTTCTTAAAGTCACTCAAGCAACACAAGCTGCTAGTTCCTGTAATTATTGTGCGCCAGCCATCGATCGCACGCCGACACCTGACCCGTCTGTATGAAATGGGAGTAGTTTGCTCCTTGACAGTCGCTATAGATTGTGGAGGGTGGGGCCTCCTCCCCTCTTCCCACTGCTCTACCAGCCTCAGGTGCAGGGGAAGAGAGGGAAAAAGCAGTGCCACCCACCCCTGGAACCCACCACAGTCCCTGAGCCAAGGGGGCCTCCCTGCCCTCCACAGCTGGAGGGGATGGTGTAGCAGGCAGCTAAGGGGGTTCTCAAAAAGGCTGAACACAGGACAGGCCTTGGGCAGGGCAGAGGAGCAGAAGGAAACAGGACCAAGCTGGGCCTGCACCCCAGGCTGTACTCTGAGCAGGTGTGGTAGGCTCGGGGCAGGCAGGCTACAGTGAGGGACAGCTGGGCTTGGGCCCAGCCAAGTGTGCACCCAGCCTCGACCCCCACTTCACAAAGAAGGGGACCAGAGCCCACGGTGCATGCTTCGTGAACCATGTCCCCCAAGCTCTCATCACCAGCCTGCAGCCCCAGCTTGCCTGGAGAGAGCCTGTGTGCCCAGGACCCAGGCCTATGGCTCACCTGCTCCCCATCTGACCGTTGGGCCCTAAGGGGCACCTGGGATGAACCCTTCCCAGGGCTGGGAGCTCTGACAGGATTGAGAATGCCTCTTCAGCTTGTCTCTGCTTTGACCCTGCTCCCACCTGCCCCACACACCTTACTGGGGGCACCCAGGTACTTGAGGGCGAAAGAGCAGCTCCCAGAGGACAGACCTGCTCAGGGCCAGGACAGCAGCTCCAGGCTCTGAGTGAGCCACAGCCGAGCCCTGAGGCCCTGCCCACCACATCTCAAGGGACAGGACCTACAGGCAGCCACTCAGCACAGCCTCAGGTCTCCCAGTCCACAGGACCTGGCCTTCTGCATGAGCGCCATGCCCTTGTGCTGCGGGAGAGGCTGGTGCTGCAGGCCAGTGGGCAGCTCCTGGGCCAGCATGGCCTAGCGCAGTCAGGCTCCCGTCTCAGGGAACCAGGTGATTCCACTGGACAGCCTGGGCTGGGAATGGCCTCAGCCTAACACAGGGAGTTCCAGGCCCTTCCCTCCCAGCCCACCTGAACTTCACACAGCTGGGCCTGGCTGGATCCCGAGGTCAGTAAAACAGATCTGGGGCTAAGTGGCTGCCAGGCAGCACGGAGACCCAGCTCCACCATGCGGCACAGGCTTCTCTCAGGAACCCTCCTCTGCTACCTCTAAGCACAGCCTGAGAAAGACTCTTTGAAGAGAGCCCTGGCAACACCCTCTACAGAAAGCAGCAGTCCTGACAGAAACCGCATGTCCCACTCAGAAGCCACAGGCTGCTGGGACCCCATGCCACACGCCGCTCTTCTCTGGGCCACTCGTGGCCTTTCTGATGGCTGCAGGACAGTGGGCAGGCCACAGAGGGGAGGCCCTAGGTGCCTGGCACCATGTGTGTCCCGAGGGCCTCCTCCAGGGCTGGTCTTGACAGCACAGCACCAGGGCCAGGCCCACCGAGGCTGGAGATGGTGCGTGGGAGCCACAACCGCAGTCTCAGAAGCACTGGCTCACCTGCATGTGCTCCCTCTGGCATACACACGTGCAACTGGGGACCCTGAGAAGGCAGCAAGGGGCTCCCCCGCCCTCAACCCACCCAACGGGGGCCACAGGGGGAAGGCACAGAGGCTCCCCGGGCCTTGGCTACAGTGGCAGCAGCCCGGCAGACAGCCCTTACCTTTTCAGGAGGCCCATCTCCGTTCCTCTGGAACCTCCATTCCCACGCACAAAGTGCAGCCCCAGTAGCAATGCCTACCTCCCAGCGATGCCTCCCAGTGCACAGTGAACAAGGGGGCCTGTGGAGCTGAGGCCAGGCCAGGGTGCAGCAGGCACTACCCCAGCCTCCCCAGAAAGAGGACTCGATGGCCCTCTGAAGGACAAGGGAAGGGAGGCAGCGAGTGTGCTGAGGGCCGACAGGGGGCAGTGGGGCACAGGGCCGGACAGGCAGTGGCCCAGTATTTGCATCAGGGCAGGAGCCGGGAGACAGGCTGCAGACAGGCCCCGCACCAGCTCCACTCCCCTAACTACACTCCAGCCTTCGGGGCCAGGCAGGGAAGGCGAGGGTGATAAGTACCAGGCCAGTGCCAACCTCTGGCCTTCAGGGTGCCAGACCACAGTGCAGTGGGCGGGACCTGGGGTCGTAAGCCCATCTTTCAGTAAGATGGGCTCGTGTCTTGAAAGCACAAAGGTTGAGAATGACTAAGCCCCACATTTCTCATTACCCCAGGTCTGAGCACCCCATATCACAGCTGCAGAAACCGAGGCTCAGACTGCGGAGGCGAGCCCCAAATGCGGGCAGGATCTGACCAGCGGGCACGTGTGCTCACACAGCGCCCACACAAGGACAGGTGAGCATGCGGCGCTGTGTGTGTGCACGTGAACCACAGCGGTTCACACAGCAGCACCGGGCAAGTGGCCGGCCTCACCTTTCACAGCCATAGGTCCCACGGGCAGGCCACCTAGGGACAACAGTCTGACCAGGCCCTGGGGCAGCCAAGGCCACCACTCCATCCCATGCACAGGACTCATCACCAGCCCAAAGGCTGCACCGCAGGGGACACATGACACCAGGGCCCAGAGGGCCCTGCCTGTGGGAAGCCACGGCCCAGCACCTCTGAGCCAGACAGTATCACAGCGGAGCTACAGTCAGCCCCACGCCATCCCAGCAGACGCAAACAACCCCCTAGCCTGCCCAAGGCGGCCCCCCAGGCCTGGCAGGACTGGAACACCACTGCTTGCCCCACCCCCTCTTCAGCCCCAGGGTCCCACACGAAGGCACAATGGAGCTGGGTGGGCTTCTCTGGGGTCCAAAGAGGGGCCCTGGCAGGAGGCAGGAGCAGTGGGGGTGCCCAGAGCTCTGCACAGCAGCCCCACTCCCGGACACACTGCCAGCATCATGAAAACGCTGCCCAGGGGCCGCCATGAGGAAGAGGCAGGTGGGGTCTCCTCCTCAACAGAACACAGAGGCGGCTGAGAGGGCAGGCTGGGCACAGGCTCACCTTCACAGCCCTGACTTGGGAGGAGGTAAGACCACCCTTCCGGGGTCACCCCAGCCACTCATGTGGTGGGAGGGGCAGCTGAGGCCGCAGGGAAGGCCAGGGGGCGGTGGAGCCAATGGCCAGCTGCCCACCCTGTGCCCCACCCAGCCCTTCAAGCAGGTTGAAGTACTGCTTCAACCTCCCAGGCCCACACAGTGGAAACCGGCTGGGAAGCACTGGGGTGCAGGTCAGGGATCTGCCACAGTGTGCTGGTTTCAGGGGGACCCACCCAGACACGCCCAGATTACCCAGCCCTGTAAGGAGCTGAGCTTTGCATCCTTAAACCCTCGAGCAGAGCCCAGGCTGAGCTGTTTCCATTTCCCACTCGGTTCCAGGCCTTTCCATCTTTTGTGGGTATCCACCCCGAGACATCGCAGATCCCAGCTGGCAGGCACTGCCCATTCACAGGGCTGCGGGGCTAAACCTCACAGCATCCTTGGGCAGAACATCTAATTTCCCACTGAGGGGCAGCTCACTGTGCCCACCAGGGCCCACCCCAGCCCAGGAGCTAGGCAGGAGCCTCCCCCTCCCTGCCCTCATCCTCTGGCCTTGTTGGCTGGGAACTATGACCTCTGCCCAGCAGTGGCCCCATGGCTAGGTTTCTGGCCTGAACTCCCAGAGAGGGCATCAGGTTCACAGCAGTAAGGTTTTCTGGCATACAGGCAGACTACCTACCAAGCCCACTGGGTTCTCAGTGCAAACAGCTGGCCTAGGACATGGAAACAGACCTGGGGCAGGGTGAGCCCAGACCCACCACAGCCCCTGCCCAGTCCAGAGGGTTCTCAAGAAGAAAACCATGGCCTGGCAGCCTGGCTCCTCCCAAGAGGCCTTTGCCAGTAAGTCAAGGCAAGGAACCTGGAGACATGGGGTGGAGGCACTGGCCGAGGTCACGGGGCTACTGAGCACACTGAGACCCAGGCCTCGAGAATGCAGACACGTGGTATGGAGCCTCGAAGCTCTGATGGGACTGACCCCGCCCTCCACCCAGTGGGACCTCCTCCCAGGCCTTGAGAGCTCCTCAAGTCCTGCTGCCCCATTGGGCAGGAAGGGACCACCAACGGCCCTACTCCCAGCACTATGTCCACCTCTGGGGAGCTCCCAGCAGGCCAGGGGACTGGCTGTGGGCAGGAAGCTCAGGCTGGAGCAGCTCCAGGCCTCCTGCACACGGGGCATCTGCTATCTGTGTTTTCAAAGGGCCCAGAAACAAGCCACACCTGCAGCCATCCCCCCAGCCCCACCCAGGCACCCACTGGAGCAGGCAGGAGGTGGGATGGGCACGGAGGACGGCCTGGGAGGCCAGACCTATCCAAGCATCCTCCCTGCACCGCCTCACTGCATTCTCACACCACAGCAGTGAGGCCAGGACACGAGCCCCACTTCTTACCAGTACATCTGCCTGGGGCTCTCAGAGCCTGAGCCCCCCACAAGGGGTCCCCAGGAAGAATGTAAACTGGGCACACATGCATCTTTTGGGGGTGCTGGAACAGGAGGGAGGGTTTTTCTGTTCCCCGCCCCCCACCCCACCCATGCAGCCCCAGCCTCTGGCCACAGAGGGGACATCAACGGGCACAGCTGCCATGCGGGTTCTCCCTGCTGGGAGCTCAGGGGATCCCCACGAAGTGCCCTCTGTGGAGGGTCATAATGGAAGGGGTATGCCTGCCCAGGTGTGTGTCTGGGGTCCCTCTACTGCTGGCCACCCTGTAAGCATGTGGCCTGGCGTTGAACCCATTGAGGCCTGGTCCTCTGCCGGCCTTCCCACAGGATCCAAGTTTACCCCTCAAATAGAACCTGATGACCTGTGGCCTCAGCAGAGCCTGGCTCGCTGCAGATGTCACTGCGGCTCCTGACAAGCCTTTATTACATGGGCCACACACAACCCTGTGGGCTGCAGCACCGCACAGCACAGAAGACTCCCTGACCTGACTACAGACCTATCTCCTCCAGCTCATTAGAAATGTATTGGAAGCCAGGCGCGGTGGCTCACGCCTGCAATCCCAGCACTGTGGGAGGCCAAGGCAGGTAGACTACAAGGTCAGGAAATCGAGACCATCCTGGCCAACATGGTGAAACCCCATCTCTAGTAAAAACACAAAAAAATTAGCCGAGTACGGTGGCACACATCTGTAATCCCAGCTACTCCAGAGGCTGAGGCAGGAGAATTGCTTGAACCCAGGAGGCGGAGACTTCAGTCAGCTAAGATCACACCACTGCACACAGCCTGGGCAACAGTACGAGATTCTGTCTCAAAAAAAAAAATGTATTGGAAGCCAGATGCCGTGGCTCACACCTGTAATCCCAGCACTTTGAGAGGCCGAGGCAGGAGGATTACCTGAGGTCAGGAGTTCAAAACCAGGGATGGGCCCTGCAGCAACGTGGCCAGCAGAGAGCAGACCCTGTTGGGCTCTGAGCCCATTCCTCAGCCCTCCCCACAATTGCCACAGGTGGGGATGCCATCCCAGAGGCCACAGCTACTGAGTCCAGTCTATGATCCCAGGCCCTAGGGGAGAACTCCCCAGGGGTTGAGGCTAAGAGTCCCAGAGCCCCTGATGTGCCATGCTCTGCCAGGAGCCATGCCACCACAAGTGCAGGGCAGCCTCAGTACTTCATACCTGACTACGCTGGCCAGGCACCCAGCTGAGGGTCCCAGAGTTCACTGCCCGCTGGCCTGCCTCAAAGAAACCCTGGCTGAGGCCGCAGCCCCAGAGCCAGCCCAACCCTATCACACTAGCAGCAGGCAAGCTGTACAAGGGTGGGTCAAGGAAGGGCTAGTAGCAGCTGGCCCTGGCCCGGGGAGAGGAGACTGGCCCGTGAGCTCCAGGCACACACCTGACACCTGCGCCTGGGCAGCGCCTCTGAGGCAAAGCAGGGTGAGCAGTGCTGTGCTGCATTGCTGGCTTCCCTGCACTGGTGGCTGCGTGGCCCTGGCCTTCAGCTCCCTGGAGGAAGAGGATCGAGAGGAACAGGGAGGGCAGTTGAATCTTCTGCCCACAAGACCCCACAGCAGGGGAACTTCCAGCCTCCCCAAGCCCATGCTCTGTGTCCACACTGTGCAGACCAGCCAGCAGCAGAAGCAGACACAGACCACGCCAGCCCCTGGCCTGGATGCACATTGTTGCCAGCCTCTGCGTCAAAGGCACCAGAAGGGAACTTGGGGGCCTGGGGCTGATCTCCGAGACCAGGGCTCCATAACAGACACTCAAGCAAACCAACAGAGAACTTGACACTTAATGCCCAAAAGCTGCCAAATTTGCAGTCACCATATCTAGCTATAGATTTCCTCTGAAATTCCACCTACTCTGTCAGCCCTGAGAAGGCTTGGGCCATGCAGAGTCACGGCTGGGCATCTCCAGCTGGGCCAGATGCAGCCATGGCACTTTCTTGGCTTCTCCTGGCCTGGGCGACACCTCACAGCAGGGCTCTGCCTGGCCTGAGGCTCCTTCAGGAGCTGGTGACAGTGCCAGCCTCCTGCTGAGTGATGGCTCCTGACAGCAGGATCAGTACAGCCTTGGAGAGCCACGGGTGAGGGATGAGAAAGGAGGCCCTGAGGGGTGGCGGGTGGTGCAGGCTCCTCTTCAGGATTCCCATGGCTGTCTAGAAGCCCTAGCAGCGGAAAAGGAACACGTGGCCCAGCCCTTTCCAGAACAGCTGGACCCACAGACTAGACTCTGTGTGCCTCCCAACGCAGAGCCACCCAAGGGACCCCACAGCACAGAAAGGGAGGTCTCAGCTGTGAGAGGAGCATCTCTGGGGCCCATGTGAGGGGGCTCCTTGCATGTCGCCCTGCTCCCATGAGGACACGGACCAGAGGCTGCAGTCACTGGGCTCAGTCCTGGAAAGGGGGGCTCCAATCAAGGGTGCTACAGACAGCCCCGGTCTTCCTGCTACACCTTCCCACATGCCTCTCTACAGGGAGTACGGCTCGATAGCCAGCTGGGATTCCGCCACCCAGTACACACGCAGTGACCAGAGCTGGCCATGCGCTGCAACAGATGTGTACCAAGGGACAAGAGGACAGGGAACCGGCCAGGCTGGGGGTAGGGGGTGGGCAGTGCTTCGGCGCCACCCTCCCAGGAGGCCTCCCCACCCATCTGTATGCCACACCTGCCACACAACCCCAAGTCTGCCATCGGCCTAGGCCTGGCACTGGCCCCATTTCAGTGGCATTTGCCTGTGGCTAGCCCAGAGCCCAGGGGGCTAGTATACCCACTGAAGGTGTAGGAGGCCCGGAGAATCCCCACAGCCACCACAGTTCAAATCCACCCAGAGCCACATCGAAACCCACGCTAGGGTGCAGGCTGCTGCCCCAATGGGGCCACAGAGGGCACTGACTTCAGTGGGGTCCAGTGAGAGAGACCCTGGCCGGACATTCTTTGTCTGCAAGAGCCCAGCACCTCCCACCAAGAGCCACAGCGGTGCCGTCAGGGCCTTGCCAGACTGGCCCACCAGCCACAGTCCCAGCATAACACCAGAGCTTGGTGGATGCCCCGAAGGGCAGGGTCAGCTCTGGGGGATGAGTGGCAGGAAGACCAGATGCCCGTGGGCAGGAGACACTGGGCTGAGGCTGCTCCCTCTCCCAGACCTGCTGGTGCTGAGCAGGAAACCCCTCGGGGAAGCAGGACTTCCTTCCCATCAGGACCCCGCCCAGCATGCATTTGAACTTCGTGCAGGGGGAACAACCAGTGGGGATCACGAGGGTCCCAGCCGATGCCCAAGTCCACGTGGACTCTGACCACACCCAGCACTGCCACCAGCCGGCGGTGCCACAGCAGTGCCCTCAGGCAAGGTTCAAGTTGGAGAGACAGAGGAGGCTGGCAGGGACCACTTATGGGCAGCAGATGGGGTGCAGGATGCTACAGCCCCAGCAGGAGCCTAGACGGGGGCCCGACAACATCCTAACCCTATGCAGAGATAGGGCCAAATCCCAGAAGCCACAGGCTGCATTCATCCCCAGCAGGAGGCCACCTCAGCACCCAGAGCCACACTCCTCCCCATCCCTTCAACAGAAGGCTGGCTGAGGCTGGCAGGGCCATAACCCCTGTTCCCCAGGTGGGAGAACCGAGCACTGGTGAAAAGACACTGCCAGGAGGCAAGCGGGGGGCGGGCACACTGGCCATGCTGGAGACAGACCCCTGAGAGGCCGCCCACAGAAGAGCACAGGCGGGCAGAGTGGGAGGAGGACCAGGCCAGCAGACATGGTCATGGAGACAGCCGTGGGCCATGTGCCCCAGCCACCTGAGCACTTGGCAGCATGCCCCTGGCTGCCAGGTGAGGGTCGGCAGGTGGCGGGGCTCATGCAGCCCCAACACAGGTGGCAGCAGAGCCTGTGTCCTGAACCCCAGTGCCTACTGCCCGGTGGGCTCCTGAGAGAGGCCGCCAGGGTGAGAGGGACCCGCCTGGGCTCTCGGGCAGGTGTCCTGCACTCAACTCAAAGTCTGCCAGGACACATGATTGGGGGATGTGCCAGATCTGGGATGGGAGGAGAGTGACAATCCATTCAACAAAAGGAGCAGCCCATGCTGTCCCAGCCTGGGGACCCAGGGACCTGCAGTAGTGTGAGTTCTGGCTCTCCTGAGAATGCCACCCTGACCAGGCAGCCCAGGTGTTCAGCTCTGCGCCCACAGACCGATGCAGCACCACCACAGTGTGTGGTGAGCACCACACACTCAATCCCACACCAGTTCCATGGAGGCCTCCAGCATGGCTGATAATTTATGCAATATTCAAGGATCGCTGTGGATGCCTTTCCTGAAGCCTAATTCAGCATTTTCTTTTTTCCTTATGAAAGCAGGACTCCAGATGTAACTGCTCTCATGCCCTTTCACGGGGTTCACCAGAGTAAAATCGAACAGCCCAGCTGCACACAGCAAGTGATGGTAACCCCAGAGGCGCCAGGCAGAGCCTCCCAGGTGGCCAATGCTGGCCGCCAGCACAGCCCAGCAGGAACACCACGCCGGGGACAGCACCCAAAGGCACCACTCAGCCCCACAGCAACAACTCTCGACCCCATTCGCAGATACGGAACCAAGCACCAGCAAGGAGAACAGACGGATGGGACCCAAAGTCTCCTGCCAGGCCATGCCTGCACCACGCCTGGGGGCTCATAACCCTCCTCCTGGCGTCCAGCAAAGATCGAGGCCACGAGCACCAGATTCGGGGCTCACTCATTGGGTCTCTGAGTGCTGCTGCCGACCTTCAGCAGCCTGCGTGTCTCAAAGGGGCAGGACAGTCTCTGGGCAGGGAGCCCTGTGACTTTTCCTCCTGGTGGGCAGCCTCTGCCAGGCCCTCACCCCACAGTTGCCCACTGAGTGTGGTGACTGTCCTGCACACAGGGCAGCCAGGGTGCTCCCCAAAGGGCCTTCCTAACAGGCAGGATGGACAATACACAGCAATTCCTGCAATCAGAAACAGGCAGGAGGAAGGAATGCCCCTGGTGGCGGAGCGAGGAGCTGGCCTGGGAAGGCAGACCATGGCCCACCTCACAGACCCTGAATGAGGGGAGCAAACTGCGCACACCTACGGATGGGGAGGGGCCTGGCCAGAGGGTGGGCCTGGTTGGAGTTAGGCAGGGCCTTCGAGAGGGGGCAGGGTCAGTTGAGAAAAAGCAGTTGGGTTTTTCCCACGCACCGGAATCCACAGGCTGTGGTGGCCACTGGGAGAAGCCGCTGGGGACAGAGGGGCAGAGGGGCCATCACACTCCCAAGCAGGTGCCTGCTCAATGACATCCCCAAAGTATCTGTGGCCAAACAGTGCAAAGCCACAGCATGGGCTGGGTGCAGAATCCAGCCAGGCCTCTGACACCAGGGCTGCCTGGCAAACCATCCCCTCCCCAAGGTACTGGGAGCCAACACAGAAAAGAGGACCCAAGGACACAGGGAGGGCCCTAGGGACCGCTGAGGACTCAAGAGGGGTCACAGCCCTCTGAACAGCCACCAAGGCAGGTCCTTCCGAGACCCAGCAGCCAGGAGGCAGCAGTCCAGGAACTGTCCCACCACAGTAGGGGAGACCCCACACAGGACTGGGCGGGCAGCCAGAGCCCTGGGGAGGCTGCCTTTGGTTTTGCCAGGGCAAGAGTGTTAGACCCAGTATCCAGGGAGCGCTGTGTGATCAAGGGACCCCAGCTCCTCAAGTCCACTCTGGGTCCTGGGCTGGGGGAGGCCATGACGACCACCTGGTAGCAGGGAGGGGCTGAGGGCCAACAGCTCACACAGGGTCTCCCCAGGCACTTTCTCAGAGAAACTAGGACTCATAAGCATCCGGGCTTATGAGGAATGGGCATCTGGGCCCCAGTAGACTCACCCAGGCAGGGCGGCCCTGGAACCTGGTGACACCAGCCAGAGGAGAGTCCAAGACCCAGGCCTGCCCTTGCTGCCAGTGACCCGGGGTGAGTGGAGACTCTGATTCTCCTCTGGGAGTGCTGACAGCAGTTCCTCCACACCCTGGGGCCAGCACAGCGGACTGAGGGACAGGTAGGAAACGCCCCTCATGTGTCCACCAAGCTCTGGGCCAGAGGCAGACGCCTGGCCTGGCTCCTGTCAAAGCCTGGGGTCAGCCTGGTTGTCCACATGAGTCCACTCTGCAAGCTGGGCCCTTTCTGTCCACCACAGGTGTCCCCAGGCCCTTCCAGGCCCACACGCTCACCCAACACGCTGGTGATGAGTCTGGAAAGGTGGCCACTTCCCAGGCAGGGCCCAAGGCTCATCCCAGGCCATAAGGGAAGGGGGCAGGCCACCGGCATGTGTCCACCATCCCAGGTGAATGAAGCAGAGGGCCCTCCCATCCCAGCAGATGACGACACCACGGCCCACCCACCTGCCACGACTTTTCATTGGCATAAAACAGCAGATGTTTCCATGTGGCTGGTAGGAGTCCCATCACCTCCTGCCACCAAGAAGCTCCCCAGCCTGGGCGCAGGGTGGTAGGTGGGAGAGCTGGCCTGGTCCGGAGTGTACAGCCTGGACAGCACCCTCTGCACAGACCGGCCAGGCTTAGGGCACCATGCCTGTCATCTCAGGGTGGCCGAGCACAGCGATGGGCCCCAGGAGGACACACCACGAAGCTGGCCCCACATCCCCCACACTGGATCTCATTCTGTCACGCAGGCTGGGGTGCAGTGGTACCAGAGTCACAGCTCACTATACCCTCGAACTCTCAGACCTAAGCAATCTTCTCACCTCAGCCTCCTAAGTAGCTGGGACTACAGGCATGTGCCACCACATCTGGCTAATTCTTGTGTTTTTTTGCAGAGATGGGGTTCTGCCATGTTGCCCAGGCTCTTGAGCCCCTGGGTTCAAGCAATCATCTGCCTCAGCCTCCCAAAGGGTTGGGATTCCAGGCATGAGCCTCCGTGCCTGGCCAGTGTCTCATATCCTCATTCCACGGCTGCCCACAGACCCATCCCCAGGAGAAAAGGGAAGGAAGAAACAGAAGGCAAGGGGCACACGGATAGCAGAGGGACAAACCCCCGGAATCTCCTGCCTGAGGCCAGCCGAGGTCTGACTCCAGGCCCAGAGGACTCTGAGTGCCGGAGAGGCAGGGAGTGGAGGAGAGGCACGGAAGAGTCAGGCTGGAACCTTCCTAACAGCCTCAGTCCCCAGGCATAAGCGGCCACACTGCTGCTGAACAATGCACTTTTGAATTCAATTAAAGCGATTATCTGCTGTGCCAAATAAATTGTGTACAGCATATATCCTGCGGCACTTTACACCTCCAGGCTCATTATTCCCTAACTGTTTCCTCCTGTTTATGCCTCTCAAATTAAATTGCTGATCATATGCGCCAAAATAAAAAATGAACGCACCTTGTCCTGAGAAAATTGATTCTCCCTTTTCCTGAACTGGCGATTGCCAGGTTTTATATACTCTGTTCTTGGTGATCATTAGTAATTCAATTTTCTTTTTATTAGCCCCCTTATCTGCTGAGCAATATAGTGGCAGGGCTGACCTCTTTCGCACGGGTAAATGTTTAAAATCTTTTCCCTGATTAATTTTGCCAGTTAAGAAAAAGAGGAGAAATGGCCCGGCTCTTAGCCATCACAATGAATAAAGCTTAATGTTGATTGTGATGGAATTTCTAATGCCAGGGAAATTGATTGAACGCAGCAATTATGCTGCAATAGTAACTCAGGGGAGATGGGATCGCTTTCTCCTGGCCGTAGCCTTTTGGTTATTTAAAATAATCCAATTTGCAAGGATAATTATGTATTAGCGTTTTATCTGCCACTTGAAATGAACAGGGGAGTTTCGATACTGGCCCAGCATTAGCAGGTTATTGCTGCAAATTACTTGATATCTGCTTTCTTTCACATAAAGAGGAAATTAGGCGATCAATTACCAAAAAAGGGTGGATAGAGGGGATAGGAGGGGCAAGTGTGCCCTCTGCTGGCCACTGGCAGCACAGCAGGGCTGCCTGGCAGCTTCCAGAAGCCCCGTCCCTAGTGCAGGAGCCCACAGGGCGGTCCCCGCTGGGCACTGGGACACTGCCGTCTCCTTAAGAGGAAAGGTGGAGCCGGAACTGAGCTTTTGCTGGGCAGAAAACGGGGAAAGAGAAAACTCCAAGCAGCCAAATGAAGGAGCAGACCCACCTGCTGGCCCCATCCACAGCCCACACAACAGCAGCATCCAGCAACGCCCCAGCTGATGGAGGCCTTGGCCACCCAGGAGGGCTGAGGGAGGGTCCGGGAAGAGCTCACTGGCTCTCCAGACACTGCAGCATTAAACGAAACAAAGCTGGGCCCTGCCCAGGAGCCCACCTGGCCGGGGCTGAGGATAGGCAGACCTCAGTTCTTAGGCAGACAGGGAGGGAGATGGTGGGCCTTGCAGGAGGGTACCTGAGGGACCCACGCAGCCACTTCCCAGGCCCCAGCCTCCCATCTCCTCAGCAGATGCCCTGGCCATGCCCATCTCCCCTGCGGCCAGCTAACTGAGTGGCCACGCCAAGGTAAGTGGCCAGGCTTGGCCTCTCACCTCCACACACTCCCTGCCCGCTTGAGAGCTTGTAGGCTCTACTCCTTGGCCTGGTGTCCACAGCCTTACACACAGGCCCTCCTGACTCACTGCCCACTCAGGCCAGACACCCTGGGGCCCTGGATCCTCCCCTCCCAGGGTCCTCCGCTGTACCTCCCTGGATTCCCAAGTAACCAGAACCAACCCCCTTTCCCTCCTGTGGCCTACAAGACCCTTTCCTGGGCCCTGGTCCTCTGCCTCGCTGGTTCCATCCCCTTCAAGCCACACTCCTAGACAGTGAACTGGCCCCACAGCCTCCCTGTGCTCCTGGAACACAGTAAGTTCGTTCCCACCTCCACGTCAGCCTGCAGAACTGAGCCCTGTTCCCTCCTCTCTGCTCAGGTCACCTCCTCAGAGAAGCCCTCCCATCTGGAGAGCACCTCTCTGCAGCTTGCCCAATGCTATGCCCCTGCCTGTTCCTCAGAAGGCATTTTCCACCTAGAAGCACCTTTCTGGCCAATGTACAAGCATTCTGGTGACAGCCTGTCTCCACCACTGGAAAGCATCTCCAGCCTCATCTTCTCCTCACCGTCACGCAGTATCCCCAGGAGCCAGGAGGCTGCCAGGCACAATGGCTCAACCACGCTTGCCAGATGGGCCACTGGTGGTCAAGTGAGTGAGATGCCTCCCCAGCCCTTCCTCACACAGGACCCTCTCCTCTCACTCCATGCAGTCATCATGCTGGTCTTTTTTCTTTTTCTTTGAGACAGAATCTTACACTGTCACCCAGGCTGAAGTGCAATGGCGTGATCTCGGCTCATTGCAATTCCCCTGACTCAGCCTCCCAAGTTCCAGGATTACAGGCGCTTGCCAGGACACCTGGCTAATTTTTGTATTTTTAGTAGAGACGGGGTTTCTCCATGTTGTCAAGGCTGGTCTTAAACTCCTGACCTCACATGATCCACCCACCTCGGCCTCCCCATGTGCTGGGATTACAGGCGTGAGCCACCACGCCCAGCCTCATGTTGGTCTTTTTTTTTCCTTTTCTTTTAAAATTCAGTCTCCATGGGAGGCCGAGGCGGGTGGATCACAAGGTCAAGAGATCAAGACCATCTTGGTCAACATGGTGAAACCCCATCTCTACTAAAAATACAAAAAATTAGCTGGGCATGGTGGTGCATGCCTATAATTCCAGCTACTCTGGAGGCTGAGGCAGGAGAACTGCCTGAACCCAGGAGGCGGAGTTGCGGTGAGCCGAGATCGCGCCATTGCACTCCAGCCTGGGCAACAAGAGCGAAACTCCATCTCAATAAATAAATAAATAAATAAATAAATAAATAAATTCAGTCTCCATAGAGACTGGCCAAAATTGCCAGTGCCGACTATATTTCAAGTTGTCATGGCAGGGTATTGGGAAAGTCTTCAATTAGCAATAATCGCACCTCAGATAAACCTCATAGGCTACAACGCTGTCCCTACGCAAAGCTTCCTGTTGGTCTTTAGGAGTGTGGCTGGGCCCAGTGGCTCACATCTGTAATCCCAGCACTTTAAGAGACTAAGGCAGAAGGATCACTTGAGCCCAGGAATTCAAGACAGGCTCTTACTATGTTGCCCAGCCTAGGACTATGTGCTGCAATATAGCAAGACCCTGTCCCTACAAAAAAATTAAAATTAGCCAGGCATAGTGACATGCACCTGTAGTCCCAGCTACTCAGCAGGCTCACTTGAGCCCAGGAGGGTGAGGCATGGCCAGGGCGTCTGTAGTGAGCCGTGACTGTACCACTGTACTCCAGCCTGGGAGAAAGCTGGAGGCCTCCTCAACCCTGCCTCCCCAAGTGAGGGGGGTACCGCTCACTGTCCACTTCCAGACCTAAGCCCCTTCTGGCCACCTCACTGTGGCCGCCAGGGACCCCGTGGGTTTTTGCTTGCTCCCTATCACCAGGATGACATTCACATGTGTCCTGGCATGCAGCAGGTGTCACCTAATGGGGACAGTCAACCAGCACCTCCCCAGCCTCACTTTCTCCTGTGCAGCACCCCCCACCACTGCATCACCCCATTCAGCCCTCTCTCTGGGACCCCACGCCCTGCCCTCCCATGGCAGCCCCCACACAGCTCTTGGCTCTGCCCAGGCCCCACTCCTTCCTGAGCCTTCTGAAGCCTCCCTAGATGATAGTACCCTTGGCTGGGTTTCTTTTTTTTCAAGACAGAGTCTCATTCTGTCGCCAGGCTGGAGTGCAGTGGTGCAATCTTGGCTCACTGCAACCTCCCAGACTCAAGCAGCTCTTGTGCCTCAGCCTCCCCAGTAGCTGAGATTACAGGTGTGTGCTGCCATGCCTGGCTAATTTTTGTATTTTTGGTAGACATGGGTTTTTTATTTATTTATTTATTATTGAGATGGAGTCTCACTCTGTGGCCAGGCTGAAGTGCAATGGCGCAATCTTGGCTCACCACAACCTCTACCTCCTGGGTTCAAGCAGTTCTCCTGCCTCAGCCTCCCAGGTAGCTGGGACTACAGGCACATGCCACCACACCCAGCTAATGTTTGTATTTATAGTAGAGGCGGGGTTTCACCATGTTGGCCAGGATGGTCTCAATTTTTTACCTCATGATCCGCCTGCCTCAAACTCCCAAAGTGCTGGGATTATAGGCATAAGCCAGCACGCCTGGCCAGAGATGGGGTTTTGTCACATTGGCCAAGCTGGTCTTGAACTCCTGGCCTCAAGTGATCCTCCCACTTTGGCCCCCTCAAAGAGCTGGGATTATAGGCGTGAGCAACCACTCCCAGCCTTGGCTGGATTTCTGAGCACCAGTTCCCAGTCAGCGTGCCCAGGTCAGAGCCTGCTCAATCCCCAATGCCCCACCTTCCCCAGATGTCACAAATACAAACTTGGGAAGCCACTGCCCTAACGTGCCCAGGGGAACCACAGAGCTGCACAGGACCAGGTGCACATGGCTCCACGTTGACCCCCACAGTGTCTGGGGGGGTGCCACATCCAAAGGCTCCAGACCCTCCAAGCTCGTGCCCACCTGGAGGCCGCACCCCCAGTATGTCCTGGCACCACCACCACAGTGCAGGTAGGGTCAACCTCAAAAGGGCTACACCCCACAAACTGCAGGCCAGGGCCTTCCCAGGCCACCACAGGGGCTCAGACGGGACCAGGCACACTGAGTGATACGGCAGGGGACCAGACCGGCTCTGTCAGGCCACTCAAAAAATTCACGAGCCAGGCACCGGGGCTCACAACTGTAACCCCAGCACTTTGGGAGGCCAAGGTGAGCAGATCACGAGGTTAAAAGATTAACACCAGCCTAGCCAACATGGTGAAACCCTGTCTCTACTAAAAATACAAAAATTATCCAGGGGTGGTGGTGCATGCCTATAGTCCCAGCTACTCAGGAAACTGAGGCAGGAGAATGACTTGAACCCAGGAGCTGGAGGTTGCAGTGAGCTAAGCCTGGTGAGAGCAAGATTCTGTCTCAAGAAGAAAAAAACAACAGCACCGTGTGACGCTCAGAAAGGGCAGGGCAGGTGGATCTGCAGCCCCAGCCAGAAGAGCACTGAAGGGCCCTGGAGGAGCCAGAGGCCTGGGGGTGCCCAGCACAGCACAAGCGAGGGATTCACCCCCGCCTCAGGGTTCATCAGCCACCCTCTCCTCCCTCAGGAGGGACAGAGCTGGGTACACACCAAGGGACACACAGAAAAGGCCACAGCGCCTGTCCAGCAGCACGTCCCATACCTGGACCATAAGGCACAGCACCCAGGCCCTCTCCTCCACCCGCCAGCCCACCAGCCACTGCCTGCCAGGCAGTGCCCTCCTAACAGCCCTCTCGTGCCCTCTAACAGCACGAGACAGGGTGCCCATGGCTGCCAACAGGCCGGCAGAGCCAGTGCAGGCATGCCCAGCCCCAGCGCCCAGCGCCGCTGCCCCCATCGTACCTTCCTTGGTGGGGAGGTGGGTCCGGCTCAGGGGCAGGCGGCACAGCCGGTGTGTGGTGACCTGTACCAGGCCCTTGTTAGGGGTCTTCTTCAGGACAGGGCTGCTCTTCCCCCGGAGGGCCTGTCTCCGCCGGAGGCTGAGGTGGCTCTTGGTGGTGGTGGCAAGTGAGGGGCTGCTTTTCTTGTCTCCAGGAAGGCTGTGGAGACACAATGCAGGCAGCTCTCAACAGGCCCTGGGGGCTCTGCCCACTCACCCTTCCTCACCAGGACTCAAGAGGCATGGGAGCAGCCTCCAAAGATCAGGGCCAGGCTGAGGTGGTGGGCTTGAACCCACAAGCCCAGATGACTCCCGAGCTAGGACAGGCTGCCACAGAGAGAAGAGGGACCTCAGTACTCCATCCCCACCTGCATGCCACCTCCTCCCCATCGGCCCAGGCCAGAGGAGCCCCTGTGTCGGCAAGGGGAGGGGCCGACATCCCTAAAGAGAGTAGCCGCTGGCTCCACGTGGCCTTCCGAGCCCCCTCAGTAAGGGGGCAGCTTCTCTACACTCCCTCTCCACAATTCCTGGACACCAGCATGGTTTACAGCAGAGCTGCCAGGAGCAGGATCTGGGCGCCTCTGAGCCTCAAGACAGTGCCTGTCTTAGGGACCAGGGCCAGAGAGAATGAGCTACACGAGCCAGCAACCTAGGTCAGACAGCAGGGGTTCACAGCAAGGAGGTGCCTCCGTGTCTGCTGATGAGGGTAGGACCTCTGCCTTCTGCCCAGCAGGTGCAGCCACCACCTCAGCTGCCGACCTGAGCCCAGACCAAGCACTGTGCCATGACACCATCTCTGAGTCTCATCCCAAGTCTGCAAGGGTGGAAGGCCAGGAGAGATGTGTGCCAAGCAAGGGAGTGACTCTGCCCAGCTGCTTGGCCAAGGGGGCTGGGACCTAACACCAATCTGCCCACCCTGGAGCCAAAGGCCAACTGCAGCCTCCACACTCTGCGATGGAGGCCACAGAGACCAAAGCCAGGAATGCCCAAGGAGGCTGCCGTCTACCAGTACCCCCCAGCCCCGCCCACTCAGCCCAGCAGGAGCAGCCCTCAGCCTGGGGGCCCACAAAGGCCAGACCTCCTGGAGCCCAAGCCCTAGACTGAGGTCATGCAGGAAAAACCAGGCACCCCTGGCAGGATCCAGTACCCCAATCCACCTTCCAGCACAGACCTGTGGCCGGCAGCTCCAGGCCAGGGGCAGACACACTGCTTTCACTGTCTCACCCCCTGGGGACACATGGACCCTGGTCTGGTCCCTGGGGGCTGTTCCCCCTGTGCCTGGCCTGGCACAAAGCCTTCCATCTGTGAACCCTGGGCAACTGGAACAGAAGCTGCCCCCAGCAACCTTCTCATCTCTCACCGGCAGGAGAAAGGACAGGCTTGCCAGCACCATGAGGGAAGGACACCCACCCCCCCCAGTCTGTGCCGGGCCCTAGGCAAGCCTCCAAACCACCCTGAGCCTAACCCACAAGCTCTGGCAGACAGTAGCACTCCCTGCCTCATTTCTTGCTGGAAACATGAACCTGACCGCAGGCGAAGCTCCGAGCTCAGCGGATGCACCTGGAGTGCCAACAAACCCTCCTCACAGCCCCTCACACTCCACCACAGCCGACTGAGATGCCCACCTTGTACTGCCCCGCCTCCGGATGATCTTGGTGCGGCTCTTCACTTTGTAAGCTGAGAGTGAGGTCTCCCCAGAGAGGGGCTTCAAGCCACTGGGTCCTACTGTTGGTCTGTCCCCCGACGGGGACCTAGACAGGACTGGGGAGAGCTGGGAGGCATGTTCCTTGCTGCCGGCCTCCGAATGCCAACGGAAGGAGGAAGAGGAGGAGGCAGAAGGGCTGGATGCCTTCCACTTGTACTTGCTGGGGGCAGACCCTGGATGGGAGGACGTGGCTGGCTTCCTGGGCTTGAGCTCTGGGTCGGCTCTGAGTTGTGGCTTCTCCACCTTGCCTGCCGTGCCGGCTGCAGCCTTGCACACATTCTCCACAGCCAGTCTGGGACTGAGCGCCCTCCGAGCAGCCCGAGGACTCTTTGCGGAGGTGGCCACCCATTTGTAGTTGTTTCTCCGGAACTTGGTAGTTCGACAGGACACAAGTGGCGAGGCCTCCCGGGCCTGCCTGGATCCTGAGGCCTGTCTGCCTGGGCCCACCACTGAGCCAGACAGAACTGGCTGATGTGCGTGGGCAGCATCTACTCTCCCGTCCCCAAGGAGCTGTGTAGCACAGCTGGCCACAGAATGAGAACCCACCTTCCGGCCTAGGGCCATGCCAGTGCGCGGGGACAGAGTAGAGGATGGGAAGCTGGCCTTGACAGCAATCACACTCTCACTGACAGTCTGGCGGGGCTCCAGGGGGCTGTCGCCTACGTTGCCCACAGACTTCACCACCATGGGCTTACCAGGCTCCTTCTGGCAGACCAGAAGAGGATCTTCCACACTGCAGGTGCCCCTGGCTCTTGCTGTTCTTGAGGGCTGCAGCTGTCCCCCAGGGGGCTCACCTTCACCTTCCTGGGGCCTTTGGTCCTTCCAGGGGGTGTCCTCATATTCTTCCAAAGAGCCCTGCTGGGCCCCTGAAGCCTTGGCAGAGCCAGACTTTGATGGTGGTTTAATTTTGATGACCATGTTCTGACCTTGACTGAGCTGGACCTGTCTCTCAAGGACTTGCTGCCGTGTGTCAGGAGCCTGGCCACCCCTAGCCCCACGCAATGGCTGCACAGCATGGTCGCCAGGTGGGTCTGAGGGTCCCGGAGGCCGATTCACGAGGGAGTATTTCTTGCGCCACGAAGTCCCATGGTGTGAGGAGTAGCCCCTCCGGCTTGGACGAGGGTAGCGGGCACTGAACGCCCTACCACTGTGGTAAGTGGGTGGCTGCCACTGGGAAGCTGCCGGCGTGCCTGGGGCTGGGGCATTGCCGTGGAGGGTTTTGTAGTCATCGATGAGACCTGAGAAGACAGAATCACAGGCTCAACTAGCCAGAGGATAACGCAACAGTCATGACCATCCCCGAAGAGCATCAGTGGCAAGACACCCCCAGACCCCATCTCAAGTCTGAGCCCCTACCAGTGTCAGGAGGGACAACCCCAGTGCCTGGGACTCACTGACAACTCAGCCCATGTCATGTGGTCTTGTCGCTTCCATGAGCCTTTTCTCCATCAGCTCCACTTCAATCCTAGTTTTGCCTGCTTAACACAAAAATGAACCACGTGGTATAACAACCCCTATTTGCTGGTCTACTGGGTCCACAATGCTTTGATGAGAAGTATCACACAGTACGAAGAGAACAGCAGTGATCCCCTCTGTATTATTTGGATCAGAGGAGACAAATCGACGGCACAGGCCCTCTGGCTTGCCCACAGATGGAAAGAGGACACTCCACTGAGTGTAACAGAACTGGCACTCCTGAGGACTCCATGCCTGACAAAAGGAAACAAGAATACTACCAGGCACAGTGGCTCATGCCTGTAATCCCAGCACTTTGGGAGGCTGAGGCAGGCAGATCACGAGGTCAGGAGTTCAAGACCAGCCTGGCCAAGATGGTGAAACCCTGTCTTTACTGAAAATACAAAAATTAGCTGGGCATGATGGTGTGCGCCTGTAATCCCAGCTACTCGGGAGGCTGAGGCAGAGAACTGCCTGAACCCGGGAAGCAGAGATTGCAGTGAGCCGAGATCATGCCACTGCACTCCAGCCTGGGTGACAGAGCAAGACCCATCTCAAAAAAAGAAAACAAGAGTACTAGAAGCATAGACTACTGCCCTATCAGATGTCACAGTCCTCCCTGTAGAAGAGGAGAGAGCAATGGGCTGAAGTCCTACTGCAATGAACTGATACAACCACAATTAAGTCCCTGGATAGTAGAAGGGCCAGGAACAACACAGGCAAGGGCAGCAGCAGCCTGGGGTGCTCCGACTCACCCAGCAAACCAGCAACAGCCAGACTCCCCCTTCAGCATTCCCCTGCCACAGGCCCTGCCCCCAAGGGCACAGAAAGCCATGTCCAGACCTGGTAACACCCAAGAGCAGGTGAAATGGGAGCCCAAGAGGTGGCCCCAAGTGGGAGGCGGCCCACCTGGCCTCTCCTCCATACACGCTTTCCCAATCCTTAAGTCTTTCCTTTGTGAGAATAACAGCAAAAATGATCTTTCTTTTTCATTTTTAGTTTTTGTTTGGTTGGTTGGTTTTGGCTTTTTATTTGAGATGGATTTCGCTGTTGCCCAGGCTAGAGAGCAGAGGCCCAAATGCAGCTCACTGCAGCCAGGACCTCCTGGGCACAAGCGAACCTTCCACCTCAGCCTCTGAGTAGCTGGCACTACAGGCACGAGCCACCATGCCCATCTCATTTTTTAACATTTTTCTTCTGTAGAGACAGGGTCTCGCCAGGTTGCCCAGGAAGGTCTCAAACTCCTGGGCTCAAGCCATCCTCCTGCCACGGCCTCTCAAAGTGCTGGGATTACAGGCATGGGCCACTGCGTCTGGCCATTATTTTTTTTGTTTTATTTTGTTTAATTTTGGAAAGACCAATTTGGGTTTTAAAATGTTTAAGTGTGGAAGCTGAAGCCTATTGAGTCTGCGCCTGGAATAGCAAGGGGAATGTGACAGTACGAAGAAAAGGGCCATCAAAACCGGAGTCGAGGCCAGGCGTGGTGGCTCACACCTGTAATCCCAACACTCTGGGAGGCCAAGGCGAATGGATCACCTGAGGTCAGGAGTTAGAGACCAGACTGGCCAATATGGTGAAACCCCCGTCTCTACTAAAAATACAAAAATGAGCTGGGCGTGGTGGCGCATGCCTGTAGTCCCAGCTACTGGGGAGGCTGAGGCAGGAGAATCGCTTGAACCGGGAGGCGGAGGTTAGAGTGAGCCGAGATCGCGCCACTGCACTCCAGCCTGGGCGACAGAGCAAGCCTCTATCTCTAAAAAACAAACAAACAAACAAATAAAAATGGGCGTAAAGGAAGGAACCTGCGTGCGCCCCGAGCCTGCTCTGCAGCAGTGAGCCAGGAACCAGTCCCAGCCCCGCAGCAGGGCGCGGGGAGAGAGGGTGGGCACCGGGGAACCCAACAGCTCAGGAGGGTGGGTGGGCCGCCGTCTCCCGCGGGTTACTAAGCGACGGCCCCGCCTCCACCTTCCGCAGCCGCTGCAGGGCCAGCACCACTCCCTCGACAAAGCTGGAGCAGGGGACTGACCCGCGCCCCGGGCCGGCCCGCAAGTCCTGACAGACCCTACCGTCCCCCACTCCAGCCGACACTCGGAACCCGCGGGCGGAGAGCGACCCCTCCGACGAGGGGGGGCTGGGGACCCGCCGCGAGGTGAGGGGGAAAGAAGGGGACTCCCGTCCCGGTCCCGGTAGAACCTACCCTGCAGGAGGCGGATCTGCCGCCGTAATATCTCCTTTTCCTCCATCTCCTGAGTCCCCGACGCCCGGCCAGGCCCCCGCGACGTCATCGCTACGCGACCGTTTCCCCGCGGGCGGGGCGGAGCGGGCCGGAGCGGGCCGGGGCGGAGCCGCGGGGAGCAGGCCCGGATGTCGGCCGGCCGCCTACGACCGCTGGCAATGGCAGCGGAGAGACGGTGTCGCACACACTCAGAGAAGGCGGGACGTCACTAGTGAGCGCCTGGAAGTGGCCCGGTCGTGGCTGGGAAGTGGCGGCTCCGGGTGTGGGGGGCCGTCCGGCTCGGAGTGTGCCGCCCGGGCTCGCGTCTCCTTGGGAGACTGCGGGAGTGGCGAGACCTGGGACCGTCCCAGGCCGCACTGCAACTCCTTCCCACGTCCCTGCGTTTCATTTCGCCCGGGTTGAGAGTTAGGCTCTACGGGGAGGGGACGCCATGGGAGAAGGGCCAGTTAACGGTTACTGTTGTCCCGGGAAGCTCTGTGAACGCTCTTACTGTGGCCGGAGGAGAAGACGTAGGAGAGCAAGGTTCCTTGAATAGACATGTTGGAACCCTGAAAGCAGGAAAGTTTGTGGTTCGTCAGTAAAAACGTGTTCCACTGTAAACCTCTGTGCTCTGTTGGTGGGAATGTAAATGGCGCAGCGCCGCAGAAAACTAATGAGATTCCTCAAGAGGTTAAAAGTAGAACTGCCGGACGTGAGGGCGATCCGGCTGCGACATCTGTCACCCCAGTAACCGCCAGGGTTGATTCGGCTGCTCTGGCTCGCTGGGCGAGTGTCCCTTCCTTCCTCACCGCTTTGAGTGCGTCCCTCCCGAAGCTGCGGCTCAGTCGAAGAGGACGACCATACCCGGTAGAGGAGCTGTGCTCCCCCCGATAGAAGCTCCAAACAAGCGCTCAAGGACCATTTTTAGGAGAACGTAAGGTTGTCAAGACTCCAAATACATCCAGATGAGGCCCTGCCTATGGCAATCTGCCTTTCCAGAAAAAAAATAGAGAACTAACGTATGATCCAGCAACCCTACTTCTGGCTGTATTCCCAAAAGAATGGAAATCAGAGACTCGGACCTAATTTGTGCCCCCCATGTTCACTGCAGCATTTTTTACAAGAGCCAAAGGGAAACAGCCCATGCGTCCATGGGTGGATGGGAAGATAAACAAAATGTGGTCCATACACACAATGAAATACTTTTCACCCTTAAAAAGGAAGGAAGTTCTAACACAGGATACACCACGAATAAACCCTGAAAACATTGTGCTATGTAAAATAAGCCACTCACGAAAGGACAAATGTTGTGTGATTTACTTACATGAAATATCGAGAATGAAGATTCTTAGAGACAGAAGGTGGATTAGATTAAAGGTTCAGGGTCTGGGGAGGGAGGATTGAAGAAGCATTGTTTAATGGGCGTAGGGTTTCTGTTTGGAGTGATGAAAAAGTTTTGAAAGTAGTGATGATGGTTATACAAAGTTGTGACGGTAATAATGCCACTGAATTGTACACATTAAAATGGTTAGGCTGGGCCAGGTGGCTTACTCCTGTAATCCCAGCACTTTGGGAATCCAAGGTGGGCGGATCATGAGGTCAGGAGTTCAAGACCAGCCTGGCCAACATGGCTAAACCCCGTCTCTACTAAAGATACAAAATCTAGCCGGGAATGGTGGCAGGCACCTGTAATCCCAGCTACTCAGGAGGCTGAGGCACGAGAATTGCTTGAACCTGGAGGCAGAGGTTGCAGCGAGCCGAAATTGTGCCACTCACTCCAGCCTGGGGGACAAAGCAAGACTCTGTCTAAGAAAAAAAAAAAAAAGGCTAAAACGACAACTTTTGTGCTGTAAGAATTTTACTACAGTGAATAAGGAATAAGCAGTGTTAAAGTTCTTCAGGCCTGGTGCAGTGGTCATGCCTGTAACCCCAGCACTTTGGAAGGCTGAGGTGGGCGGATTACCTGAAGTCAGGAGTTGGAGACCAGCCTGACCAACATGGTGAAACTCGTCTCTACTAAAAATTGAAAAATTAGCCAGGCGTGGTGGCAGGCACCTGTAATCCCAGCTACTCAAGAGGCTGAGACAGGAGAATCACTTGAAGCTGGTAGGTGGAGGTTGCAGTGAGCCAAGATCGCACCATTGCACTCCAGCCTGGTCAACAAGAGTGAAACTCCATCTCAAAAAAAAAAAGAAGGTCGGGCATGGTGGCTCATGCCTGTGATCCCAGCACTTTGGGAGGCCATGGCGGGCAGATCACAAGGTCAGGAATTCAAGACCAGCCTGGCCAACATAGTGAAACCCCATCTGTACTAAAAACAAAAATTAGCTGGGTATGGTGGCTCACACCTGTAGTCCCAGCTACTCGGAGGCTGAGGCAGGAGAATTGCTTGAACCTGGGAGGTGGAAGTTGTAGTGGGCCGAGACCATGCCATTGCATTCCAGCCTGGGCAACAAAGTAACACCCCATCTCAAAAGAAAAAAAAAAAAGTTCTTCAGGCTGAAGATGATACAAGGTGATACAATATGGAGACTCAGATCTGCAAGATGGAAGAGTATAGGAAATGAGAAATGTGTTAGAAGTTTTTATTTTCTATAAAACAAGTAGGTACAGCAAAAATAAGATATCAAGGTTTCTAACATATGTAGATGTGAAATGTGGCAACGGTGGCACAGAGGACTTGCGTGCATGGTGCGTCTGAGAAACTCCTGTGCACAGAGGTAAGGATGCAGTCCATGGCCTCCACCCAGCCTGCCTCTGGCCTGCTCCCAAGGCCAGCATCTGAATCTCTCACCGGGGGCTGGCATCACTATACCTCACATAACAGTGACAGGCACTGTGGGGGCTTCTCTAGTGGCAGCGGCAAAGACAGCTTGCTGGCTGGAGAGGGCTGGCTCCCCAAGCAGAAGGACGAGTGGAGACTGGGAAGCCCATGCAGTAGAATAGGCCATCTCAGGCCGTGGGACCTGCAGCCAGGACTCCCACCTAGCCCAGGTAGGTCTGGGGAGAGGCGGAATCCATCTGAAGCCATCTTTGCTTCCTGCTGCCTTGCAGACCCCACCCAGGCACCACCCAGTCGTATGCTCCGTCCTTGTCCTCCTCTCCCACTGCAACTCTCCCAGCTGAACACTTAGCTAGAGTTTCTGCCTCTCTCCTTCCAGGTGGCCAGGCCTGTGGGCCACCATGAGAGCACTCTTGAGAGTGAATGGGATGAAATTTCCCATCAGGGGTCTTGATGAGCACTCATGCAGTGAACTAGCCCTATCGCGTTTCCCTCAAGACTCTTGTGGCCATTACCTCGCGACAGCTGGGGCTGGCCTACTGGGCCATGACCAGCACATGTGGAGCACAGAACAGAAGATGTGTGTCCCCACGTGCTGAATTCATCTGTTGAAACCCTGAACATCAATGTGATCGTATCAGGAAGTGGGGCCTCTGGAAGGTGTTCAGGTCATGAAAGTGGGGCCCTCATGAATGGGACTAGTGCCCTATAAGAAGCAACAGTGGGGCTGGACGCCATGGCTCACATCTGTAATCCCAGCACTTGGGGAGGCCGAGGTGGTCAGATCACAAGATCAGGAGTTTGGGACTATCCTGGCCAACATAGTGAACATTATTCTCTACTAAACATACAAAAATTAGCTAGGTGTGGTGGCATGCACCCATAGTCCCAGCTACTGGAGAGACTAAGGTAGGAGAATCGCTTGAACCTGAGACAGGGAGGTTGAAGTAAGCTGAGATTGCGCCATTGTGGTCCAGCCTGGGTGACAGAGCAAGATTTTGTCTAAAAAAAATTATCCAGGTGTAATGGCAGGTGCCTGTAGTCCCAGCTACTCGGGAGACTGAGGCAGGAGAATGGCTTGAACCAGGGACGCGGAGGTTACAGTGAGCCGAGATTTCGCCACTGCACTCCAGCCTGGGTGACAGAGCAGGACTGTTATCTCAAAAAAAAAAAAAAAAAGCAGCAGCACAGCAGCCGCCAGAGACTAGCTGTCTTTTCTCCGCCATATGATAACAGCAAGATGACAGCTAGGCCAGGAATGATGGCTCATGCCTGCAATCCCAACATGTTGGAAGATCCAGGCAGGCAGATCACTTGAGCCCAGGAGTTCAAGACCAGCCTGGACAACGTGGTGAAACCCCATCTCTGTGAAAAATACCAAAAATCAGCTGGGCATTGTGCTGTGTACCTGTAGTCCCAACTAGGGAGGCTGAGGTGGGAGGATTGATTGAACTCAGGAGGTCGAGGCTGCAGTGAGCTGTGATCAGACCATTGCACTCCAGCCTGGGCAACAGAGCGAGATCCTGTCTCAAAAAAAGTAAGCAAGCAAGAAGGGAAAAAAGGGTCAGGGGAGAGAGAGAGAGAGAGAGAAGGAAAGAGAAAGAAGAGAAAACAACTGACTGTGACTGTGTGTCTGTGTGTCACAGGGCAAACCACCAAATTGGGGCTCAGGCCAGGAGGCCATATGGGTTCTTGAGTTCGCACAGGAAATAATTTAAGAGAAGCCAACAGTGGGGGCAGCCTGTACGTTTTCTAATCGACACAGGGGCTGAACATTATACTGCAAACACCCTTGGGCAGTGTCTCTAACAGAAGGGTGGCTGCACAGGGGGCTACTGGATCTGTTGAGGAGTATCCTGTCACCCATTCACGGGAGGTGAACTTAGGTCAAAAGAGAGTAACTCATTCCTTTCTAGTGGTTCCAGAGTGCCCCTTCCCTCTCCTCAGGCGAGATCTGCTCACAAGTTGCAGGCAGCCATCTCCTTCTCAGCTCAGCAAGTTTGTCTCAAATTAGGGGACACAGAGCCCCCTCCTGCTCAGCTCCTGCTCACCGCCCCCTATCAGAGGAATAGCTTAGTCTTGTCCTCACAGCCGAAAAAGGGCAAAACTAACCCTCTCCTACTAGATCTGCAAACTCTTTTTCCCTGGGTTTGGGCAGAATCAAATCCTCCAGGACTGGCAAAGCACCATCTGCCGGTAGTTGTAGAACTTCTGGCTTCTGCCCTGCCTGTTCCGGTCAAGCAATATCCTATGAGCCAGTGGGTTAGAGGAAATCAGCCCCCACATTCAACGGCTCTTACAAGCCGATATGCTTAACACCTTGCCAGTCTGCTTGGAACACTCCATTCCTGCTGGTTCAGAAACCCGGGACAGATGATTGCAGGCCAGTGCAGGACTTATGGGAAGGTAACAAGTGGACAGTCTTGGTCCACCCAACTGTCCCTAACCCTTATACACTCAGCTGGCTCCCACCAGAACACACCGTGTACACTGTCCTGGACTTGAAAAATGCTTTCTTCGCCATTCCTCGGGCTCCCAAGAGCCAACCCATTTTTGCTTTCAAATGAACAGAGGTTGCCTCAGGATTTTAAGAACTCCCCACCCTTTTTGGGGAAACTTCAGTAGGACCTTGTGATGTTCCAAGCCAGTCGCCCTAACTGTGCTTTGCTTCAATACATGAACAACTTGTTATTGGCTACTGAAGCTACTGAAAGCTGCCTGCGACACACTAAGACTTCCTTCACCTCCTTCAGGAGCTTGGGTACCAGGTCTCAGCCAAAAAGGCCCAGCTTGGTCTTTCTAGGGTCTCCTATCTGGGATGTGAACTAAACCAAGGGAAAAGAGCTCTCGCCAGTGCTTGAAAGGAGGCCATGTTGCGGATCCCCACCCCCACCACCAAAAGACAGGTACATGAATGCTCAGGGGCCGTGGGATACTGCCACCTGTGGATGTTGGGGTTTGCTGAAATCGCCAAGCCTCTGTACACAGCTACAGGAGGAAGTGGCCCTTTAGTTTGGACTGACACAGAAGAACAGGCCTTCCACAACTTAAAAGAAGGCACTAACTGAGGCCCCAGCTTTACCGTTTCACCTGTTTGTCCATAAAAAGCAGGGAGTGGCTAAAGGGGTGCTCACTCAAACCTTGGGGCCATGGCGATGCCCAGTGGCGGATCTGTCTAAAAGATTAGACCCTGTGGCCTCCAGGTGGCCAGGTTGTCTGCGAGCAGTGGCAACAACAGCAAGCCTAGTTCGTGAGGCCGATAAGCTCACTCTGGGCCAGAATTCAACCCTCACGGCACCGCATGCCATAGAGGCACTACTGCTAGGTGCTCCTCGCAAATGGATGTCTAATGCCTGCATCCTGCAATATCAGAGTTTGTTGTCAGATCAGCCTCGCTTAACTTTCTCCCCGACAAGGTGTTTAAATCCAGCTACTCTACTCCCTGATCCAGCCTTCACCACCCCTGTCCGTGACCACCCGGAATTACTAGAAACCACAGACAGGTAGACTGATCTCCAGGACACTCCTTTAAAAAAGGCGGATGCCACCGTGTTTACAGACGGTAGCAGTTTCCTTGAGCAAGGGGTGGGAAAAGCTGGTGTGGTCGTTGCCACGGAGACCGAGGTACTCTGGGCCCAGGCGCTGCCAGCTGGCACCTCCGCACAGAAGGCTGAGTTAATTGCCCTCACTCAAGCCCTCCGATGGGGTAAGGGCAAACGTGCTAACATCTACACTGATAGCCGATATGCCTTCACTACTGTGCATGATCACGGGGCCATTTATCAGAAGCCGGGGCTACTCACTTCAGCAAGAAACTATTAAAAACAAGGAAGAGATTTTAGCCCTGTTCGAGGCTGTCTGGCTCCCCCTACAGGTGGCTGTGACTCATTGCAATGGACGTCAGAAGGAAAACACGGCTGTTGCCAGGAAAACCCAAAAGGCAGATTCTGCAGCTGGTGAAGCTGCTGCTCTCCCAGTTACCCCATTAACTCTGCTTCCAGCCGTCTCTTTCCCACAGCCCGATCTACCCTACCACCGACGAATTCCTCTGAAGAAGAGAAGCAAGCATCGGATCTTCAGGCCAGTAAAAATTAGGGTGGATGGTGGATCCTCCCAGACTCCTGGATCCTCCTGTCCTGAGCCCTGGGAGAAGCGTTGGTCAGCCGCCTCCGCTCTTCCACCCACCTGGGAGGAACGAAGCTAGCCCAGCTTCTAAGGAGCCATTTTACGTTTCCACACCTCCAGGACTTAACTACTCACGTGGCCTCCCAGTGCACAGCATGTGCCCAGATGAATGCCAAGCCAGATCCAAAGCTTGAATTGGGCCTTCGTCTCTGAGGATGTAGCCCAGGAGGAAGGTGGGAAGTTGACTTTACCGAAGTAAAGGCATACTGGGCAGGGTACAGGTGCAGGGTCCTGGTGCTGGTAAACACCTTTTCTGGATGGACTGAGGCATTCGCCACCAAGAACGAAACTGCCACTACAGTAGTTAAGTTCCTGCTCAATGAAATCATCCCTCGATATAGGCTGCTGTCGCCAGAGGGTCTGATAATGGACCAGCCTTCACCTCGTCCATAGTTCAATTGGTCAGCAAGGCATTAAATATTCAATGGAAACTCCACTGTGCCTGTCAATCCCAGATAGGCAGATACCTCTATCTGGACAGGTAGAACCAGGTAGATAGAGGCAGATACCTCTATCTGGACAGGTATCGACCCCAGATACCCCAGATACCTCTATCTGGACAGGTAGAACCATGAATCATACCTTAAAAAGTACTCTTACAAAATTAATTTTGGAGACTGGTGAAAATTGGATAAAGCTCCTTCCTTTAGCCCTTCTCAGAGTTAGATGCACCCCTTACAAGGCAGGATTTGCTCCTTTTGATATCATGTATGGGAGGCCCCACCTGTCTTGCCTAAACTGAGGGACACCCAGATAGCGGAGCTATCCCAGGCTAACTTGTTACAGTACTTGCAGTCTCTCCGACAGGTTCAAGATACCATCCAGCTGCTCATCCGGTTCCTGACTCCTACTCCAGTTCCTGACCTGATGGGGCCCTGTCACCCCTTCCGTCCTGGTAACCTGGTGTATGTCAAAAGTCTCAAAAGGAAGCACTCGTCCCTGCTTGGAAAGGACCTCACACTGCCATCCTCACCACACCCAGAGCCCTAAAAGTTGACGGCATTCCTGCTTGAATTCACCACTCTCGCATCAAAAAGGCCAACAAAACCCAACAGTACATGTCTGGCTTGCAGCTCGGGCCTCACCTGTTGAGTCACCGGGACTGAACCTGGACCTCTCCTGTGCGTGTTAGTTCATCTGCTTCCCCAGGTTTATGTGTTCAGCAGACCAGAGGGACAACTTCTTATCACCCCACCTGAACTGCACCCCAGGGTCCGCCGGGATGCCCCACTCCTTGTGCCCCTTCTGGCCAGCCTTAGTGTGGCTGGGCCACCAGGAACCCGCACTGCCACCCTGGTCTGAGGGGAAACTGGACAAATGTCCTTAACTCAACAAGTAGATGCTGACTTAAGAAATCTCCCATCAGCCGTAAATACGCTGCATGCCCAGGTAGACTCCTTAGCTGAAGTCGTCCTTCAAAACCACCAAGGCCTGGACCTGGTATTTCTCTCCTAAGGAGGTTTACGTGCAGCATTAGGGGACAGCTCTTGTTTTTATGCTAGCCAGTCTGCAGTCATAAAGGATACTCTTCAAACAGTTGGGAAAATTTTAGATAGACGCCAACAGGAGCGAGGAAAAAAGCACTCCATGGTACCAAAGCACGTTTAACTGGAGCGCTTGGCTTACTTCAGTAACTGGGTCAGCGGGACCTCTGCTCCTCCTCTTGTTGGGGTTAACTTTTGGGCCCTGTCTAGTAAATTGGTTTATTGATTCTTTAAAACAGTGTGTAGCTTCCAATAAACTTATGTGTCTTACTCACATAACCAATATAACCCCATCACTGTAACTGAGGAATCAATGATTTGAATCCCCCAAAACACAAGTGGGAATGTGATAACCTGCTTTTTGTTAGCTTAGACTGACTCTCTCTTTCTTAGCTGAGAGCTCTTCAGGCCTCATGTTAGCTTGTTGAGCCGGACAGACTCCATCTTAGGCCTTCATTTTAGTTATGCTCCTCATTAGGTATGCAGCTGTAGTAGCCGGGGCGGGATGACACCAGGCGCATCCCGGCGTGCATCTGCTGATAAGAGGCCGAGTCGAGCGGCTCCAGCAGAGCCTGGGATTGCATCGAGTACCCAGAGCCCCCATATCTGTAAGTTGTATGTCTTTTTTTTTTTTTTTTTGAGACGGAGTTTGGCTCTTGTTACCCAGGCTGGAGTGCAATGGCGCGATCTCAGCTCACCGCAACCTCCGCCTCCTGGGTTCAGGCAATTCTCCTGCCTCAGCCTCCTGAGTAGCTGGGATTACAGGCACGCGCCACCATGCCCAGCTAATTTTTTGTATTTTTTAGTAGAGACGGGGTTTCACCATGTTGACCAGGATGGTCTCGATCTCTTGACCTCGTGATCCACCCGCCTCGGCCTCCCAAAGTGCTGGGATTACAGGCTTGAGCCACCGCGCCCGGCCTGTTGTATGTCTTTATGGCAGCTTTAGCCCTTGCACCTGGCACTGTTTCATTTCTCATGTACTAGTTTATCTTTTAACTTTTTGCTTACTCTGCTTCTGTGAAAAAATTACTTCAGCTAGGTTCCCCCCTCCCTTTTCAAACTCGGGTATAAGAAACCCCCGGACTCTTTCTTCGGAGCTGAGAGAATTTTGGGCATTAGCCACCTCTCAGTCACTGGCTAAACTAAAGGACTCATAATTCAATCTCAGAGTGTGGCGCATTCCTTAACTTGCTCAGGTATAACAAAGTAAATCACGGGTCTTGGAGGTAGGGGGCCCAGGGCTTTCAAGTAGCCCAGCAAGGAGAAAACCTAATGCATCAGGGCTCTTTGCATATTTGTTAGAAACATCAAGGACATTAATTCTTATCTTCTGAGAAAAAGACAAACCAGGTGCAGAAGGAGAGCGTGAGAGTAGACATGGAACATCACCACTGAAGCACAGCCTCACATAGAGACAGTTGAGCCCCCAGATACCTGTCAGGCCCACCACAAGAGCGTGGAGAAGTGGAGTTTTCTCCTAACTTCCCCGGGAAAGAGACGTCTCGGCCATCTTGGACATCTCCTCCCCTAGCTGGCTAAACAGTGGGCACTTTCCCAGCGCTGGCACTGCCGCACAGCCGAGGCGCCCTCCAGGAGCCCTTATGTGGGCGTCACAGAGGGTTTAGAGCAGCTTGACTTAGGATCACTTTCTTCACGATGTCACCTCAGTTCCATGCTTCATAACCCGATAGTCATTAAATTAAAGGTTATATTGAGCGTATATTTTTACGATTATAAGTAACTATAAGATTATATATGATTGTATAAAGGAATAACTACGTGCCTATATTTCTAATTATTTTCTAAATCACTGTTTATATGGGAACAGGCTGAGGCTTCAGACCATTGCCCCAACAGTTGCGAAGTTTTCCCTCTACACAACTATATTAAGAAAGTAAAGGAATAGCTGGGTGTGCTGGCTCATGCCTGAGATCCCAGCACTTTGGGAGGCCGAGGTGGGTGGAGCAGAAGGTCGGGAGTTGGAGACCAGCCTGACCAATGTGGTGAAACCCTGTCTCTACTAAAAATACAAAAATTAGCCAGATGTGGTGGTGCATGATTGTAATCCCAGCTACTCAGGAGGCTGAGAGGGAGGAGAATTGCTGGAACCTAGGAGGCAGAGGTTGCAGTAAGCCTGGATCATGCCACTGCACTGCAGCCTGGGCAACAGAGCAAGACTCTGTTTCAGAAACAAAAAAAAAAAAAAGAGAGAGTAAAGGAATAAACAGGTGTCTATTGATAGCAGATGTTGGAAATAGATGCTCAGTGCCACAAAGAAAAATCAGCACTGAGACAAAGGATCTTCCAGCAATTCGATTTTTACTTCCTGGACTGCAGGAAGGGTACCTCACTAGCCATCATGCCACAAGAGTACAATGAACAAAGGAAAACACACAAATTTAATCCTTAAGCATTTGGGGTCATCCTTACTGCTGTGTCTGATCTCCATTGGCTGGAGCCAGACCTCACAATCTAAACTGAAACCTGATTGACTAACAACTTACAACTTTTCTAAACAGGTAAAAGCAATGGCGAGCTGGGACATGCCTGTGAGCACGTCCAGCACAGATATCTTGGTTAAAGTACAAGGACGTAGAATGTACTACATGCCTATAAGCATGGCAGGTCTAACAGCTACATAGGATAGGGCTTAACAAAGTTATTAGCACAGTTATTCTTCAGAAAGAAAGGAGACTTTAGAAAGGAACTTTCCTACTTCCCACAACAGTGTGGCAGTGTGGGCTGCTTGACTGACTCTCGTGATGATTATTTCTTGATTATGTGCTAAACCAGCAGTGGATAACTCGCGTGTTTTCCAGGAAAGGGGTGGGGAGTTCCTGGAACTGACTGTTTCTCTCCCTTTCAGACCATGTAGAGTAACTTGCAGAAGACACCTGGTGTTTATAAACTGTCATGGTTCGGGTGGGAGTTTCCTGTAATGTGCTAACATGTTGCAATTAGTGCATAGTGAGCAGTCAGGATGAACAGAGGTCACAGGTTTTGGTGGGTTTTGGCTGGCTTCTTTACTGCAGCCTGTTTTATCATGGGATCTTTGTGACCTGTATGTATCTTGTGAGACAAGTCCTGCTGAATTCCCATCTCATTGAAACCAGGAAGAGGACCCTCACCAACAACCCACCAGACACTCAAGAGAACAGAAGGATGTTTTCTAGCCTTTTCCAGTTTTCAAACTGTTCCCAAGGACAGCAGCTGGCGACTTTCTCCAGTGACTGGGAAATCCAGGAAGACAATAGGCTGTTAAAAAACACCACTCAGAAGCTTTGGATCCCTGAAGCTTTACTGTTTGATAAGGAGTTCTTCCCAAAGTATGAGAACAAGAGGGAATGAAGACTGAGCCTCAGTTTCCTCTTCTGCAGAACAGGGACAATAGTGGCAGCTCTTTCAGGAGGGTCCAACCTGCAGCCCAGGACAGGTCTGAATGTGGCCTAACATAGGTTTGTAAACTTTCTTAGAACACTATGAGATTAAAAAAAAAAAACCTTTGTCTCAGAAAAAAAAAAAAACAACCCACCCAGGCTGGCACTCTGCTCTCAGGCTTTCAGCCATCAGAACTATAAGAAATATTCATTATCTAAGCCACTGATTTTTTTTTTTAGACCGAGTTTCCACTCTCATCACTCAGGCTGAAGTGCAATGGCATGATCTCAGGTCACTCAACCTCTGCCTCTCGAGAATTCAAGCAATTCTTGTGCCTCAGCCTCTCAAGTAGCTGGGACTACAGGCACCTGCCACCATACCTGGGTAATTTTTGTACTTTTAGTAGAGATGGGGTTTCACCATGTTGGCCAGGCTGGTCTTGAACTCCTGACCTCAGGTGATCCACCTGCCTCAATCTCCCAATGTTCTGGTATTAGAGGCATGAGCCACCACACCCAGCCATCAGCCACTGATTCTCTGGTGATTTGTCACAGCAGCTCATGCTGATTCAGGCACCAGTTTCCTACCACTAACCCTCCTGCCAGCAGTCATCCACCCAACATGTCGGCCTGCTGACTGCCTCCTGACTGCCAGCCAGTGAACCCAGATGGCAACATGGGGACCAGGAGTTGAGCCATATCAGGTGAATGAAGTCCCATAATTATCAGCAAATCAGTGGATGTGGTCATAGGCTGCTGCATTTTAGAGTGATTTGCTACACAGCAAAAACTCATGTATTCGTGGGTACTAGCGTGGTGGGAGAGGCGCTGGTGATAGCACAGGAGACAGACCAATGCCTGCGGTAGGAGTGGTGTTGTATCGAACCGAGCACAGAAAGTCAACACCAAGACAAAAGTATGCCACATTGCAGGGTTTATTGCCGGCGGCCACGGAGGACTCACGTCTCTCCAACCCGTGGCCCCAAAAGAAGAGAGGCAAGACCTTTTTATACCCACTAAACTACTTTGAGAGCTTTGGGAGAAGAGATGAAAGTGTTCAGAGATTTCAGTGGGCTGTAAGTCACCTCCAGGGTAGAGAGGAGGGTGATGGTTTCCGGACATCCAGATGGCTAGGGGGTGTGCTTGACACTTTAAGAGATTTACAGAACTTGAGATAACCATTTGCTTGCACCTGTCTGGGTAGGAGTTACTTGGTGCCAGAATGGAATTATCCTAGGGTGTTTACTCTGGCTATTGCTGGTGATCAAAGGCCAGCAATTCTGGCAGTCACAGATAAGGGGAAGTATGCAGTTTTTACCTTTTTGCAAAGTAAATTAGTTTACAGAAACCAAGGTTAGCAGTCCTTGTGAGAAGAATAGAAACAGTTCTGTCTTTTTATAAAATGGCCGTGTACAGGTTCTAACTCTAGGCCAGCTACATCACAGTGGGTTCCTGGTGGAGCCCACCGCCAAGCTGCAGACAGCCTGGAAGCCAAGCTGCAGGTTAAAACCTCGGACGGGTTTGAGAACTTGTCTTCCTGTCTGGAGTGCTTTCCTCTGATGGACCCCCACCCTTCACCTGTGCCTGCTTACACCTACCCTTTCCTGACTAGCTTTCTACCACGCTGTGCCCACCTTTGAGTGGTGCCTTCGCTTTAGCCTCTCTTTTCATGCCCACAAACCAGTCAGCATGCCCTCCCCTGTTCTGAGCCCATAAAAGCCTGGGACCCAGCCACAGTGGGAGAGAAACCACCCCAGCATCATCCCCTCTCCGATGACAGCTATTCCATTGTTCAAAACAATTATTCTCCATCCTCTTCGCTCTTTTGTTTTTTGTTTGTTTGTTTGTTTTTTGAGATGGAGTTTTGCTCTTGTTACCCAGGCTGGAGTGCGGTGGCTTGATCTCGGCTCACTGCAACCTCCGCCTCCTGGGTTCAGGCAATTCCCCTGCCTCAGCCTCCTGAGTGGCTGGGATTACAGGCACACGCCACCATGCCCAGCTAATTTTATGTATTTTTAGTAGACACAGGGTTTCACCTTGTTGACCAGGATGGTCTTGATCTCTTGACCTCGTGATCCACCCACCTTGGCCTCCCAAAGTGCTGGGATTACAGGCTTGAGACACCGTGTTGAGCTTTTTAATTTTTTTGTTGTTGTTGTTAATCAATGAGAGCTTGTTATGTTGCTCAGGTTGGCCTTGAACTCATAGCCTCGCCTCCTCAAGCGCCAGGACAACTGGCCAGAGTCACCGTGGCCCCCCCTTCACTCTTTGTTGGGGTTTTGTTGTTGTTCTTGTTTGTTTGACACAGAGTCTTGCTCTGTCTCCCAGGCTGGAATGCAGTGGCGCAATTTCAGCTGACTGTAACCTTCACCTCCTGTGTTCAAGCAATTCTCCTGCAAATCAGCCTCCCAAGTAGCTGAGACTATAGGTGCCTGCCACCACACCCAGCTGATTTTTGTATTTTTTGAGATGGAGTCTCTGTCACCCAGGCTGGAATGCAGTGGTGCGATCTCAGCTCACTACAACCTTCATATTAAATACAGTGAGCTCCAAGTTTCTCTTCAAAAAATCAGTATGTCAGTATGTTCAGCTCTTTTTTTTGTTGTTGTTGTTCTCCATTTTAAAGTTTAACTTCCTGGTTCTCTTCACCCGCTGCCTCTAGTTTCAGTAAACAACTTTCCTGCCAGTTCTAATCAGTAGTTTACCTCTGTTCCCCTGGTCACCTGCTCTGTCCTGACTCATCCTGGTCACCTGTTTTGACCAGAGTCACCTTTAGTTACCTGTTTCATAACCACCCTTCCCACCAGACTACTGACCCCGCCACTCTGGATTGTACCCCTGCTCCCTTTAAAATAGCCAATCAGAATTAGCTTAGGCTGTGTGGGCCACCCCTAGCCAATAGGGGAATGACACAGAATAGGGGAGACCCCCGTCAGAAATAAGAACCTCTTGTTCAGGTGTGCTCTCTCACCATTGCTCCACCTGTGAGATTCACTCATCTATAGAAGTAAATTGCCTTGCTGAGAAAATTATTTGAGCACTAGCTCTTCTATTTTTAGTTCTTTTTTTTTTAATTAACATTTTTGCAGGATGTTGGTAAAAGAGCACTAGTTCTTCTTTTCAGCACTGAGAAACAAGTGTTTGTTTCTAACATCTGTGTCCTGGGTTCAAGTGATTCTCTTGCCTTGGCCTCCTGAGTAACTGGCATTACAGATGCACACCTCCACACCTGGAGATATATATATATATATATATATACACACACACATATATATATACATATATTGTATTTTTAGTAGTGACAGGTTTTCACCATGTCGGCCAGACTGGTCTTGAACCCTTGATCCTCAAATGATCCTCCCACCTCAGCCTCACAGGCCTGAGCCACTGTGCCCAATCCTTCTTCACTATTTGATTGTTGACATCCACTCATTCTTCTTGGATGCAGTAAAAGAGCCTGGGACCCACTGAACGTGGTACAGAGGAGGCTGTAACACCATGGCACCGTGCCTTCTGTGATAGAAATGGCAGTGGACTTGAGCCAGCCCTGAAGTTGAGGGCCAGGGCAAGATAAGGGTGTTGCCAGCCGGGTGTCTTGGGCTGGCAAAAGTGATTGAGGAAAGTTCGGCATCATTCGGGTGGGAACAGGTGTCTGCCAGCTATGGTCAGTGCCGCACAATGCTCCCTGTGCCCTCTATTGTGGAGGGAGAAAGTGGCAGTGGGAGAAAAATGCCCTAGAGGTTCAGTGGGTCCCCCATATCCCATTCCCCAAACCCCTCACTGCAAGGCCCTTAGACCTCTGGGCTGGGACCTTTGGGAGAAAGTGTATTTTTTTTTCAAGATGGGGTCTCACTCTGTCACCCAGGCTGGAGTGCAATGGCGCAGTCTCAGTTCACTGCAACCTCAGCCTCCCAGGTTCAAGCAATTCTCCTGCCTCAGCCTCCTGAGTAGCTGGCATCACAGGTGCATGCCCCTGCATAATTTTTGTATTTTTATTTATTTATTTTTTTGAGACAGAGTCTCGTTCTGTTGCCAGGCACCAGGCTGAGTGCAGTGCCGCGATCTCGGCTCACTGCAACCTCCACCTCCCTGGTTCAAGCAATTCTCCTGCCTCAGCCTGCTGAGTAGCTGGGACTACAGGCGCACACCACCACGTCCACCTAATTTTTGTATTTTTAATAGAGACAGGGTTTCACCATATTGGTCAGGATAGTCTCGATGTCTTGACCTTGTGATCCGCCCACCTTGGCCTCCCAAAGTGCTGGGATTACAGGCATGAGCCACTGCACTCAGCCAAGAAAGTGTATTCTCTTGGTCTCCTCTTCCTGAGGTCAGGCACTGCCATCCGGCTCTCCAGGACCAGGATGGACGGAGGGTGTCGTGGGAAGTAGAAAATTTACTTTTAAAAGTTTCCTTTCTTGAAATCGTAAGTGTGCTAATAACTTTGTCAAGCCCTATCCTGTGGAGCTGTTAGACGTGCCACACTTACAAGCACGCAGCACATTCTACATCCTTGTATTTTAAGTAAGCTATCTGTGCTGGACGTGCTCACAGGCATGTCCCAGCTCTCCACTGCTTTTACCTGTTTAGAAAAGTTTTAAGTTATTAACCAATCGGGTTTTAGTTTAGATTGTGAGGTCTGGCTCCAGCCAATGGAGATCAGACACAGCAGTAAGGACGACCCCAAATGCATAAGGGATAAATGTGTGTGTTTTCCTTTGTTCATTGTACTCTTGTGGCATGATGGCTGGTGAGGGTACCCTTCCTGCAGCCCAGGAAGTAAGAATTGTGTTGCTGAAAGATCCTTTGTCTCAGGGCTAATTTTTCATTGCATCACTGAGCATCTCTTTCCAACAGGTGTGAATCTCTCTGTGCCAGGCTTCCATGGGCACTGAGCTCTGGGCAAAGCACAGGGGCTCCGCCTCCGTGGAAAGCACTCCCCACCCCCAACATAATGCGTGGATCCTGGCAATCACAGCTTCTTCTAGCGAATAAAGAGAGGCAGAGGCTCAGAAGGTCAGAAGCCGGGGTGGCGAGGGGGGGCGGGCACACTTCTGTGTCACCCTCCCTCAAGCCCACCCAAACCTGCCCAGGGAGGACTCTCCTTCCAGAGCCAGGGAGGAAAGGACCGGCCTCAGAGCAGGGACTCCAGAAAGAGACAGGGTGGGAGGGGTGTGCCAGGGAGGAGTGCTGGGAGGCAAAGCCTGGGTTCCCTGCTGGCAGTGACTGTCCCTTAACTCCATCGCCCCTCCTCCAGGACAGGGTGTGAGCCATGGGGTGCCCGGGAGCTGCTGGGGTTGGTTCTCTTCTGTCACCTGCCTCTCCTCACTCTTGGGGCACCTCTGAACCGGACGCCCCCTCCCACTGGGCCCCCATCACCACAATCTGCCCCACATGGGTTTAGCAGTCCAGAGCCCTTCAGAGGGGCAGGTATGCAGGGGACGGGAGAAGCAGCAAAGGTGATGCTGTGAAGAGGCGGGGTGGGGCTGGAGTGGGAAAGGCAGGGAGGGGGAAGGGGGAAAAGGGGGTGGGGTGAGGAAGGGGAGTGTGAAGGAAGGAGTGTGGGGGGAGGGAAGGGGCAGAACACGAAGCCATCCAGGGGTGAGGCTGTGAGGACATGGTGGGGGCTTCCCCGTGTCATAGTGAACCCCAAGTTTCCCTTCAAACAATCAGTATGTCAGCATGCTCAGCTCTCTTATTCTCTATTTTAAAGTTTAACTTCCTTGTAATTCCAGTAAACATTTCTAAAAAAAATTAGAACCTCTCCACCGGTTCTAATCAATAGTTCACAGCTGCTCCCCCAGCCCGCACTTCATCCTGGCCACGTGATCACCGCTGGCTACCTGCTCTGACACTCCCATAACCGTCCTTCCCGCAAAAACACCCACCCTGCCACTCCGGCTCAGATCCCTGCTCTTTTTAAAATAGGCCATTAGAATTAGTCTAGCTTGTGCGGTCTAACCCTGGCCAATAGGGGACGACATGGCAGCAGGGAGGACCCCTGTCAGGCGTGAGTGCCCTTCCCACCTTGTCCAAGCCTGCGGCCGCCAACATTGCATCCAAGCCAAACCCTTCTATAGAAGTAAACTGCCTTGCTAAGAGGACATATTTTGGAGTGCTATTTCTTTCGTGGCCTCGAAATTTTACTTATAACAATTCTGGGGGCTCATGCGGGTTTCACAGTTCTCCTCCGGGCGGGTCTTGGCCTCTCTCTCCTGAGGACATGTGTCCTGCTGCTTCATTTTGCAGCAGCCTCCTGGGTAAGGGGTTGAGACCCGTCCGATGTGAGGAACACGCCCCGCCCTCAGCAATTCGGAAAGAGAAATGACGGTCCTAAGATTCCCGCGGCAGGTCAGCAACTCTGCACAGACCAAGGGAAGAAGCCGCGGGACCCGTAAAGCATTTCTGTGTAGTCAGGACCAAGGTAAAGAAGCCGGGGGTGGGGGGCCGTAAACTATTACTTGTTCAGGATACACCAAGGCAAGAAAAGCGTCGTCGGGGCGGCTCGCAGGTTAAAGAGGTAAGACATCTCCAGTGCGGGGGTCGGGGATTGAACCTCACACAAGCCTCCAACGAGGGGGTGGCAAGACATTTCCAGCAAGGGAAATCGAGCCTCACCCCAAAAATGGGGAAAACGAGAGATAGAGCAGTGGAGAAAAAGACATTTAGAACTTCCCTTTCCCTCTTCTCAGGGGAAGAAAGAGGTGTGATCCTACAGCTGCTGTGGGAGCCAGGAACCTGAACACCCCTCCGCCCCCCGCCACAAGCCAAACATTCCCACAGCGGATATAAGATTTCCCGCCCAAGACCCCTGTCGGGACAATAGCAGCCCACCGAGGAGACATGCAGGACAGCACGCTGGGCTAGGTCCTGAGGACCCTCTTGGGCAGGGAATGTTGGAAAGTTTTCGTCACTAACAATTGGCTGAATATCAAAAAGAAAGAAAAATAAATAAATAAATAGAGAACTAGAAAGATAAACCTGCAAAAGAGCTTCTAAAAGAGAGAGAGTTCAAGAGGGTGTGAAACTGTTAAAACGTAAACGGCGGGTCCGCACAGTCTGCCAGGAGGATTCAACCTGGCTGCAGGTCGGGTGATGCCGGTGGCCTGGCGAATCTCTCCTGCTCCACCCGTCCTCCCTCCCCAGCCGCCCCAACTCCTCCTAGGAGAGCGTGGGCTCCACCACTCCCATGGACAGTATGAGGCTAGGAGTGGCCCCAGCTCGCAGGCCGGGTCTTCCGGGTTGCTTGGGAATGCAGCCCAACCGGATGGTAAACTCCATTGAAGGCTAAATACCGGCAGCAGAGGGATAGTCAACAAGTACCGTCAGGGTAAGTTGAAAAGAACTTTGAAGAGAGAGAGAGAGAAAAAAAAGAAAGCCTAGAGGAGAGAGAAAGACCAATAGAAGGAACAGAGAAAGCCAGAGAGACAGAGAGAGACAGAGTCAAAGAGAGAGAAAACAAGAGCCAGAAGTAGTGAAGAGAAAGCAATGTGCCCTCTTCTTTTAAAAGCCAGGGTAAATTTAAGACTTATAATGGCCGGGCGCAGTGGCTCAAGCCTGTAATCCCAGCACTTTGGGAGGCCAAGGCGGGTGGATCATGAGGTCAAGAGATCGAGACCATCCTGGTCAACATGGTGAAACCCCGTCTCTACTAAAAATACAAAAAATTAGCTGGGCATGGTGGCGCGTGCCTGTAATCCCAGCTCTCAGGAGGCTGAGGCAGGAGAATTGCCTGAACCCAGGAGGCGGAGGTTGCGGTGAGCCAAGATCGCGCCATTGCACTCCAGCCTGGGTAACAAGAGCGAAACTCCGTCTCAAAAAAAAAAAAGACTTATAATTGATCATTGAAGTTCTTCTCCGTAATGGGCTTCTTAAACCCTGTTGTTCCCAGTCCTTATGCTGCCACAATCACCAGTAGTTTACAGTAATAGGCTGAAAAGATGCCTTCTGGGCTTGTCCGTTGGCAGGAAACAGCCAGGACCTATTTGCCTTTGAGTGAAGATCCTCACTCCGATGGAAAATAGCAAACCAATGGATAGTCTTATCCCAAGGGTTGCAGAGTCTCCATCTAGGGATAGACTCTTACACCCTAAAAATAAAGCCCTTATACAAAAAGCTCACACAAGACAGGCTAAACCCCCTCATTTGGCAATTACCAGAAATCCAGCAGGTGGAAAGGTTACCTCCTTAAGGAGACATTTCATCTTTTTGTCAGCGTAAACAAGGGCATAGTCTAAGAAATACTGGCCCATGCCGGGCGCAGTGGCTCACGCCTGTAATCCCAGCACTTTGGGAGGCTGAGGCGGGTGGATCACCTGAAGTAAGGAGTTCAAGGCCAGCCTGGCCAACATCGTGAAACTCCGCCTTTTAAAAAAAAAAAGAGAAGAAATACTGGCCCAAAGGCATGGAGGCCACTGACAACTGTGGCCTTCCTGTCAAAAATCCTTAACCCAGTAACCTGCAGATGGCCCAAATGCATCACAGGACAGAACTTATTTATGAAGTTTGCCAAAAGTAAACAGTGTGATGTGTATCATCCTCACTTCTGATCTCGTGGCCTTAGGCACTCTAGTCCACAGACACGAAAGAAGTTTGTTTTGGAAAAGAACAGTTATCGTCTTTGACAAAAAGAGAAAGTAGAATTTATGTAAAAAATAATCTTTAATGGTAAATTCTTGTGCTGAAATATAATAACTGGCTGATTAAAGAAAGGGACGTTTACAGGTCAGAAAGTTGAAGATTGTCTATGAAAGTCGTGAAAATGTTCTCAAAGGAAATCTATACAAGAAATGTTGTATAATTTAAAAGCAATTAGGCCTCTGTGGGAAGGAAATTGCCCAGGTGCCACGGCAAGAGACTGAAGGCACAGTCTGTCCCAGCGTAATAAATAACTGATTACTCAGTTACAGCAATAATATATTTACTGATTACTTAGTTATAGAAATGATACCAAATAGATATTAGATACAATCACATAGTTATATAATCTTATTGCATCATTATTCTCTATTAGTCTTTAGTATGTGTAGGGACATATAGGGTCCAGCCCTACAAGGTCCTATGAGTCCCTCCCTGCAGGTATGGAGAAGAGAAACTGTGGAAATAAAGACACAAGACACAGAGATGGAGAAAAAAGAGTTTGGGCCCAGGGGTCCACTGCTACAAAAGCTGGGAGAGCGGCAGTGGCCCTGAGTGCCTGGACACTCTGACTTTTACTGAGTACAAAGCAAGGGGTAGGGCAGGTAGGATGAAGTAATGATGGTCAGCGATAGGGCCAGGTAAATCACGTGTCTTGGAGACAGGGACCCCAAGACTTTGAAGAAGCCAAGGCGAGGAGAAAACCTAAGGTGTCAGCACTTTTTTCATACCTGTCAAGAAATAGCAAGGTCACTAAGATTTATGTGACTATTACTCCTTCTCATCTTCCACGAGAAAGAGGAACCAGGTGCAGAAGCAGAACTGGAAAGTAGCCATGGAACGTGACCGCTGAAGCACAGCATCACACAGAGACAGTTAAGTCCCTGGAGGTCTGCGGGCCTCCCTGACAGCCATCAGGCCCACCACAAGAGCGCGGAGAAGCAGAGTGTTCTAACTCCCCCAACGAAGGAGACGTCTCGGCCATCTTGGACATCTCCTCCCCTAGCTGGCTAAACAGCGGGGCTTTCCCAGCGCTGGCGCTGCCGCATGGCCAAGGCGCCCTCCAGCAGCCCTTATGCGGGCATCACAGAGGCTTAGAGCAGCTTGCTTTAGGGTCACCTCTTTTCCAATGCCACTTCAGTCCCCATGCTTCTTGACCTGAGACTTATTAGTAAGGTTAAAGATGATATGATTATATAGATGTATATATATTTAAGATTGCACATGAATAGCTAGGTGATTATTTTATGATTATATACTGGAATAACTAACTATGTCTCTAATTCTTTTCTAATTCTATACATGAGAACAGGCTGAGACTTCAGGCCCTTGACTTGGCTCTTGAGGGGTTTCCCCTTACAACAACATTTTAATCTTATAGTATAGACATAATCTGGTGAAATATAATTCAGAACTGAAGGGACGCTGTGAGAAGTGATCAGGAGGTGAGAGTACATGCCTTGTGGTAACGCCAGTGCCTGGGAAGGTGCCCACGACTTAGCAGGCAGGACTTGTAGTAACGCCAGTGCCTGGGAAGGTGCCCACGACTTAGCAGGCCATGAGGGGGAGTTTCCCTTTCACTGCGGAGTTCAGAGAAAATTCTGCTCTGCTGGCTCTTGAGGAAGGTCTGACACTAGCCAGGCCGACCCACAGACATCCAGGGGCTTAAACCCTCTCCATGGTGCTGTGCTCCGATGGTCACCATCCTCGTCCACTTTCATGTTCCGCTTTCCCACCCAATACTCCCTTGTAAGTTCTTAGAAGCCATGAGAAGTAAGAATAGAGGAATCCTAAAAGCCTTTGTGCATAGAAAGATACTGACATATGTGCCTCCCCTCCTTGCAGCGGCTGCCTGAGAGGGAGGGGCACTCTGTACTGTACCCACGTGGCCCCAAATACTGTAAGTATGTGACTTGCTTAACCCTTACCCATCATGTCAGATGAGTCACTCTCCAGCCCTGCCCCCTGCCTTGTATACAATAAATATGAGCTGGTCCAGGCATTCGGGCCACTGCTGGACTCTGCCCTTTGGCAGCAGTGGTCCCCCGGCCCAGCTGAATTCTTATCTCTCTGTCCTTGTGTCTTTCTTTTCTGCACTCTCTCTCCCCACACGAAAGAACACCCACTAGACCCTGTGGGGCTGGACCCTGCGCCTCCTCAATGTCAAACTATCGAAGAAATAGGCCAGGCGTGGTGGCTTACGCCTGTAATCCAAGCACTTTGGAGGCCAAGGTGGGTGGATCACCTGAGGTTGGAAGTTCAAGACCAGCCTGACCAACATGGTGAAACCCCCGTCTTTAAAAAAAAAATTAAAAATAAATAAATAAAATAAAATAATAATAATAACAAAAGAAAGAAACAGATGGGGCAGGGCCATGTCTCTCCTTACTCCCAGGCAGGAACTGCCCTCCCAGACTGATCTCCGCCCTCCTTCCAGCACTTCCCGTTCGAGGTTATTATGAAAGAACTGAGAGTATGGACACAGTCGTCATTGCACCCATCCAGGCCAGTGCCCAGCTGGAAGCTAAGGTGACCTCGTCACTGCCCACTGACCTTTAGGCACAGTGGGTCACACTCTCCTCAGCCGCCAGAGCCATCGCCTGCACCTCCTGCCTGAAGACAGCCCTGGCTTGGCTTCGGATGGAGTCCCACAGGGCTGCCATGCCGGTCGCCTCCACCCTGTTGCCCTACAAGGCAGCAAGGCCTTCCCGGAGAGCAAGCCTCTTCGCACAACGCTAGAGACAAGGCCCGCTGGCATTCAGGAGGCTGCCACCTCCTGCGACCTCTAGGAGCTGCCTGATGCACCACAGACCTAGAGGCAGCAAGGCTGTGCTGGGCTTTCCAGGAATGTTGCTGCAAAGAAGAGGAGGGAAGTGGGAGGAGGCAGGAGGCCCACAGGGGCTCACCTTCCTGCAGCCGGCAGCCACCGGCCTGGCACAGGCTGCACACCCTGACCTCACATGCACACACGCAGCAACATGTGCACACACATGAACACAAAGGCCACTCACACTCTTATCCATGCAGACACATCAACGAAGTGGAGCACACGGGCGTGTATGTGTGACACACGAGCACAAACCTGTGGACACACAACACACATGCACACACATGCATCCGGCTCTGCTCAGGCTCCTGGAGCCTCCTGCTGCCACAAGCAAGGATTCTGGGCTCACACCCGGCTAATGGCTGCAGCTGGAGCAGAGTGAGAAGCCCGCCAGGCTAAGCTAGGCACCGCGGCCCCAGGTGCCCACTGCCAGCCAAAGCTTTCAGGCCTGCTGGTGTCCAGCCTGCAGTACACAGCAGTTCTGGGTTTCTGATTACACAAGATAACGTCTCCTTTGCTGGCGTCTGAATTTCCAGTTATTTGTGGCTGCACACTGTCAAAAATGCCCTCAGCACATGGGCCCCTCAGACCTACCAGGGCAGGCATCTTGTCTTGTTTGCTGCTAGAACCCGGCGTCACTGGAAGATCACCGAGCACCTGGCTCTAATACACACTTGTTGGATGGATGAATCAGTGTGACAGAGCCTTCAGGGTGAGGCTCAGGCCAGCCAGGCAGGGTTGGGGGCTGGAGTGGCCCCAGAGGTCTTGGAGGGAAAGGCTGAGAGGAAGATGTGGTGGTGAAGGATGGGGGTGCAGAGGTCCCAGGCTACCACAACAGCCCTGCCCTGGCACCTCCAGCTGGGCTCACGGTTGGGCTGCAGGATCTGGGTGAGCAAATGAGCCTGCAGCCTCTTTGCCCAGCCCTGCCCCGGCCAGGAAATGATCCCTCAGGAGGGGCTGCCCCTGACACCTGTGGCCTTGCCAGTATGCTGTGTGCCCGGCTTGTTCCATCCTTACCATGGAGACTGCACCAAAACAGCCCACCACGTGGCGTCCCTGTTGCCCAGCAGGGAGGCACTGCCACACCCCAGGGCACTGGCTCCCAGGGGCAGCAGTATGTGGGTTCCTTGTCTGCCGGGGTCACGGAGGAAGGCCAGCTCTGCCCAGCAGCGTGTCCTGAGATGAAACCTTAGACTCACCTGATCTGCAAAACAGTACCCAAGCCCGGTCTGGTGGCTCATCCCTATAATCCCAGCCCGTTGGGAGGCTGAGGCAGGAGGACTACTTGAGTTCAGGAGTTCAAGACCAGCCTGGGCAACATAGTGAGAACTTTCTATTAAAAAATAATTTTAAAAACTTAAGGCCGGGTGCGGTGGCTCATGCCTGTAGTCCCAGGGCTTTGGGAGGCCAAGGTGGGTGGATCACGAGGTCAAGAGATCGAGACCAGCCTGGCTAACATGGTGAAACCCAGTCTCTACAAAAAATACAAGTGCCATTGCGCTCCAGCCTGGTGACAGAGCAAGACTGTGTCTCAAAAATAAAAATAAGAAAAGGCTGGGTGTGGTGGCTCATGCCAGTAATCCCGGCACTTTGGGAGGCCAGGGCAGGCAGATCACTTGAGGTCAGGAGTTTGAGACTAGCCTGGCCAACATGGTGAAACCTAGCCTTTACAAAAAATACAAAAAATTACCTGGTCGTGGTGGCATATGCCTGTAGTCTCAGCTACTCAGGAGGCTGAAACAGAAGAATCGTTTGAACCCAGTAGGCAGAGGTTGCAGTAAGCTGAGATTGTGGCACTACACTCCAGCCTGGGCAACAGAGCAAGACTTCATCTTAAGAAACAACAACAAACTTAGCCAGGCTGGTGCTGAGCACCTGCAGCCCCAGCTACTCAAGAGGCTGACGGGAAGATCACCTGAGCCTGGGAGGTCGAGGCTGCAATGAGCAGTGACTGTGCCACTGTACTCCGGCCTGAGCCACAGAGCGATCTTGCCTCAAACAAAACAAAACAAACAACAAAAATGACACAGAAGAGCCAGGAGGCAGTACCAGAAGGGACCCACAGGGCAGGCACCACCCCGTCCTCGCTGTGGTCAGGCCTGGGAGTGGCCCCATCCACAACGTCAGAGCAGCTGGGAGGGCCAAGCATGAGGACTACCAAGGCCCCCGGCCCCAGGCCCACCGTGACTCAGGTCAGTGGGGCTCTGAGGGAGCCTGTGACAAGACTGGGTGTTGCTACTGGGCACTAGATTTTTTTTTTTTTTTTTTTTTTTTTGAGCCAGAATCTCACTCTGTTGCCCAGGCTGGAATGCAGTGGCGCAATCGCGGCTCACTGCAATCTCTGCCTCCCAGGTTCAAGCGATTCTCCTGCCTCAGCCTCCCAAGTAACTGGGATTACAGGCGTGCACCACCATACCCAGCTAATTCTTGTATTAGTAGAGACAGGGTTTCACCATGTTGGCCAGGATGGTCTCAATCTCTTGACCTCATGATCTGCCTGCCTTAGCCTCCCAAAGTGCTGGGATTACAGGCGTGAGCCACTGCGCCCAGCCAGGTTTATGGCTTATTAAGACATAATTATATAATTCCCCTATCATGCAGTTCATCCATTTAAGTGTGCAATCCTGTGTGTTTCAGCATATTCAGAGGTATGCAGACATCACCACAGTCAGTATCTAAACATTTCCTCACCCCAGAAAGAAACCAAACCAGCAACAGTCACTCCCACCCCCTCCCCCAGACGCTGGCAGCCCCATCTCCCTTCTGCCCTCTGGACGTGCCCATCCTGGATGCGTCACATGAGTGGAGTCACAGTGTCTGCTGCTTGTGTGTGGCTTTTCACTTAGCACAATGTCTCCAAGGTCCATCAGCGTTGTCCGATACACCAGGGCCTCCTTTCTTTTGACAGAGGGTGCCATTCCACGGCCTGCATTGCAGTGCCTGGCCTCCCACCTTTAGTCTAAGCATGCCTCGGTGGATGGACAGGGTTTCCACCTTTCTGCTATGGCGAAGGATGCTGCTGTGAACTGTGGTGCACAGGTATGTGTTTGAGTCCTTGCTTTCCATACGGGTAGAGCTAAGGAGTGGAATTGCTGGGTCACACGGAGACTGCTGGAGAAGCTGCCAGGCTTATTCCAGAGGGCCGCACGGGTTGACATTCCCACCAACATTGCACAAGCGTTCCAGTGACTCCACGGCCATCCTGGTGGGTGTGCAGTATCTCTCTGTGGGTTCAATTTGATTTTCTTGATGACTAAGGATGTTGAGCTTCTTTGCATTTGCTTGTGGCAATTTCTACATTTGTACATCTTTGGAAGAGCTGCCCAGACCCTTTGGCACAGGCCCAGAGATTTTGTTTGTTGTTTGTTTTTTTGAGACGGCGTCTCACTCTGTCGCCCAGGCTGGAGTGCAATGGTGAGACCTCGGCTCACTGTAACCTCCGCCTCCCGGGTTCAAGCGATTCTCCTGCCTCAGCCTCCTGAGTAGCTGGGATTACAGGCACGCGCCACCACGCCCAACTAATTTTTTTGTATTTTTAGTAGAGACTGGGTTTCACCACGTTGGCCAGGATGGTCTCGATCTCCTGACCTCGTGATGCGCCCGCCTCGGCCTCCCCAAGTGCTGGGATTACAGGCGTGAGCCACCGCGCCCGACCTGAGTTTTAAGAAAAACCACAAAGCGCTATGAAGTTTGAGGCTATCAGGATTGGGCGCCAGGCCAAAATTCCTCGGGACGCGAGAGGCTGGTGCTCCAGGCGGGCTGCCGGGAAGAGGGGCAGCAGGGGCCCCGGCGAGCTCTTGGGGGCGGATCCTGGAGGGCTTCCTGGGCGGGCTCTGCGGCGGCCGTAGTTTAACTTCTGGTTCTGGACACCTCCGGCTCCCACTCTTCGGACGGCTCCCAGGCAAGCAGACGCCCCACCCCCGGGGCGCCCACGGTCACGGTGAGCTGCCCCTACCACCTCCCCCGGTGCCGCCGGCGCTCCCGGGCGGGGGATGCTGGTCCTGCTGCGCCCCTGAAGGTCCCAGGAAGCCCCGCGCCCCATACGGGGGCGGAAGCCCGGGCTGCGGGGAAGGCTGCCCTTGGCCAGCCCCGAGGCCCCGCCCTTGGACCGTGACCGGGTCGGCCTGGGCCGGTCGGTTCCGCCCCCAGCTGCCTCCTGGGCCCAGCCTGCACTTTGGGCAGGCCCAGCACTCAGGCGAGGCTTCCGGGGGCAGCCGCGGGCCCTCCACAGTGGCCGCGGAGGTTGGCTGTGGCCTCTGACTCCAGAAACCTCAGCCTTGGACAGGTGGCTCATGGAGCTCCAGGCACAGAGAAGGCCCTGGAGGACACAGCTGGGGTGGGGTGAGACTCTGGCTGCGTTTTGCAGTGGGTCCCTGTGCCATGCTCAGGAGGTGACAGCTTCTGTTTCCTCCCTGCCAGAGGCAGCCGTTCTAGTGAACGGATAGAACCCTCTGTGTGTTAGAGGGGGTCTGGGCATCAGGCCCCACTGTCCCGGGCTGGAGGTACTCATGGCCCCAACGACAACCGGGCAGACACTGTATTTCCGTGTTGGGGAGTGGCCAGGGACAGGCGCTTTCTGCTGGCAGAAGCATCCCAGGATGAGCTGGGCAGGGCTGCTCTCAAGGGAAGGAGTTCCCCATCATTGGAAGCATCCAAGTACTAATGCTGCTCCCACCCCCCTCCTGCTTTTCTATCCCTGAGGGCACAATGCCTGACGCATTTCCCCTCCTCAGGAACATGGGGTCGGCCTTTGAGTGGGTGGCTCGGAGAGTAGTCCAGGAGCTGGACCACGGTGGGGACCTCATCCCTGTGACCAGCCTGCAGAGCTCCACTAGCTTCAAGCCCTACTGCTTGGTGGTCAGGAAGCCCTCAAGCTCATGGTTCTGGAAACCCCGTTATAAGCATATTAACCTGTCAATCAAGGACATCCTGGAGCCCGATGCCCCGGAACCAGGTGCCTGATGGGGTGCTGAGGCAGAGCCCTAGGGAGGCTGGGTGGGGGAGGGAAAGCAGGGTGCGTCCAGCCAGCCACCTACCCTGCTCTGCAGGCTCTAGCTCTGGGTCTCTCTTCCAGAGGGCAGGGCCTTTCGAAAGGTCCTTCTGCCCTGGGCCTGGGACACAGCGGAAGGGGTGGGGCGGGAGGGGTGAGGCAGGTGGGCAGGGCCTCAGGTCTGGCCTCGCTTTAGTTTTGCAGCATGGTGGCCCCTTTCACATCCATGACACCGTGGACGGGCAGCTACGGACTAGCGTGGAGGTGGCAGTCCCAGGACAGGGGAAGGTCGAAGGCGGGGCCTCGGTGTCTGACAGCTCCAGCACCTCGCTGAATGTGTTCTCACTGAGCGTGGGCCCGAACACCTGGCAGGCCCTGCTTCAGGAGAGGTGGGCCCGGAGAGGGCAGGGCCCCGCTGACCCCAAGCAACCTTGCTTTTATTATTTTTTTAAATTATTTTTTGAGGTGAGGTCTCACTATCTTGGCCAGGGTGGTCCTGAACTCAGCAGTCCTCCTGCCTTGGCCTCCCAAAGTGCTGGGATCGCAGGGGTGGGCCGCAGTGCCCAGTCCCAGACTTGCTCTTGGGAATGTCACTTTGGGGCGTCAGGAAAGTCGCAGAGGCAAGGGAGCACTGTGGCCGGCAGCGGGTTTTGGGAAGGAAGCTGCAGGGGTCATTGGGGGCCTCGGCCACCAGAACTGATCCTAAGGACCAGACTGAGCCCCAGGCTGCTGTGAGGACAAAGCGGTGGTGTGTGCATGGGGGCCAGGTGAGGGGCTCCTCCCCTGGTGCACCTTTCCTCACAGGACCCGGTCCCCGTGGGGAGCATGCAGAGAGGCTGCTGGTGCCCAGACATCCACAGACCCTGGAGGTGCCCTCTGCGCCACCTCCCCCAGTGGCATGGGGTCGTCGCGGGAGGGAAGGTGTCTTTGGGGGCTGCGGCCCAGTGAGCTTCCTGCTCCTCGGGCCACAGGCACCTGCGGCAGCCAGAGCACAGAATCCTGCAGCAGCTCCGGTGCCGAGGGGACAACGTGTACGTGGTGACGGAGGTGCTGCAGACGCAGAAGGAGGTGGAAGTCACGAGGACCCACCGGCGGGAGGGTTCGGGCCTTGTTTCCCTGGCCGGAGCCATGTGCTTGCAGGTGTGTAGGCAGCCCTGTGGAGCTGAAGTCCCCCGCGGCCAGCCCACACCCACGCCCCACAATCTGGTGCCCTGGTGGCCAGCCTGGCCCCCAGCACCCAGCCCACACCCGAACCCCACAACCCGGTGCCCAGGGCCCAGCCCTGATCCCATCTTCATGCCTCAGGGTGAGGGCAAGGGCCACCTGAGCCAGAAGAAGACGGTCACCATTCCCTCGGGCAGCATCCTTGCATTCCGGGTAGCCCTGCTGGTTATTCAGTCTGACTTGGGTGAGCTGGAGTTGGGGGTATCTTGGGCCCAGGCTCTGGCAGAGAAGCAGGGAGGCCTGGGGAGAGCTACCTTCCGGCACCGGCTGCTGTGGGCCCCTGGCTGGACAGTTTACTGTGTCTGGCAGGCGGCTAAGCTCCTTGGCTCTAGTGTATGGGTGATTGGGCAGGGCCTGAGCTGAACAGGGGAGCTCTCGGTAGGGAAGCGGAGGGGAGGCTGGGATCTAGGTGACATGCCTGTCCCCTCTGCTCCGTCCTGGCTGCCAGAAGTCATTCTCTTCCCGGATAAGAAGCAGAAGACCTTCCAGCCAGCCCCCCAGCCACCCCCAACAGGTGAGAGCTGAGAGCCCCCAGCGTGGGGTGTCCAGTGGGAAAAGCACACTCCCTTGGCAGCTGAGGGCTTCTCCTCCGGTGCTCAGGGCAGAGGGAGGTCAGGCAGCCCCCTGAGGCAGTCGGCAGCCCCCATACACACAGCTGACACGGGACAGCTGATCCTGGGCCTTCCCAGCCACCCTCCTTGCCCTAGGCTGCCAGTGCTAGAGGTGGTGACCGGGGCTGTGAGGGCTGGGGAAGGCCACAGCCCCCCATTCCCTGCACTCACCAGCCCTGCCCTCCCGTGCCCCTGCCCAGGCTACAAAGGTTCCTGGTGGATGGACCTCTCCATGAAGGGGTGCATCGGCAACTTTTGGACAGGTCAGTGCCCTCGTGACTACCCCTGGGACCTTTGGTAGGCTCTCCTTCTGCCCTCTGAGGTCTGCGTGTCCTGACCAGGGCTTTGCAGGGCCCTATAAGCTCCCAGCCCTCTGTCCCTACAGATGGGGTCCCTGCGAATGGGACGGTTACTGAAGACTTCCAGGGCCTTCGGACAGAGGTGGAAGTTATCTCCAAGGAACTGGCCCTCATGGACAGGCAACTGTGCCAGCTGCTGCTGGAGGGCCTGGAGCGGGGGCTGCGGGACCAGCTGACCCTACAAGCCTTGGAGGAGGCGGTGAGCGGGGGAGGGTGCCCAGGGCACACAGGGCCCGCCCAGCCAGCCAGGCTCATCTGCCCTTCCCGTGCCCGCAGCTGGAGCAGGGCCTGAGCTCCGGGCCGGTAGAGCCCCTGGGTGGTCCGGCAGGTGCTGTCTTGGATTGCCTGGTGCTCCCCTCCAGAATGCTGGTGCTGGAACTCGCCATCCCTGTTGTCTACCTGCTGGGGGCACTGAACAGTGAGCGGCCCCTGGGAGTGGGGCAGGTGGGGGATGGGAAGGAGGGAGATGGGTTTTCCCAGGTGGGGCTTCAGGAACCCACTCTTACCTAACTCTCTCCCAGCGCTGAGTAAAGCCCAGCACCAGCTGCTGGTGGAGGCTGTGGAGTTGAAGACCCTGTCGAGGCAGCTAGAGCTGGTGAGAGGGTTGGGCTGCGGGAGGGTGGGTGAGCCAGCGGAAGGGGGCCCTGCTGCACCTGGGGTGGGGTGGGGTGGGCAGGCACAAGGTACCCAGGGCTCCCCATCTGACACACTCCTGCCTTGTCCTGGCAGGTGGGCAGCGTCTTGGAGAAGAGTGCCCCGTGGCAGAAGCGCAGCACCCTGTCCTTGCCCCCCGAGCTCCTGAAGAGCGGCTGGGGTGGAGAGACACCAGCATGGGTCTTGCTGGAGGAGTGTGGCCTGGAGTTGAGGGAGGACCCTCCCCACGTGCACTGGGATCCACAGGCCCAGGACCGCGTGTGTGCGCTCTATGCCTCCCTCGCACTGCTGTCAGAACTGAGCCAGGAGCCCCACTAGCCTGTGCTCAGGCATGCCCTGGCGGCTCTCCAGCAGGGCAGAGTGTTTGCCCACCAGCTGCCAGCCCTGGGAAGGCCAGGAGCCCAGCAGCCACGTGGTCAGTCTCCTGTGGGGCTCAGGAGTCGGGGAAACTCAGTAAAGTTGATGTGCAAAGGAAAGGCTGGTAGCAGAGTTTTTGAGGGGTCTTAGATCTGGGGTGGGTGGGTAGGGGTGAGGACAATACCCACGCAGGATCAGGAGGGACATCAGTGCCAGGAGCAGGTGATGTCGGCACCGTCCAGCTCCTTCTGCACCCTAGAGCCAAGGGAAGCTGGGTCATGGGCCCATGGCCCTGCCAGCCCCACCTATGTGCTTTTCTGCCTGCAAGGAAGGGCAGGGCGATTTAGGTGAGGTTTCACCAGGCAGGTCCGTGGCTGAAGCAGGGCAGGAGTGTCTGCTTCAGGGACCTTGAGACGCTGCAGAAAGGTGTGGCCCACCTCAGCCCTCAGGGGCTTTAGGGTGTGCAGGTGTGGCTGGTAACAGACCCCATCCTCCTAGGGCCACACAGGAGGTTCCGGGAGAAGCAGTGCTGAAGAAACTGACCTTTGGTCTGTTTCACCCCCATCTGCTTTCCTGAGCTAAATGTAGAACAACTCGACAGCTCTCAGCCTCTTCCTTCTTGGAAAACCCTTTCAGGTGACTTGAAAGGGTGAGTGTGGTAGGAGTAGCCCGGGTACTAGAAAGCTTTTGAAGAGACGGGCACGCAAGGCACAGCCTCGGGGCCCTGAGACCGCCAAGGCCGTGCCACGTGACAGGCCACACCTGACCCCACCTCGAGATTTGCACCAATGAGCTCTCTGGCAACACTGCCCATTAGAGATCATGTGGGCATCCAGGCCAAGACTGCCCTGGCTCACTGGCTGGAGGTGGAAAGGGAGTGAGTATGTTAGGGTGCACCTGCCCTTTTGCCCTCCAGTCTTAGCCTCCGTTGGAAGATTTACCCTGGGATGGGCTCTCTACAGGTAGATCTAATGGACCCTGGGGCCACAGAATCCCCATGGAGGCACCAGGCCTCCCAGGAATTACAACAGGGAAGAGTCACACTCCAGAGGCCATGTGGACTTTGCATGAACCTCACTCATCCTGGCAGGGCTGCCAGGTTCTAGGCAGGGCCAGAGCAAGGCGGGGCTGAACACAATCCTAACAGGCAGCTGTGTGGTGCAAGCCACACCTGGGCTGTAAACAGCCTGCTGCAGGATGGCACGGACTCTCCCGGGCACCATGGTGGGGAGGAGCACAGAGGTGCTGCCTGCCCTCCACAGCCACCTCCCCACCTGAGCCTCCATCTTGGGTGAGCACAGCATCACCGCTGGGTTTCCTCAGCAGACTCTCCAGCATGCTGTGCGGTGCAGGCGAGCATTGTGCTCAGTGGGAGGGGTGGGCTGTGCATAGCTACCCTGAGGTCTGACCCCTGCTTGCAATGTGAGCAAGGAGGCCAAGCTGGCTTCCCTCTTTGGGGCTGCTGCTGAGAAGACCCATGTGGCTGGGTTCTGAAACCTGTCCCCACCTGTGCCGAGGCTGTGCTCCCCATGGGTGCTCCCAACCCATCCTGGGTGGTGCGGACCTCAGACAGATGACTGGCTTGAGAGCTGCTGAAGGTTCCTGAGGCTCCAGGCCTGCATCCTCTCTGCTCAAGAATGTTGACCTGTCTCCCTGCCACACCTGCTATGCTCTCTTAGCCAGGCCATCACGCCCCCTGTTCATGTCAGGCCTCACGGAGCCTGGTCTTCTCCAGAAGCTGGCCCCAGCCTCCCTCCCAGCTGGACCACATAGGCCCAGTATCACACCTGTGTCATCACACACACAGACCACGGACATCCATGGTGCCCTCTCCCACCTTCTCTTGAACTATTTCTTACACGTTGAATCCCGTTTTGGTATCTGCCATGGAGGATACAAACAAGCCCACCAAACTTTGCCCCGGCTCCACAAAGACCCATGCCTGGGCCTGATCCTCAGCTTCCTGCATAAACCTGCAAAAAGACCCTCACCCCACAGCTGACAGCTCTAACCACATCCATTCAGTGCCTGTCGGGCCAGGACGCAGCTTCTGTCTTAGCGTTAACCCAGCCTGACCTGGCCACAGCCTGTGCCTGGAGCCTGCCTGACCTATAACCCTGCTGCCAAACCGGCTCTTACCTGGGGCCATATCAGGGCCTGTGGTCTATTCTTGGACCAGTTCGGTTCCCCATAACCACACTCAAAATAGGTGCCCAACGCTTTCCATCCACATGTTTATTTTAGATGCTTTCCGTGCAGCAGCTGGGGAGACAGGTGAGCAGGACCCCACGCCTGTCCCCAAGGGGGAATGGCCCTAGCCCTTCACAAGGCTGCCCACGCTCCCTGTGCATGTGCGGAGGCTTCTGTGTGGAGGAGGCTGCGAGGGGGACCTTGAATGTGAGGACATTTCCAGGCCGGCATCCTAAGGTTGCAGGAACTTGCTCACCAGAGCCAGAGGGGTAAGGTCACAGCATGGGCGGCTCCCAGAGCAGCCTCTTCCTCGTGTGTCCAGTGGCACCTTCCTCATTCAACCCTGGGAGAGGTGGTGGGTATTGTTACCAGTGCTCGCTCAGTCTGATTGGGCTTGCACATGACCCCACATCTGGACCCACAGGTATGATCCCGAGCTGACATGGTCCAGCTGGGAGGGAGGCTGGGGCCAGCTTCCGAAGGCCAGGCTCCCATGGGGCCTGACATGATGAACGGAGGGCATGATGCCCTGGCCGAGAGAGCACAGCAGGTGTGGCAGGGTGACAGGTCAACACTCTTGAGCAGAGAGGACACAGGTCAGGAGCCTCAGGATGCCAGCAAGGAATGGGGTGCAGGACGAGGATGGGGGTGGCCAGCTGCAGGGCGGGCCAGGCCACAGCGTCCCATCCAGCCTGTGGGATCACCAGCTTCCGGTTGCTCCACCAGACTCTAGACCAGGTGCCATCTGGGTCAGGAGCCATGCCCAACTGGGGAACGAGGGATGCTCCAGGGGGCTGGGAGAACAAGAGGCCTGAACAGATGGGTGCTAGCTGTCCCTCTCCGTCGCCGTCAGGGTGCCTGAAGAGAGGTGGGGGGGACTAGCTGGGGGGGAGTAGGTGGGGGGGAACGGGCACCGGTGTCCAGCACTAGGCCCAGGGAGCCCCTCCGTCAGGGCGAGGACGGGCTGCTGTGCGCGTGGGGTACCCAAGTCGCATCCCGGCCCGCGGGCCCCAGCCCCGAGCCTCAGGCTCGGCAGGGTCCGGAGCAGCCCCAGCGGCCTGCGAGGCTCCTACGCTGGAAGGGGCTGTCGGCGAAGACTGGTGGGGGCCGGGCGGGGCGTGGGGCGAGGCGGAGGAGGCGGAGCCCGCGGGGACGGCCCCGGGAGCGGGCCAGCAGCGCCACCTGCTGAGCGGATACGTGCGCTGCCGCGGCCACGGCCAGCTCGGGGTCGTTCTGGAGCCGCCCTAGGTCTGCGGGAAGATCAAGGCTCAGACGGGGGCGCCCAGGACAGCCGAGTGCCCGGGGCCCCTGGCCCTCCACCCACCGCTCCCGTCCTCTCCGCCCTAGAACCCGCCACTTCTCCAGGATCCCACTCCCTGGCAAGGCGGGGCCTCACCGTGGAACAGGGAGTCCAGCAGGTCCTGGTTGACGCAGCTGGGGCTGGCATGGTGGACAAGGAAGCCTGGACCACAGCAGATGCATGAGTGCGGGCCCCACACCCCGCAGGGCAGGGCTGGCCCAGTTCCCACAGCCTGGGTGCCAGGAGCAGTGTGACCCGGGCGGCCTCACCTATGAGCACAGCTGCTGCCCGGCGCAGAGGGTAGTGGGGACTCCGCAGGTAGCCTTGAGTTTGGCTTAGGAAGTTAGGCACATGGTCCGGGTACCGTTGAACCTGGGGACAAAAGGGCTAGTGGCAGGACAGGAGGGCTGATCCTGAGTGTGGAGGAGGTTGCAGAGCTGAATCCAGGGGCTGCTGGTCCAGGTGAGCCCCCAGGGCAGGTGGCATGGTCCGAGGCCTTGGACTTGCCCCACCAGCAGCCTGACTATCCGGTTTGGCTGCGGTAGAAACGGTTTGGGGGCCCCGGTGAACCCTGGAACAAGGGGGCAGCTGATCATACCCTCTCGAGGTCACCTTGCTTCCCTACTGACCAGGCGGCGGCAAACGTGGCTCAGGGCCTCGGGGCTATCATAGCGGGCCACGGTGACCATCTCCTCTAGCATGCCCCAGCAAAAGGCCTGGTCGCAGCGGGCCAGGGTCCACTCTGAGCTCTGGGACAGAGGAAGGGAGCCGAGTCAGGGGACCAGGAAGTAGAAAGGCAAAAGGTGTGGTGGGAAGAGGGGGAGCAGGGGCATCGGGCTAGAGACAGAAGAGCCCAGGGCAGGGGACTGGAGTGAATCTGCCCAAGGGAAGAGCAGTAGTAATCTGGCAGCCCGTGACGCCTGCCCCTGAGGTCCTTAGGATGGGAGAGTCCCTGACCTGTAATCGACGGAGGGGCGGCGCGGTGGGAGTAGGGAGTGTTGGCTGGCATAGGGGTGGGATGGTGTGGGGCGGCTGACCTCAGCAGCATCCGGGCTGGGGTCATGCAGGCGCAGCAGCAGCGGCACGAGACTCTGCAGCACCAGCTTCCGCAGGGGTCCGCGGAGCCCAAGCCGGAGCATGCCCCGGCCCCGGCGCACCAGAGTCCCAAGGAGCCCGACCGCCGAAGCGCGGACTGAGTCCCGGGTCTGCCTGGAAGAGCGCCGTCAGGGCGGACAGAGGCTGAGAGGGACTGCAAGGGTGGCAGGGGGCGGCCAGCGCTCCTGGGCGCACTGGGCGCCAGGGCGGAGCGAGGAAGCAGGGGGTCTGGGGAAGGCTGCTGACTTGGTGTGATCTGGGGACAGGGCCTGGAGTGGGACCTGATCGGGAAGCCTGGGGAAGCCCTGGAGGGCTGGCCTTAGGGAATGGAGTCTGGAAGGAAAAGTCTAGCAGGGAGGAGCTTGGCGGGACAGGATCTCGGAGGGCGCGCCTGGAGGGGCGGAGCTGGGCGACCACGGGAGGGCGGGCAGGGCGGGCTGGAGGGAAGCCGCCTCGAAGGGACAGACTGGAAGGGCGGGGCCTGGGAGGAAGGAAAGGGACGGGGCAGGGAGGGGCCTAGGAGGGAGCAACTGAAGGGGTGGGGCTGGGCCAGGGAGGAAAAGCCGGGGAGGCAGTCTGGCTGGGGGCCGAGGGGGATAGACTGAGGTCGGGGCCTGGTAAGGCGGGGCCTGGGAGGGAGAGGCTGGGGGCAGGGCCTGAATGGCCGGTCCGGAGTGGGCAGGGGCTGAGTGGGCGGGTCTGGAGTGGGCAGGAGCTGAGTGGGCGGGCCATGAGTGGGCGGGCCCTGAGAGGGCGGGGCATTGCTCACGTGGTCCAGCAGCGGGCGGAGTCGCGGCCCCAGCTCCGAGCTCAGGAGCCGCACAGGCGCCCGGGGCCGTAGCAGGAGCCTCTTCAGGGCGCCCAGAGCTGCACCCACGAGCCGCGCGTCGCCTTCGCCCAGTGCGCCCAGGAGCGCCGGCAGCAGCGCGCTCACGTGCCGCACCTGCTGGGACTCGTGGTCAGCCTCTTGCAGACCTTGCTGCAGCCGGGCCAGGCTCCTCTCCACCCCTTCCCTTGTCTCACCTTCCTGCGATTCAGCGCGAGGTGGCCCAGGCCCAGCAGGCCCAACCAGCGCACGGTGGGCTCGGGGTCTCCCTGCCAGGTGAGAAGTCGCTCCAGGATAACCTCCTCCCGCAGGAGCCGTGCGGTGGGCCGGCTCTGCAACAGCTAGGCGAGGCACACGGGGTCAGCTGCTGCGGCTTAGGAATCAAGTCCTCGGTCACCCTTCGCCGCCCATTCGGGAAGCAGGCTCACCCCGGTGAAGAAGGCCATGGCCGTGAGGCGCTGCGGGTCGTCAGCGCTGCGCAGCCGGGGAAGCAAGTCTGCGAAGAGGCCTCGCAGGTGGTGGTCGGCGTGTGCCACCATGGCACTGGGGTAGGTGGAAATGGGAGTCCTCGCTCCGCTTGGCGGCCTTACTCCTCAAGAAGACCCCATCCCAACACCACCCTCGTGCCTCTGCCGTTTCCCTGTCCCCCTACCCAGCGCCAGCACCTGGCCAGCAACGAGTCTCCTCCTGGTGTGACATCCTAGGGCCCCTCCTCACCTCGCCAGCAGCAGGACACCCTCCAGGTGGGTGTGGGCTCCCACCAGCCTCCTCCAGCCTCCCGCCTGCTCCATGCACGTGACCACCATGCGGCCTCCATCCCCAGTGAGCAGAGCCTTCAAGGCCTCCACAGCGCAGCTGGCGGTGGGGACAGTGAGCAGGTGGGCAGTGGGGCTGAGAGGGTGACAGCATGCTGGCCCATCCCACATACCCTGGTGTTGCCTCTCACCTGGCATGGCTGTGTGGTGGCCCTCGGTGGGACAGAACCCAAATCTTGGGCAAGTCAGGGGAGCGAGGGCTGCGGGCCAGCTTGTGCAGCTGTGTGACTAGCGCAAGCAGCAGATGAGAGTAGAAGCCCCTTGTGGCTCCCACGCAGCCTGAAACAGCCAGCATCTCCCCAAGAGCACGAGTGGCCTGTGGAGCAAGTGGCTCATTCAGGCCCTGGGCGCTGGGAGCTGCGTTGGACAGCAGTGGGACAGGCATGCCATAGACAGGACGGGGACTAAGCCTCAGACACTCGTGGGACATTCCCGGAAGAGTGACCTAGGTACAAACTTCCCGTCACTGCCCTTCTCACCACCCTGCGCCCGTGCCTGGGTAATGGCTGGAGCCACCTACCGCCAGTGCCTGGGGCTCAGGCCCTGAAGCACCCTTCAGTGCCCACAGCAGTTGTACCAGCACCTGCCCATTTACACGCTGGTTACAGCTTAGGCTGCGCCAGAGCTCGGCCGCTGCCCTGAGGGTTCAGAGGGGGCTGGTGTGAGACAAGGGATGGTGCAGGGTGGGTGTCTAGGAGATGTAGGGGGTCCCCAGCTAGGGTGGAGGCAGCCACTAGGACTCCAGCAGGGGAGGGGCAGGAAACCACCACCCCGGTCTCCCCCATCCCCAAGTCCCAAATAAACAAATGAAGTGTTAATTGTGCAGACCACAAAATAGCCTGTCTCAAGCTCAGCTGCCGGGTGGGGACCGCTGGGAGTCCTGCTGGATCAGCGACAGTGAAATAAACCTGGCATTATTATTTTTTTAATCGCTACAGAGAGTAAAACCAAAGATAACTTCTGGGGAAAATTAACCAAAGAGCCAGGGGTGTCCAGGCATGTCAGCCCCCCAGGCTCACTCACCCCACTCCGGAGCCAACCCCAGCATGGTGTCCAGGGGAGGCTACCTGGAGATAGAAGACGGCTCCCAGAGGAGCCCAGCCTCAGAAACTGTGGCGGGAGGTTGGGCGGAGTTTGCAGAACTAAAAGTGAGGGGAGCAGGAATGGATACTGGGCAGGAGTTACCGCCAGGATGGAGTAAGGAGGTTTCAGTTCCCCTGTCTGGGGCCAGACTCCACTACCAAGCAGGAAGGGGGAAGGAAGCCGCGTGGGGGCCGCAGGGCCAGGCGGGTTGGGTTACCGATCGGGGGGCAGAGAGCGGGGCAGCAGCGCACACACCACGTCCCGTGCATGCTCCAGGGCCAGCGCGCTCAGCACTCTCAGGGCCACCCTCCGGGGTCTCCCCTCCGCCAGGCTGGGCACCTGCGCCAGCAGCCCTCGCACCAGAGCATGCACCTGGTGGGGAGGAGCAGACTTTAGCAGTCAGGCCTCTTGCACTGTCCATTCCCTCTCACCTGTACCCACCTCACCCCCACCCCAACCCCACCTGGCTGGAGCAGCCTGAAGGTGGCAGGGTCAGGTTGTGCTCTCCAGGCTCCTCCCACCACCTTGGCACCAGGACCGGCAGGAGTCTGTAGGGCATGGAGTGGGTGGAAGCTGACCTGGTCCTCCAGCCGTTGCCCCCGGGCCTCCAGGGCTGAGGACAGGGTGAGTGCTGTCGCCTGGGTCCCTGCAAAGCCAGCCTCCTCCAGGCAGGCAGCCGTGTACAATGCGAGGTCAGCAAGAACCCCCTCCTCCCAGAAACTCTGGGGAACCTAGGACAGGATGGGTGGGGTGTCTGAAGTGCCCAAGCCTCTCCTAGCTCTCCTCCCAGTCCCTCAGCTTCCCACCTGGCTTCCTACAAAATCCCTCGCTCCGCTGTTGCTCACCAGCCTGTTTCGCCCTGACCTCTGCCAAGCCCAGCACGTCCCCTTCCGCCTAGCCTTTACAGCAGCCCCGGCGGTCCACGAAGCATCCCTTCCCTCACCCCTCACCTGGTGGGGCCTCTCAGGAGAGCGGGGCTCGCTGCCAGCTTCAGGGATGGTGGCCCCACACCCAGACTCAGTCTCAGAATGGGTGGCGAGTGCCTGGGTCTGTGGCTCAGCTTCAGGTTTGAGCTCCCAGGGCTCAGGCTGAGGGCCTGTGGAAGGGGGTTCCCGGGACCGCCCCTGCCTGGCTCGGATTCCTTCAGCCACAGCTGTCAGGGTTAGAGCCCCCATGGGCGTCCCCGGGACCCAGCCCCACACACCCCCAGCCATAGCTGCCTTTGCCTGTAGCACCTGCTGCTGCTCCTCCTGGGAAGTCGTGCCCAGGCCTGACGTAGAAGCTGGCCCGGGCGGGACCATGGACAGGTGTGGTGGCGCGTGCGCGAGCGTGTGGGGGCTGGGGAGCCACAGGGAGTGCCTGCTGTGGGCCTGTGAGGGGCATTCCTACCCTGGCTGCTGGAGGGGAGTGGCCAGCCTGGAGCCTGAGTGTCGTGATCTGGCTCTCCCCACCGGGGCCCTGGGAACAGGATCCCCAAGAGCTGGCAGAATCACAAAGAAAGAGGGAGAATGGCCCTAACCCTGACTGACTACCAGCCCCTCTTGGCGGGGGGCTCAGGGCAGTTGTGGACAGCGCTGAGGAGGACCTAGGTGGGTCCAGGAGTCTGGGCCCCGCCCTGAACTGAGGCCTGATTCAGCCCCTGACCAGCAGTCAGCTCCCCACTGTGCGTGAGACTAGGGTCTGGCCCTGCCCCCTGCCAACTGGCTGTCAGACACCCTTGAATGGGCATGACTGGGTGGGCTTGGGGCAGCCTGGAGGGGTGGAGAGGCAGCGAAGACGCCAGAGGAGCAGTGGCCCCTCCAGAGCGTGTGCAGGTATCTACCACTGTCGGGGGGGCCCTTCTGGGTCCTGGCTAATTTTGAAGGGTATCCCTGCCCAAAGCTCATGTTGAAATGTAATCCCCAATGCCGGAGGGGGAGCCTGGTGGGAGGTGATTGGATCCTGGGGTGGACTTCCCCCTTTGGTGCTGTTCCCATGATAGAGTTCTCAAGATCTGGTTGTTTTAAAGTGTGGCACCGCGCCCCCCCTTCCTCCGGCTCAGGCCATGTAACACCTGCCCGCTTCCCTTCTGCCATGACGTTGTTTCCTGAGGCCTCCCCAGCCATGCTTCCTCTACAGCCTACAGAACCACGGGCCAATTAAACCTCTTTTTTTAAATAAATAAATAAATAAATTACCAGTTTTGGCTGGGCACAGTGGCTCCCACCTGGAATTCCAGCACTTTGGGAGGCAGAGGCAGGTGGATCACGAGGTCAGGAGTTTGAGAGCAGCCTGGCCAACATGGCAAAACCCTGTCTCTACTAAAAATACAAAAATTAGGCCTGGCTCAGTGGCTCACACCTGTAATCCCAGCACTTTGGGAGGCCGAGGAAGGCAGATCACGAGGGCAGGAGATCCAGATCATCCTGGTTAACACGGTAAAACCCCAGCTCTACTAAAACTACAAAAAATTAGCTGGGTGTGGTGGCATGCACCTGTAGTCCCAGCTACTCAGGAGGCTGAGGCAGGAGAATTGCTTGAATCTGGGAGGCAGAGGTTGCAGTGAGCCTAGATAGTGCCACTGCACTCCAGCCTGGTGACAGAGCGAGACTCCGTCTCAAAAAAAAAAAAAAATCAGCCAGGCGCGGTGGTGGGCTCCTGTAATTCCAGCTACTCCAGAGGCTGAGGCAGGAGAATCACTTGAACCCAGGAGGCGGAGGTTGTAGTGAGCTGAGGTCATGCCGTCGCACTGCAGCCTGGGCAACAAGATTCTGTCTCAAAAAAATAATAGAATAAATTACCCAGCCTCAGGTATTGCTATACAGCAGTGCAACAAGGGATGAACACTCCCTGGCTGGGCCCCTCGGAGTTCGAGGGTGCCTGGGGCATGGGTGTTCTGCCCAGTGTGTGTGAGTCTGTATCTCCAGCTCATACTCCCTGGGGCTGGCTGGAAGGGCCCCTGCTCCAAGTCCCCGCCCTCCACCCTCAGCCAACCACACAGTGGGAGCTGCCCAGCCCTGAGCCCTGGGGAGCCAGATGAGCTGGTCTGGTGGAATGCCTGGGCAGGCGGAAGTGCTTCTGACGCACCCCAGGTGGTCAGCATTCCGCCCACACCCTTGCCTATCTGTGACCCCTCAGGCTGCTTGGACAAGTGAGGCCCAGGCCCCCAGCCTCCACTTCCTGCCAAGCCTAGAACCTCTCTCCCGAGCAGTTCCTCTGAAGCTCGTGTTGCCAAAACTGGCGGAATCCTGAGATCAAGAACTTGTTGGCGCAGAGTCAGGGCCAGCCCAGCACACAGCCAGGCACAGCACCACCCGGGCCGGGCGTCTGCAGCTGAGTCAGCTCCTGGAGCTTCTGCTTCTTCCCCATCCTTCCTCCCCTTCCCTGGGCGGCTGGGTCTGGAGCTGCGTCCCTGAGGCCTGGCTGGCCAGTGACAGATGCCAAGGTGGTGCCGGATTGGCAGCAGCAGTGGCAGGAGACACCTGAGCTCTCACTTGTGGCCTGCGGAGTTTGAAATGTCCTCGCTGACCCTAAGCCTGGGGGTAGTGCCTAGGCAGGTGTGGGAGCCCAGGGCCACGGCTGGACCCTCTTACCTGTCCCACCCCAAGCCTGCCTCTAGCAAGGAGCTGTCTTCTGCAGCAAGTCCCTCCCTGCCTGTGGCCTTGCCACTCTAGTGTGGGATCTGACTCCCCACAGCCCACCCCGAGCTGGGGACTCCTGGCTGCCCTTCAGGCGTCAGTGCAGGGCTGTCTCCCACCCCAGCAGGACCTGTGCTTTCCCCGGGATGCAAACCCTCCTACTCAGATTCCCAACTCCAGCCCAGCCCCTGCCCCAGCCCGGGAGGCCCTGGGGCCAGGCAAACAACAACAGGACAAGCTGTGGGGTTAGCAAGTGACTCGTGTTGTTTCCAGGCAGCCCTGCTTGAAGACTCAGGGGGATGCCCCCACACGCAGACTGTCCACCAGGGCCTGCAGCCTCTCCGACAGCACCACCTGCAGGGAGCAGAGGAGGGGAGCGGTGGGTGGGGGGTGGGGGCACCCAGGGCAGGACACCAGGGCGGGCATTCCCCCACCTGGTACTGTGCCGGGTTCCACAGCCGCCTGTGTGCAGGGCTGAGTTGGCTTAGGGACAGCTGGGCCAAGGCTCTAGACTCTGCCAGGGATGGGAGTGGCTCACATAGCTGCAGGGAAGAGGCAAGAAGAGAAGCTCAGGGCTGGCTCCCGGCGAGGGCTCCACTGGGGCTGGGGGCAGGATGAGGGCAGAGGAGCAGCCACCTGTCCCTGCTGGAGGCAGAGCCGAAGCAGTGGCTCCACCTGGGCTGGCCGCACAGTGCAGGGTTCCTGAGCCCCTCGAGGCCACACCCTCAGCTCCTGCCCAGCCTGTGGCACTGGCTCTTCTGCCAACTGCAGCACATCCATGAGGAGAGACCCTGTGAGGGTGGGGTCAAGAATAAGGGGGGCCCTGGTGCCTTGAAGGCAGACAATGGGGGAATGGGAGGCACTCACCATCAGAGCCCAGGAGCCGGAAAGCAGCCTTGCTCCCAGGCAACGTCTGCTTCTCAGGGTCCTCGGTCAGCTTCATTCGTGGCTGCCCCCCCACGGCCACCAGCTTCGAGGAGAGGGTGTTGAGCTGGCTGGTCCTCATCCCCCACCCCTCACCATCTCTCAGACCTGCCCCAACCTGGGCCACGGACACTGTCCCCACCTTATAGACGCAGCCCAGGGAAGGCTGCTGGGGGCAGGTGACCACACTGGTGCCAATGCCAATGACGTTCACCTCGCTGCCCTGGGTGGGGAGAAGAGTGGCAGTGAGCCCAGCCAGGACCTGTAAGGGCCCCAGGAGCTCCCCAGCCACCCTCTGCCTACCCCCTTGCCCACCCCACCTCCTGGGCCAATTGCGCCAGCGCCTCCTCATCAATGTTGTTGCTGACCGCGATGGGAACTGACTCCAGCCAGGGCACCTGGAACCTTCGCGTGGGTGGAGAAAGGGTGGGGGCTGCCCCTCAGGTCTTCTGATTCACCTAGTGTCCCCACCCCCTGGCCTCAGTCAGGGACACCTGTGCTCACCTTCTGCTTAGGAGCCCCTAGGGAGCCCCACCCCTTGCCTCCCTGCCAAGGCCTGTAGGAGAGTGCCTCACTGTCCTTCCCTGCCCCACTCCCAAATCATGGCTCCCTGGGGGTCTCCCACCAGGCAAACCTGCTCCCTGGAGAACTCACTGGGCAGCAATGGTTCGGAAGACCTGGCGGATCTCCTGGGCCTGCTGCAGCAGGTCACCGCTGTCCAGCCTCACACCCACTGCCCGGTAGCCCAGCTCTCCCAGGGCCAGAGAGACTGCCAGGAAGTTGGGGAGACCACTCCTGCGGGGACAGATAAGGGGGTCAGGGACTGCCAAGGTTCTGCTGAGCCCACTCCCAGAGTGCTGGGACTCACCTCCGCACGCTGTAGGAGTCCAGGAGGCCCTGGAAGGCCCGGGGAAAGGCCAGGGCATAGGCCACAAAGGCTGCCCGCTCGCCTGGGTGTGGCTCCTGCAACCCCAGCCCCAGGTGGGCACACACGCGCTCCAGCCACACCTGGGCTTTGGCCGCCAGGTCCACCCCAGGGCCCTCACCAGCCGCTGGCGCCAACATCTGTGGAATGGGTTGGTGAAGAATGGGACCAAGAATACTGGGTGAGGCCTGGGAACAGCCAGGGCCACCCTGGCTTAAGGGCAAAGGTAATGCAGGCCGTGCCAGCTTCCTGGGACAGCACTGGGGTGACCCTCCCCGGGTGTCATGCCTCTCTCCCGGGCAAGGGCTGCTTGGGGCCTGTCGCCTGGAGACAACAGGGTTGAGAGGAGGGACTGACCGGGTCAGGGGGCAGCTCGCTGCCTGAAAAGGAAGTGATGAAGGAGTGGGCCAGGGTCCCGGCCACCGGCACACCTCGAAGCTGGCCCGCTAGCACGTTGCTGCTACTATCAAAGCCTGGGGAGGAAGGCGGTGGGATTGGGGGACTTCGGGCCAAGCGGGAGCTCCTCCTTCCCTGCCCTTGCCTTCCCCCGCACCAGAACCTCACCGCCCAGGTAGCTGTAGGTGGAGGCCGTCAGGCCCCCATCTGGACCCTGAGCCCTCCGCAGGCCCATCTCTAGCAGCCGCTTCTCTGGCCCTGCGATCAAGCGAAGTCGCGCAGCGTTGGTGGCCACCAGGCTGTGGGGAGCCGAGTCAGGGGGTATAGAGTGGGGGGTCGCCAGACCACCCAGGATGGCAGAGTTACCTGGGGCCTGGAACTCCCAGCCCCGGAGCTCTACCCTCACCCGGCCCCTCCTTACACCCTGCACAGTGGGGGCGGGAGGCCAGCCCTGGGATCCCTGGGCAGGCAGCCCCACCGCCCCTGTCCAGCGCAGAAGCCCGCCAGCCCTCAGCCCACCTGGCGTAGCTGACCAGGCAGAGCAGCGGCGTCTCCAGCAGCTGCACCACCAGGAGCGGCCCGGACACCTGCAGCAGCGGCACCTGCGAGGAGCGAAGTCAGCTCTGCGCCGGACCTAGCGCCGGCGCCCCCGCCCCGCCCGCTCACCCCTACTCACGCCTGGGAAGGCGAGGGAGCCCTCGGGCAGGGCCCGCACCGTCACTTCGGAGCAGTCGAGGGCCCGAAGATGCTCGAAGAACGCGGGGTCCGTGTCTGGAGGCAGCACCGAGGCCAGGAACTGCACGTCTAAAAACCAGGTTACTGCGCTGAGACCAGAGGTGACGTGCAGGCCCTGGCAGGAAGGTGAGGGGTGGGCATCCTTAGGGGCTCCTAAGCAGAAGGCGAGCGCAGGTGTCCCTCACTGAGCGCAGGGACAAACTGGTGGTGGGGCATGGGAGTTCCATCGGGTGGACGGGGACTTCCACAGGCCATAGGGGGCTACATCGGGCATGGGGGACTCGTGGGGTGGGGTCTTCCGTCGGGCGTTGGGGGTTCCCGAGGTGGGGGCTCCCGTAGAGCATGGGGCGCTCGTGGGATAGGGGCTCCCGTCGGGTGTGGGGGGCTACCGGCGTCCCGCAGGCGGAAGGCGCGCAGGAAGCGCATACAGTCGCGCAAGCCGGCGGCCAAGGCGAAGGCGCCGCCGAACGGGCAGCGGCGGAAGAAGAGCTCGAACTCGGCGGCGTCCCGCGCCCGGCCCGCGCGCCAATAGCCCAGCGCCATGGTGGCCTGGTAGAGGTCGGTGAGCAGCGGCCGCGCTGCCGCGAGCCCCTCGGGGTCCCGCTCCGCCGCCATCCCGCTCCCAATGTCTGGACTCCGACCCGTCCCGGCCCGCCCCGGCCTGGGCCCCGTGACGCGCCCCAGCCTATGGCGCGGTCCCAGCGGGGCTTATCGTAAGATTTGGGCGCAGCACAGGACGCGCCACAGGACGGGATGGGTCTGATGGCCTCAGCGCGCTGAGGGACCGCAACAGCTGGACCCGGGATGGAGTGGGAATGTTACACAACTCCTCTCGGACCCCCAACCCCACTCCAGGCCCAACGGCCTCTAGAGCGCAGTCCAGTCCCGGTCACCGGAGGTGCTCCCTGTGGCCCGGGGCTCCACCCCTTGGCAGGGTAACGAGGTGCAGCTTTCCAGGAGGCGGAAAGGGTGGACAGCCCAGCCAGATTGCATGTACCCGCAGCGACCCAGAGGACGGCAGTTGGCCGCCGGCCAGCCTGTGCCCTGGCCCTGGGGAGCAGAGGCCAGAGGCTGCCCCAGCTGGAGCTTGAGCAGCCAAGCTGGCATGAGGCAGAGGGCGCATGCCCAGCCAGCTGGCACCGAAAGGCCTTCTGTGGCTCTGAAGGCCCAGTGTTCCTCAGTGACGGCTTTTATCGGGTTCTGCACTCCAGGCTCCACGGGAAACCTTCTAAAGCTCTGAGGGAAGTCAGGGCCCTCAGGACCCAGGGGATCCATTCCCTGTGGCTCGGGGCCCAAGGACAGTCTGACCAGAATTAATCCGGTAATCATACCCCACCCTCTTTCGCCCTAGTGCAGACACAGGTGGTCCAGGGGAGGGGGCGTGGCCACACAAGCGGACCACATGGGGCTGCCAGGACACCAAGGTAGAACTCCACAGAGCACAGGCAGCCCCACTCTGGCCACCCGAGATCATCGAGGGAGGGGCACCAGGGCTGAATGAGGGAAGGGCCAGGGCAGCACATGACCAAGGGTATGGCAGCAGGGCCGGCTACTGCTGGGGTCTCTGTCCTGGACAGTTCCAGGCTTGCACACTTGCTTCCATGGGGGACAGTGCTGACAGGAGGCGGCGGGGGAGGGGTGTGTGTGTGATGGCCTCTCCAGATAATAAGCTAACAGATTCTGTTTCTTGCTTTTTAAACCCCCTGAACTGTGCTCGCGTGCCATGGAAAGAAGAAAGGGCCAGAGCTTTGGGAGGGAGTGGCCAAGAGGCAGAGGGACAGGCAGAGGTCTGCCGGGGCAAGGTCAACAGCCATGGAGGGTGGCGGCAGCCGAGAGGACTGTGTGGAGGTGGCAGGGAAGAGATGGGGCTGAGATGGGGAAGGAAACAGGCCAGGTATGAGCAGGAAATGACCAGGACGGGAGCCAGAGGGCCGGTCTCAGTTTTTAATCATGGCAGGGCCTCACGCACACACACTCGGGCTTCAGATCTTGTTGAAAGCTGCGATGTCGACACTCTGCACCTGGGGAGAGGCAGAGGGCGATGGTCAGGGCTGTTTCCGCTTGGTGCCAGGAGCCTCCTCTGAGGCAGGGTTCACTCTGGGACTTGCTCCCTACTGCTGTGGGGTGGAGCACAGGGCGGGGCTGGGGCCCCCAGCCTCCTCACCCCCCTTCCCTCCCTAGCCAGCCCACTCACGTGCTCCTCAAACTTGGTGATCTCCTCCTCCAGCAAGTCTGTCCCCACCTTGTCATCCTCTACCACACACTGAATCTGCAGCTTCCGGATACCGTAGCCCACAGGCACCAGCTTGGAGGCCCCCCAGACCAGCCCATCCAGCTGGATGGAGCGCACACAGGACTCCAACTGGGCCATATCTGTCTCATCATCCCACTGTGGGGAAAGGAGAAGAAAAGCTGGGGTCAGCCACCCCTAGAATACCTGTGTGCTCCTCTCACCATGTGTGCACAACTGTTTCCTTAAAGGGCCCTCAGAAAAGCATTCGGTTCACACCTGCATGTCTCCAAGTTTGTGTTTATCCCAAGACTTCTAAACTTGGCTTTAAAGTCTCCCCAGAACCCAGAAGGGCAGGGGGAGGATCACAAGCTGAGCCAGCTGGGCAGGTGCCAGGGCCCTGACCCTCCCACTCACAGGCTTGACATCTAGCAGGATGGAGGACTTGGCCACCAGTGCGGGCTTCTTGGCCTTCTTTTCTGCATACTGCCGCAGCCGCTCCTCCCGCAGCTGGGCTGCCTCCTTGTCCTCCTCCTCATTGTCGCTGCCAAACAGGTCAATGTCATCATCCTCGTCATCCTCTGCTGGTGTGGCTGGCTTCTTGGTTGGGGGCTCCACTTGGCGCATAGGAGACACGTGCTGCCACAGGGAACGGGACAAGAGGCAAGGCTGAGACGCCCCAGCCAGGGCCCAGAGCTGCCTGGCTGCCTCCTGGCCCTCCACCTGAGGAAAGGCAGGCCCTGTGCATCCGAGCTGGGGCTCCCAACACACAGGGCCCAGGGAAAGACAAGAGCTGCCTCCACCTGCCCAGGGAATTAGCTGTAAACCTTCCTGGGGACTTGAGGACGACAGTATCCTTGCTGCCAGCTCATCACTGTTGCTGGGGCCAGTGCACAGGGAGATTGGTAAGCCAGCAGGGCCATGTGGTCCCCTTGCAGCCCCCTTGCAGCATCAGGTTTGGGGAGGGCACGCACCTGGGTCTGTGGGGCTGTGGCTCGGTGGCCGGGTGAGCTCTTCTCTAGCATATTCAGCCGGGCCTCCAGCTTAGAGACAGCCTGCTGCAGCTCCTGCACCACTGCGGGGGCGAGGGGGACGTGGTTAGATGGCAGGGGCCAGGGGCAGCCCCTACCCACTGGCCCAGGCCTCACCGCCACGCAGGCTCTGGTTCTCCACTTCCAGACTGGTGATCCGGACTATGAGCTCGCTGTGGTCTCCGCTGGGGCTGCTGGAGGCCCCGGGGCCTGAGCTCTGCAAGGCAGGAAGAGGGAGGGCTCAGTGCCCAGCCTGCTCCTGGAGCCCCTTATTCACAGCTCCTAACAGTCCCCTCAGAGGCTCTGGTAAGCACCATTGGGTCCCCCTGCCATGCTCAGGAACTGTGGGAACTCACACAAGGAAAACTCCAGCTAGGGAGAGCAGGTTCCCCCTGCAAACACCCACCTCAAACTTATGGGTGGTGACCTCAGAGATGGCAGCAGCCATAGACCGCAATAAAATTCTTAGCCAGGAAGCCTTGGGTTCCCCAAACAGAGGCCATGGGGAGCTGGCCATGGCTGCTGCTGCCTGGTGGGACCCCGCTGAGCAGCCAGCCTCAGAGGCTGAGTGGGAGGTAGTAAAGGGCTCACAGTCCTGGGGACAGCTGGGACAGGCCTCAGGGGACCAGGCAGCACTGGCAATGGGAGGGGGAGCAGCTGAGGGCCCAGTGGGGACAGGAGGGAGCCCGCCTGTGTGGGCAGCAGCCACCCACAGCCTTGCCTCCCTGGGACACACGCCTGACATCTCATTCAGCAAACCAGTTTCTAGATGACCCAGGGCCCCAAGCCCACCTCATACTCTGCCACAGCTCAGCCTGATTGATGCCCCGTGGCCCAGACAGGCTCCCAGCCTCCTGGCCCTTGATATGAGCCAGTCCTTGGGCATCCACCTGCACACACCGTCCATTCAGCCAGCCCGCCAGCCAACAGAATGGCTCTTAGGACAGGGTGCGCCTGGCCACATGGAGTTAGCTGACTCCATCTCAACAGCTCCCCAGGGCTCCCTCTCTGCGGGAAGGAGCCGCAGCAGCTGGGCAGACAAACCCGCTCCTTGTAGCAGGTGCAGATACACTCGAGCCTTTGCCCAACATGCAGCCCCATCCCTGGGGACCTCCTGCCAGTCCTTGGGAACATGCTATGGGGACTGCATGTTTATGTATCTGAAGCATGTGGGAGCTGAGCCCCACATATCATGGGCAAGGCCGAGCCAACACTGTGGCCCAGGAGGCCCACCTGGTAGCAAGTCCAGGAGGAAGTAAGGCCAGGCTGGCAGGGCACGTGTGAGCCGCTGATCACCACCTGTGGAGGTCCGTCCTGCAGACCTCACTCAGCAACGGATGAATGGATACACTCACACGCCTAGGACAGTGATCTGAGTGGGCTAGGGATGCTTGTCAGCTGCTTTCAGAGGGCAACTGCAGCTAACTGAACATGACTCCCTGTTTCCCCTCATGTTTATTCAGTAGAGATTCAATAACAGAGGTTCTAAGTCAACACGCTTGTGGATAACGAATATGGCTAAGAGTGGTTTTACGTGTGCTGAGTGGGCCATCTAGCACACGTTTTATGTGAGTAGACAAATCAGAGTAGGGACAAATGAATGTGAGGTAAACTGACTTAACTGACGGAGATTTTATTATCTTAATCTTTACCTTATGACTTAAAGTTCTAACATGAAGAACTGGCTACCTTTAGCCAGTCTTGCTGAAACTTTTCCGCTTTCCAAAAAGTTTAAGACTATAATCTTAACTTCCCTGTATTTCCCTTCCTATTTTGCCAGCCACCTTGAGTGAATCCTAACACATGTGAATGGTGGGCAGGCCCAGGTCACCCAGTGCCATCACAGCAGGCCCTCAGGGACTCGGGGTATGCCAAAGGCAAATGCTTCAAAGCCAGACCCGTGCCTCCAACCCTGTGCCAGCACCTCATTCCCAGAAACCTTGCAGTTCTGAAATCCAGTGTCTGCTGAGCGCTACCACCCCAAATTCAAGACAAGACTGAGCCCCTGCCATGGGCTGAATGATGTCCTTCCAAATCCACATGTTGGAGTTTTATCCCACAAATGTGACCTTATTTGGAGATGGGGTCTTTATACAGAGATAATCGTCACTGAAGGGCCAGCGGCAATCCAATCTGACTGGTGTCCAACATGCAGACACTGGGACACACACACACTCAGAGGGATGCCCATGTAAGGACAGAGAAGACCGTCCACATGCCAAGGAGTGGGGCCTCAGGAGAAACCAGCCCTGCTGCCACCTTGATCATGGATTTCCAGCCTCCAGAGCTATGAAAAAATACAGGTGGATTAAGTTGCCCAGTCTATGGAACTTGGTTATAGCAACAAACCAGCTCTTAAGCCCTAACAGTATTCCCACCTGCCTGCCCCAGAGATGAGTTCTGGGGCAGGCAGGTGGGAATACTGTTAGGGCTTAAACGCAGCCAGGGCAAGAGTTCCTGCAGCCCAGGGCCAAGCCCCTACATCCTGCTTCTGAGTACCGGAGCGCAATATGCCTGATTTCAGTGCAAAAATCTGTGCTACCTTAATCCCGTGTCTGCCTAGCCTGGACTTGGTCAGGTGCCTGGGCAAGCCAGGGGTGACAGCCCTCCCTGGGGGCCACCTACCCAGGGATGCCCAGATTATGGCCTGGGAGCCAGCACACCCCCAGCTGGCTGTGGCTGTGGCAGACAGAATGGCCCCCACAAAGACATCCACACACAAGTCCCCAGGACAAAAGGGATTCTGCAGCTGTGATGAAGCCAATCTGAACATGGAGAGGATGCTGGATAAACCAGGTGGGCCCACAGAGGCAGGAGGAAGAAGGGAGGGAGGGGAGAGGCAGGCTGAGTGACGAGACAGCTGCCTAGGAGCCTTGTGCCAAGGGCTGTGGGCAGCTTCCAGCAGCCAGAAGAGACGAGGAAGCTGATGCTCCCCCCCAGAGACACCAGAATGACCACAGTCTTGCCGACACAGTGATTTTGGCCCGTAAGATGATCTGAGACTTCTGACCACCAGAACTGCAAGATGAGGAACTTGCACTGTTTTGAGCCATCGAAGTGTGGCAATGCTATAGCAACGTTGAGTGGAAAGCAACACAGATCTTGGCCCTAGGAAGTGGGGTGCTGTTGGAATATCTAGAAATGTGGAGATGGCTTTGGAGTTGGGCAGTGGTGAGGCTGGAAGAACTCTGAGGAGCATAAGAGAAAAATCCTAGCCTGGGCCGGGTGCAGTGGATTATGCTTGTAATCCCAGCACTTCGAGACGCCTAGGCAAGGGCATCACTTGAGGTCAGGAGTTTAAGACCAGCCTGGCAAACACTAAGAAACCCGGTCTCTACTAAAAATACAAAAAAAAAACTCAGCCGGGCGTGGTGGCGCACGCCTGTAGTCCCAGCTACTTGTAAGGCTGCAGCTGAGAATCACTGGAATCCCAGAGGCGGAGGTGGCAGCACGCCGAGATCATGTCACTGCATTCCAGCCTGGGTGACAGAGCAAGACTCCATCCACCCCTGCCCCCCGCCAAAAGAAAAACCCTAGCCTGCCTTGAGCAGACTGTCGGCAGAATTCTAATGCTAAGACCCTCAGTGAAGACTCAGAAGGAGGTGAGGAGCAGGGCTGGCAAACACATCATCTTCTAGAACAACCTAAACCTAAACTGCCAGGAACATGCTGTTGGTAGGAAGGGGGATGTTAAAAATGACAGAGGGTGGGCCCATGAGCCACACAGGAACACTCCCAGGCCTTCAAACCTCATGCAAGCCTGGATGGTGAAACTGCCTGGCCTAATGACATCCTCTTTCCTTCTTTTTGCCATTTTGAAGAGAAATGCCTGTCCCAAAATCATATTTTGGGAGCAGACACCTTGTTTTCCAGTTTCACCAGTCCGCAGATTGAAAGGAATGGACCATGCAATCCTCCATGCCTGACTGGATGGGATTGTGGACTTTGTGGGGAACTGTGGGGTGCCCAGGCTTCTGCGGATGTTGGTGGGGAGCAATGCACCTTATGAATGAGGCAATGGTAATCTCCAACCCCCAGAGCATGGGAATCCACTACCTCACATGGCAAAAAGAAGAATCGACAAACAGGATTAAATTCAGGATTTTAAGGTGGGGAATACCCCGGACCTGGGATCCAGGCGGGCGCAAAGCAAGCACAAGCACCATGTTAAGTGACAGAGTGAGGCAGGAGCGGGGAGAGGCGTGAGATGCATGTGGAGACGGAGGCGACGAGGCTGCCAGCTCAGCACCTTGAACCAAGAACCAAGCAAACATGGGCACTGACAGAATCTGGGGGAGGCAAAGGAACAGACTCCTTCTGGAGCCTTCAGAAGGACAGCAGCCCTGCTGACACTAGTTAGCCTTGTGAGAGACATTTCAGAGGAGGATACATACGTGCTGTTTCCAGTGTGAAACTGGGATGCCATGGCAGCAGCCACAGGAAACATAGACACCATTCTCGGGGCCGGGACAGCACCCTGTCCCAGGGAGAACACAGTCCCAACTCCTCAGGAGCAGCAGGACTGCCACCTCCTGGAGGACACTCCTTCCCCAGCCAGCCCCAGGCAGGCTGCAGCCACCACCCCTGACTCCTGATCTCGGCCCGGGGCCTGGAGGCAAACAGGCTACAGGCCTCCTCTCTGGGTCTCCAACTCAACATGGTGCCAACTCTAGGCTCTGAACTCCTCTCGCCTGTGGAACCATCACTCCTCTCTCCGTGGTGGAGCAAGACCTAAGAGGGAATGCAGGAAGGCCCGGCAGACACAGTCCTGCCACAGGAGGCAAGCAGGGAGGCACAAGCCCACAGCAGTACCCACAGCCACCCTGCGAATGGCACCACTCAGCCCCCAGCCGGCCCTGCAGGAGTGGCCAGTGTGACCGCCAGGAGGCAGATGAGAAGGAAGCATGGGAAGGACATAAGAATAAGAACACCGTCCATGGCAGTCCGGGCCTGGAGGCCACAGAGCCACACGTCCCCAAGAGCACAGCGCCGCACACTCCACCCTGACTCTGCTGTGAAGCCAAAACCACCAGTGGCATCAGGAAAATCAGACATGCTACTTGGCCGGGCAGGAGCCCGCGGGTCCGTGGGCCGCGGGTACTCACTCCGGCCAGGGATTTCTGGATGTTCTCTCTGGCTCTGGCAATGTCACGGAGGATCACGCTGGCACCATTCTCCTGCAGACAGTGCAGAAAGAACCAGTCTTTTTTTTTTATTAAAAAAAATTTTTAATTAAAAAACCAAAAAAACCCATGAACCCTCACAGAGAGCAAGCAAGCAAGTACTGCACAGAACGAGCTCAGCAGGCCAGAAAAGCAGCAGGTGCCTGAGACCATGACGATGGGCCCAGGAGCCCATGTCTACAGCCAACCAGTGCCAGGCCTGGCCCCATACACTGCATAGGTGCCGGCAGGAGGGCCCTGAGCAGATCCAGCCCGGGGGCGGCCAAGGCTGCCTGCCCCAAGACCCCACTCCCAGTACCCACAGCAGAGCCACTGGGCCAGGGTGCCTCTGCCCTCCTGATGCCACCAGAGGCGCTCCTCCTGGCCTGGCTGAACCCTCCTGGTGTGCCCCAGCCACTTCTGTCAGGCAGCACAGCTGCCAGCCCTCACCTGGCGGGAAACACCAGCCACAGGCCCGTTCATCTGCTCGTAGAACCTCCTTTCTGCATCATCATATTTGAACTTGTCAAACCAGATCTTCTCATGTACTAGGAAGTTTGTAGCCATTTTTCTCCTGGGAGGGGAAAGAAAGGTAAAGTCAGCGTGGTGGGGAAGAGGGGCTGAGACAGCCCTGGCCTCACCCTTCCCTACAGACCCCCTCAGAGTAGCCCAGAAGCACCAGGGTGTGTGGTGGGGCTGACACCCCAGTTCCAGACGCCAGCTCTGCACCATCCCAGCCCTGCTGACTCACACACTGCCGGTCCCGGTGACACAGACTCCAGGCCCGTGGAGAACACCAGTGGTTCTCCACGCAGTGACCCCAAGCCCGTAGCCCTCACCCCACATGGCATCCCAGGCCTGTCTTCCAGACCAGGGGTTCTCAAGGTGTGGTCCAAAAACCTCTGGGGATCACAAGGCCCTTCCTTTCAGCCACAGGAAGCTGGGTTTACGTCAGACAGCTGGAGTGTGGAGGCAGGAACGAGAGCCCAGCTGCCTCCCACTTAGCCAGACACACGATCTGCTCACTGAACTTTTTGGTTATAGGAAAATTATTTCTCATAAAAAAAAAATGAACATGTCACTAATATGTAATAAGTTTCTTCTTCAACAAATAAGTACACTTAATATTTCTCCCTTTTTTTTTTTTTTTTTAAAGTCTCACTGTGTCACCCAGGCTGGAGACAGTGGCGTGATCTTGGCTCACTACAGCCTCTGCCTCCTGGGTTTAGCAATTCTCCTGCCTCAGCCTTCCAAGTAGCTGGGACTATAGGCACCCAACATTGCACCTGGCTAATTTTTTTTTTATTTCTAGTACAGATGGGCTTTCACCATGTTGGCTGGTCTTGAAGTACTGACCTCAGATGATCCACCCACCTTGGCCCCCACAAAGTGCTGGGGTTATGGACATGAGTCACCGTGCCTGGACCATTTATCAGTTTTAATTGCAAACGTGGTAAAAATCAGTAGATATAATGAAAGCTCTTTGGGGTCCTGAGACCAAGAAGGTTGAGAACTACTGCCCTAGACCAGGGACAATGGTAAATCCTGCCTATGGGTTTTTCCTGGCACACAGCCCCACCTCGTGCTGCTCCCACTGCCCGGCAGCAGAGGAGCTGGGCAGACACCTGTGTGGCTGGAACCCAGACCTTCTGGTTCTTTATGGAGTTTGCTGCCCCAACCTCAGACTGGCCAAGGCCCTCCTACTGCCCAACCAAGTGCAACAGAAGGGTCCCCGTCCCGCTCTGCCACCAGTCTCCGTGCGGAGGACTCTGGGCCGTTGCTTGACCTTGCCAAGTGTCCTCTCAGAAACCAAGGGCTGCAGTCTGCAAGCCTGCTCCACATCCCTGACCCAGGATGCTCTTGGTGAGGAGGGATCAGGCCACTGTGAACACCAGGGCAGGTGGAGGGGCAGGAGGTGGCATTCCCCTGTGGGGTCCCACCCCCAGGTCTGATCTTGTCAACCAGTAAATCCAGACCCCTGGGGGTCCAAGGTTGGCACCACCTCCTCTGGGGCCCAGGCAGCTGCTTGGGACACTCAGGTAGGACCTTCCAAGTCCTTCACTGACCCAGCCCACCCCACCACCAGTCACCCTCTTCAGCAGGCCAGCCACTTCCATGCCCTCTGCATTCCCTTTCACATCTAACTGCCCACCCACCTGCTGGCTCCAGAGACCACTGCTGGGGCTGCACCTACAACCCTGGAGCAAGCCCCCAGCACCCAGAGGGAGGCCGCCTGACTGGTCATGCACCCATGCAGCTGAAACGCTGCCCCCATCCCTCGGAGGTAGTTACAGATGACAAAGGAAGCTGGGGGTGCACAGGACGGGCAGGCAGGGACACACTGGCTCGTACATCTCATCCCAGGGGAGTGCTGGGGCCAGAAACCAGCTTCAATGCTTCCCACCCACAAGTCACCTCATCTTCTCAGTCTTGGCATTGTGTCAGCCACAGAAGACTAGGGGGTTTCCAGAGGGAAGGGACCCTGAGTGAGGCACAGAGTCTGTCCTGTGCTGACCCGAACCCTATCCCTACCCAGCAGCCCAGAACTTTGTGACCCCAAGCGCAGCATAACCCTGGCTCAGCCTGCTCCTGCATTCAACTCAGCTGGGCCCACAGGTCTTGGGGACCCCCCACCCCAGGTGGGCATGGGAAGGAGCTGGAGGAGCCCCAGCCTGGAAGGGCTGTCCCTGTGCCCACAGCCCAGGCTGTGTGCCCACCCAGCACATTTCTCCTACTTGGGTCTCAGGCTGGACATGGACGGGCCAGACCAAGGACCGGGTCGGCGAGACAGGGAGGCAGCTTCAAGACGCCAGGCCATGCGCAGGGCCTCGGCGGCATGGTGGCGGCACTCGGCGCTGTCATAGGCGGTCTTGCTGAGCCAGGGGGCCTCTGCATCCTTCTGCAGGAAGTAACAGTAGGGCAAGGCAGAGGGGGCCTCCCCATCGGCCCGTTGTGGCGCGGCTCTCTTGTTCCCAAAGGCACTGCGGCCCCGCCGTTCTCGGCGGCCCCGCCGGGCACCCTCAGCCTGGCTGGCTCGCTCCTGCAGGCACACTTTCCCAGGGGGATGGCCATCAAACAGGGCCTCATAGAAGCCCCTCTCGGCCGCATCATACCGGGGCTTCTCTAGCCACACCTCCCGAACCAGTGCCTGCAGGCTGCCCAGTGGGGGCTGGCCATTGACTGGTGGGCTGGGCTGGTGGGCCAGGTCAGGGACAGCCACCTCCTGGCCTGTATCAGGAGTCTCTTCCCTGTGGCTGCCCTCCGGGGCCAGCAACAGGGCCTGAGACCATTCCACGAATGCCCGCTCAGCCTGGTCGAAGGTGGACTTGTTGACCCAGATCCCCCAGGTCACATGGTGGCAGGCCACCTGGCTTCCATGGGTGCAGGGACCCCAAGGGGCCAAGGCAGGAGGCCAGGCTGCCTGGGCAGCCACATCTGCCAGCCTCTGGCGGTAGGAGCTCTCTGCCTGGTCGAAAAGTGACTTGTCCAGCCACACGTGGTCAGCCGAGAGGCCCATGAGGGCCAGGTCCGCAGGGCCAAGCCCGCTCTTGGGAGAGCGTTTCCTTTTTTTCTGCAGTGGCTTCCTGTCGTCCTGGCTCTTCCTGGGATCACTCCTGCTGCTGCTGTCAGGGGCCTCGGCCTCATCAATGTCCTCAGGGTCGTCCTGGCTGGGCCCGTTCACGGCCTGCCCCTCGGCCGGCAGCTGCTGGGCAGAGGCGGCCGCCCGAGTGGCCTCGTGCTCATAGAAGCGCCGCTCGGCCTCCTCATACTTGTGCTTGTCCTCCCACACCGTCTCCAGGGCACAGGAGGCCTTCCCGCTCCTCATCTTCCGGACACAGCGATAAAAAGCAAGCAGAGGGCAGATTTGCAACACAGCGGGCAGCCTCGGCCCCGTGCCCACCCTCCCATGCCTGCCCTCCCGGGGCAGGGGCTGAGGATGCTCCCTAGTGGGGCTTCCATGTGATGACATTCAAGGACTTAAAAGTCAGGCCCATGTGGGGGACATTTTGTGGTAAAGAAAAAACAGGCCGGCTGTGGTGGCTCACACCTGTAATCCCAGCACTTTGGGAGGCCAAGGCAGGCAGATCACGAGGTCAGGAGTTTGAAACTATCCTGGCCAACATGGTGAAACCCCATCTCAAAAATACAAAAAAAAAAGTAGCTGGGTGTGGTGGTGTGTGCCTGTAGCCCCAGCCACTCAGGAGGCTGAGGCAGGAGAATCGCTTGAACCTGGAGGCGGAGGTTACAGTGAGTTGAGATCGCACCACTGCACTCCAGGCCTGGTGCAAGAGCGAGACTCCGTCTCAAAAAAGAAAAAATAGCATACGTATATCTGTGTATAAGTGTGTGTGTGTGTGTGTGTGTGTGTGTGTGTGTGTGTGTGTGTGTGTGTGTGTGTGTGTGTTAACTGAGGAACTTGTCTTTACTAATCTGCCATGGCCCCGGCTCTCCGAAGGGGGTTCGGAAGATGCTATACCAAGCCGCCCTGGCCATGGAAACCTTTTCTTACAGAACCTCCAAGTTGCCAAATAAAGCAGAAGCAGGATTTGCTCAGTTAATTTAACTTGGATATGAACAATACATCATGTTTTAGTGAACGTATGGCCCATGAAACATCTGTGACGTACTAAAAAATGTTTCCCTATTTATCTGAAATAAACTTCAGCTGTCTAACTAGATTGCCCTGCATTTTTTCACAGGCCAGGCCTGGCCACCACCCCACTATGGTGGCTGGAGTTCCCACTGTTCCGGCCTCTGTGGCTGTCCTGGCCATACCATTGTCGCACCCAGAGCACACCGGAAGGTTTTCGAAAAGAGGCAGCCTCTCCATGGGCCTGACTGTCCTCCCCAGGAGAAACCGGATGGCCGGGCAGAGGGTGCAGCACCCACTCATGAAGGCTCACATCTATGGGAGACGCCAGGGAGGATGCTGGTGACCAGTCTCTAAAAAGGAGGGGCCAACTGCCTCCAGCACAGAGACAACTCTGGGCTCTCTATCAGCTGCCCCTGCCTCCCGAGCAGAGCCCAGACCTCTGGGTCTATCCTAACCAAAGGGGTATCGTGGGGATTTCACAGTTTCAGGATGCCAGGGTCCCCTCCAAGGTTCCAGTACTGTATGATATAAGAGGGACCATCCTGGTGGGAGGCAGGTCATGGGGATCCACCTCTACTTGCTACCATGGCCTGGGAGCCTCAGCCTCCTCACTGGCCATGCTGCTGCCTCAAGCTCCAGGTGACCTCCATCATCTGCTGCCCCTGTGCACGACCAAGGGCTGCTGGGTCTGAAGTACGCTCCAGCAGCCACGCAGGATCCTGCAGGGGGCACACTCTGCTCCCAGGTGTCCAGCGTAGTGTTACGGAAAGGACAGGCCCAGCAGGGGCAAATCTGCTCTCAGGATGCAGGTCAGTGCCCCAGCCTGTGCTCAGCCTGCCATAGCTTCCTCCCCAGCCACGCCTTCTGCTCCCCAAAAGCAGAAAGTGCCTGGGCCTAACCAAAACCGAGGAGTACTTTCAAGAGGGAGCCATGCAGCTGCCCTTCACCAACACCTCTGCTATTCTGCTGCCTCCGCCAGTGTGTCTGATGGAGCCTGAGGGCAGACCCAGTGGCTCCAAGGCATGTGGCTGTGACTGGAGCCACCTGCCTGGTGTGCAGAGGGAGGCAGCCTTTGGTGAAGAGCAGAACCTGTGAACCACTAGCTATGGGTCTAGCCTCTCTCCTACCACCATTCCCCAACAAAACCAAGGCCAATTCTGATGCCCCGGTGGGGTGCTAAGCTATCTCGGCTCCACCCAGGCAGGCAGCACTTCACGGAAGACCACGCTCTGCACTCTGAAGCCCTGCCTGAGTGGAACACGGAGTTCTTTCTGGACATGTGGCCAGAATCCCTCAGTCCCAGCAGCGAGCTCCAATGGGACCAGAGAGGAACTGGGGCCAGGAAGAAGCTCCCTGGGCTCCCCCGCTCACTCCTCTCGCAGGCTGGGGCAACACTTACCAGGGCCAGCAGCGGGTAAGTGGGGTGATGAGCAGGGGCTGGAGTGGGGTGGGAGCAAAAGCCCAGGAAGCAGAGCATTGTGACATCATCAGGTGGTGTGAGGGGGCAGCAGGGCTGGCCAGCTGGGCAGGGCTTGTCTGCCCTCCAACCTCTCTGGCCATCAAGTCCCCCATGGGACCCCTGCTAGTCTCTCTGCTCCCATCAGCAGTGCCACGAAGCTGGCCCCCAGCGTCAATGCCCTGCCAGACTTTATTGGCAAAAGTGGCCTCAGACCACATTCTTGGGGGATCTGGGCAGAAGCAGCCGCTCAGGGAGGGGAAGCCAGCTACTTCTGAGGCTCCTACTGAGACCTGGCACTGCCACCACTTCCCTGCAGGGACACATGCTGACCTGCCAGCCCAGGCCAGGACCCTGCTCAGGGCCACACAGGGTGCCCACCTGCCGCTGCCCCACCCAGAAAACCCAATTCCTTTACAAGAAACTCCAGCCCCTGCGGGCAGACTGTGCCATGCACAGGTGATGCTGCAGTTCCTGTGGGTGCAGTGTTGGCTGGGTGTTCCCTGGTCAAATGAAGGGGGCGGGGCACCAGGATAGGTGGGTACTTACTTTGCTTTGGCCTCCTAGGACAGCATGAAGGAAAAAGCAGCAAGGTTAGAGGCAGCCAGAAAGACTGAGTGGGTCAGACACAGCAGCAGCAGCCCAGGCCTTTTCAGAAACTGCTTGGCAACGTGGCGTGGAGGTGACATTGGTGGAGACGGAAGCTGAGTGCCAGACAGACCCACCACCACCACAATCCCAGGTGGCAGCTGAGTTCAAACGCTTGAGGCAGTGTTGCTCTGTCATCCTTTGAAAGGGGAGCTCTTGGGATTCGTGTTAGCTGGAGCCCAGTCAGGCCCTGGGGGACAAGCAGGGACCACTATCTGAGCCACCCTCTCCCAAATCTGCCCACCTTGTCATCACATGAGCAAGGCAGCCTGAGACAAGGTAAGCCAACACCCACAATCCTCCCCAGAGCTGCCCCTGCACTGCCGCGTGTCCAGGCTGCTGAAGGAAGCCCGGAAGATGACAAGGAACCTCCAGGGGAAAGCAGCCCAGGGCCCAGACTGGTATGGGGCCTCTCAGCAGGAGCCACCATCGAGGTACGGCTGCCACCCAAGGGCCCCAGTATAAGCCACAAAAAATTCAAGGACGCAAAGGCCTCCCAGACTCACTCTCCCACAGTGTGCACAGATGATCGGTGACCTGCCCCCAATCTCACAAGAGCCACTTCATAAACCCTGCAAGCTCTGGGAAGGGCAGCTGGGCACAGCTGAAAACGCAGCCACAGCCCGTGACTTGGGTGGGACTGGGCAGGAGGGGCCACCTCCTGCTGCTGAGCAACCCAAGAGCCCTGGCTGGGATCTGTCTTCCTTCACCAAGCAGAGCTCTGGCCCCAGGGCCCTGCCCACCTCTGTGTACCCCACGCTGCTGCAGGGGGCACCCTGCAGAGAAGAACTAGGCATCCTGCAGGGGTCTGCTGGAGAAAAGGACACTATGGAGGAAGCTGCCCCATGGGACCGGTAAGAGGGATCTTGAGTGGGCTTCCCTGCAGAGAGGAAGCGCTCAGGAGATACCACAGTGAGCCATGCTGGAGACTCGGAGGCCACTGACGGCAGGCAGACATCCTCCCAGGACAGCCAGCACAGCTCCCGAGACCTCCAAGCCCACCTCCTCATTTCCCCGCTTCCCACGTTCCAGAGCACACCATCTCTCCTAACAGGGCAAGTCTGAGCTTCCACTCACTCTGACGACACGCACATCCAAGCTTCTCCTCTCCAGTAGGAGAGCCTGGAGCAGGACGCAATGACTTTTTCAACTGCATCCCTACAAATGGCCAGCCCCTTCTCTCCTGAAGTTTATCCAAGCTTGGGAAGAGCTTGCTAAAGAGAACACAGGGGCACAGCCAGCTGCCAGAGAAGCAGTCTTGGAAACGGCAGAGCCAGGCCCCAGGGGAAATGGCCAAAGTGTCCTGACTCCACTCCTGGGAGCAGGCCAGGCTCTGGGATGCATGCAGGACTCACCATCAAGGCTCCCCACTGAGGGGCAGACAGCCTGCCAAGCACTGGAGCCCCCGTCGGCTGCCCAGAGTTTGAGGGTGCCGTGGGTCCTGGCTCTGGAACGCTCCACCCATCTAACAGGGTCTGTGGCGCAGGCAGCACCCAGCAAGACCCACTGCAGCAGCATGGCCCTCACAGCTCCAGTCCCTGTCCCAGAACAGCCACGGCAAGGACGCTCCTTCCCAGAAGACTGCAGTTCAGGAGGGCAGGACCCTGAAGGAAGGTGAGGACATGCCTGGAGAGCTGTGGCTACCAAGGCGCTGCATGGCCTTAAGTTCTCCACACCCCTGGGCACACAGGGAAGGTTTCTGGGAGGAGCTGGCTCCCAGGCCCTGCCCTCCAGCCACTGCATCACAGTCACACACACAGACAGGCTCCCAAACCGTCCACCCTCCACAGGGAGAAGTCAGGGAAGAGGGCAGGGGATGTGGTCGGCTACCAGGCTCAGCCTGTGCACGCTGACCCCTCCCAGCAGCAGCTCTCTCCCGCCCACCTGACTGGCCTAACCTGACTTTGTGGACTGGCACTGACTGACAGAACTTTCTGTATCTTCTGTGCCCAAAGGGTCCAACAACTAGCCCTGAAAATGAGGCTAGAGTGCCTGAGGAAGCAGCTCCATAGGCAGAACCACGGCACAGCAGGACAGCGCGCAGGACAGAGCAGCATCCTGTGCTGAGTGAGCCCTCTGGTTTTTTCATTTCTTTCTTTTGAGATGGGAGTCTTGCTTGTTGCCAGGCTGGAGTGCAGTGGTGCAATCTCAGTTCACCGCAACCTCTGCCTCCCTGGTTCAAGCGATTCTCCTTCCTCAGCCTCCCCAGTAGCTGGGATTACAGGCATCTGCCATCACTAAATTTGCCAGGCTGGTCTCGAACTCCTGACCTCAGGGGATCTACCCACCTCGGCCTCCCAAAGTGCTGGGATTACAGGTATGGGCCACTTTGCATGGCTGCTTTTGGTCTTTTTAAGGGCAAAACTCTACAGCTCCACACTCCCACTCAGCCACTTTCCTGTCTGACCCCTGGATATTCCAGCCCTACTGGGAAACGCCAGCCTGTCCTGCATACCTCAGAGCCCACCCCACCCCACCCACATCCTTTCTTAAATGCCACTGCAGGTCAGCACCATTTCCAGCCTGCTCTCGGGGTTCTGGCTGACCCTGCCTGCCGGCACAGCCCCCATGCCTCCTGGGTGACTCCAGAGACTTTCTGGAACTCCGACAACACCCACACCACACCTCATATGGCACCCATGGCTGTCAGTGAGGCGGGCAGCTGGAGACCCATGACAGGCTCACTTAGCTTAACTTGCTGCCACCAGCTTCCAGCACGACACGTCACCTTGTAACACTGGCACAGGATGATGACCCACAAAATGCTCCATGCTGCCTTTCCTGTCCTCAGCCCCCAGAAGGCTGACGCCAGTGCACAGCACAGTCAGATACTCTGTTCATCATCAAGCATGTGTGTCCACCTGCGCTGAAGCCTGCAGCCTCACCCAGCTCCCAGGGAGCAAAGCCAAGGGCCCAGTCCTCCAGAGGGGACGGGACACCGGAGGGCTCTGCTAGCTGGGCGCTCACTCTCCAGAACTGACTGCGTGTGAACCCTGCAGCAGCCTAGGGGAGATGCTGCTATCCACAGGATTGCCACTGCACCCAGAAAGCCCCAAAGAGGTAGATCTAGGAGCCTGCCTGGGCAGCGCATGCACCTGCCTGCGAATTTGATGAGAAGGAGAAGGTGAGTGTCCACTTCCTCAGAGGACACTTGGGGGTTCCTTTCACACCTGCCCTTCACCCTGTCCAGCACCTTGGCTGCATCCCTGGCCCCCAGAACAGGGCTGAGCATACACAGGGGCTCCAGAAGTAACCCACTGCCTCTGAGGCAGCTGCTTAAGGCTCATGGGCTCCAGAGGACGGGGTGGTCGGAGTTTCAGGAGGCTGCTCAAGGCCTGGCCTGCCTCCCTGGGAGGTGAGCCACAGGCAGTATCAACTCAAGAAGCACCCCACCAGGTCAGGCAGGGACGACCCCAAATCTAGCTACACAGTTCTCTCGCTGCCAGGCGGTCCTTCATTCTGGAAAGCAATCCTGATGTGTCATTAGGTCCCCAATCCACTCCGCCCCCTTTGCCTTCTTTCCTCCATTTCAAGCCTCTTACCAACAGTACCCCCACCATCCTAGCACCCCAATTCAGAGACTTCCGGACCATTCTATCCAAATCAGGAAACAGAAATTTTGACCCAGTCACAATACAGCCTTATTCCTTTCCGTGTTCACAACCGTCTAAGTTCCAAAAGTGTTGCGCCCCTGCCTATCCCCTCCGTACCAGTAGATGCGTGCAGTAGGTGCTTACTAAACACGTGGTGGACGAACGTCTGCAAGCTAGAGGAACAACCGGGGCAGATGTTTCGTCTCCCACCAAGACCGCAGCAGACACAGGCCCTAGGACCCAGCAGCCTGGCCGAGGGATTTCCTCGAGCAGGATGCCTAGAGTAAGCCAGCAGTGTTCCCCGAGGACCCGGCCCGCGGACGCCCTCCAGGCGGGCCACAAGGCTTGTCGCCCCGCCCCTCTGCGCTCGCCCCAAGAGCCGCACTTGGCCCACGGCCCCTAAGCCGGCGCTGGCGCACTTGCGCCTCAGTCCCTAACGGCGCGAGCTTCTGGCGCAGCCCAGGCTGCCCGCCCTCCCGGCCCCTCGGGCGTCTCTGGCGCCCTCGGCTTCTTCCAGCGGGGGCCGCGGTACTCACACGCCAGCCAAGGACGCGGCGACCAAGGAGGAGGAATGGGCGGACGCGGGACGCCCGAGGAAAGAGAGGGCCGCCTGGGCCGCGCACGGGAAATGAAGTACTGGGCTCTACCAACAGCTGCGGGCCGGGGGCCCGGGGGAACGCAGCCCCTGCGCACGCTCCGCCTGGCCGCCCGGGCCCTCGACGTGCCGCGCCCGGACACTTCAAAGGCAGAAGTACGTCAGAGACGACCGCGGAAGCCGCTTTTTCCGGGAGGAGTCTGCATAAGTGCCGGGAACGGGACGGCAGCGAGCACGACCCCCTGCACCTCGCAGCCAGTGGTGTCGCCAGCGGGGCGGGGCCGGCGGCCGGGAGGCGCCGAGTGTCGCACGAGGCGGCCGGCGCGCAGGCGCGGGGCCGGACGGCCCCCCGACAGCGTCAGCGCGCGTGCGCCGGCCGAGTTGCGGGACAAAGGGGAGGGACCCGCGCGGCCCCGCCCCCGACCGCCCCGCCCCGAGCGGCTGGGCGTGTGGCTCCAGCGACCCACGGCCCGGGTCCCCGCCGCCGCTGCCGCCGCTGCCGCCGCTGCCGCCGCCGCCATGTACCCTGCGGGCCCTCCGGCCGGCCCGGTCCCGCGCCGCGGCCGCCGGCCCCCGCTCGGGCTCCCCGCGCCCGCCCCGGCCCCCGCCTCCGCCGCGCGGCCGCCGCCCCCTGCGCCCGGTCCGCGGCCCCGCGTGGCCGTGAAGATGGCCTTCCGCAAGGCCTACTCCATCAAGGACAAGCTGCAGGCCATCGAGCGCGTCAAGGGCGGCGAGCGGCAGGCCAGCGTGTGCCGCGACTTCGGCGTGCCGGGCGGGACGCTGCGCGGCTGGCTCAAGGACGAGCCCAAGCTGCGCTGGTTCCTGGAGCAGCTGGGCGGCGAGGTGGGCACACAGCGCAAGAAGATGCGGCTGGCCAACGAGGAGGAGATCGACCGCGCGGTATACGCCTGGTTCCTGGCGCTGCGCCAGCACGGCGTGCCGCTGTCGGGGCCGCTCATCCAGGCGCAGGCCGAGGCCTTCGCGCGCCAGATCTACGGGCCCGAGTGCACCTTCAAGGCCAGCCACGGCTGGTTCTGGCGCTGGCAGAAGCGCCACGGCATCTCCAGCCAGCGCTTCTACGGCGAGGCCGGGCCCCCCGCCCCGGGCCCCGCGCCTGGCCCCCCGGTCAAGGAGGAGCCCGCGCTGCCTCCCGGCGCCTGCCCGCTGCCCGACCGCGCCCCGGCCCCGCCGCCCCCAGCCGAGGGCGGCTACGGCGACGAGCAGATCTACAACGCCAACGTCACCGGCCTCTACTGGAAGCTGCTTCCGGAGCAGGCTGCGCCCCCGGGCGCAGGGGACCCCGGGACTGGGGGCTGCGGCCGACGCTGGCGGGGTGACCGCGTGACGGTGCTGCTGGCCGCCAACCTGACCGGCAGCCACAAGCTGAAGCCGCTCGTCATCGGGCGGCTGCCGGACCCGCCCAGCCTCCGCCACCACAACCAGGACAAGTTCCCAGCCTCCTACCGCTACAGCCCCAACGCCTGGCTCAGCCGGCCTCTGCTGCGGGGCTGGTTCTTTGAGGAATTTGTCCCGGGTGTCAAGCGCTATCTGCGCCGAAGCTGCCTGCAGCAGAAGGCCGTGCTGCTGGTGGCCCACCCGCCGTCCCCAAGCCCGGTCTCCAGTATGCCCGCCCTGGAGGAGAGCGAGGAGACCCCCATGCGGTGCAGGCCGGAGCCTCTCGGCCCCCCGGAGGAGCTGCAGACCCCGGATGGCGCTGTGCGCGTGCTGTTCCTGTCCAAAGGCAGCAGCCGAGCACACATACCCGCACCGCTGGAGCAGGGCGTGGTGGCCGCCTTCAAGCAGCTGTACAAGCGTGAGCTGCTGCGGTTGGCTGTGTCCTGCGCCAGCGGCTCCCCGCTGGACTTCATGCGCAGCTTCATGCTCAAGGACATGCTCTACCTGGCCGGCCTCTCCTGGGACCTGGTGCAGGCGGGCAGCATCGAGCGCTGCTGGCTGCTGGGCCTGCGGGCGGCCTTTGAGCCCAGGCCCGCAGAGGACAATGCTGGGCAGCCAGCACAGGCGGAAGAAGCTGCCGAGCACAGCAGGGTGCTCAGCGACCTCACTCATCTGGCAGCTCTGGCCTACAAGTGCCTGGCTCCCGAGGAGGTTGCAGAGTGGCTGCACCTGGATGATGATGGAGGTCTGCCCGAGGGCTGCAGAGAGGAGGTGGGCCCAGCCCTGCCCCCTGCAGCCCCTCCAGCCCCAGCCAGCCTGCCCTCTGCCATTGGGGGTGGAGAGGAGGAGGAGGAGGCCACCGAGTATGGAGGGGCCTCAGTGCCCACTGCCGGGGAGGCCGTGCGAGGGCTAGAGACAGCTCTGCGGTGGCTGGAGAGCCAGGACCCCAGAGAAGTGGGGCCACTGAGGCTGGTGCAGCTGCGCTCACTCATCAGCATGGCGCGGAGGCTGGGGGGCATCGGGAACACTCCAGCAGGCCCCTTTGACAGTGTGTGACCAGGCCAGCCCAGTGACTATTCTCCTGCTGCACTTGGAGGAAGGGGATGCACACAGTCTCCTATATCTCCTCTCCTCCCCCTCGGGTGGCCCACTCCATGGGTACGGGGTTACAGGAATCCAAGCCCAGCCTGGCTTGGAGGATCTCTTGGTGAGAGGTTGCCCTGCCTCACTGCCACCCCAGTCTCCTGGAGGCGCAGCTGGAAGAGAAGCTTGGCCCATGCTCCTCCGAGGGCAGGCACATGTGCAGGGCATACTAGGCACAGAGCCTGTCGGAACAGGTGGCTGTGTTCCTGCTCTGGCCCCCGTGGGGCTGGGCCTCTGTCCCTGCACCAGTCACATGCACTGGACGAGGGCCTGACACTCCTGTCTGCTGTCAAGCCCTGGTGCTACGTGGTCCCCGAGCCACAGCGCGATCATCTCAGTGGCGAAGCACACCAATCGGTTCTATTTTTTTTTAACACATTAAATCTGTTTTTAAAGATACTCTTCAGAGGGGCCGTGAGAACGGGCCGGGTGGGCTGATCTCGGGCCACCCTGAGGTTGCTCTGGAGGTCAGAGACAGAGACCTAAGGTACTGGAGCATCACAGTGGAGTGGGGAGGGATGGATTCCCATAGTCGGGGCTTCCTTAGGTTCTGGGTACAATAGGGAAGTGGAGTTCTTTTTCCCTGGATTTTTAGTTTTCCCTAAAAATTCTAGTCTGAACAGATCTCTTACTCCATGGGATTGGCAGCTGCCTGGATTTGGGCCCTGGTGACCTGGTCAATGGGAGGAGAGTTTTCCCCTGCTTCCTCATCAGCCACAGATCATTTTGTCTCGCCCCAGGGCCTGGAGCCACCTGACATACCTGGAAGCAGGCCCTGGCACTGATAGCCACCAAGGCAATTCACAGTGCCTTAGCGCCACCCTCTTCGGGCTCTCCTCGCCCACTGCCCCTCAAATATGTCTGCCTCTCCCAGTCCATGGCTGACAAGCTGCCCCTGGGAGGCCTAGTTTGAAAGGTGTAAAGGGCCCCAGGGCCTGTCCAGCCCTCATCCTGTTCTGCTCCGGCCTTCCGGTGTGACTGGGGCTGGGGATGCCCATGCCTCCCCAGGTGGGGTGGGGCTGCCTTTGCAGAGACGCTGCCCGAGCTGGTGTGAGGGGCAGGGGGCTGGCCTGCTTGCCTCCAGGTGCTGGCCCCTCATCCCCACCTGCCTCCAGTGTCCTAGCAGTGGGAACCTTGAGAACCCAGAGTTGCACAGGTAGGCCCGAGACCCGCACAGGGAAGGGAAGGGCTGTGCACCAGCTTGTCAGTGGGGCAGCTGGAGGGAGTTTCCCCAAAAGTGACTTCTGTACAGGTCCAAGAACAAACAGTTCCTTGGAACTATCGCAAGTCAAAAAATTTTACATATTTATGTATATGTCTATATCTGAAATCTGAGAGCTGAGGGAGGTGTGGAAAATTTGGGAAGAAGCAGACTCCCCATACAGAGCTCAGAGCAGCAGCCTCCAGGTGCACCTGCTGAGTTCATCAGGCCAGCCCCACCTATAGGAAGAGCCTCTGGCCTGAACTGCTAGGAATGGGCTGCAGAAAGCCTGAGGCATTTGGGCCAGAACCTTCCCAGGGGCGAGGCACCCAAGGTGGGGACATCACCTCTGTTCTGCCAGGCCTGCCTCCAGGGCTCCAAGGAGGAGCTGCTTCACAGCCAGTGCCAGTGAGGGCTGCTCACCTGGGCCTCGTCTGCAGCCTGGGCCGCCCCTGGGGCTGCCCCTCAGCACAGCTACTCATTGCCGCTGCGTCTTTGGCAAGGCTTTCATCTCCAGCCTTTCTTCCCATCTCAGCTCTTTCACTGGCCTGGGTCCCAGAAGGCTGGCGCTGGTGCTGGCAGACCCCGTCCTCTCATATGGGTGGCTCTGTCCCACAGTCCCTGGATGGTCACTTTCTATAACCAAGGCAGTACTGATTTTTGCTATTAAAAAAGAAAAGCAGGTGCAGGCTGGTGGGGGCACTAGGAGGCTGTGAAGAGTGAGTCCGCCTGTTGGCATTTACTGGTTGGGGAATCCTAGAGGGCTTAAAAAAACACTCCCTAGCATGGGGTGCACTGGCACATGGTGCTGTGTGGCAGAGGCTCGGGCCGCTTGGTCCCACTGCTGAGAAGGCTGCTCTGCCCATGCCTGGCCCCGAGGGCAGCCCCAGCCATGGATCCCTGAGGCCCTGGGCTGGAACCTGGGGCCCTGTCCCAGCCATGCTTCCAGCTCACTAACCCTCTCTGGGTTCTGCTCAGTGTCTGAAGTGATGGAAAGACCCCAGGGTTGGTGGCTGTACTGGACCCTGGGGGTCGGGGAACCCTTTGGGAGGCTCTTTCCCAAGGTTGTGCTGGTGCCATTGCCTTCGAGACCCTGGCTATGGTGACAGGCTCGGGCTGGGGTGAGTGAGGCTGCATCTGCTTCCTTCAACAGCCATGACCGCTTTTGGAGCATGGCCTCTTGCTCTGGCAGATTCTGCACATTTCCTGCTGGCACAGGGGTGTGTGTGTGTGGGGGGCTATGAGCCAGCTGTCCTCAGCTCAGATAGCCCCCAGACCCCCTAGCTCCTGTTCACTGCTCTTCCAGTTCGTGATCCTGCGTCAGTGTCACTGTCAGAGCTCCTGGGCTGGATGGGGCTGGAGAAGGTAAGGCGCTGAGGCAAAGATGAGTGCAGGTCCTGTTGAAACCACCCAACCCACACTGTCGGGGGATGAGACCACTGCCTTGCCCTTGGGGGACTCCCTGGACATCCGCTGAGCTGTGGATGAAACATCAGAATGTGGTGGAAAAGGGGAGCACCCCTAGACTGGGGGTGGTCCCGCAGGGATCTCAGCCCCTTGCCTACCTAGTTGAGATGCCCATGGAAAGCGATCCCAACAGCACATGAAGGTCCCTGGGCATCTGGGGCCCACGATCTGTGGAGGACGCTTCTAACCGGCAAGCTTGTTTACAGCTGAACTTGCCTGCTCGGATAGGCCCAGTGGCTTTATCCAATAAAGGCTGGACATGCCCACTTTGTGAGCATCCCTGTTGTGAAGTCTTATTTTTGTAACTCTTGATCCAATGCTTGGATCAGGAATACCTCTAGATGAATAGTTGGGGCACAGGACATAAAAGGGGAACACTGATTAAAGAGGATTCTGTAGTCCAAGGTCAGAAGGTTGAGACCATCCTGGCCAATGTGTTGAAACCCCGTCTCTACTAAAACACAAAAAAAACTGCATGAGGCGGCAAGCGCCCAGAATCTCAGCTACTTGGGAGGCTGAGGCAGGGGTTACAGTGAGCCGAGATACACACCACTGCACTCCAGCCCGGGTGACAGAGCAAGACTCAAGTCTTTAAAGAAAAAAGATATGATCACATCCACCATTTTCTATACTGAAAAACATTTTTGCCTGGCAATAGAAGGTACAGGGGAGGCCTGGGTAACCCACTCCCTGCCATGCCCTAAGAAGCTAAGGGTGTGTGTGTCACAGGCCCTCACCAGCTGGGCCACGAGTCTAGCTTGGGTCCTCCACCTCCAGGGCTGAGCTTGCCTAGTGCCCAGAGCTTGTCAGCGGTACCCTGGGGGAGACAGGCCTTGGCTCAAAGCTAATGATTTCTCCTTGCAGATGGGCTCAGTGTGCATGCATGTGGCCTTCAGAAAAGCTGTCCATGTTCCTTCAGGGGGCAGCCTGTGCCAGACCCCAGCCTCCCAGACCTGCCCACAAGGCTAATTTTTGTGGGGTTTTCTTGTTCTTTTTTTTTTTTAAAGATGGGGTTTTATCATGTTGGCCAGGCTGGTCTGAAACTCCTGACCTCAGGTGATCCACCCACCTTAGCCTCCCAAAGTGCTAGGATTACAGGCATGAGCCACCATACCAGCCATTTTTGTATTTTTAGTAGACAGGGTTTCACTGTGTTGGCCAGGCTGGTCTTTAACTCCGGACCTTGTGATCTGCCCCCCTTGGCCTTCCAAAGTGCTGGCATTATATGCACGAGCCACCACGTGCGGCCAGGAACCTGGTTTTATCCACCTCTGGTGAAACATGAGCTCACTTGGTGCTCTCTGGCATCTTTATTCCCATCTCCTTAGGCTGACCCTCACAAGTGCCAGGGCCAGGCTTAGACCAGTCAACTGAGTCAGCCTGCCCTGGGAAGCAGGTGGGGGTGGGAGCTTGGGGATTGGCTAGGCTCAGGGGAGTGAGAGAGAGCAGGCAGAGAGCATAAGTCCGTGGCCAGAGGCAGCTGAGCGTGAGAGATGGAGCATGCTGCTGTCGTGCAGGTACCCTCAGCCCTATTTTGCACTAGGAGATGGATCTGCCCAGGCACACAGGGAGATGGCATGGCGGAACCTGCTGCCTGGCCTCGCTGAGGGCGTGCTCCTGGCCTCACCTCCAGAGCTTGCTGAGTGGAAGCTGACAGCTGCTGCACTCATGGGCCAGTGTGGAACTAGAGGCCAGGGTGAATCTTGTGGGGCAGGGGACAAAGCTGAGGCCGTCTGGCCCAGGCCCTCCTGACCCAAAGGCCCCAGAACCCCAGCCTTTGATTCTGAGGCTTTGCTTCACCGCAAGTCCTGGCTTTCCTGACCTGCTGTCCGTTAGGGACATGTGGAGGGGCCAAGTCCTGCTGTCAGAGGCCTGCGTAGTGTTGCCAGAGCCACGGGGCATCCCAGGACCCCTGACCCACATGAGGGTTAGGAGGCCTCAGAGCCACCTGGCCACTTGCCAGGAGCTTAGGGTCAGGAGGAAAGAGTGAGCCTGTATCCCAGCTGAAGCCGGGGTCTGTGTTTGTCCTGACTGGCCAGGGCTACCCTCCCAGACCTTAAGCTGTCCCATCTAACACTGCCTGCCTGGTGCTGCCCAGCACTGCTGCAGACTTGGCCCAGCAGCTCCTTCTCCTTAGCAGGGGAGAGCACACAGCCACCCTCTTCTCGGGGCAGGCTCCAGCTGCCCATGGAGGCCCCACGCACAGCAGGCCAGGGCCCCTGGCTTTACTGCGGGGGAGAGGGTCTTTTATGCACACCCCGTATGGCTTGTGCCCCCTAGAGCTGAGATGAGACAGCTGGCCTAGCTGTAACTGCATGGAGCCACCTGGAAAGCCAAAGGCAGGCCCCAGCACCAGGCCAGGCATTGGGCCAGCTGTGCCTGTTACCGTAAGTTCTGATCATGGCTTTGACCAACAGCCTAACCATGCGGGCACCTGACCAAGACACTGTCTCTTGGGCCCCTCAGAACCAATGTTACAGCAAGGCAGGCTCACTGCAGCAGGGGACAGGGCCACTACCACAGTGCCTTCTGCCCATGGGGGATGGAGAAGTGTCCCCACTGGTGGGGGCTCCCCAACCTACTGGAACCTCTCAAGTGCTGCCCCGTGCATTTCCCTGTGCAGGGGCAGAAGGAGCAGTTGGAGACCCTCCTGCAAGAGAGAGAGTCGCAGTCCTCAGGGGAAGGGGCACAGGGAGAGATGGGGGCACAAAGGCGGGCAAGGATGGCCAGAGCCCAGCCTAATTCCTGCTGAGCTCCTTGGCCCGGCAGGTGGCAGCCTCCACAGCGCTCATGGTGGCCGCTCGCAGCCCGCCCCGCTCCAGGGCGTGGAGCCCGTAGATGGTGGTGCCGCCAGGGGTACACACATCAGAGCGCAGCTGGGCTGGGTGCTGGCCCTCGTGCAGCAGCATCTTGGCTGTCCCCTGAGGAAAGCGTGAGGGCCTGGTGACCAGGGGAGGTGGCGCGGCACCCACTGCGCAGCCTGCCCTCACTGCATCCCTCAACCTCAGCCCCAGCTTCTCGAGCCTGCTATTTCCCTGCCCACTGAAAGTGGTACAGCCTGGGCCTTCTCAATGGTCCCCGGCAGCCACCCTCACTCACCAGCAGGGTCTGGGCAGCAATGCGGTGGGCCAGGCCACTGGGCATGCCCATCTTGACGGCACCCTCAGCCAGGGCTTCAGAGAATGTGCACACCTGTAGTAGCGGCATGGTGGTGGGGGGATAGTTCTCAAAGCCGGGGGGCTCAGAACTTTCAGGAACAAGGCCCAGATCACTGGCCACAGATGGCCAGAACCAAGGCCTGAGCCCAGGAGTCTGCAAAGGGGCTGGCCTCAAAGATCCCCAAGGCAGTGAAGTTCTGGGGACAGCAGAGCCCTCAGTGGGCCTGGGACCAACCATGCAGGCCCCAAGGTTGGACTCTAAGGGCAGAGGCCATCAGAGGGACTTGGGCAGGCCTCTCTTTACTAAGGGTGGGGCAGGGGATGGACAAGGCAATACTCACGAAGGCCACGCCACTGCCACTGAGGCCAGTGTGGATGTCGATGTAGGCTTCGGGCACCTCCTCACACCGCCCACAGGCCTCCAGCAGATGCTGCAGGAGCTTGGTCTCGCTGCTGCCTACGTGGCGGCCCCGCGTCATCACGATGGCCCCTTCCTGGACCATGCAGGGCAGGTTGGGCAAGACCCTCAGCACCCGTGTGTGTGGGGGCAGCAGCTGGCCAGAGAGAGGTTAGAATCAGGGAGCCTGTGGGACTGGGCTCTGCTGGGCAGGCATCAGCAGGGGCATCAGGAAAGGTCCCCATCCGCTAGCTACAGGCTCCAGCGGCTGCCTCCCAAGTACAGTACCAGGAGGGAAGCTTAACCTCAGCCACTGCACCTAGCTAGGCCACCTGGCCACCTCTCAGGCTCTCTGGAAGGCTGCCTGCCACCCAAGCTGGCCAGCAGAGCCTAGGCTGGGACCAAGGCCTTAGCCCAAGGGATACTCACCTCCTCCAGGGTGCTCAGAGAGACCCCAGCAGCCACAGACACTAAGATGTGTTCAGCGGTGACCACAGGAGCCACCTCTGCCAGAACAGCTGGCAGGATGTGGGGCTTGGTGGCAAAGATGACGAGCAGGCAGCTCTGCAGCACCTCCTGGTTGGAGTGGGTGGTCCGGCAGCCTAGAGCCTGAGCCAGGGACACCAGGACCAGGCCTCAGGGGCTGTGTGAGCAGCACACCCTCCTCACCACAGCCGTTCCTGCTGGAGGCCACACATTCCCAGGGTCCCAGGGCCTCTCCCATTGCAAGTGTCTAGACCACCCCCACGTCACCAGTGCCCAAGATTCACCCAGACTAGCCCTCCTCCTCACAGGCAGTTCTGATGTCAGCACCTCCCCAAGCCCTGAGCCCTCCATCCCATGAAAATCCATGGCCACCACCCCAGCATGCACACACACATGCACACGCACTCACATATACACATGCACATACGAACACACACACGTACACACATACATGCATTCACGAGCACTCAATGCACTCACGTGCACACATGTACTCACATTTGCACACGCGTGGCGCACGCACGCACACACTTTGCTATGGCTCTCCACAACCTTACTTTCCTCCCTGCCTCTAATCTCCCTTTCCCCAGTCCAGACCAGCCAGTCTCCAAATTTCAGCTAAATAAGCCACTCATCCCTGGCTCTGGTAAGCGTCTTAGTGGGACAGGAGCTAAGTTATCCTGAGCTCCTGAGAGTACGAAGAACCTGGGCTCTATGCTCACTTGGAAGTGACATAGGTTCTTGTCTGTTGGTGCACTGGCCAGTATGTGCTGAGCTTCCACTTTTCCTGGAAAGAAAGGAAAAGGAAGAGGGGTTGAAGGGGAAGGGTAGGATGGCAGTGAGGAGAAGGAGGAATTCGCCTGGCCTCTCAGGCTCAGCCATACCTGGCCCATCCTGGGCCCGCTTCTGGCCTCAGGAACCCAAACCAGGGATGCGCCATTCACTGGACCCAGGCACTCAGATCCACTGACTCTACTTGGTGGTCAACGTCCCTGACTGCTGCTGGGTATGGAGGCCAGGGGCTTGCCTCATTGGTAAGGACACAGATCCCTGGGGCCTCTGCCTCCAGGGAAGGGAAGGCTGCCTGGAGCAGAAGAGGCAGTACTTCTAACACCAGGCTTTGGACGAGTGTGGAGAGTACAAAAGCAGCTGACTGGCCACAGAAGGCCCAATGGGGGCCCAGGTTCCTCGGGAGGGAGAGTCTGTTGGGATGTCCACGAAGAAGCTAAATGCCTACTTGGTAGAAACATATGCTTTTGTGGAGTATAGGGGTGGGGAGATAGGGTTAGATTTTGGTAAGGTCGAACAGGAAGACAGAAGCGTATACCACAACCTGAACCCAGCAACTAATCATGACAGTGGTAGCCATACACAGCAGTATTAGGCTCAACACAACACATATATATCTAATTACCCTATACAGCTCTGGGAGGCATGTAATACTGCCGGGTTTCACAGGTAAAACTCCTGAGACCTCACAGTAAGCTATTTTCGATTGATCATGACTCCTCTGAACCCTGAAATGTGGCTGAAGGCAGAGAGCCAAGAGTCACCCAGCTCTCCCACAATCTGCAGAAAAGCTTCTAAATGCCTAGAGAAGTATATGATCAGCATAAACATCCCGGCTATAGAGCAGTGGTTCTCCACCAGAGATGATTTTGTCTGTCTCCTCCTCCCATCCAGGGCACATTCGGCAGTGTCTGGAGGCATTTTTGGCTGTCACAACGTCCGGGTGCTACTGGCAAAGGACGGATGGTCTGGCCCAGGTGTCCCTAGAGCCAAGGTGTCTGGGGGAGAAGCCCTGCTGTTCCCCAGGAGAGGGGCTGGTGCGCAGAGAAAATCAAAGGCTGGGAGAGATGAACCTGGCTAAGGCCACGCGGCCAGGAAGCCGGCCACGGAAGCGGCACCAAGCCACGTGTAACTCAAATCTTCCCGCAGCCACATGAAAAAATTAAGAGCAAACAGGCGTGGCCCCGGCTGCGCCCAGTGCAGCGGAGGCCCGGGTGCCTGGGCGCGCGCCCTCCGCCCCACTCTCTCGGAAGGAAGCCTCCCACTGGGCTGCTCCCACGCCAGGCCGCGAGCCGAGCTCCGCGCCGCCCCACCTGCTCTAATGAGGCCCTGCGCGATGGCCCCCGCCATGCGACCGGCGCCCACGAAGCCCACGCGCCGCGGACCCGGCCCTGTAGCCGCCATCTTGTCGCACTGGCCGCCGCCGCGCCCCGCCCACAGACCTCGGCCCCACCAATGGTACACGCCTCCCCGTCCCCCCGCTCGCCGATTGGCTGCCGGGACCGCACGCTCCAGGCCCTCCCGGCTTTTTGTCCGCTCTCTACTGTTCCGCAAGGCGCGGAGGCTCTGCCTCTCGCTGCTTATTGGCCTGAAAAGGCTATGCCACCCCTCACTGCCCATTGGCTGAGAGGAACCGAGAGTTGGCGGGGCGGGCGGGGCAGTAGCGCTCGAGCTGCCGGGGTTGTCGGGACCGGTCACAGGCGCACGTGCGACGAACAGATCTTGGTTTTTCGGAGGGGAGGGGTTGCGAAGCGGGTTGCGGTGCTGGTCCGGAGCATGCGGTCCCTGAGGCTCCACCGACCACAGACGGGGGAGCCGCGAGGCGGCACTAGGGGCGGAGGCCCAGGTCACGGAAAGCTGGCCGGGGCCAGGGGAGGGGCCGACGGGGAGGGGAAGGGGACAGTCGGGGAGCGGAGGTGCTCGTCATTGTTTTTGTTTTTGTTTTTTGAGACGAAGTCTCGCTCTATCCCCAGGCTGGAGTGCAGTGGTGCGATCTCAGCTCACTGCACTTATCTCCCAGATTCAAGCGATTTCCCTGCCTCAGCCTCTGGAGTAACTGGGATTACAGGCGCGGGCCACCACGCCCGGCTATTTTTTGTATTTTAGTAGAGATGGGCTTTCACCTTGTTGGCCAGGCCGGTCTTGAACTCCTGACCTTGTGATCCGCCCCCCTCAGCCTCCCAAAGTGTTGGGATTACAGGCGTGAGCCACCGCGCCCAGCCGTCATTTTAATGACACAAGAAAAATTAGGTTTGAATATCTGAGTCTGGTTTTGTTTTCATCATCCAATCTAAGGCTTCATGTTACAGATGTTTTGTTTTCTTCTGAAGCCTTCGACATTTCCTGAACTCTTCAGTAGTTAAATCCTCTCATTGATTCAACATTTACTGTGCAGTTGCAGCCTCTGGGCCCTGCCCTGGGCCTGGGCAAGACCACCACACAGCAGCAGATGGGACAAGCCAGATCACAGCCTACCGCCCTGTTTGTTGGCAATGGAGACAGACCAGTCGGCACATGCAAGGGATGGCCAGAGTGTCAAGGCTCTGAAGCAAATGACGTGGAGCGGGACAGAAAGCCACCAGGAGGCTGCTTCGATCACCACAGCCAGGAAATCTGATGGTGCAAAGCATCTGCTTTGCACTAGCTCTCTCCTGCCACCTAGGATCCTGCCAGCCCCTTCCCAAAACAGACCCCCTGGATTTTCTCCCAGGCCCCCCAGGCCAGTGATGGCTTGGTACCAAGGCTGTGGAGTTGAGAGGGGCCGGAGGCATCCAGCACCATGCCATCATATATAAGGACAAAGCTCATCATAAACACGTGGACTGAGGCCAGGTGAAGAGGGTTGCTGGCTCAGTGCCCAGTGCCCAGGGCCTAGGGGCATTCAGCTTCTTCGTCCCATGCCGGGCCGGGCTTCTGAGCATCAGCTGGGAGCCCTCAGCTGACCTGGACGTCCAGCCAGCCACAGCTTGTGTCCAAGGCACCTCTCTGCTTTTGGTGGGGCTTCTTCCCACTGCTCCTCACCTGGCAGATCCAGGCGGGCACACAGGCGCCACCCTCTCCAGGAGGCCTTTCCTGAACCCCTGTGTGGGCAGAGCCTTCATCCACAAAGGACTGTTGCCAGGGAATACATTGTGAAGAAGGCCAACCCACCTCCTGGAGCTCCAGGTCCTGAGGTATTGGCATGAGGGGTGGAGGTCGAGGCAGGGCTCCCAGAAGTTTTCAGACAAAACACAATCCCAGCAGGGCAGATGAATGCTCAGAGAGTGGCTGAGAAAGCGCCGTCAGGAAAGGTGTTTTGAAGGCTGGACCATCTCAGCTGAGGCCTAAAGGTGGGGAGGCCTTGACCCAAGGGGGGCCAGTCTCAGGGAGGCCTGGAGGACACCTTGGCTTGCCAGACACAAAGGGACAGTGACATACGAAGTGAGTGGTCGACTGGGCACTGGACACAGGTCTGGACTTGGTGCTGGGACAGGGAAGACACACCACTGCTGCCTGAATGAACAAAGGAAGAAATGAAGCAGCAAACTCAACCTGTAGTCAGAAGGCATCATGTGCATGAAGACGGCACAGGGCACCCAGGAGAGAGGGACCCTGAGGAGGGGTGGCCCAGGAACCAGGGAAGGTGTCTGGGTCCTGGGCATAGTGGACCAGAGGGCTCTGGCCTAGGGGCTCCCTGTGTGAGGCACTGAGAAAGAGGGTGACAGGCAAGCCAGGGCCTGGACCCCAGTGCCACCCTGCCTGACTGAGGCACTTGCCCGGGAACCATTCTGGATTTTGATGTCTCTCCTCTGAGAATGGCCAGGAGCAATGATGCCCACCTCTGGCAGCTGGAGCTGACCTGTCCAGCAGGCACCTGTCCCTCTCCATGGGACGAGGGCAGGTGAGGACCCACACCCAAGCCTGAGAGCCACAGAGATGAGAGGCCAGGCCATGGGGAGGCCGGAGCCACCCAGTCATCAGCCTCCCCTCAGATCCATCCATGGGCCCCACTTGGCTGGCCCACTAGATCAGTTTCCTCAGAGCTCTCAGGCTGAGGAGGGAGGCCTGGGTGAGTCCAGGTTACTCAGGCCTGCAGATGGCCTCATGTGGAGAGGCTGGGGCTGGCCCTGCCCTGCACATCCTTGTCCAGCTGACAGTCCATGCCAGTATCATTGCTGCCTGTCTGCTGCCCTCCCACATGCATGCCTTCCCAGCTCCAGCCTCTGCAGCCTTTCCACCCCAGGGAGTCGCAAGCTCTCAGGGGCTAAACAGCAAGCAGGGGGACAGTGAGTCCGGATCTGGCCAGGCTGGGGGCCAGTGCCTGATTGTGGGGGACGGCTCAGCAGAGCTGCCAAGGCCAGGCCTGTGAAAATGCTCTTTATTGGATCCCAGGGAGTGGGATGCAGGATCAGAGTGGGCACGCACAGGGCTGGGGGCCTGTGTGGGGAGTAAAGGGCCGGGCCTGCCCAGGCCCTGGTTCCCTGAGGACTGTCATGAATGGAGGCCCCACTGGACAGATGGCTGGGGCTGCAGAGCAGATGGAACATGGGTCCAGGTCGCTGGGTGATGCCCTCAGCTCCTGGCATGGTTGGCAGGTGGTGGCCACGGGGCTCAGCCAGCTGACTGTCTGCAGGTGCCTGGTCCTGTCTTCCAGCTTCACTTCCGGGCCTGCTCATAGTTGTCAGTGAACCATGCACAGGTCTCCTTCACCGCTGCAGAGGTGGGCAGGTGAGGGCCAAGGGCAGGGAGGGCCAGGGGCACACGTGAGGAAGTGGGGGGAGGTACCTCACCCCTGCTCTGGTAGGAAACACGGGGGAGGGGAGGCCATCAGGTGTGGGGGGGCACCAAGTGGAGGGTTGTGGGGCGGGGCTCACCCTGCTTGAAGGGTGTGAACTGGAAGTCGGGCAGGTAGGTCCTCAGCTTGCTGTTATTGGCTGTCTTCTTAAACTGACCATCCGACTTGGTTGTATCAAACTGGACTCTTTGTCAAGGCCACAGCGAGAGGAGCACCTCCACTCCCAGCCCCCACAGCTTGTCCCTGAACCTCTGCCATTCCCAGGGGAAGCAGAGCAGAACCCCTCCTCCTGCCAGGGTGAGTGTCCTCCCTTCAGTATGCCCCCCAACCTCCAGCGCTGGAGCCAGAGGATACGGTGACCTCCCCGTGGAAGTCCATAGCCTCCACCACTGCCTCAGCTGCCTCCTTGATGGAGACCTCATCTTCCTCACCCACTGCGGGGAGCCACTTGGGTCAGGCCTCCCGTTGCTGCCGCCCAACTGCCCATGAATATTCCTGCTCTCACCCTTCAGCCAGCCTCCCAGGACAGCCATAGATCCTGTCCCACCATGGAGGAAGGGGGCTGGGGACTGTGGTGCCCACCTGAGAGGATGATGGGCTCCACCTCATTGTATTCCCGCAGGACCCAGATAACAAGCTGGGCTAGGTCCTAGAGCCAGACAGGCAGGGTCAGAGACCACGGAGACGGCCACAGTTCCCCTCTCCCAAACGCTCCTGCCGGGGAGTCCACACTCCTGTTCTTGTTTGGTGGGGGCTCAGCCTAGGGACCAGGGGTCCCTCCTTTCTCCCTCCAAGCTCAGTGACACCAATGACTTCTGGAAACATGAGTCTATGGGGCCTCCGTGAGGAACAGAGATGGCTCCTCTAACTCAGCCCAGTCTCCTGGTCCCAGGCTCCCTCCTGCACCGCCTCCCCTACAGACCAGCAGGGGCAAGCCCAGGGCTCACTGGGGCAGGTTCTCTGGTGAGAGCTGTGCCTTCCTTTACGCACCAGTGAGTATATGAACTGCCTCCGCGGTTTCCCTGTACCCCACACTGTCAGGGCCGAGCCACTGCCTGCAGATTCGGGGAGGGAGCAGGTGTCAGAGGCACTGGATCACCTCCTCCTGAGCTGAGCCCGTGCACCTCCGACGGGGTGGATGCACTCACTCTTGGCCAGGTGCACCTTGTGGATGAGGCCAGGCAGCACATGGCCATCCTCGATGTTGAAGTTGTCATGGGGCCCGAAGACGTTGGTGGGGATGACAGCGGTGAACGTGCAGCCGTGCTGCTGGAAATAGGCCCTGTGGAGGCACAGCGTCTCCTGCCCTCGTCCTGGGACCGCGATCCCACCCAACGCTGCCGCTGGCCCCTTACTGAGGCTGGCATGAAGACCCGACCCGGCTGGCCCCACCCGCCCCGGGGGCCCTCTCCCCCACTCCTGGCTGGGCCTCAGTAGGAGGGGTGTGAGGACCTGTTCTGCACGTCGATCATCCTCTTGGCATACGAGTACCCAAAATTGCTGCTGTGGGGCGGCCCATTGTGGATCTGCGGGGGTGGGAGAAGCAGAGTCTGCTACTTCCAGGCCCCGCCCACAGGCTCCCAGGCCCCGCCCACAACCCGGCCCCGCCCCTCACCATGGTCTCATCTATGGGGTAGGTAGTCTTGTCAGGGAAGATACAAGTGGACAGGCAGGACACCACCTTGCGGGCGCCCACCTCGAAGGCCGAGTGCAGGACATTGTCATTGATGTGCACATTTTTCCTCTGCAGGGGTGAGGCAGGAACAGATCAGGCTTCCCAGGTCAGATCCTAGCCTTGGCCTTTCAGACGTGGCAGGACCCAAGCCTACTTATACTTTTTTTCTTTTTTCCCCCTCTGACTTTCTTTTAACAGCACTGAGCCTACTTCTCCTAACTGCTTGGGGACAAGGAGAGGCTCTTGGGCTTACAGACGCCACTACTCTTCCCCACAACAAGGATGGAGGAGGGGCTGGCTCTGCCTTCCGGGTGTGAGGAGAGAACCACACCCCCAGCTCAGGGGTGGGCCCCACCCAGGAGGCTGCAGAGGTCAGGGCAGGTAGTGGAGGCTGGGAAGGAGCCCAGAGGGCCCAGTTTGGCCATGGGCTGGGCTGGGGCTCCCACTAAACGGGGAACAGGGCAGTCTACTTCCCCCACCAAGCCCCACTTCCCTTGCATGAAATGGACAAGGCATGGCTGGAGCATGGGGACTGGTCTTGAGAGAAGGGAGAGGTGGTGGCCAGGCATCCTGCTGAGAAGGCTGAGATACAGACAAGGAAGCTCCTGGGCAGAATCTGGTCTGAGCCTCTGCTGACCCATGCCTCGTACAAGCCAGCTAGGGCAATGCTGCTGCCCAGAGAGACCTGTGGGGCCAACCCTCCGGGGCACAGCTAGCCCGGGCAGGGCCCTTACACCACGCCCCCCTTTCCCCAGGCACAGGACGAGATGCATGGAGCGCAGTTCGCACCACTGTACCCCAGAGTGTGTGGTGGGCACAGTTCAGGGGAGCTGGGCCAGCACAGCCCTGGGAGCCAGAGGCTCTAGAAGCCCTGGGGACTCACGGGGTAGGAACTAGCTCCCATTCCTATGGTGGCTGCTGGCTCCTTTCAGCTTCCCAATGACGCTGGTCAGTTCTACTGCTTTTCCTACTGGGCCAAGTGCCCCAGGCCAACCTGCATTCCCCTCTGTCCACAGCACCTCAGGGGCTGCCCCCACCAGGCTGTGCCAAGCCCTGGTTCTCAGGGACTTCCTGGGGTGGGAATGTGGGCCTGTGAGAGTGGGAAGCCCACCAGGAAGTTCCCAGAACCTGGGATCCTGGTTTCCAGAGATTGCTGGGGCCACCCTCACTTACCCAGAAGTCCAAATTGTATTTGATATTCCGGAACAGGCCCCCCACCATTGCAGCAAGATGGATGACGTGCGTGGGTCGGACCTTCTCAAACAGGGTGTGGGTCTGTGCTGCATCCCTGGAGGGAGCCAGGCTGTCAGGAGGCTCTGGAGGGAACCAGCACCCCAGGGTTGGTTGTGAAGTGCAGGGACTGGGTGGGACTATGGCAGGAGGGACAGCCAAAAGGGAGGGTGGCCCCAGGGCCTGGCTGGTGTGAGGGTGCAGGCTTCTGGGAAGAGATGGGAGGATGTTTGTCTAGGAACACAGCCAAGCACACCAGGCAAGGCCAGCCACCTGGCAGGGAGGACCCAGACACACAGCTACTGATAGACTCAGGAACAGGCCCAATCTGGAGCTGTTAGTTCTGGGGTGCAGGGTAGGATGGGGAGGAAGGGCTGATCTGGGGATGGGCTCTCTCACGTGAGATCGGCGTCCTTGGAGGAGACAAACACCCAGTCCTCTCCAGGAAGGCCAGCTCCATCTGCTACCACCTTCTGGATGGCTTTGCCCACCAGCCCAGAGCCCCCTGTCACTAGAATCCGCATTGACCCCTGGGGTTCTGCCATGTTAGCTGCACCTGTAGTGTCAAATAATGGGAGGCTGAGGCCATCATGCTCCCATCCTTTGGAGCCCCACTCTTCTGGGGCAAATGGTACAGAGTGAAGCCCTCAGGAAGGGGACGTAGTCCACTGGCAACCAGAAAGACCCAGCTGGACCGAGGCACCCCCCTCGTCGCAGCCCTGTTCCCCAAGGAGCCCTCAGGCTACAGCGCCACAGGGGTCCTGAGCTACCACTCGGCCTAGAGCAGCTGGTCCCAACCCACTGGGCCAAGAAAAGGTACATTATACTCCCCTCTGGCTGACAAAACGGGAGGCAGACAACTCTGGGGCTGCGGCCCCTGGCGCAGGTCGCAGCCAAAGCCCGCATGGTAGGGACAGGCAAGAGGGGGCGCCTGTGTGCAGCCCATGCCCACTCCAGGCAGGCTGGTCCGGGAGAGCCCGGGAGAGCCAGATTCCTCCAGAGCAGGACAGGCCTCCGGGCGCAGCCACCCTCATGATCCTATCCTGGGAGCCGGAAACCTACTCGGGCTCTGAGGCAGGGCCCCAGGGCCAGCCCTTATGGGAGGGGTCCCTGCGCAGGCATCGCGCGGCTCCCCTGCACGCCGGGAGACTCCACCGCGGCCGAACCGCCTACCACGGCCCCAGGTCGACCCCACGCCCCTCGATCCCAGACCCCCCCACCAGCATTCCCTGACTCTCACGGAGCTTCCAGGGCCCAGACCGCAGATAGGTCCCGTGCCACTTCACCTGCGTCCCGCCCTACCTCCGGCTTCTCAACAGCAGCTTCCGGCCGGGTGCGCTCCGAGTTTGCGCAGCGCCAGGTGGGAGGCGGGGAGGCGGGGCGGGGCACTCTGGGAAATGGAGTCCCGGCGACCTGCAGCGTCCCGGGCGCTGCCGGGACATGGAGTCCGCGGCCGCAAAGCCGCCTGGGAAGCGCAGTCTCTCACGCCTTCCGTGCGCTGGCTGGACCCCGGGGGCGATCCCGGGCCGCGGCCTTCACAGCGGGTCGGGCGCTGGCTGTGCGGAGCCCCTGCTGGGGGCGGGAGACGAGGGCCTGAAGGCAGCGGCGCGCGGACGGCCCACGGCATCGGGAGGAACCTCGCGGGCGCGGCGTTCGCCCGACCCGGAGCAGCGGGACCGCCTCGGGAGCCGCCCTCCGCCTAGCTGGGGCGCGGGGCTGCGCTGGACGCGACTGGGCGGGAGCTGCGGGCGCTGGGGCCCGGCGTGCTCGCGCTGCGGTGTCTCCCTCTGCCCCTCTCCTCTCCCGGGGTTCCGCCCCGAACGCGCACACCCCGTGGCCAGCCTCTTGGATTCCGAATGCGTCTTCCCGAGCATGTGCGCTGTCGCCCGCGCCCACGGCTCGTGCAGCAAACAATCGCGGATCCCGATGGCGGGTCACGATGGGCAATAGTGGGTCACGGCGAGTCACAGCGGATCACGATGGGTCACGGTAGGCCACGGCGAGTCAAGGACGATCGCGGCGGCTCACAGTGGGTCTCAGTGGGTGGCCGTGGCCGGTACCGTCCAACGGCGCCTCTCGGGGCCCACGGTGGTGCTACGAGCCGCCATCTGCTCCTACTCTCGGCTGCCCGCGAGGCCGCTGTGTGTGGGGGAAGCCCACAAGTGCGGGGCAAGGGTTTGAAGCCTCAGCCTGTTCCCATACACTGATTTAGAAAAGAATTAGAAATATAGGCACGTAGTTATTCCTTTATACAATCATATATAATCTTAGAGTTACTTATAATCGTAAAGATATATGCTCAATACAACCTTTAATTTTACTAATGACTATTGGGTTATGAAGCATGGAACTGAGGTGACATCGTGAAGAAAGTGATCCTAAGGCAAGCTGCTCTAAACCCTCTATGACGCCCGCATAAGGAAGGGCTCCTGGAGGGCGCTTAGGCTGTGCGGCAGCGCCAGCGCTGGGAAAGGGCCCAGTGTTTAGCCAGCTAGGGGAGGAGATGTCCAAGATGGCCGAGACGTCTCCTTCCTGGGGAAGTTAGGAGAAAACTCCGCTTCTCCACGCTCTTGTTGCAAGGCCTGACGCTGTCAGGAGGCCCTCAGACCTCCTGGGTCTCAACTGTCTCTATGTGAGGCTGTGCTTCAGCGGTCACGTTCCAGGTCCACTCTCACGCCCCGCCGCACCTGGTTTCTCTTTTTTAAAAAAGGTAAGAGTTAATAATAGTAATAGTCTTAGTGTCCTGGATATTTCGGACAAATATGCAAAGAGCCCTGACGCATTAGGTTTTCTCCTCGCCTGGGCTACTTGAAAGTCCTAGGCCCCTTATCTTCAAGACACGTGATTCACCCGACCTTCCCTGCCCTCTGCTTTGTACTCAATAAAAGTCAGAGTGTCCAGGCACTTGGTGCCACTGCAGGTCTCCGCGCTTTGCTTCGCAGTGACCCCCGAGCCCAAACTCTCTTTTCTCTATCTCTGTGTCTGTGTCTTTTATTTCTACAGTTTCTCGTCTCTGCACCAGCAGGGAGGGGCTGAACCTTATAGGGCTGGACCCTAACCCCTGCTGCTCAAAGCCCAGTCCTGATGCCTGGGGCGGGAGGGGTGGCAGCCCAGCCCTGGCCTCTGGAGGCCGTGGTCATCTATCGAAATGCAAGCATTTAAAAGCAGTCACGGCCCGGTGCAGTGGCTTAGGCCTATACTCCCAGCACTTTGGGAGACTGAGGCGGGTGGATCATTTGAGGTCAGGAGTTTGAGAACAGCCTGGCCAACATGGCGAAAACTAGTCGCGGGTGGTGGCAGGTGCCCGTAATCCCCAAAACTCAGGAGGCTGAGGCAGGAGAATCGCTTGAACCTGGGAGGCAGAGCTTGCAGTGGGCCGAGATTGCACCACTGCACTCCAGCCTAGGTGACAGAGCGAGACTCCACCTTAAATAAATAAATGAAATCACTCAGGCTGACAAGGGTCAGGGAAATGTGCTCTGCCCCTACACTTTAACATCTTGCTATAAAAGGATGTTTAATGATAACCTTTAAAAACATCCTTAAAGTGATGGCTCTTGTCTGACCGTAAGTCAGCAAAACATTAGAGATGATGGGCCGGGCACAGTGGCTCACGCTGTAATCCCAGCACTTTGAGAGGCCGAGGCAGGCAGATCGTGAGGTCATGAGATCAAGACAGTCCTGGCTAACACGGTGAAACCCTGTCTCTACTACAAATACAAAAAATTAGCCGGGCATGGTGGTACTCAGCTGTAGTCCCAGCTACTTGAAAGACTGAGGCAGGAGAATCGCTTGAACCCAGGAGGCCGAGGTTGCAGTGAGCAGAGGTTGTGCCACTGCACTCCAACCTGGGTGGCAGAGCAAGACTCCATCTCAAAATAAAAAATAACATGCAGTTCATATCAAATAGTCGTGGCAGTGGCAATTCAAAATTAACTTTGTTTCCCATGAAAGACAATTGGATCTTCATCTGGGTATCTCATATTTCCCTTCTCTCTCAGATTCTCCAATCCTGTCTACACTGTATCTGATTACTTTAACAACATTTAGTCACTGTTCCTATCCTGCTTCCAAGCAGGGAAGGGTTCAAGGTCAAAATGGGTCCATATTTCTTCAAGATGTGCCGTCTTTGGGCTAACTTAAATATTGGGCTGGGGCAGTAGCTCATGCCTACAGTCCTGGCACCTTTGGGAGGCTGAGACGGGAGGATCCCTTGAGCCCAGGAGTTTGAGTTTGAGGCTGTAGTGAGCTGTGATTGCGCCACTGCACTCAGCCTGCGGACAAAGTGAGAACTTGTCTCTAAACAAAAAGAAGACAAAATAAGGGCGAGGCGCGGTGGCTCACGCCTATAATCCCAGCACTTTGGGAGGCTGAGGCGGGTGGATCACGAGGTCAAGAGATCAAGACCATCCTGGTCAACGAGGTGAAACCCCATCTCTACTAAAAATACAAAAATTAGCTGGGCATGGTGGTGCATACCTGTAGTCCTGAGGCAGGAGAATTGCTTGAACCCAGAAGGCAGAGGTTACAGTGAGCCGAGATCGTGCCATTTGCACTCCATTCTGGGTAACAACAGCGAAACTCCGTCTCAAAAAAAAAAAAAAAGAGGACAAAAGATATTAATAGCAAAAGAAAAAAGAGAATACACCAAGGGAAAAAAAAAAAAAAAACGAGACAAAAAAAAGATATTAATAGCATTTGTGATTCCGAATTGTTTTAAGGCAGCAGTCCCCAACCTTTTTGGCACCAGGGGCCAGTTTCGTGGAAGACAATATTTCTGTGGAATGGGGTGGGGTGGTTTCAGGATGAAACTGTCCCACCTCAGATCCTCAGGCATTAGATTCTCATAAGGAGCGCACAACCTTGATCCCTTGACTGCACAGCTGACAGTGGAATTGGTGCTCCGATGAGAATCTGGTGCCACCATTGATACAAGAGGAGGCAGAGCTCAAGCCGAAATGCTCACTCATCTGCTACGTGGCCTGGTTCCTAACAGGCCACAGACTGGTACTGATCCACAGCCTGGGGGTTGGGAACTCCTCTTTTAAAACAGTGGGTCAGGCCAGTAACTCATGCCTGTAATCACAGTGCTTTGTGAGGCTTATCCCTTGAGGCCAGGAGTTTGAGACAAGCCTGGACAACATAGTGAGACCCCCATCTCTAGAAAAAATAAAAAATTAGCCAGAGGCCAGGTGCGGTGGCTCACACCTATAATCCCAGCATTTTGAGAAGCTGAGGTGGCAGATCACCTGAGATCAGGAGTTCCAGACCAGCCTGGCCAACATGGTGAAACCCCATCTCTACTAAAAATACAAAAATTAGCCAGGCATGGTGGGAGGCACCTCTAATCCCAGCTACTTGGGAAGCTGAGGCATGAGAATTGCTTGAACCTGGGAGGCAGAGGTTTCAGTGGGCCGAGATTGTGCCACTGTACTCCAGTCTGGGCGACAGAGTGGGACTCTGTTTCAAAAAAGAAAAAAAAAATAGCTGGGCCTTTCCGGCGGTGAGGACCTACGCACAAGAACATGCCTCTAGCAAAGGATCTCCTTCAACCGTCTCCGGAAGAGGAGAAGAGGAAACACAAGAAGAAACGCCTGGTGCAGAGCCCCAATTCCTACTTCATGGATGTGAAATGCCCAGGATGCTATAAAATCACCACGGTCTTCAGCCATGCACAAACGGTAGTTTTGTGTGTTGGCTGCTCCACTGTCCTCTGCCAGCCTACAGGAGGAAAAGCAAGGCTTACAGAAGGATGTTCTTTCAGGAGGAAGCAGCACTAAAAGCACTCTGAATCAAGATGAGTGGGAAACCATCTCAATAAACACATTTTGGATAAAAAAAAAAAAAAATAGCTGGATGTGGTGGTGCATGTGGGTGGTCCCAGCTACCTGGGACGCTGAGGTAGGAGGATCGTTTGAGCCCTGGAGGTCGAGGCTGCAGTGAGCTGTGATTGCACCACTGTACTCCAGCCTGGATGACAGTGTGAGACCCTGTCTCAAAACAAACAAAAAACCCCAATCAGCCCGGCGTGATGGCTCACTCCTGTAATCCCAGCCCTTTGGGAGGCCAAGGTGGGTGGATCACCTGAGGTCAGGAGTTCAAGACCAGCCTGACCAACATGGTGAAACCCCGTCTCCACTAAAAATATAAAAATTAGCTGGAAAAAAAAAAAAAAAAAAAAAAAAAAAAATTAGCTGGGCGTGGTGGCATGCACCTGTAATGCCAGCTACTTGGGAGGCTAAGTGGAAGTTGCAGTGAGCTGAGATCTTGCCATGGCACTCCAGCCTAAACTACAAGAGCAAAACTCCATCACAGAAAAAAAAAAACAGCAATTGTGCCATGCCATAAATGACATAAATAATACTTCTGCTGCTTCAGTCCAAATCCTGGCTGTTCACCTTTTAGTTTACCAATCATTTTAGCTCCACGTTCATAGGTTTGCCTTCAAAAATCTCTTGAATTGGTGCATAAAATTTGAGATTAAAAAAAGTCTTGTTTACTTATGTCAAAATCTACTATTTTAAAACTGTAAAATCAGCTGGGCGCGGTGGCTCAAGCATGTAATCCCAGCACTTTGGGAGGCCGAGGCGGGTGGATCACGAGGTCAAGAGATCGAGACCATCCTGGTCAACACGCTGAAATGTGAAACCCCGTCTCTACTAAAAATACAAAAAATTAGCTGGGCATGGTGGCACCTGTCTGTAATCCCAGTTACTCAGGAGGCTGAGGCAGGAGAATTGTCTGAACCCAGGAGGCAGAGGTTGCGGTGAGCCAAGATTGCGCCATTGCACTCCAGCCTGGGTAACAAGAGCGAAACTCTGTCTAAAAAAAAAAAAACTGTAAAATCAATGAAATACTCATTAATCTCAATTTCTTTTCATTTTTGGAAGTTCATCAGTATGGACAAAAATCTTGTTTGTTCAACATGACTTGGCATTGCACATTCTGATTAAATTTAGTATCTAATTTAAAAATAACAGTTGATTGCTTATAGCCATTACTGGAACAAAAGAAAAAAATATATAACCGTTGATGTTTGTTGTCTATGAGGGTGCGTCTTGCCATTAGATATGAGCATGGCTGTGGGAAGTAGAAAAATTCCTCTTCAGAGTTTCCTTTCTTGTTAAGAAGAATAATAAATGTTATAAATAATAGTCTTTTTTTTTTTTTTTTTTTTTGAGATGGAGTCTTGCTCTGTAGCCCAGGCTGGAAGGCAGTGTCGCGATCTTGGCTCACTGCAACCTCTGCCTCCCAGGTCCCGGTCCAAGCAATTCTCCTACCTCATCCTCCCAAGTAGCTGGGATTACAGGCACAAGCCACCATGCCCAGCTAATTTTTGTATTTTTTCGTAGAGACAGGGTTTCACCATGTTGGCCAGTCTGAAACTGAACTCCTAACCTCGTGATCCGCCCGCCTCAGCCTCCCACTGTGCTGGGATTACATGCATGAGCCACCACGCCCAGCCAATAATAGTCTCTCTTAAAGACTAACCTTCAAAGCCTTCTTGATTTTTACTAGTAATTCTTTGTTACCCTATCCTATGTAGCTCTTAGATATAAAGGAATAAGTACATTCTATGTCCATGTGCTTTCACCAAGATATTTGTGTTACTACTTTTCTAAGTCTTTTCATAAGCAACTTCCTGTCCCTTCCTTATTTAGACGTCTTCTTTTCCTTTTGTTCTCCATTGCTTTTACCTGTTTAGAAAAGTTTTAAGTTGTTGGCCAATCATGTTTTAGTTTAGATTGTGAAGTCTGGCTCCAACCAGCGGAGATCAGACACAGCAGTAGGGACAACCCCAAATGCATGAGGAGTAAGTATGTCTGCTTTCCTTTGTTTGTTGTACTCTTGTGGCAAGATGGCTAACAGGGGCATCTTATCTACAGAAAGTAAAATTGCCTTGCTGAGGGATCCTTTGTCTCAGTGCTGATTTTTTTTTTTTTTTTTTGAGATGGAGTTTCGCTCTTGTTACCCAGGCTGGAGTGCAGTGGTGTGATCTCGGCTCACCGCAACATCCCCCTCCTGGGTTCAGGCAATTCTCCTGCCTCAGCCTCCTGAGTAGCTGGGATTACAGGCACACGCCACCATGCCCGGCTAATTTTTTTTGTATTTTTAGTAGAGACGGGGTTTCACCATGTTGACCAGGATGGTCTCGATCTCTTGACCTCATGATCCACCCGCCTTGGCCTCCCAAAGTGCTGGGATTACAGGCATGAGCCACCGCGCCCGGCCAGAGCTGATTTTTCTTTTCGTCACTAGACCGTTTCCAACAACGGCTGTTTCCCACCACTCCCAAAGTCTATTTTATGGTAGTGTCTTTTTTGAAGTGTGAGGGAGTGCCGCGCAAAGGGCTATCGAGCACATAGCAAAACAGATAAATACACAAGGACTTTTAAAATTTCTTTTTGAAACCAAACATACCTCATACCCATTAAGATGGTTACTACTGAAAAGAGAAAATGGCTGGGTGTGGTGGCTCACTCCTGTAATCCCAGCCCTTTGGGAGGCCAAGGCAGGTGGATCAGTTGAGGTCAGGAGTTTGAGACCAGCCTGGGCAACTTGGTGAAATAAAAAAATTACTAAAATACAAAAATAAAAACTAATAAAAATTAATTTAAAAACTACTAAAATACAACAAAATAGCCATTCATAGTGGCAGGTGCCTATAATCCCAGCTACTCGGGAGGCTGAGGCACAGGAATCACTTAAACTTGCGAGGCAGAGGTTGCAGTAAGCCGAGCTCATGTCACTCTACACCAGCCTGGGCAACAGAGTGAGACCCCGTCTTGAAAATAAATAAATGAATAAATAGAAAATAAGTGTTAGGGCTGGGTGTGGTGCCTCATGCCTGTAGTCCCAGCACTTTGGGAGGCTGAAGTGGGCAGATCACTTGAGGTCAGGAGACCAGCCTGGCCAACATGGTGAAACCCCATCTCTACTAAAATACAAAAATTAGCCATGTGTGGTGGCAGGTGCCTGTAATCCCCAATACTCAGGAGGCTGAGGCAAGAGAATCGCTTGAACCCGGGAGGCAGAGGTTGCAGTGAGCCGAGATCACACCGCTGTACTTCAGCCTGGACAACAGAGTGAGACTCTCTTAAAAAAATAAAAAGAAAATAAAAGGGTTGTTAAGAATTTGGGAAACCATTTGTGCACTGCTGTTGGGATGTAAAATGGCGTGGCTTCCGTCACCATATGATCCAGCAATCCCCCTTCCTGGTATATTCCCAAAAGAAGTGGCAGCAGGGACTCAACAGATATCTGTACCCCCATGTTCATAGCAACATTATGCACAAGAGCCAGACGGTGGCAGCAGCCCGAGTGTCTGTGGAGGGATGAATAGATGAGCCAAATGTGGCATCTACACATGTGGAATATTCAGCCTTAAATGAGGGGAATTCTGACACCTGCTTTTACCATCGATGAACCTTGAAACCTTACATTAAGTCAAAGAAACCAGTCACAAGGCCAAGGTTCACACCTATAATCCCAGCACTTTGGGAAGCTAAGGTGGGAGGATCACTTGAGCCCAGGAGTTTGAGATGAGCCTGAGCAACATAGCAAGACCCCCATCTCTATAAAAATTAGCCAGGTGTGGTGGTGTGTGCCTGTGGTCCCAGCTACTTGGGGAGCTGAAGCTGGATGACTTGATCCCAGGAGGGGAGATCGTGCCACTGCACTCCAGCCTGGACAGCAGAGTGAGACTCTGTCTCAAAAACAAGCAAAAGCAGTTACTGAGTGTTATTAACTGGCTTTCATGCTGCTGATAAAGACATACCCGAGACTGGGAAGAAAAAGAGGTTTAATTACACTCATAGTTCCACACGGCTGGGGAGCCCTCAGGATCATGGCAGGAGATGGAAGGTACTTCTTACATGGCAGCAGCAAGAGGAAATGAGGAAGGATGCAAACGCAGAAACCCCTGATAAACCCATCAATTCCCGTGAGACTTACTCCCCACCTTGAGAACAGTATGGGGGAAACCGCCCCCATGATTCACGTGATCTCCCACCGAGTCCCTCCCACAACACTTGGGAATTACGGTAGTACAATCCAAGATGAAGTTTGGGTGGGGAAACAGAGCCAAACCATAACACAGAGTGAAAGAAATGTAGCTGAATATCATATGGATAATACACAATGACCAAATGCAGTTTATCCCAGAATACAGGGTGGCTCAACACACAGAAACTATCAGTATAACACACCATATTGGTAGAATAAAGGAAAACATTCACAGTCATATCAACTGATGCAGAAAAGGCATCTGTCCAAAAGCCAGCAAGCTTTCACGATAAAAACATTCAACAAACTAGAAATAGAAGGAAACTTCCTCATCCTGAATTTCGTCTATGATGTTCAGTTCAAGGAAAGAAGCTGTGTGTGTAACACAAACGTGCAAGCTGAAGCAGCAGATGCCAGTGGAGAGGCCGCAGCAAGTCACCCAGAGCATCCAGCTGAGATCGCTGAGGAAGGCGGCCGCACTAAACTACACACGTTCAACATAGACAAAACACTGTCTATTGGAAGAAGATGCCAGCTAGGACTTTCTTAACTACAGAGAAGTCAATGCCAGGCTTCAAAGCTACAAAGTACATGCTGACTCTTGTGGGGCTAACACATCTATCACCTGAGTGCTCTGATGGAGATATACTGAAGGAGATTTATTTTATTTATTAATTTATTTTGAGATGGAGTCTTGCTTTGTCACCAAGCTGGAGTGCAGTGGGGCGTTCTTGGCTCACTGCAACCTCTGCCTCCTGGGTTCAAGTGATTCTCCTGCCTCAGCCTCCCAAGTAGCTGGGATTACAGGCATCTGCCACCAGCCCTGGCTTTTTTTTTTTTTTTGTATTTTTAGTAGAGATGGGTTTTCATCATGTTGGCCAGGGTGGTAGCTGAGACTACAGGTGCACACCACCATGCCCAGCTAATTTTTGTATTTTCAGTAGAGATGGGATTTTGCCATGTTGGCCAGGATGGTCTCACTCTCTTGACCTTGTGATCTGCCTGCCTTGGCCTCCCAAAGTGCTGGGATTACAGGCATGAAGCACCACACCTGGCCAGATGTATGTCATTCTTATGCCTCCTAACGCAACATCTCTTCTGCAGCCTGTGGATCAAGGAGTCGTTTTGACTTTGAAGTCTTAACATTTAAGAAATACATTTTGTAAGGCTACAGCTGCCATAGATAGTGATTCCTCTGATGGATGCCACACTCTTAGCAACTTAAAAAGGTGCATATTTATTATCACATTTGTTTCTGTGGGCGAGGAATCTGGAGACAGTTTAGCTGGGTCCTCTGCTCAGGGTCACACAAGGCCGCAGTCACAGTTACAGCCAGGCTGTGTTCTTATCTGGAGGCATGACTGGGGACGAATCCCCTTCCAGGCTTGTTCAGGTTGTTTCCAGAACCCATTTCCTGGTGCCTGTGTAACGAAGAGTCTCATTTCTTGCTGTTTGCTGGGGACCACTCTTAGCAACTATCAGCCACACCTACTTCTGCCACCTGGCTCTCCCACAGCAAAACAGGTTAGTTCCTCAAAGCCAGTGAAGGGGCATGTTTCTGTCCAGTCCACTGAGACAGAGCCTTGTATAAAATAGCCTTGTCAAGGGGTGACATGCCATCACCTTCATCATATTCTATTGTTTAGAAGCAGGGCAGGTTCTGCTGAAACCCAAGGGGAGGGGATTATATAGCTACGTGACTCCTGGGAGCCACCGTTAGGCGTGCCTACCACATTAGGGCATGTGAGCCCAAAGTATTATAATTGTGAGTGGTGCCTAATGAATTCTGATTGACTTAATTTAGAGGAATCTACACATCCCCTATCCCAAACTACATTCAGATACTGAGAAGCTTTCTGGCTTTTGTTTTGCATGGTATTCCTGCAGACAGTAAGACCCCTTCCTGTGTGCTCCCCTCCCCTCTCTCTACTGAGAAGGTCATCTTTAAGGCATGGGTGAGAACTGTGCTGACCCACATCCTGCGAAGCTCCAACTTCCATCAAAGCCTAGTGTGAAGGGGTTGTGAGAACACCAGGCATTTATATTGCAGAGAAGGAGGATGCCCCTTTTTGCATGCAGAGCCCCAAAGAAGATATGAACTAGCTAAAAAGGGACCCAGAAGTATCCAAATGACAAACGTCTCTTCATCTTGCAAGAGCCAGCTGAAGGTCCCCAGCTGGGAGGGGCTTGAGGTTCTGTGTCTACTCCCATCACATTTTTGATTATCTTTTTTTTTTTGAGACAGAGTCTCACTCTTGTCACCCAGGCTGGAGTGCAGTGGCACAATCTTGACTCACTGCAACCTCTGCCTCCTGGGTTCAAGCGATTCTTCTGCCTCAGCCTCCCGAGTAGTGGGGATTATAGGCACCCACCACCACACCTGGCTAGTTTTTGTGTTTTTAGTAGACATGGGGCTTTGCCATGTTGGTCAGGCCAGTCTTGAACTCTTGACCTCAGGTGATCCACCCGCCTCACCCTCCCAAAGTGCTGGGATTACAGGTGTGAGCCACCGTGCCTGGCCACATTTTTGATTCTGTCTTTTGAGGCAGCGTCAGTGAGACCAGGCCAGACTTGCCTGGATTGCATGGTCAGGCAGCCACCTGTGCTGTGTGCACTGGTATTGAAGCAAGTGTATCCTGAGCAAATGACCCTGCTGGTTCACAGTCATCGGCTGCACCTTCAGGCTGGCCCCCAACATGGGTGCACTCTCCACTGTGATCTGCCTGTTAAATCTCGCGCTCTGAATGAAGAGTCCCCCCAAACAGGCTTTGTGTGAGCAACATGGCTATTTATTCACCCGGGTGCCGGTGGTCTGAGTCCAAAGAGAGTCAGCAGAGGGCGGTGGGATAGGCGTTGGTTTTATAGGTTGGGGTCGGCAGTGGAAGGTTACAGAAGTTACAGTTTAGGGCGGTTTTTGCAAGCTAGGAGCGGGTCGTAGGGTCTGGAGTCAGGAGGTTGACCAAGGTTGGTTACAAAGTCCAGTTGCCTTATGGATTGAGGCAGGAATAAGGAAAAATGGAGAATGTCTCAAAGGTAATTAGGTGCCACGGGGGTTGGTCTGTCTTCTCCTTTTCTGGTTTTCCAGTTACCTCAGACTTTCTAGTTCCGGGAGGCCATCCAGAGGTGTAGGTGCAGGTCACAGCTCAATTTAGGGTATGGCCTATTGTGCAGCCAATTAGCCTAAAAGACCTCTTACACTGGGGACAATCCCCCTGCATTGAAATAAGACCATAATGCAGCAGCCACAGAGAGCCTGGGAGCCCAGAGGACAGGGTTGGAAGGAGCCCTGGGAAAGCTCCTCAAGCATGAATGTTTCACCTGGACTTGTAAGTAGAGAATGAGCAAACAGGAATTCGAGAAAAGGGAGCAGCCTGAGCAAAGCCACTGAAAGGGGAAAGGGCAGTCAGAGGCCACGGAGTGGTGGGCACCTTGTGGCAGAGGCACTGGTGGTAGGTTCTGAGTGGGGATGAAACAGAGCCACAGGGCAACCAATTGTACAAGATGGTTTCAACCTCACAAGGTCATGGAAATACCTTTTTTTTTTTTTTTTTTTTTTTGAGACGGAGTTTTGCTCTTGTTACCCAGGCTGGAGTGCAATGGTGCGATCTCGGCTCACTGCAACCTCTGCCTCCTGGGTTCAGGCAATTCTCCTGCCTCAGCCTCCTGAGTAGCTGGGATTACAGGCACGCGCCACTATGCCCAGCTAATTTTTTGTATCTTTAGTAGAGATGGGGTTTCACCATGTTGACCAGGATGGTCTCGATATCTTGACCTTGTGATCCACCCGCCTCAGCCTCCCAAAGTGCTGGGATTACAGGCTTGAGCCACCGCTCCTAGCCATGGAAATACCTCTTTTTTTTTTTTTAACATACAGGGTCTCATTCTGTCACCCAGGCTGGAGCGTGGTGGTACAGTCACAGCTAGCTGCAGCCTGGACCTCCTGGGCTCAAGGGATCCTCCCAACTTGGCCTCCCAAAGTGCTGGGATGACAGGTGCGAGCCACCCATGCAGTGGAAATACAAATTAAAACCATGAAGGGAGGAGAAGGGAGTAAAAAAACCCAAAACCACAAAGAGAGCATTTTCTATCCACCAGACTGGCCCATTTAACTGTCAGTGTGTGGGGCCGGTGAGGACACAGAGCGATGGGGCAGACACTGAGACAGGTGGTTCCCTTTGCACAGTTGCAGGCTGACCTGACTGCACAGCAGCTGCTCCCAGGGTCTACCAGAGAGGGGCTCCTGCGTGTGCACTGGGAGCCAGCATGGGGATTCCACAGCAGCCCCGGGGGTAAAGCAAAAAGCTGCAGACAGCACCAATGGCCTGGACAGGAGAATGGATGGATAAGTGATACTGAGACTGGAAACAGTTTTTCTGTGAAAACGCATATGTCGACCTGAAGTAATCAAAAGGTCAGATTCAGTTTGTTTTGTTTGGTTTTAGGACAGGGTCTCGCTCTGAGACCTTGCCTCAAAACAAAACAAAAACCCAGCTGCCCACTGGAGAGCAGCAGCCAACCACGGCTCACTGCCTCTTTGGCCTCCTGAGTTCAAGCAATCCTTCCAACTTGGCCTCCCTAGTAGCTGGGACTACAGTGCACCACCATGCCCCCCTAATTCTTGTGTCTTTTTGTAGAGATGAGGTTCCCCTGTTTTGCCTAGGCTGGCCTCAAACTCCTGGACTCAGGCAGTCCGCCTGCCTTGGCTTTCCCAAGTGCTGGGATTACAGGCCTGAGCCACCATGCCCAACCCAGAATTAGTTTCAAGAGTTTATTCAAGCAAAAAGCTGGGAATAGCTTCCTAGGAGACACAGAATCCAGAGAAATAGGTTCAGTATTCCTGTATTAGTCTGCTTTCACACTGCTGATAAAGACATACCTGAGCCGGGCGCGGTGGCTCACGCCTGTAATCCCAGCACTTTGGGAGGCCGAGGCGGGTGGATCACGAGGTCAAGAGATCGAGAGCATCCTGGTCAACAAGGTGAAACCCCGTCTCTACTAAAGATACAAAAATTAGCTGGGCATGGTGGCGCGTGCCTGTAATCCCAGCTACTCAGGAGGCTGAGGCAGGAGAATTGCCTGAACCCAGGAGGCGGAGGTGGCGGTGAGCCGAGATCGCGCCATTGCACTCCAGCCTGGGTAACAAGAGCGAAACTCTATCTCAAAAAAAAAAAAAAAAAAAAAAAAAAAGACATACCTGAGACTGGGCAATTTACAAAAGAAAGTGGTTTATTGGACTTAAAATTCCATGTGGCTGGGGAGGCCTCACAATCATGATGGAAGGTGAAAAGCATGTTTGATATGGCAGCAGGCAAGAGAAGAGAGCATGTGCAGGGAAACTCCCCTTTCTATAATCATCAGATCTCGTGAGACTCACTGTCGGGAGAACAGCACTGGAAAGATCTGCCCCCATGATTCAATTACCTCCCACCAGGTCCCTCCCACAACACCTGGGAATTCAAGATGAGATTTGGGTGGGGACACAGACATACCACATCAGTTCCAAAGTTAAAAGTTGAATTCTTGCTTATTATTGGCAGAAAACAAAGATATTTACTTGGATTACAAAATTTTCTGTACAAGGCTGGTTTAAGAGTTACAACAAATTAATTAGTTGGTTTCAGTCTGTTTTCTTTTCCTTACAGCTTGTTTTCATTTCCTTTCCAACCTAAAAGAGTGTATTTAACATTCCAGCTTAACACAACTTGATAGCCATGAAGCCTTTGTGTGGGGCAGGTAAGAAGGAGGTTAATCTACAGTGACAGTCAACACCGGAGAGGCAGAGTTTCTTCCCTGGTGCCCTTCAGCCATATTTATAGCCTTTCACAAAACAATGCTTGTAAGGGAGAAGGCTTAATCTAAAATAAGAGAAAATAAAGGTTCTAGTTGCCTAGGTTACAGCTGCCTGTCACATGACTCAGGTCCACAGTCTTTCTTTTTTATTTTTTTTAAGATGGAGTCTTGCTGTCACCCAGGCTGGAATGAAATGGTGTGATCTTGGCTCACTGCAACCTCTCCCTCCCAGGTTCAAGCAATTATCCTGCCTCCGCCACCCCCCGCCACCCTCCACCCCCGCAGTAGCTGGTACTACAGGCGCCTGCCACCACACCTGGCTAATTTTTGTATTTTTAGTGGAGACAGGGTTTCACCATGTTGGCTAGGCTGGTCTTGAACTCCTGACCTTAAGTGATCCATCCCCATCAGCCTTCCAAAGTGCTGGGATTGCTGGCATGAGCCACTGGGCCCGCCTCATAATCATTCTTTTAAGGCCCAAAATAATTTAGAGTTTCAACAGCTTAGATTTTGAATTACTTATTTTCACCAATAACTTGTAGCTTCATTTACTCGCAGGGACAAATCTCAAAAAAAAGATAACATTGAATTAAAAAGGCAGTGCTGCCAGGCGCAGTGGCTCACGCCTGTAATCCCAGCACTTTGGGAGGCCGAGGCGGGTGGATCACGAGGTCAAGAGATCGAGACCATCCTGGTCAACATGGTGAAACCCCGTCTCTACTAAAAAAGATACACAAAATTAGCTGGGCATGGTGGCACGTGCCTGTAATCCCAGCTACTGGGGAGGCTGAGGCAGGAGAATTGCCTGAACCCAGGAGGCGGAGGTTGCGGTGAGCTGAGATCGTGCCATTGCACTCCAGCCTAGGTAACAAGAGTGAAACTCCATCTCAAAATAAATAAATAAATAAAATAAAAATAAAAAGGCAGTGCTGTGGGTTGAATTATGTCAACCAAAAAGGTATGTTCAAGTCCTAACCCCCGACTTACCTGTGAAGGTGACCTTTTTGGGAATGGGGTCTTTGCAGATGTCATCAAGTTGAGATGAGGTCATATGGAGGTAGGGTAGGCCCAAATCCAGTGACTGATATCCTTATAAAGAAAGGGAAATCTGGACGCAGGGAGAAGATGGCCCGTGATGATGGAGGCAGCTACTGGAGAGCTGCCACTACAGCCGGAGAGTGCCAAGGATTGCCGGCCATCGCCAGAAGCTGGAAGAGGCAGGAAAGAGTCCTCCCTAGAGCCTTTGGAGGGAGCACAGTGCTAGTGACACCCTGATTGTGAACTTTCAGCTTCTAGAACCACAAGACAATAACCTTGTGTTGTTTTGTAGCAATTCGCTGAGGAACCCCCATGAGGTGTCTGCAGGCTTGCATACACATCCTGCCCATACAGATCACGAGTGCCCTGATGGGCGGGGAGAACTTCCCCTCCATCCTCTGAGCCTTTCATACCGGAGCCTGTGACATCAATTGGCCACAGGCAGATGAACAGGAGAAAAGGTAGACAGATATCTTACACGTGCAGGGCTATCCCAGGAAAGAAAAGTCAATACCCACACTAAAGCCAGGGAGATCTAGAAGCTTTGACACTCAGCACAGGGAAGCTGCATGGGGACATAGGCAACTCAAGAGAGTCCATGATTAATTCTTTTTGTATTTTTTAATTTTATTTTTTTGTTTTGTTTTTGAGATGGAGTCTCACTCTGTTGCCCAGGCTGGAGTGCAGTGGTGCCATTTCAGATCGCTGCAACCTCTGCCTCCTGGGTTCAAGTGATTCTCCTGCCTCAGCTTCCCTAGTAGCTGGGATTACAGGTACCCACCACCATGCCCAGCTAATTTTTTAATTTTCAATAGAGATGGGGTTTCACTATATCAGCCAGGCTGGTCTCAAACTCCTGACCTTGAGTGATCTGCTTGTCTTGGCCTCCCAAAGTGCTGGAATTTCAGGCATGAGCCACTGTGCCCAGCCCCTCTTTTTTTTTAACTCCAAAGGAAGTCATTTTTAATGATCTCTTATTGATACTTCCAATAATCTTCCTCTAAAGAGAAAACCAAACTTTATCTTTGCATCAGTATACTACTACTAAAGTTAATTTTTTTTTTTTGAGACTGAGTCTCACTCTGTTGTCCAAGCTGGAATGCAGGGGCACGATCTCGGCTCACTGCAACTTCCACCTCCTGGGTTCAAGTGATTCTTCTGCCTCAGCCTCCTGAGTACCTGGGATTCCATGTGCCCACCTCAATGCCTGGCTAATTTTTGTATTTTTAGTAGAGACAGGGTTTCACCCTTGTTGCAGGGTCTTTTGATTTGTTTTGTTTTGAGGCAGGGTCTCAGTCTGCTCTTGAACTGGATCTCAGGCGATGTGCCCACCTCAGTCTCCCAAAGCTCTAGGACTACATGCATGAGCCACCGTACCTGCCCCTAAGGTTGATTTAATACAACTTCATAAGCCTATCTGTCCAAGCTCAATTTTCACCACAGAAGATAAGATTTCCTGAAACTTTGTATAACCTTTTACAACTTTTTTTTCTTCTTTCTTTCTTTCTTGAGATGGAGTCTCGCTCTGTTGCCAGGCTGGAGTGCAGTGGCACGACCTCGGCTCACTGTAACCCCCACCTCCCGGGTTCAGCAATTCCTCTGCCTCAGCCTCCCAAGTAGCTGAGACTACAGGTGTGCACCACCATGTCTGGCTATTTTTGTGTGTGTGTGTGTGTGTGTGTGTTTTAGTAGAGATGGATTTCACCATGTTGGCCAGGATGGTCTCAATCTTCTGACCTTGTGTTCCACCTGCCTTGGCCTCCCAAAGTGCTGGGATTACAGGCGTGAGCCACCTCGCCTGGCCAATCATTTACAACTTTCTATTGAGGAGCAGATCATTGCTCCAGGAAAACTGTTATTCCAACACAGGGGCCCACATTCTGGCTCTGCATCTGTGTGATTTTTATATTAATGCTCAAATAATCCCCTTCTCATTTTAGTCAACTTGTTCCCCATACAATGTTTTTCTTTTTTTTTTTTTTTTGAGACGAGGTCTCACTCTGTTGCCCAGGCTGGAGTGCAGTGGCATGAATGTGGCTCACTGCAGCCTTGAAATCTTGGGCTCAAGCAATCCTATTGCCTCAGCATTCTGAGTAGCTAGGACCACAGGCATGCGCCACCATATCTGGCTAATTCTTTTGATTTTTTTTTCTTTTTAGAGACAGAGTTTCGTTTTTGTTACCCAGGCTGGAGTGCAATGGCGCGATCTCGGCTCACCGCAACCTCTGCCTCCTGGGTTCAGGCAATTCTCCTGCCTCAGCCTCCTGAGTAGCTGGGATTACAGGCACGTGCCACCATGCCCAGCTAATTTTTTGTATCTTTAGTAGAGACGGGGTTTCACCATTTTGACCAGGATGGTCTCGACCTCTTGACCTTGTGATCCACCCACCTCAGCCTCCCAAAGTGCTGAGATTACAGGCTTGAGCCACCGCGCCCGGCAATTCTTTTGATTTTTAGTAGAGATGAGGTCTTGCTATTTTGCCCAGGCTCACCTTGAAGTCCTGAGCTCAAGCAGTCCTCCCACCTGGGCCTCCCAAAGTGCTGGGATTACAGGTGTGAGCAACTGAGCCCAGCCAGAAAATTCTTCACAAGATTAATCTTCCACAAACCTGTACATCTCACTACAGCTTCAGTTTGGGCCTACGCTTCCTTTTTATGTTGGCGTTCTATGTTAGGACAAAAACTTGTTTTCCTTCCCCTCTTACCATTTTGACCACACAAAGTTCTCTCTTAGGTAAAAGAAAAAAAATGGCCAGGTGTGACGGTTCACGCCTGTAATCCCAGCGCTTTGGGAGGCTGAGGTGGGTGGATCACGAGGTCAGAAGTTTGAGACCAGACTGGGCAACATGTTGAAACCCCATCTCTACCAAAAATATATAAAATTAGCTGAGTGTGGTGGCAGGTGCCTGTAGTCCCAGGTACTTGGGAGACTGAGGCAGGAGAATCGCTTGAACCTGGGAGGCGGAGGTTGCAGTGAGCCAAGACTGCCACTGTACTCCAACCTAGGTAACAGTGAGACTCCATCTCAAAAAAAAAAAGAAGAGAAAGTATGCTTTCTTTACACACTGTATATAAAATTTGTTTTTCTTTTTTCTTTTTATTTTTGAGACAGTGTCTCGTTCTGTTGCCCAGGCTGGAGTGCAGTGGCATGAACACTGGCTCACTGCAACCTCTGCCTCCCGAGTTGGAGCAATTTTCGTGCCTCAGCCTCCCAAGTAGCTGGGATTACAGGCGTGTGCCACCACGCCCAGATAGTATTTTTTTATTTTTAGTAGAGATGGGGTTTTGCCATGTTGCCCAGACTGGTCTCGAACTCCTGAGCTCAGGTGATCTGCCTGCCTTGGCTTCCCAAAGTGCTAGGATTATAGGCGTGAGCCAGAGTGCCTGGCCTAAAATTGTTTCTCTCATACCTAGTAGTTTTGATTACATATATTAATTATAATGCTAACTCTTAGTAACCCCAATTTTCAGTAAAAACCATACGAAATAAGCAATCTTAATTATGTACTAGATGCACTGCCCAAGATCAAAGTACAGCTGTTAGAGGATCCAAAGCCTGAAGGATCCAACCCCTCCGCACTGTTTCCAGGCCTCACTACAGCCATTTGTTTAGACCTCAATGAAACAAATATCAGAAAATATCATGAAACCGATAGCTTTATGATTTTAAAACAGCTAGCAGAAACAGTGTAAACAAGACCGACCAATAGATCCAGGATTTGGCAACATGGGCTGTCAGGGGAGGGTGTGACCCTGGTGAGCTGCAGCTGATGGCTACGGTCACCATGCAGCCAACATGTCTTTCCAGTGTGATTTGGGTTTTGTCACACTCCTGCTCAGAAGCCTCCATAGGCTTCTGACGTGGCTGGGACCAGGACCACACAATCTGCCCCATCCAGTTATTTCAGGAAGACTGTCCTTCCCAAGTGTCTTCAGTCCTCCATTCTTATCAACTTGTCCCCAGATCCCATTCACCCAAAGACGGAAAGCTCTGCTCATGGCCCACAGCCCCCCGCCCACATAATGGCTCCACCCTTCTTTGGAGCCATTTTCCAGACAGTTTTGGACTTGCTCCCGCACCAAGGCCACCCATGGCATTTTCCTAAACCCCACACACCTGATAGCTTGAAACTGTGTTTTGGGATCTTTTATTGGAATTTTTGCTCTTTGTCTTCAGAATGGCTCCATCCCCTCAAATCTCTACAAAATCTCTTTCTGGCTGAATGCAGTTTCTTTGGACAGATTTCCTTTCTTGAGCTCTAGTTATGGCAACAGTGCTAGCCTCATCCTGCATGGCAGCCTCCCCTTGAGCCTTCTGCCTTCCAGCCACGCCACCCTGGTTTTGGCTTTGTACTTGCTGTAGGTCAAGGGCTTTGGAGACAGATGGCCACATATGAGGCCTCCTCCAGCATGTCCTGGCTGATGTGTTAGGTGAGCCACTCGGCTTCCCAATTCCTCAGTTTCCTCATCTGTAAAATGGAGATAATATTAGAAGTCATCTGACAAGGCTGTTGTGGCCAAAGGGGGTTCCCAAGTGGGTAGCAGATGTATTGTGGAGTGGTGTTGGACCTGTGGGGGAAGACATAGCTGCAGGAGGGGTTTGTGATGCCACCAAGGACAGGGAGCTCTGCAACAGAAGTGGCCCTCAGGGCTGTCCTCAGTTGGACCAAGATGGCTGAGACTTTGCAATGTGGGCTGTCCCAGGGAAGAGTGTGACCCTGGCGAGTTGCAGCCAATGGCTGAAGACCGCTTACCACATCCCCAGCAAGTGGGACACCAAGCCTGTCACTGGAAGGATCTCCCTGGGCCTGTCATCAAAGCATCTGCCTCAGTTGCTGAGGCCCACATAGGCCAGGTGCTGGGCTAGACATGGAATGAGATGGGGTCCCTCACCTCACGGAGCTTTCTTTCTACTGTCAGGGACAATCAACACCAAACAAGTAAACTCAAAGTATTAAGTGCCAAGATGCATACACGTGTTAGCTGTCGTTGGGTTGAAGTGGCAGTTGTCAGGCGTACAAGGCAGGAGATGTGATCTGTGACAACCTGCTCAGGTGTGCACTCAAGCTCTTTGGGTCCAGGGAAAGACAGGCTGAAAGGTCTGTTAAGTCCTGTGGGGAAGAGGCCCCAAACCCTTCTCACCTTAAAAGCCAGGCCCTGTGAGGGTAAGCTGGCAATAGGGTTGCAGCAGCCGAGGTCTTTGGGTCTGGATGAAAGGTGGGGTCACTCAATGCAGGGCTTTCACACACACCCCTGGAATGCAGAAGCCTTTCCAAGAGTTGGGAAGCCCCTGGAGAATCACAGCAGGACTTCCACAAACTCTGCCCTGGAATTCTCAGAGAAGGCCCTTCGATGAGGGCACACGCCTAGGCCTAGCGTGTACCGCTTGGCCACTGCTCCTTCTTCCACCTTGCTTCTCTTCCTTTGTTCACCCTGGTACCTGGGCTGTCCTTCTTACCAAAGGATAATTCAAAACTCTGCAGTTGATTTTAAGAAAGTAGGTGAATTTACTGACTGGGAAAGACCTAATGTAGTTTTGCACTTTAGGTTACTTCTAATTCTTTGTTTCCTTCCATCAAATTTTTGTTTTGTTTCTTTGAGACAAAATTTCACTCTTGTTGCCCAGGCTGCAGTAAAATAGCACGATCTTGGCTCCCCACAACCTCTGCCTCTTAGGTTTAAACAATTCTCCTGCCTCAGCCTCCTGAGTAGCTGGGATTACAGGCATGTGCCACCACACCTGGCTTTTTTTTTTTTTTTTTTGTAGAGACGGGGGTTTCTCCATGTTGGTCAGGATGGTCGCCAACTCCTGATCTCAGATGATCTGCCTGCCTCGGCCTCCCAAAGTGCTGGGATTACAGGTGCGATCCACTGTGCCTGGCCTTTTTTATTTATTTATTTATTTATTTATTGAGACAGAGTCTCCCTCTGTTGCCCAGGCTGGAGTGCAACGGCAAGATCTCGGGTCACGGCAACCTCCGCCTCCCGGGTTCAAGCGATTCTTCTGCCTCAGTCTCCCGATTAGCTGGAATTACAGGCATGTGCCACCACGCCCGGCTAATTTTTTTTTTTTTTTTCAGTAGAGACGGGGTTTCTCCATGTTAGCCAGGCTGGTCTCAAACTCCGACCTCAGGTGATCCGCCAGCCTCGGCCTCCCAAAGTGCTGGGATTAAAGGCGTGAGCCACCGCGCCGGGCCCTGCTTCCATCAAAATTTACTAAGGACCTATTCAAGTGGTCAACTGACAGGTCATCAAGTACACTTGGTGATAAACTGCTGTGTATTTTTTGCATATAAATAAGAAGCTAAAGAAATTGAGCGTCATTGCTAAAAACAAAATTCCTCCCAATCCCATCTATCTAGGTAAAGAAGTTTCCTCAGTGCTAGCAGAAAATTGGAAAAAGAAAATCCAAAATACGAATATAATGTTTTTTTGGGGGCAGGGCAATATAAATATTTCGGACTGTGACTCATTCTAGCAATGAGTAATGTCTACCAAGAATCAGCGAGCCGAGCTATGGCGCCGCCTGCGGTCCCAGCACTTTCGGAGGCCGAGACAGAGGACCACCTGAGGCCGGGAGGTCAAGGCTGCAGTGAGCCGAGATCGCGCCATGCACTGCAGCCGGGGCGACGGAGCAAGACCGTCTTAAAAAAAAAACGGAAAACCAAAAAAACCCCACAGCGTGCCGCTTCCCCACATCTCTGGGGTGCAGAAGGCGGTGAAGTTTGGCTCTCATGGTATTTACTTCCCCCGGGTACCCGCCTCCTGAGGGGCTGGCGCTGGGCTGCAGCCGAGCCTCGTCGCGAGCTTCACACCGGAGTTTCGGAGCCCGCGTTCCTCTCACCCGCAGAGCGAGGCCGCGACACCCGGATGCCCCACGTCCTTCCCGGAGCCTTCACCGGCCCCGCCCGGATGTCCGCACTACCGAGAGGAGAGCCGATCCCTGCCACTTCTAGAGCGGCGCCGGAAGTTGCCCAGGTGGGGCCTAGAGCGACTTCCGGCCGCGGCTGGCTGGCGGTGGTGCGGGCTTTGTCAGCGGGTCTGCGGGGCCCGCACCCGCGAGGTCCCGTTAGCGGCTGCGGCGTCGGGCTCGCGCCGCCCTCTCCCCGCCCGCGCCGGGTGAGTGGCGCGTTCCGGTCGGGGGCGGGCAGCGCTCTAGCCGCAGCCCCAGCTGGCTCAGGGGCCGGGCGGGGTCCGCAGGCCGCGGCCCGCCCGGCAAGGGCGTCAGGAGCCGGGCCTTAGCTAGCCGGTCTCCCCGACGCAGCCATGGCCGCCCCCGCGAGGCTGCAGCGTCTCTCCAGCGAGCACCCACGGGCCCGAGCCTGGGGTGTTCTCCCTGCGGAGCGCCGTGTGGGTACCCCTGGTTCGATCCCCGTCACCCTATCCTGAACCCTGGCCTTGGAGCCGCGGGCTTGAGTTTCCGTGTGGCAGTCTTCAGGCCCGCCAGGCCTGCGTGAGGTTGGGTGCCGCAGACACGTTTGAGGGTGTCACAGGACTGGGTGTGGGCGTCCCTGCGGCAGTGCCTGAACCTTGCTTGCGTCTGCTCCTGGGGGCCTCGAGGCCTCTCGGTGCTGGAGGAGATGCAGCGCCGGCATCTTCTGTGCTGTTGGGGATAGGAGTGGGGAGGGAAACGTGATGGGCAGAATGAGGGTTAAGTACTAGACTTGGGCCTGGAGGAGAATTCCCAGATGGGAAGAGGTGGTGTGGCTGCACGGTCCTGCTTTTCCCTGAAGGTTCCCTTTCCCCTTCTTCCCCTTCAAGTCTTTAAGAATACCAGTGGCGTTCTCTGTGCAGATGTCAAGGCTGTCTTGCCCCCTTCGAACACAGGCTACATCATGGTCCAGGGACCCTCAAGGTCTGAGCAGCACCTGGTTGCGGGCCTCAGACTGGGGTAGTTGGTGTGAAGCAGTTCAGGGAGCTGTCGAGCTTGTCGGCGCTGCCTCACGGTTGTGGAAGATGGCCCAGCAGAGGACACTGGGCTCGTTGTCCTTGGGCAGAGCCCTTAGCAGCATGCTGGGGGCAGAAGCTAAATGGCCTGGGTGGGGCAGAGGCAGCTGGCAGCTAGCTCCAGTTCTCTCACCTTAAGCTTGTTAGCTCCCTGAACCTCTAGGGCATCGTGGGGAGCACTAGGAAGACAAGCCCTCCCTCCCTAGCATGTGGCGCACAGCAGGCTCCTTGGTGATGGCGCGGGGCAAGGAGGCCAGATGGTGGTGGGTCTCTGGTCCATGTCCCACTCGGTCGCCCTCTGGCTCTGCTTTTTTGTTATTCCTGAGGGTGAAGCTTGGTATATCCTCTTGTTTATTTCTTTCGGCTGTAAGGGACATACAGTGACCCTGGCTGGGAGCTCGAGGCTGGAATATCCCTTTACCAGTGTGGGTTAAGAACTGGCAGCTTCTAGTGCCGGATGGGACACCCGTAGACACCTCAGAGCCACTCCTGTGGCTGCTGATGATACACAACATGTGCAGTTGAAACAATTTCAGGTGATTTTGTTTGTTGGTTTTTGTTTTGAGAAGGGGTCTTGCTCTGTTGCCCAGGCTGGAGTACAGTGGCACGATCTTGGCTCACTGCAACCTCTACCTCCCCAGTTCAAGAAATTCTTCTGCCTCAGCCTCTCGAGTAGCTGGGACTACAGGTGCGCATCACCACACCTGGCTAATTTTTGTGTTTTTAAGTAGAGATGGGTTTCACTGTATTGGCCAGGCTGGTCTCAAACTCCTGACATCATCATCCACCCGTCTCCTTTTCCCAAAGTGCTGGGATTACAGGCGTGAGCCACTGCCCACTGCCTCAGGTGGTGATTTTTTTTTTTTTCAGGTTATGTTTATGTGTTACAACAGGAACCACCACGCTTGGCCCAGTTTGAATTTCTTTATCATCATGAAGATAATTGAATCTAAATATTTGGATTTGTATGTTAGTATTATTTAAAACGTAGGTTAAAATTGCTGTAACAGAGATTCAGAATACCATGTTTCAAATAAGAAACTTGAGTTCTCTTATTCTCTCAAAGGTGGGGGGTGGCCTCCAGGGACTCTGGCTGCCCTGCCTCTTCAGCACTGTGGGGAGAGGAGAGCAGACGGCATGCATGCATCACTTCCCTTCTCGTCTCATCTTGGTCACAGTCACCTAACTTGAGGGGACGCTAGGAAATCTTTTGTGGGGCATTCATTAGTAATTTGATGGGGTTTCTAACACTAAAAAGAAGAAGGAAACAGGAATGCTTGGGAACCACAGCAGCCACCCATGGACCTTTCATCCCACACATGGGACATGCAGGCAAACCTGGGAGATATTGCAGGTTTGGGTCCAGACCACTACACAAAGTGAATAGCACAATAAACCAAGTCGCAGGGGTGTTTTTGTTTCCTAGTGTATACAAAAGTTCTGTTTAAGCTACACTGTGGTCAGTATTAAGTACGCAGTAGCATTCTATCTAAAAAAAAATGTAAATACCTTAATTTAAAGATACTTTATTACGAAAAAAAATGATCATCTGAGCCTTAAACAAGTTGTAATCATTTTTCTGGTGGAGGCCCTTGTCCCTTACTGGCTGCCGGATGATCAGGATGGTTGCTGAAGTTTGGTGTGACTGCTAGTTTCTTAAAATGGGACAATAAAATTTGCCCCATCAATGGAATCTTGCTTTCACAACAGATTTCTCTGTAGCATGCAAAGCTGTTTACTAGTATTTTATCCACAGTAGAACTTCTTTCAAAATTGGAGTCAAGCCTCTCAAACCCTGCCTGTATTTTATTAACCAAGTTTGTGGAATCCTCAGAATCTTTTGTTGTCATTTCGACAATGTTCACAGCATCTTCATCAGGAGCAGATTCCATCTCTAGAAACTACTTGCTTTGCTCATCTCTTAGAAGCAACACCTCAGCCAGGCACAGTGGTTCATGCCTGTAATCCCAGCACTTTGGGAGGCTAAGGTGGGTGGATCATCTCAGGTTAGGAGTTTGAGACCAGCCTGGCCAACCTAGCGAAACCCCCGTCGCTACTAAAAAAATACAAAAATTAGCTGGGCGTGGTAGAGGGCGCTTGTACTACTCGGGAGGCTGAGGTAGGAGAATCATTTGAATCCAGGAGGCAGAGGTTGCAGTGAGCTAAGATTGTGCCACTGTACTCCAGTGTGGGGAACAAGAATGAAACTCCATATCAAAAAAAAAAAAAAAAAAAAAGCAGAAACACCTCATCCATTCAAGTTTGATCATGAGATTGAAGCAGTTCAGTCACATCTTTAGGCTACACTTCTAAATCCAGTTCTCTTGATGTTTTTACCACATCTGCAGTTGCTTCCTCCGCTAAAGTCTCAAACCCCTCAAAGATCCATGAGGGCCAGAATCGAGTTTTCCCAAAATATCAAATGTTGATATTTTGATGACCTCCCATGAATCATGAATGTACTTCATGGCATCTATAATGATGACTCCTTTCCAGAAGGTTTTCAACTGACTTTGCCCAGATCCATCAGAGGAATCATTATCTATGGAACTACAGCCTTGTGAAACATATTTCTTAAATAATAAGACTTGGAGGCCAGGCGCGGTGGCTCAAGCCTGTAATCCCAGCACTTTGGGAGGCCGAGGTGGGTGGATCACAAGGTCAAGAGATCAAGACCATCCTGGTCAACATGGTGAAATCCCGTCTCTACTAAAAATACAAAAAATTAGCTGGGCACGGTGGCGCGTGCCTGTAATCTCAGCTACTCGGGAGGCTGAGGCAGGAGAATTGCTTGAACCCAGGAGGCGGAGGTTGCGGTGAGCCGAGATCGCGCCATTGCATTCCAGCCTGGATAACAGAGCAAAACTCCGTCTCAAAAAAAAAAAAAAAAAAGACTTGGAAGTCAGAATAACTCCCAACCCATGGGCTGCAAAATGCATATTGTGTTGGCATAGGAAGAACAGCAGTCTCCCTGTACGTTTCCATCAGAGCTCTTGGGTGACCAGGAACGTTGTCAACAAGTAGTGTTTTGAATGGAGTCTTTTTTTCTGAACAGTAGGTCTCATCAGTGGGCCTAAAATACTAAACCATGCTGTAAACAGATGCGCCATCATCCAGGCTTTCTCGTTCCATTTCTGTAACACAGAGTAGATTTAGCATCATTCTTCAGGGTCCTAGAATTTTTGGAATGGGAAATGAGCATTTGTTTCACGTCGCCAGCTGCATTCGCCCCTAACAAGAGAGTCAATCTGTCCTTTCAATCTTTGAAGCCAGATATTGACTTCTGTCTAGCTACAACAGTCCTAGATGCCATCTTCTTCCAATAGAAAGCTGTTTCATCCACGTTGAAAGTCTTTTTAGTGTAGCCACCTCAGTCAAGAATCTTAGCTACATCTGGAGAGCTTGCTGCAGTTTCTCCTGCAGCTTTTGCGGCTTCACTTGCACTTTTATGTGTGGAAGCGGTTTCTTTCCTTATACCTCAGAACCAATCTCTGCTTTTCTTCCGCAGCTTCCCTCACCTGTCTTGGATTTCATAGAATTGAGGACGATTAGGACCTTGATGCTGTGGATTCAGCTTTGGTTGCCAGTCACACCAGCCATCAGGGAAAGTTGTTTTAGTCTTCAACCACTTAGACTTCTTCCATGTCAGCGATAGGCTGTCTTACTATCTTGTCATTTGTGTCTTCACTCGAGCAGCTCCTTTAATTTCCTTCAGTGGCTTTTCCTTTGTATTCTTCTTTGACTGTTTGGTGCAGGAGGCCCAGCTTTCTGACTGTGTTTTAGAGATCCCTTCCTCACTAAGCTTAATCATCTCTAGTTTTTGGTTTAAAGTGAGAGATGTGGGATTCCACCTTTCATGTGAGCACTTAGAGGCTGTGATAAGGTGACTAATTAGCCTAATCTCGATATTGTGTCCAGGGAAGAGGGAGGCCCGAGGAAAGGGAGAGAGACGGGAACAGCTGGTCAGTGGTGGATGTAGAATACACACATTGATCAGTTCAGCCTCTTACATGGGTGTGCTTCACGGTGCCTTGAACAGTGGCAGTAGTTTTAGATTCCTGTTACCTGGCCTGGGTGTGGAGGGCAGATTTCCAAGATGGCCTCTTAGATTCCTGGCCCCTAATATACACACCCCTTCTTCCAGTTCATTCAGACATTCAACTGGTACTGCAGTGAAGAGACTTGCAGATGTCCCTAAGTCCCAAGTTAGTGAGGTGAAAAGGGAGGGCATCTGGGTGAGCCTGACCTAACCACACAAGCCCTGGGAAGCAGAGGTTCCTCCATCTGGTTGGAGAACAGAGGCTTAGATTAGACGCGTGAGAAAAATGTGATGTGCTGTGCCTCCCTTGAGGTTTCAGGTGGCCCCTGCAGGTGGCTCCTGCTCACAGCCAGGAAGCACACAGGGTTCTCAGTCCTGCAGTTGCAGGGAACTGGATTATGCCATGAATCTGAATGAGTTTGAAAACCGGTTTTCCCCACAGCCTTCAGATGAGAACTCAGCCTGATGACATACAATTGCAATTTTGTCTGACCCTGAGTGGAGGTCCCAGCTGGCCTGACCTGGTTGTGTGACCTACAGAACTGTGGGGTAACAAATGTCTGCTGCTTTAAGCTGCTCAGTTTGTGAAATTGTTTTTGCAGCAGTGGACAACTAACAGAGTGAGAGAGGGCTTGGCACTGGGTGGGTGGAGTCCCCCCCTTGGAAGCAGCTCCCAGAGTGACAATTCCCAAACTGCAGGCTGGGACACTCCCCTCAACCTCGGGGCCTGGTAGAGCCTGCCAGTGCTTGCGTGAGGTCGTATAACCTCAGGCCCATTCAGCTTTTCCAAAGTGAGCACCTATGTGACTCGGGGTGCTGTGTGCCTCTGCCAGCAGCAGTGTCTCCTGAAGACCATTTCTGCTTACATCCTCCCACCGGGGATTGGCTCTTATTTCCAGCTTTATGTAAATGGAGTCATACAATATGAGCTCTTTTCTGCCTGGCTGTTTTTGCTCAGCATTTCATCTGTGAGGTCCACCTGCATTTTGTGTGTGGCAGTTTTCTCCCTGTGCATTATTGTTATGTGCAAGTTGTCTGTTACTGGGCATTTCGGGTGTTAGAGTGTTGTTGAAAACACTCTAGGTACAGACTTCTGCAGGGCAGTCTTGCTGTTTCTCCAGCACCCTAATTCCCTTGAAAATATCATCACCATTGGGGCTGCTTGCTACCAGTGCATCCCATGATTTTTATTTAGTTTTATTTTTTTGAGATGGAGTCTCACTTTGTCACCCAGGCTGGAGTATGGTGGCATGATCTCGGCTCACTGTAACCTCTGCCTCACAGGTTCAAACAATTCTGACTCAGCCTCCTGAGTAGCTGGGATTACAGGTGTGTGCCACCATGCTTGGATGATTTTTTGTATTTTTAGTAGAGATGGGATTTCACCATGTTGGCTAGGCTGGTCTCAAACTCCTGACCTCAAGTGATCCGCCCACCTCAGCCTCCCAAAGTGCTGGAATTACAGGCCTAAGCCACCGCACCTGGTGCAGCTCTGGTTTGTAAACCAACAGAACCTCTAGTTTTATTTACTGGCTTCTGGGCTGAGCTGATCCCCCCTCTCTCGTATTGGCAGCAGCCTTGAGGTATCAGAGGCAGTAGTAATGGGTGGGAAGGCAGCATTACTGATCTTTGCAGTGGCCCAGCTCCCACTGCCCAGCAAGAACCCCACAGAGAAGGCTCTTGAGGCAAGGCAGTCAGCTTTCTCCTGAGAGCTGCATTAATGGGTCCTCAGTGCATAAGCAGAATATGTATGGAAATTAAAAAGGAAATATAAGGCTGGATGTAGTAGCTTACCCCTGTAATCCCAGCACTTTGGGAGGCCAAGGTGGGTGGACTGCTCGAGACCAGGAGTTGGAGACCAGCCTGGCCAACATGGAGAAACCCCATCTCTACTAAAAATACACAAGAATTGCTTGAACCTGGGAGGCAGAGGTTGCAGTGAGCTGAGATCGCACCACTGTGCGATCAGCCTGTGCAACAGAACAAGACCCTGTCTTGAAAAAAAAAAAAAAAAGAAAATACAAATCCTCAGACTTCAGGCTGGTAAAACGCAGGTGCCAGGAAAGAGACTTTCCCTCACAGCAGCCACCATTCCTTTGGTCTCTGCTTTCAGCTTTCAGAGAGTGGATTCTGGCTCCTGCTTCCCTTTCTGACATAGCAAGGCCTCAAATAGCATTGTTTGATTATATCATCAATGAGGGAAAAAGTGATTCCTGGCTGGGAACACCATGTGTGGAGTATGCACATTCTCCCCACGCCTGCCTGGCTTTCCTTCCACGTCCCAAAGATGTGTACATTAGGTGAATTGGGGTATCTCCTTGGTCCCAGTGTGAGCAAGTGTGGGTGTGTGAGTTGTCCTTTGGTGGAACCCTGTCCTATCTAGCCTGGTTCTTGCCTTGCACCCTGAGCTGCCAGGATAGGCTCCAGCCACCCAGGACCCTGCATTAAAATAAGTGGGTAAATAATTGTCTTATTTGTTTCTTTTAATTTTTTTATGGGAGATTTTCCAATAAAAATTGAGAAACCTGCTAGACATTCTAAAAGAGCTATAGTAAGCACTACTAATCTATCTTTCTTAAAGGTGTGTATAACACTTTTATTTCAGCGTTTAATAATAGAAGTGTTGGGAGCCTTTTTTTTTTTTAAATTAGAGACAGGGTCTTACTCTGTCACCTAGGCTGGAGTTCCTTGATGCAATTATGGCTCACTACAGCCTCAAACTTCTGGGCTCAAGCCATTCTCCTGCCTGAGCCTCCCGAGTAGCTGGGACCACAGGTATGCAACATCACACCCAGCTAATTAAAAAAAAAATTATTTAGAGATGGGGTCTTGCTATGTTGCCCAGGCTGGTCTTGAACTCCTGGCTTCAAGTAGTCCTCCTGCTTTGGCCACTGGAAATGCTGAGGTTACAGGCATGAGCCACTGTACCTGGCTTATTACCATGTGTTGAGTGTATTATGTTTGCATGAATAGAACATTCATTCATGCAACAGATACTTATGAAGTGTATTGCTTTATGCCAAGAATTGTTTGGGTTGCTGTTTATGCCAAGAATTGTTTGGGTTGCTGAGGACAAAGAACAGAACAAAATTCCTGGCCACACTCACATTTGTGATGTATACATGCATGCATGTATGTATCACAATTCATTGATTCTAAGACACACCATCTCCATATTTTAATATCTCTGAAATTGAGTTGCCTGTTAGAATTGATGGAGTGTCTTTTGTTGTTGTTTGAGACAGGATCTTACTCTGTCACTCAGACTGGAATGCAGTGGCACAAGCATGGCTCACTCAGTCTCAACTTCCTGGGCTCAAGTGATCCTCTTGCCTCAGTCTCCAATGTAGCTGGGACCACAGGTGTGCTACCTCGCTTGGCTATTTTTAAAAATTTTTTTGTAGAGATGGGATCTGTCTGTCTTGCCCAGGCAGATCTTAAACTCCTGGTCTCAAGTGATCCTCCTACCTCTCCCTCCTAGAGTCTTGGGATTACAGGAGTGATCCACTGTGCCTGACTTGATGGAGTGTTTTCGTTTAAATTGGTAGTTTTATTTTCCTTCATGGTACATAGAATAGTGTATAGCCACAATCGATGGCTGCTTTGATTGGGTGACTTAACGATTGATCAAGTGGTCAGAACTGTGCAGAGGAAGCAGAGGTAGGAGAGAGGGAATGCTAAGGATGGGGGTGGCTTGCTGTTTTATAGTGCGACTAGGAAGGACTCCAGTCAGGTGATGACAACACAGATACCTGAAGGACATCTGGGGGTGAAGCATGCAGATATCTTTGGAGTCTTTCTACTAAAGTGCAAAGGCTCTGAGTGGGCAGGGACTGCAGAGGCCAGTGTGACAAAGAAGGGGGAAGGGGAGGGCAGGGTGAGGCAGTAGGAGTCCAGGCCCAGAGGCCCTTGTGGGGCCTGAATAGGGGATGGGAGACCCTTGTAAGTTTTGAGTAGAAAAGTGACATTTGATTTATGATTTTAAATTGTAATTCTGCTGATTGTGTAGAAAACAGTTGGAGACTCTGGCTAGGCTTGGTGGCTCACACCTGTAATCCCAGCACTTTGGGAGGCCAAGGCAGGTGGATCACAAGGTCAGGAGTTCGAAACCAGCCTGACCAACATCGTGAAACCCTGTCTCTACTAAAAATCTAAAAATTAGGCATGGTGACACACGCCTGTAGTCCCAGCTGCTTGGGAGGCTGAGGCAGGACAATCACTTGAACCCAGGAGGCAGAGATTGTGGCAAGCCAAGATTGTGCCACTGCACTCCAGCCTGGGCAATAGAACAAGACTCCATCTCAAAAAAAAGCTGGAGAAGGGGAGAAGAAGGTGGAAGGGAGGCAGTCACACTTTGTGGCGTAAGGCAGTGCAGATGGTGGCCCTGTAGGTTGGGGGGATCTGGCGCTGGGCATGGTTTTGAACAGATGTGGAGTGTGAACAAAGGGAAAAGGAGTCAAGGGTTATTGCAGCATCTGTGGCCTGAACAAATGAGATAATGGAGAAGACTATAGAAGGAGGAAAATCAGAAGTGAGGCTGGATGCATTAGGGTTGAAAAACTTCTGAGAGCGCCTGAATGAAGGTGTCAGGTAAGGAGCTGGTCAGGTGTGGGGGCTGGAAGAAGGCCAGGTTGGAGGCAGGCATGTGAGTCTTCAGCATAGATGGCATTGGTGTTCAATAATGAGTGCACTCCCCTCTGTAACAGACATAGATGAGGGCTGAGCCCTAGACACGCCAGGACTTTGAGGCGTCAAAGCTATCAGTGAGGTGGTTAGTGAACAGAGAGAAGCTGTCCCAGATTTACATAGGAGAGTGACTTTTGAAGGATTGGGGCTGTGTCAGTGTCGCCGCAGGTTGAGTTGGAAGTGTGGTCACAGCTGACCCCTGATCTGGTGATATGGTGCATGTTTGGGGTGATGGCCCCACTGCAGTGGATTCAAAGAAGGAGGAAATGGAGAAATGGAGCATGGGTGAGGGCTCTTTGAATGGGGCTGTAGAGGAGGAGAGTCATGGGATAGTAATTAGTGGGACATGGGGCCAATGAAATGCATGTTTTGGGTAGCTGGGAACTGGTGAGTTTCTTTATGATGAGAGTAGTGGGCTTGGAGGGCGGGGACTTCAGGATTGGGGAGAAGGGCAGGTGCTCAAGTGCTGTCCCTGCACGTGTGAGAGGGAAAGGGAGCTCACACACAAGTGGAAGTGTTGACCTTAGGTCAAATCAAGGACAGTTTAACCCAGGTAACAAGACTGGCAGAGGATGGGTGGAGATACAGGGTAGCAGGAGATGTGGCAGGCAGTGGCTGTCCCTGGCTCATTTCTTCTGTTTTCTCATTGAAGCAAGAAGCAAGGTCACTACTGGGGAGGGAGGAGGGAATGCTGGGTCTGTAAGAAGACAGGAGAAGTGGGTGGTCCTGTCAGGGAGTGGAAAGGGTAGGAGTTACTGGCAGCTCTCAGGCCCCATTAGGCAAGCAGCTCTGAACTTAAAGAACTCACAGTTAGCAAGAGTGCAGGCATGAATCAGAACGCAGGCTCGTTTTAACCAAAGCTTGGGTTTTCCCATCCAAGCATGATGGAGGCAGGAAAGGACGGGGGCCTGGGTTGTATGCAGGAGGGTGATTCTCATGTAACTTACAATGAACACAGTGCCGGACTGTGGAGTCTAAGCTAGTTACAGAGGGGAGAATAGGACATGAAGGAGGGAATGAGGGACAGTGAAGAGGTGACAGTGTTGATACGTTTCTACATTTGTTTAAAATATCTGTCTTGGTTTTTTGGTGGAGTCCAAGCATATCCCCACCCCTCTGCAACTCATCCAGGATTCACTAGGGGTCAGAGGAGTGTTGTGTACCACAGTCCAGTCTGTCCTGGTGTCAGATGTTAAAAGAGGAGCCACAAAGAAGCCATCTTGCATGGGACAGTCTTGGGTGTGAGGCCAGAGCTGTGGGTAGCAGCACGTTGGGTCGGGATTGAGGGGCAGAGGAAACACTTTCCACCTCTTGGAGATGAATTTCATCCTGCCCTCATTGAGGAGATCCCCATCCTTGAAGTGAGGAGAGATGATTTTCTTGTCTTTTGTTTCAGATTCAAATGTAGGAACTGGTGAGAAGAAGGTGACTGAAGCCTGGATTTCTGAGGATGAAAACTCACATAGGACAATGTCAGACAAAGTCACAGCAGTGGAGCTCCCCTCCCCCGAGTCTGGGGAAGTCTTTGAGCCCAGATTAGAGGAGCTCTTGGGAAATCCAGAAGGTCAGAGCCTGGGGAGTTCCCCCTCTCAGGACAGGGGCTGCAAGCAGGTGACAGTGACCCACTGGAAGATCCAAACACGGGAGACAGCTCAAGTGTGCACCAAATCCGGGAGACACCCTGTTCTGAACTCAGACCTTCTTATGCTTCAAAGAGAGCTCATAGAGGGGGAAGCCAATCCTTGCGATATCTGTGGCAAAACCTTCACATTTAATTCGGAGCTAGTTAAGCATCAGATTTTGCATGCTGGGGAGAAACCTTACACGTGCGATCAGTGTGGGAAAGGCTTTGTCCAGAGCTCACACCTCATGGAGCATCAGAGAATTCACACTGGAGAGAGACTCTATGTCTGTAATGTGTGTGGGAAAGACTTCATTCGCTATGCAGGTCTCATTGAGCATCAGCACGTTCATTCGGGAGAAAAGCCCTTCAAATGTGCGCAGTGTGGGAAGGCGTTTTGTCACAGTTCAGACCTGATTAGGCACCAGAGAGTTCACACCAGAGAGAGACCTTTTGAATGCAAAGAGTGTGGAAAAGGCTTCAGTCAAAGCTCCTTACTTATTCGTCATCAGAGGATTCATACAGGAGAAAGGCCCTATGAGTGCAATGAATGTGGGAAATCCTTCATAAGGAGCTCGAGCCTCATTCGCCATTATCAGATCCACACAGAAGTGAAACAGTATGAATGCAAAGAATGTGGGAAGGCGTTCCGTCATCGCTCAGACCTGATTGAGCACCAGAGAATTCACACCGGAGAGAGACCCTTTGAATGCAATGAGTGTGGGAAGGCTTTTATTCGGAGTTCAAAGCTCATTCAGCATCAGCGGATCCATACTGGGGAGAGGCCTTACGTATGCAATCAGTGTGGGAAGCGTTTCAGCCAGACGTCAAACTTCACCCAGCATCAGAGAATTCACACTGGAGAGAAACTCTATGAATGTAATGAGTGTGGGAAAGCTTTCTTTCTGAGTTCATACCTTATTCGACACCAGAAAATCCACACTGGAGAGAGGGTGTATGAATGTAAGGAATGCGGGAAAGCATTTCTCCAAAAAGCCCATCTCACTGAGCACCAGAAGATCCACTCTGGGGACAGGCCCTTCGAATGTAAAGACTGTGGGAAAGCCTTCATCCAGAGCTCCAAGCTGCTTCTGCACCAGATTATTCATACTGGAGAAAAGCCCTATGTGTGTAGTTATTGTGGGAAAGGCTTCATTCAGAGGTCAAACTTCCTTCAACACCAGAAAATTCATACTGAAGAGAAGCTCTATGAGTGTAGTCAGTATGGGAGAGATTTTAACTCAGCCACAAACTTTAAAAATAATCAAAGTGTTCACCAAGAGGTACTTTCCTTGAGTAAGGCCCCCATACATTTGGGTGAGAGGTCTGTAGATCAGGGGGAACACACAGATAACTTATAAATAATAATTCTTCTGCCCAATGAGTGATGTTTAGAAATGTGTGGAATTAGGATTCACGTGGCATCTAAGATTTGGACATGTCAGAAGTTTGTGAGTCATGGATGGGGCTGTTTTTGGAGTGGGTGCCACCTGCTACTATGTGGCACTACCAGGCTCAGCCCTTCTCCTCAACTGTGAGCACTGTCCTGGGGAGAGTCACAGGGCTTGACCCCTGACTCTGAGCTGGAACATCGGGGGCAGGGAGGAGACAGGTCTCAAGAAAAGGTTTTTTAAAAAATGTTATCCACAGTTACAGTCCATCCTTGAGTTAAGTCCCTTTTAGAGCAGAACTGTGTGTGTAATCTTATTACTTAGGAGAATGTTACCTAGCACATTTTGATTTATTAAATTAAGTTGAAGAAAGATAACCCCCAAGCCATTTCCTTGTTGTCCTTAGGAGGAACTCCAGGCCTCCCATTGTGTACCCTATTGTGTGCCCTAAGGCCTCCTGTTTCCTCAAGTCTCGTCTCCCTCTGCCTAACTCCCTACCACACAGTTGAGGCTGTGGCAACACTGCTTCTTCTTCCCCATGCTCCATGCAGCTTCCTGCCTCTCTCACCTTGGTTCTTATTGAAGGATCTCCTCTTCTCAGCTAATTAACTCCGAATCATGGTTCAGGACATGCCTCAGACATCATGTCGGGGACTGTTTCCCTCAGGCTTAGCTGGCAGTGCTCTCCATGCTTCTGTGGCTCAGTAATTACTGCTATTACTGTATTTACTTGCATATGCCAGAATGACTTGATAGACTTTCATTATACTGTCAGTTCCTGAGGACAGTGATTATATCTGATTGATTTCTGTGTGTCCACTGTCTAGCACAAGGCAATAAAAAATGCACCCCCAAATCTATGTGTAATTGGCATCTCTTTATCCTTTCTATACTGCCATTTTAAAAATTTTCAGCTGTTGGCTTTTTTTTGTTGTTTGTTCATTTTGTATCAGTATAATCTACGATTCTGTTAGAAGTATCTTCTCAGCCCTGCCACCGTCTGCTGCTCCTATTTAACTCAGTAGTTGCAGGCAATAGCCTGTACACATCCACGCCCACCTTTGTGCTACCTTACAGCTCACACAGAGCTGTCCGATTGAGCTGGAGGGCACTGACATCTGACTCAGCTGGAACAGTGGGGACAGGAGGAGGCAGGTCTCAAGAGAAGTCTTCACTTGTCTGTATCTGTCTCACTGGAAGGGGACAGTCTCAGTGCACTATGTAACTCTTCTGTTTTAGCAGTTCTAAGGTTGAATTGAGATGTCATTTTCCATGCTCTGTTGTTCATTTTGTCATTTACTTGAAAATGTAGGCCGGGTGTGGTGGCTCACCCCTGTAATCCAAGCACTCTGGAGGCCAAGGTGGGCGGATCACCTGAGGTTGGGAGTTCAAGACCAGTCTGACCAACATGGTGAAACCCTGTATTTAAAAAATAAAAAATGTATTGATATATATATAAGGAATAGTCCTAATGTTGGGAGAACAGACGAGCAACACACCACCCTGAAGTCACCCACAGTGTAGTGGGGAAGACAGATCATGGTACAGTGAGTCAAGTGTGTGCTCTCAGTTGTGAAGGAGTGCAGATGAGGGGCTGACTGATGTGGCATGGAGCTGGGAAGGCTTTACAGAAGAGGTGACATTTCAGCTGAGCCAGAGAGATGAGCTAAAGAAGCAAATACGATCCAGGAGAGGAGAGAAAATAGGATCCTGAAGAAACCTAGCCCTTTTGCTTGGGCTGTGCAAAAGCAGGCGTACTAACTACACAGTGGACGACCACCTGGAAAACCCAGTCTGAACATGCACCCCGAAAGTCCACATCACCTGGCAAACTCAGTCTGAACATGAACCCTGAAAGTCGACACCACCTGGCAAACTCAGTCTGAACATGAACCCTGAAAGTCCACACCATCACCTGGCAAGCTCAGTCTGAACATGAACCCCGAAAGTCCACACCACCACCTGGCAAACTCAGTCTGAACATGAACCCCGAAAGTCCAGACCACCACCTGGCAAATTCAGTCTGAACATGAACCCTGAAAGTCCACACCACCACCTGGCAAACCCAGTCTGAACATGAACCCCGAAAGTCCACACCACCACCTGGCAAACTCAGTCTGAACATGAACCCCGAAAGTCCACACCACCACCTGGCAAACTCAGTCTGAACATGAACCCCGAAAGTCCACACCACCACCTGGCAAACTCAGTCTGAACATGAACCCCCAAAGTCCACACCACCACCTGGCAAACCCAGTCTGAACATGAACCCCGAAAGTCCACACCACCACCTGGCAAACTCAGTCTGAACATGAACCCCGAAAGTCCACACCACCACCTGGCAAACTCTTAGTCTGAACATGAACCCCAAAAGTCCAGTTTTGTAGTGATATAATTTTTTTTCTCATGAAGCCATAGTTTGAATTCTTAACAAATACTACAAACCCTAAAACCCTTGAGAGGACAAATAATCCAAAAAAGACATCTACGTTTTCTGGAAAATCAGCATTACTAGAGATGTTTCAAATGCTATAGATTTTACCACACCGTTTTAATCAACTTTACTGAGATTCAGTTTTTATATAATAAAACACCTATTTTAAGTGTACCGGGTTTTGAAAAATCCATATACCTGTTTAACCATCACTACTAGAACCAATAACAACATTTCTATCACCGAAGAGTTTCCTTTCACCCTTTCCTAGTTAAGCAGACTCCAGCTGCAGGTGACCACTTGGTGTCCATGTAGATTAGTTTTGCTTGGTTTAGAACCTCATACAAGTGGATTTATTTAGTATGTGTTCTTTGGTGTCTGATGTCTTTCACTTCGGCATGCTTTTAGGCTCAACCAGCTGCTTCTTGTTTCAGTAGTTCTCGATGGATAGTGTTCCATTGTATAGATGAGTCATCATTTGTTTATACTTCCATGTGTCATTGGGTTTCCAGTCTCAGCTCTTCAAACTATGAACATTTGTGTAAAAGTATGTATTTGCACATGGGTTTTTACTTCTCTTGGGTAAGTACCTAGGACTTTAATTGCTGAGTTATAAGTGTGTTAGTCCATTCAGGCTGCCATAACAAAATACCATCAACGGGGGGATATAAACAACAGAAATTTATGTCTTACAGTTCTGGAGGCTGGGAAGTCCAAGATGAGGGTGTCAGTATTTGGTGTCTAGTGAGGGCCTGCTTCCTTTGTAAGTAGATGTCTTCTCACTGTAACTGCACATGGTGGAAATGGACTAGCAAACTTGCCCCAATTGTGAGGGCTCTCCCCTTGTGATTCTCCAAGACCCCATGTCAATCCTAACCCCTTGTGGGTTAGGAATTTGACATCAATTGTGCAAGGATGTAAGCATTCAGTCCATTGAAATAAGTGTTAACTTTCTAAGAAATTGTCATCTGGGAATGGTAGCTCACGCCTATAATCCCAGCACTTTGGGAGGCCACGGCAGGTGGATCACCTGAGGTCAGGAGTTCAAAACCAGCCTGCCCAACATGGCCAAAACCCCATCTCTACTAAAAATACAAAAATTAGCCAGGTGTGCTAGTGTGAGCCTATAATCTCAGCTACTTGGAAGGCTGAGGCAGGAGAATTGCTCGAACCTGGGAACAGTGGTTGCAGTGAGCTGAGATCGTGCCACTGCATCCCGACCTGGGTGACAGAGCAAGACTTCATCTTAAAAAAATAATAATTGTTGAACAGCCCTCCATAGTGGTTGAATCGTTTTACATTCCTACTACAGTATGGGAAGATTCCAGTTGCTCCTTATCTTTGCTAACACTTGGTATTTCAGTCTCTTAAAATTTAATCCACTCTAGTCTTATGATTTTACTTTGTATTTGCGCACTGAGTAATGTATGTCTGTGATTTCATCTGCTTATGGCTGTTCTGTGTCATCTTTTGTGATGTGTCTGTTCGTATCTTTTGCCTATTTTTAAGTTGGGTTGCTTATTGTTGACTCAAGTTCTTTCCATATTCTAGATGAAAAACATGTATTACATAATACATATAATTATTTGTCTCTATTTGTGACAAATATAAATATTTTCCTTTCATGTTTGGTTTGCCTGTTCATTTTCTTAATGGTGTCTTTCAAATATTTTTTATTAAGTCTAATTTATTGAAGATTTGGGTGCAGTGGCTCTTGCCTGTAATCCCAGCACTTTGAGAGGCCAAGGTGGGCAGATCACCTAAGGCCAGAAGTTCAAGACCAGCCTGGCCAATATGGTTGGCCGTCTCTACTAAAAATACAAAAAATATCTGGGTACATTGTCGTGCCCCTGTAGTCCCAGCTACTCGAGAAGCTGAGGCAGGAGAACCACTTGAACCCAGGAGGCAGAGGTTGCTGTGAGGGAGATATAATAATAATGATGATGATTTATGAGATTTTATAATTTGAGTTTAAGAAATTTACCTACTCAAAGTACATGCTTTTTTTCCTATGTTTTTTATTTTATGGAACTTTTATAGTTTTACCTTTTACGTTTTGGTCTGTGATCCATTCTGAGTTCATTTTTGTGTACCATATGCAATAAGGACCAAGATTTTTTTTCTGTGTGGATAATTGCTTGTTTCAGTTCTATTTGTTGAAAGACTCTACTTTCCCAACTTAAGTGACATAGACGTGATCTGTTCTGGACACCATCCTTATCTTCTTGTGTGTATAGCTTTACACCAATATGACACTATTGATTATTGTAGTTTTATTTGAGGGAGAGTCTCATTCTGTTGCCCAGGCTGGACTGTAGTGGCACAATCATAGCTCAATGTAACCTCAAACATCTGGGCTTGAGTGAGCCTCTTGCTTTAGCCTCCCAAGTAGCTGGGACTGTAAGCATGCACCACCAGATCTTGCTAATTTTTACATTTTTTTGTAGAGATAGGGTCTCACTATGTGGAACAGTGTAGTGTCGAACGCCTGCCTCAGCCTCCCAAAGGGATTACAGGTGTGAGCCACCACTCCTGGCCATCTGTAGTTTTACAATAAGTAACATACTCAGGTACTGGAAGAGCTTCAGTTTTGTTTTTTTCCTTTTTTTTTTTTTTACTTCTAGATCCTTTGCATTTTCTTAAAAAATTTAGAGTCAACTTCTATCAACTTCAGGCTGAACGCATGGCTCATGCCTATGTAATCCTAGCACTTTGGGGCTGAGGCAGGCGTATCACTTGAGGTCAGGAGTTCGAAACCAGCCTGGCCAACATGGTGAAATCCCATCTCTACTAAAAATACAACAAAAATCAGCTGGACGTGTTGGTGGGCACCTGTAGAATCCCAGCTACTCAGGAGGCTGAGGTAGGAGAATTGCTTGAAGCCAGGATGGGGAGGTTTCAGTGAGCGGAGATCACGCCGTTGCACTCCAGCTTGGGCAACTAAGAACAAAACTCCGTCTTAACAACGACAGAAAACAACTTTTTATTAATGTCTACAAAAAGAAAGCCTCCTGGGATTTATAGATCAATTTAGGGAGAAATACATTTTAACAATTCTGAGCTTTCCAATTGTTGAACACAGTATACTGCCCCATTTATTTAGATCTCTTAATTTCTCTCAATTTACAGGTCTCACACATTTTGTTAAATTCATTATTTAATATTTCTGCATGCTCTTGCAAGTAGTAAGGTTTTAAAAAGCTATTTTCTAGTTATTTCTAGTATGTAGAAATGAATTTGACTTTTGTACATTGACCTTGTATCAAGCAACCTAGATCAGTTAACTTATTAGTTCCAGTAGATTTTTTCTAGATTCTTTAGCATTTTTGATGTAGATAATCATCTGTGAATAAAGAATTTTACTTTTCCAATTCATATGGACTTTGTTCCTTTTTCTCATTGTACTGAGTAGGATATCTTGTTCCGTTTTCCTTAGAATTGGTGAGAGTACATCCTTGTTTTGATAGTATACTGTTACTCCCAAAGATTTGTGAATTACTCTATCATCATCTGTTTTCTGAAGTTGTTTATGTAATAATGATATTATTTCTTCCTTAAATGTTTGCGAGATTTCACTCTGGAGAAACCTGGTACTTCTTTGTGGGAAGATTTTTAAAAATTAAAAATGCAATTTTTAAATTTTTTTTCTTTTGTCCATTCGTTCTTTTTTTTTTTTTTGAGACCTAGTCTCACTGCGTCGCCCAGGCTGGAGTGCAGTGGTGTGTCACTCTGCTCACTGCAATGTCTGTCTCCCAGGTTTAAGCTATTCTCCCACCTCAGCCTCCATAGTAGCTGGGACTACAGGCGCACGTCTCCACATCTGGCTAATGTTTGTATTTTTAGTAGAAACGGGGTTTCACCATGTTACACAGACTGGTCTTGAACTTCTGGCCTCCTGATCTGCCCAGCTTGGCCTCCCAAAGTGCTGAGATTACAGGAGTGAGCCACTGCACCCAGACATAAATATAGTTTTTTAAAACAACTATAACATTTCAGGTTTTTCTATTTCTTGTGCCAAGTTTGGTAACTTTTATCTCTCAATTATCCATTTAGTGTAAAACAGTGAATTAATGGCATAAAGTTCAGAACATTCCTTTACATTTTACTGCATTTTATTTTACATTCTTTTTGTTATTTTTGTTGTTTGTTGTTTATTTTTGAGACAGAGTTTCGCATTTGTTGCCCATGCTGGAGTGCAATGGTGCAATCTCAGCTCACCACAACCTCTGCCTTCCAGGTTCAAGCGATTCTCCTGCCTCAGCCTCCTGAGTAGCTGAGATTACAGGTATGTGTCACCACACCCAGCTAATTTTGTATTTCTAGTAGAGATGGGGTTTCATCATGTTGGTCAGGCTGGTCTCAAACTCCTGACATCAGGTGATCTGCTGCCTCAGCCTCCCAAAGTGCTGGGATTACAGGCTTGAGCCATTGCACCCAGCCTTTACATTCTATTTTAATTATATTTAAAAGGATGTCCTCTTTTTTCCCTGATGTTAGTAATTTGTTTCTTCTCTGTTTTCCTGATCAGTGTAGCTGGACATTTACCAGTTGTCCAGTCCATTTTCTGTTGCTTGTAAAAGAATACATGAACTGGGTAATTTATAAAGAAAGGGAATTTACTTCTAACAATTATTGAAGCTAAGTCCACAGTCAAGGGGCTGCGTCTGGTGAGGGCTCTCTTGCTAGTGGGAACTCTGCCAAGTCCAGAGGCAGCACAGGGCATCATGTGGTGAGGGCTGAATATACTATCTCAGGTCACTCTCTCCTTATAAAGCCCACTTCCATGATAACTCATAAAGTCATTAATCCATGAGCAAATTTTTTCTCTTTTTGAGACGGAATCTCACTGTCACCTGGGCTGGAGTGCAGTGGCGTGATCTCAGCTCACTGCAACCTCTGCCTCCCAGGTTCAATCGATTCTTTTGCCTCGGCCTCCCAAGTAGCTGGGATTACAGGCACCCACCACTATGCCCAGCTAATTTTTTGTATTTTTAGTAGAGATGGGGTTTCACTATGTTGGTCAGGCTAGTCTCAAACTCCTGACCTTGTGATTCACCCACCTTGGCCTCCCAAAGTGCTAGGATTATAGGCATGAGCCACTGCGCCCATGCCTGTAATGGGTTAATTCGTTTATAAGAGTAGGTTAATTAGTTTATAAGAGCTCCACCCTCATGATCCAGTCACCTCTTAAAGGCCCCACCTCTCAGTAGTGCCATATTGGGGATGAAATTCCTACATGAATTTTGGAGGAGCAGATACTCAACATAGTATTCTGCCCAAAACTCATATCCTTCTCACAGACACATCTATTCCTATCCCATAGTCCCCAGTTTGTTTGAGACGGAGTCTAGCTTTGCTGCCTAGGCTGGAGTGCAGTGGTGCCATCTCGGCTCATTGCAACCTCTGCCTCCCAGGTTCAAATGATTCCCCTGCCTCAGCCTCCTGAGTAGCTAGGAGTACAGGTGCCCGCCACCACACCAGGTAAATTTTTTTGTTTTTAATTTAATAGAGAAGGGGTTTCAACATGTTGGCCAGGCTGGTCTCAAACTCCTGACCTCATGATCCACCTGCCTTGGCCTCCCAAAGTGCTGGGATTACAGGAGTCCCCATATTTTAACTCATTCCAGCATGGAATCAAAAGTCCAAAGTCCAGAATCTCATCTGTGAGCCTGTGAAATCAAAAGTTATTTACTTCCAAGATATGATGATGGTGTACAGGCAAAAGACAGATATTCCCACTTCATCAGGGAGGGGTAAGCAATAAGAAAGGATTAGTAGGCCCCAAGCAAGTCCAAAATGCTGCAGGGAAGGCATTAAATCCTGAAGCTGGAGAATCATCTCTTTTGACTCCATGGGCTGTTTCCTGGACACACCAGGTTGGGTCCCCAAGGCCTCAGGCAACCACACTCATGGCTTTGCTCTACCTCCTGGGGGATAGAGTCTGGTGCCTGAAGCTTTTCCAGGCAAGCATTGCATCTGCCAGTGGCTCCACAGTCCTTGGGTCCCAGTGGTGGTCCCACTCCTGTGGCTCACTAGGCATTACCTTGGTGGGGACTCTAGCAGCTCCAACTCCTCATTTCCACTCAGCATTGCTTTAGTGGGGGTTCTCTGTAGTGGCTCCACCCCTGCTATAAGTCTCTGCCTGGGCTCCTAGGCTTTAAATGGTATCCTTTGAAATCTGGATGGAGTCTGCCAAACTTTCACAGCTCTGGCTTTACCTAAGCCAGAGAATTAGCACCTCAGGGATGCCACCAAGGTTTAGGGCTTGAGCCTTCTGGAGTGAGGCATCTTTCACACCTGGGGCTGCCTGGACATTGGCTGGTTGACTACAGGGCACTATGCTGTAGTGCAGGGAGCAGAGTCCTAAGGTGGGCCTGGGCGAGCCTGGGGAGGGTTCCTGGGGTCTGTCCCCTGAAAGCATTCTGCCTTCCTAGGCCTCTGAGCCTCTGATTGGAAGAGGCAGCTTCAAGAATCAGAAATGCCTGCTGGGACTTTCATTATCTTGGGAGAATTGCACCTGGCTCCCTTCTATCCAAGCTAGTATCTTTGGCAAACTGCACTGGGCTTATACCCTTGGTTTCCTCTCCTGAACACACTTTTTTATTCTTCATGACCAGGTTGAGTTTTCTAAATCTTTCCACTCTGCTTCCTTTTAAATTACAAATTCTGTCTTTAAACTATTCCTTTGCTAGCAAAGCTCAGCATAAGAGGCCAAAAATAATCAGCAGCTCCATCTTTTTAAAATTTTTTAAATTTTAGACCGGAGTTTCACTCTTGTCACCCAGGCTGGAGTGCAGTGATATGCTCTCAGCTCACTGCAACCTCTGCCTCCCAGGATTCAAGTGGTTCTCCTGCCTCAGCCTCCCAAGTAGCTGGGATTACAGGCATGTGCTGCCACACCCAGCTAATTTTGTATTTTTAGTAGAGACAAGGTTTCACCATATTGGTCAGGCTGGTCTCGAGCTCCCAACCTCAGGTGATCCACGCGTCTCAGCCTCCCTAAGTTCTGGGATTACAGGTGTGAGCCACCTTGCATGCTACCAGCAGCTCCTTCTGTTTTTTTTCTTCTAGATATCCTAGTTCACCACTGTCAAGTTTGGCCTTCCACAAAGCCCATGGGCATGGACTCAATTCAGCAAAGTTTATTGTCAGTTTCTATTAAGGATGACCTTTATTTTCCAACACCTTGTTCCTCTGTTCCATCTGAAAGTTTGTCAGAATGGCCTTTACAGTTCATATTTCTATGTGCATTCTGGCTGTGACCATTTAATGGATCTCGAAGGAGGTCCACTCGTTCCCTAGTCTTGTCTTCTAAGCCCTCCCCAGAACCCAGGCCTTTTCTAGCCCGCTCCTCCAAACCCTTCCAGCCTCTGGCCATTACTCGGTTTCCAAACTGCTTCCGCATTTTTGGTTATTGTTTGTTAGCAGCACCCACTCTCAGTACCAACTTTATGTCTTGGTCCGTTTTCTGTTGCCTACAACAGAATACCTGTGACTGGGTTATTTATCTGTTTGTTTGTTTGACAGAATCCCACTCTGCTGCCCAGGCCAGAGGGTAATGATGCAACCACAGCCCACTGTAACCTCACACCTCTGGGCTCAAGTGATCTTCCTGCCTCAGACTCCCAAGTAGCTGGGACTACAGGTGTGCAACAACATACCTGGCCGGGATAAAAGAAAGGATTTTCTTACAGCTATGGAGGCAGAGAAGTCTAAGGTCAAGGGGCTGCATCTGGTGACAGTCTTCTTGCTGGTGGGGACTCTGCAGAGTCTGGAGATGGTGCAGGCATCACACGGTGAAGGGCTGAGCATGGTCACATGAGAGCTCAGAACTCTTTTCCTCTTCTTACAAAGCCATCAGATCCCCTCCCTGATAACCATTGATCTATTCATCTACAAATGAGAGCAGAGCCCTCCGGATCCAACCACCTCTTAAAGGCCTTACCTCGGCTTTTAGATGGTAGCTAGGTAGGTGATAGAAAGATGGTAGGTCATTAGATGGAATGGGCACTGGTTGGGATCCAAGATTATCTGGCATAATGGAGACTCCTAGCACAGCTGCTTAGATACAGTGGCATGGTCTTCTCTCGCAAGTTCCACACGAGTGACCCGGGGCAGGTGCAGGGGACCCCGTGTCCACTCGCTGTCCTGGGGCGCTGCGGCTGCTGCCAGTCTCTGCCAGTGGGTGACAGACGAAGGGCGTGGGGAGTGAGCAGTCCGGTCTTTAGGAGCCTGAGCCAGAGGACACATGCAACACTCTGCTCATGTCCCATTGGCTGGAACTGAATCCTGGCCCTAGCCCCAAAGAAGACAGAGCTGGGCGGAGGGGACACTGCACACTGAAGGAAATTAGCTGTTTCTGCCACAAGTGGTGAAAAATCAAGCAGGAAGAGGGAAAGAGATGTCTGGTGAAGTTAGAGTCACCAGAGAAAATGTCGCATAGCACAGACTTACATTTAAACACAGCCTTTTTAAAAACTCCAGGTGGAGTTCCATTTTAAGCAGCAGATCTGTAGGAGGTAAAAGGCTAAGCTCAAGAAGTCACCTAAGAGAAGTGCATTCCAGGCGGAACAGCACGTTCACAAATGCGGAGCTCAGCACATCCCCGTGTGTGAAGAACAAGGCCTGTGTGACTGGAGCTGAGTGCAGTGGGGACAGGAGGGTGTCCAGGAGGGCACGGAGGGCTGGACGGGCTAAGGCCGCAGAAGCCACCAGGAGGTCAAGCAGAGGAGTGACATGATGGGGCATGTGTTTCAGAGGATCAGATAATTCTGGCTTCTGTGCTGATGGCCTGCAGGTTGCTGAGGGCCTGGGCACAGAGGCCAGTCAGGGCTCACGTATTCCAGGCAGACCTAATGGTGGCAGGACAGGATGTGACGAGTGAGAAGCTGTCCAACTTTAGAGAAAAAAAGCCATGGCTGGGCGCGGTGGCTCATGCCTGTCATCCCAGCACTGTGGGAGGGCAAGACAGGCAGATCAACTGAGGTCAGCAGTTTGAGATCACCCTGGCCCACATGGTGAAACCCTGTCTCTACTAAAAATACAAACATCAGCTGGGCATGGTGGCGCGTGCCTGTAATCCCAGCTACTCGGGAGGCTGAGGCAGGAGAATCGCTTGATCCTGGGAGGTGGAGGTTGCAGTGATCCGAGATCATGCCACTGCATTCCAGCCTGGGTGACAAGCGAAACTCCAATTCAGGGGAAAAAAAATAGCCACCTCTTGAGCCCAAACATTCATCAGTTCCTGCCCATCCTCCAGGTCAGCAGGAAGGAGGTTGCTTTCTGGGCAGCACTCCCAAACCGTGGAAGAAGTAGACAGTGGCTTTCTTCTTGCAGCCAGTCCTGGTGGCTCTTGCAGCTCACAAGAGAGTTTGCATGCAAACCTGTGGACGTCACCCCGGAGCCCAGGGTGCCACAGCATGGGGTGTGCACAGAGGGATGGAGAAACACGGCCCCTCAGTGCTGCTGCTGCCACAGCTGTCCCTACTCCAGCTACAAGCGGAGACTCAGTTGCTGCCTGCTGGCTGTCTGAGATCTGCTCCTTCAGTCCTGGTTGCTCCCCACATGGCCTGGAACCCACGCTTGCTGGCAGCCCCTCCCACCCAATGTGAGCATAGGCCAGCCACCTGCAGCAGACAGCTTGCTCCATGCTGCCAGGCCCAGCCTCACAGAAGCCCTAAAACTACCTCACTCCTTTCCCAGCCCCAGTGGGAGGAGGGGATGATTCTCACTTCCATTCTTCCCCCATTGCTTCTTTTTCTGGGGTTCACCTCTCCCGAGGATGCCTGTTGGTGGAAGCACGTTTTCCTTCCATGGGTGACTCCGCCGCCCTAACAGCATGGGGGCTGCTTCCATGGCTTCCACAGTTAGGAAATACTCCAGCACCGGCCATGGGTGCCATCATGGCACCCATGACTTAACAACAGAAGGTGACTTAACAACAGAAACTAATTAGTCTCTCACAGTTCTGGAAGCCAGAAGAGACCAAAGTGTCACGGGCTGGGTTTTCTCCAGAGGCTCCTCTCCTTGGCTCCCAATGGCCTCCTTCTTGCTGTGTCCCCACGTGGCCCTCCCTCCCTCCCTCCCTCTGTGCACATCCCATGCTGTGTCCCTGCGTGGCCCTCCCTCCCTCCCTCCCTCTGTGCACACCCCATGTTGTGTTCCGGGATGGCCCTCCCTCCCTCTCTCCCTCTGTGCACACCCCATGCTGTGCCCCCGCGTGGCCCTCCCTCTCTCCGTGTGCACGCATATCCCATATCTCTCTGTGCATCTGAATTTCCTCGTCTTCGAAGAACCCTAGTCAGATCAGATTAGGGCCACCCAAAGGCCCTGTTTTAACTTTAATACCTCTTTGGAGGCTCTATCTCCAAATCCAATCACACTCTGAGGTACTGGGGGTTAGGTTCAGCATTTAAATTTCAAGGAAGCACTTCAACTCATAACAGGTAGATTTCCCAAAGCCTGCATTGTTCAGTTTTAATCAAACAGGAATTATTATGTGTTTCCCCTGTAAAATAAGAGACAAGAGCTGGGCATGCTGGCTCATGTCTGTAATCTTAGCACTTTGGGAGGCTGAGGTAGGCAGATGCCCAGGAGTTCAAGACTAGCCTGGCCAACATGGCTAAATCTTGTATCTACAGAAAATACAAAACTTAGCTGGATGTGGTAGCATGTACCTGCTGTCTCAGCTGCTCAGGCAGCTGAGGTGGGAGGGTTGCTTGAGCCCAGGAGGATGAGGTTGCAGTGAGCTGAGATCGCACCACTGCACTCCGGCCTTAATGACAGAGGGAGACCCTAGCTCAAAAAAAAAAAAAAAAGAAAAAAAAAAAAAAGAGACAAGGTTATCTTCCAAGTGGGAAGAAAGATGGTAGAATAAGATGTTTAAGGAGTGTTGAAAGAGCTACTTAGAGAATTGGAAATAAGACTGATTGTGAGGGAGCACAGACTAACCACTAAAACTAAGGGTCCAATTGAGGCTTGAAACTGCCAGTTCTCCATGTACTGTCTTTCAGCTTCAAATACGTATTTCATTGCCTGCTTGGTGAAAATGGAGCTGGGCCCTAAATTGTTTCTTCTTTAAAGCTGTATGATGTTAAGCTTTGTAAGTAGAGGGTGCTGGAGGGACCCCACAGGAGGAAAGCGCTTCTCCTCCTATTCTTGTTTTCTTGTTCCTGCCATGTGGCTGCCAGCACACCCAGTGTTGTTCACCCCCATCCAACTTCACTTGCAATGCCATGGGTAGATCCCAGTGAATCTTGCAGGTGCTCCACTGGTGTGTGGAGTGTCCACACCTTGCAGCATCCAGCCTCAGCCTGCCCCAGACAGGTGTTTCCTGCTTGCCAGTCCTGGCCAGGGCTCCCTACCTGCCACCTTCATCCCCTCTGCACCTGGAGGAGGGACTGCCTGTTGACTGTGGACCAGGTCTGGCTAGGAGGAAACCAGAGAACCTTCCTGTCCCACTGCACTGCACAGCATCTCGGCAACCACACCTTTTCCAAGAGTTGAGCCTCAGTGTTGGGGAGGAGGCCACTCTTTCACATTTGCTCCTTCCTTGGGAACTTTCTCTCAGCCCCAGAGTATTCTTTTGCATTCTCTTTAACACTATACAGATAATTCCATTATAGTAAATAATCCTTTGTATTAAGCTTTCCTTGTTCAAATGACCTTGCCGGTTCTGTCTGCTGATTGATCGGAGCCTGATGCAGAAAGGTAAAGTAACATGACACCTGTCTCCCGGCTGGCCCACACAGTCATGCAGCTGAGATTGCACATGGACGGCTCCCTCTCAAATGTAAATCCCATTATGCCAAGTCTACTTCAAACTTCCAGCTGAGCATGGTGGCTCATGCCTGTAATCTCAGTACTTTGGGAAGCCGAGGTAGGTGGATCGCCTGAGGTCAGGAGTTCGAGACCACCCTGGCCAACATGATGAAAACCTGTCTCTACTAAAAATACAAAAAAAAAAAAAGGCCAGGGCTGGTGGCAGATGCCTGTAATCCCAGCTACTCGGGAGGCTGAGGCAGGAGAATCACTTGAACCCAGGAGGCAGAGGTTGCAGTGAGCACCATTGCTCTCCAGCCTGGGCCACAGAGTGAGACTCCATCTAAAAAAAAAAAAAAAAAATTATCTCCTGACATTTTTCCATCATGGGCTAGATATATTTGATCAGCACCTGGCATCCATTCCTTCCTGTACTGTAGAGGCCGGAAAGTTAAAAACTGCATTTCTCAAACCCCCTTGCAACTAAGGTTCTGGATGGGAATTACATTCTACAAAGTAGATGACCCACGTAAGACCCGGAAGGTCAAATGAGGCAGGGGCCACCCCTCTTACACTGTTTCCCCTGGAAGGCAAGTGCATTGAGATGTAAGGGTGGAGGGGCACAGGCACTCCAGTCCCCAGGCCCCAGCTTCATGGCTTTCGGAATGCAGCTTCAGTGGTGATGGTGGTGGCACAGTCATGGCTTCCTAATTCCGTTTCTTATCTCCAGGTCACAGTTACGGTGCTATGCTCTTGAAATCAATGGTTTCAGTGACAGCTTCCTGGATCCTGATTCTTCAGTCTTTCCAACAAATTTGCAGGTACCTAATTCCCTTATGTTAAATGTCTTTCTGCTTAAATACCTGTACTCAATTCTGTTAACATCCATCACCTTAACCTGAAAAGGTGCTTTCTTGTATCTTCTTGAAACATGTATGTCACCTCGTCAAGCCCCTCCTGAGGTCCAGTGTTGCACACGCCTGCCAGAACTTCATGCTATTTTCTTGCAGCAATGGGTTTGCTACCTGCTCTCTGTGCATCTTAAGCCTCTTGAACAGCAGGGACCGTTTTCACTTGTCTTTATGCTATCAGGTCACAGGACCTGGCCTGCAGAACACCGGTCCTTTATCAGCAATTACAGCAGTGCCAACATGGTGAGATTTCACTTCCTGTTTCAACAATTTAGATTTTAGCAACTTATTTCTTAGTTGTATAGATATAATTGGGCACTTTGTAAATTGTATTTATCTTTGCAGCCAAACATGCTTGTTTGCTGTTTCAGCATGCGCACTTTCTCACAATTAAATTGTGTGTAATGTACATACACACATACGCATACATACACACAGCTTTCAACTGGGAGCTACTCACAGCCTTGTAAAGTTCAAACAGTTCATGGCTGTGCGTGGTGGCTCACATCTGTGATCCCAGCACTTTGACAGGCCAAGGTGAGAGGATTGCTTGACCTCAGAAGTTCAAGACCAGCCTGGGCAACATAGTGTAATCTTGTCTCTATATAAAATTAAAAAGAAATTAGCTAGATGGCTGGGTGAGGTGGCTCATGCCTGTAATCCCAACACTTTGGGGGGCCGAGGCAGGCAGATCACCAGGTCAAGAGATCGAGACCATCCTGGCCAACATGGTGAAACCCCATCACCACTAAAAATACAAAATGTTGCTAAGCATGTCGGTGCATGCTCCCAGCTACTTGGGAGGCTGGGGCAGGAGAACCATTTTGACCCAGGAGGTAGAGGTTGTGGTGAGCTGAGATTGTGTCACTGCACTCCAGCCTGGTGACAGAGAGAGACTCCATCTCAAAAAAAAAAGGCCAGGGGCATGGTAGCTCACACCTGTAATCCCAGCACTTTGGGAGGCCGAGGCGGGTGGATCATGAGGTCAAGAGATCGAGACCATCCTGGCCAACTGGGTGAAACCCCATTTCTACTAAAAGTACAAAAAATTAGCTTAAACCCCTTAAAGTTGTAGTTTATTTAGCATGAATGACTCTATGTTGGTTTGGTCCAGTCTGCTGGGGCCTAGTAACACAAGCTCAGTCCAAAACAATGGCCTTCCATAATTTTGTTTTAAAATTCCCCCCTTTTGGTGAGGTTCTCACTTAGGTGAGCATGTGACCAAAGCTTGGGGCCTTAGCGCCACTCTCAGTTACCGTCATTTCAGGGTTCTGTTCCCAGTGATGGAGGATCCTTGGAGTGTTGCTCTTCTGGCCAGAAACCTCTGTGGCTGGTGATGTCTTTGCCCAAGTTTTTCTTGGGCCTGCTGGGCTTGGTCTGTCTGCTTGGCCTGGTGGGGTGTGCTCAGCTCATGCTACCAGCCTGGACCCCATGCCTCCAAGGGGGGCTGTGAGTCAGGCATAGAGCAGCAAGGGGTGTGTGAGCAAGTGTGGGATTTGGCCACTGTGCAGTCAAACATGGCGACTGCTGCCATGAGGCTGGCAGCTTCAGATGCTGGCATGGGCACCGGCTCTCTGCGAGGCTGCAGCTAGTCTGGTGCATTGCATGCAGCTCCCCCAGCTGGCACTGGGAATGTGGTGGTACCTGGAAGCTTGAAGCCGCCAGGAACCATGGGCCCCCAAAGAGGGAGTCACAGCCTGGTTCTGGGAGCTCTCAAGTCTGGGTTCCCCAAAGGGCCACTGCTTTTCTCTCCTCTTTGCCCACAAGGTGGCCAGCAAGGGGCATGTTTCAGCCCTGTTTGTGTTACAGCTCTTTTTTTTTTTTGAGATGGAGTCTCACTTTGTTACCCACGCTGGTGTGCAGTAGCATGATCTCAGCTCACAGCAACCTCTGCCTCCCGGGTTCAAGTGATTCTCATGTCTCAGTCTCCTGAGTAGCTGGGATTATGGGTGCATGCCACCATACTTGGCTATTTTTTTTATTTTAAGTAAAGACAGGGTTTCATCATGTTGACTAGGCTGGTCTCGAACTCCTGACCTCAAGTGATCCACCCACCTCGGCCTTCCAAAGTGCTGGGATTACAAGCATGAGCCACCGCGCCCAGCCAGTTCTGTTATAGCTCTTTCAGTCTCGGCATTCGGCAGGTCCTGACTTCTTGTCCTGTGACCAGGAAGAATGAGGTACGAAGACAAGTGGAGGGTGATCAAGAAGAGGAGCTTTACTGGGCAAGAGAACAGCTCAGTCTCCTTCAAGGGGTAGCTACTTTCTGCAGCCAGGGTGTCCCAGTGAGTGTTCAGCTCCTAGCAGAGAGGAGACCCTGGAGTAGGTGGCTTGTCTTTGCAGGCAGGTCCACCTGTCATCTCTGCAGCTCTCAACAGTCAGGAGGCCTTGGAGTGGGTGGCTCCTCTCTGCAGGCAGTTCAAGTAGTCCCATCATCTCCCCATCCTCTCTTTGAGGTTTTTATGGGCCTCAGAGGGAAGCGTGTGCTGATTGGTTCATGGGAGGCCATTGTCGGCCCAGGGAAAAGCACCACGAGTTCCCCCTCTGGTTCTCGAGACTGGCTATTCAGCTCCCAGGCTTCAGGCCCTCCCCAGCTTGAAGGTGGAGAGGAGGCAGAGAGGTGGTGGCTGGAGCGGCTTCAGGAGCAGCAGTGGTGGCGGTGGGACCCCTGTACCCCACTCCCCCTGCCCCTCTGTCTCCTGCGGCCCCGTCCCCTGTGCCCCCACGCCCCCTGCACCCCCACGCCCCTGCATCCCCACGCCCCCTGCTCCCTGTGCCCCCTGCTCCCTGTGCCTCCTGCACCCTGCATCCCCTGCACCCCCCACCCTCATCCTGTGATGAGGAGCCTGTCTGACCCCTGCCACTGTTAACTGTGCCCAGGCTATTCATGCTAAGGGGCACCTGCAGGACAGCACTGGACCACCCTCAGAGGGTGGCCTGCAGGGGACAAGGGTGGGGGGTGCAGGGGATGCGGGGTGCAGGAGGCACAGGGAGCAGGGGGCACAGGGTGCAGGGGGCGTGGGGATGCAGGGGGCGTGGGGGTGCAGGGGGCGTGGGGGCACAGGGGACGGGGCCGCAGGAGACAGAGGGGCAGGGGGAGTGGGGTACGGGGTCCCACCGCCACCACTGCTGCTCCCGAAGCCGCTCCAGCCACCACCTCTCTGCCTCCGGCCACTGCCATCAACCTCACACCATTCACAGGTTATGGCGTCCTTGTGACCATTCTGTCTTTGAGTGTCTGTGTTTTCAGTCAACAAGAGGCCATTTGACATTCTGGAGACGCTGCATGGAAACACTGAAAGCTTCTGAGACATGCAGGCCCAGGGAGACTGCTATTATGATTATCAGGAGGCAGGACAGAGAGTCTAGAGTGTGTTCCTGGCCAGAGTCCTCTGGAATGAAACAAACCGAATTAAATACATCAAAGAGTGAGCTCGATAAAGGGTCTACTCACTTGAAACAAAGGGCTCGTTCATTAATTAATTCCCACCGAATCTCCACAATAGCTAACGTATTCCTCCAGGTACAACCAGAAGTGCCAGCAACTGACAGATGCTTCCCTTTTGAGTCATCTAGAGCAATCCTGTTACGCAGCACAAGAGAATGTAAAATCTGCTGTGCAACCACAGCCTTTGTAGTGGAATCTGCTTTAGCGCCTATTATGAGGATACATTTCTCATCATTGCCTCGTGTACTCCAAACCATAGAAAAAGACCTAACAAATCCTGAAGAGTGAAGGCCTCCGGGCAATGTTCCAGACAGCCTGCTGTCCTCTGCCCTACCAGCTCAGCAAATCCAGGGTCAGCTCTGGCAATGTTCTCTCTAACCTGTTGAGCTGGCTAACAGAAGTTGACCAGTGTTCTGTTTCTAACTGATTATGAAATGGACCATCAACATGTATCACCCACACTGTTCCATCAATCAAGGCATAAGGCTGTCTGTGTACTGTGTATAATGTTGGCTGTGAAATCCTCCACAAATAGAAGTGTACCCTGTGGGTGTGCACAAGAGACTCCTTTCTGATACTATTGTTCACAGAGGTATAAAGAAGGAAAGAAATTGAGAGATAAGAGTTGCGTGACATCAGAGAAGTCTTGATCTGTGATCTCGGGAAACAGCTGCCCACCTCTGGGATACTGTCTGCTTCTGGGGAGAAACTTCCCTGGTTAGCTTTACCCTAAAGTCTCCAATGTGTGTATAGTTCCAAGAGTCTGGCAGAGGCTGGGAGTGCGGGTCATCCCAACACTTTGGAGGCTCCTCACCTGAGGTGAGGAGTATGAGACCAGCCCAGCTAACATATTGAAATCCCGTCTCTACTAAAAATACAAAAAATTAGCTGGGCATGGTGGTGCGGACCTGTAATCCCAGCTACTTGGGAGGCTGAGGCAGGAGAATGGCTTGAACCCAGGAGGTGGAGGTTGCAGTGAGCCGAGATCGCGCCATTGCACTCCAGCTTGGGGGACAGAGCAAGACTCTGTCTCAACAAACAAACAAACAACCCAAGACTCTGGCAGGGCCCTTCTGAGTTGTGACATGATGAAGCGGAGGTTCAGAGCACCACAGTTTTGCTGCAGCCTTCTCTTGTTTCATTTTCAGAAGACTCTTCAGGTTCTAGATTGCGAAGGGCATGATTGTCCTCACTCAGTGGACCATGAAAAACTTCCTTAGCTGGTGAATATACACTTTGGCATCTTGTATTGTAGCATTTATCCTACCAGAGTTCAGGAGTGGAAGATACATGAGGTTTTATTATTAGGTGTATAGGCCTTTCAGCCACTTTTATAAAAGGTCAAATTCTGTTTTCCCACTCTGCATACATCTGATTTTCATCAATCTACAACACCTCTGACCAGGGCAATCCAGTCAATTCAGTTATCTTTGTCTAATGCTGTTGTATCTGGATTACTTTATTTAACCGTTTTACAACTTGTCCAGTATTATATGTAAATTTTCAGTGTTGCAAAGAAAAATCAGTTCTGGGACAAAGGATCTCTCAGCAAAGCAATTCCTTTTACTTCCTGCAGAAAGGGGACCCCCATTAGCAATCCTGCCATGAGAGTACAGCGAACAAAGGAAAAGCAGACATATTTATCCCTTATGTATTTTGGGGTTGTCCTTACTGCTGTGTCTGATCTCCGCTGGTTGGAGCCAGACTTCACAATCTAAACTAAAACCTGATTGGCCAACAACTTAAAACTTTTCTAAACAGGTAAAAGCAATGGAGAACAAAAAGGAAGTCCAAATAAGGAAGGGGCACAGGCTGCGAGCTGGGACACGCCTGTGAGCACGTCCAGCACAGGTATCTCGGTTAAAGTACAAGGACATAGAATGTGCTACGTGTGTGCGAGCACCACATGTCTAACAGCTACATAGGATAGGGCTTAACAAAGAGTCACTAGTAAAAAACAAGACGGCTTTGAAGAAAGTCTTTAAAAACAAACTATAATTTCTAACACTTAAGATTTTTTTAAACAGCAAAGGAAACTTTGAAGAGGAACTTTTTTACTGCTCACGTCCAGAGAAACAAATACTCCAGTCATTGGAGATTTCTCCAGAAACGTCCCATGAGAAAACACATTTTCTAATAACCTTTTAGTTACTGTCATAATGTCAGCCCTCTTGCATGGGAAAGCTTTTACACAACCAGAAAACATGAATTTAAAATAATAATTGAATTAAATCCCTCCATAAACGTTTAAATGGCCCATCAGGTAGCAGAAACATACCTAAAGTTTTGATTTTCTTCCCAGGATTGTGAGTTTGATAAACCAAACACTGGTCATAGAGGGTGACTTTTCTAAATTGCTAAGATGTTTTATTTAACTTGTATCACTTTATCTCTTCCATGGAGAGTCATGGAATGCAGAGCTTTTAATAGTGGACGCTTTAGGGATTTGTCCATCCAGGATCTCCATGAAGCCACACTTAACACTGGACTTATTTATTTATGTATTGTTGAGACAGGGTCTGGCTCTTTGCCCAGGCTGAAGTAGAGGGGTGTAATCTTGGCTCACAGCAACCTCCACTTCCTGGGCTCAATCCATCCTCCCACCTCAGCCTCCTGAGTAATGGGGTCTACAGGTGCACCCCACCATGTCTAGCCAATTTTTGATATTTTGTAGAGATAAGATTTTGCCATGTTGCCCAGGCTGGCATCGAACTCATGAGCTCAAGCAATCCACTCACCTTGGCCTCCCAAAGTGCTAGGATTATAGGTGTGAGCCACCATGCCCGGCCACTCATATCTTCTTCTTCTTTTTTTTTTTTTTTTTGAGGTGGAGTTTCACTCTAGTGCAATGGCGCGATCTCGGCTCACCGCAACTTCTGCCTCCTGGGTTCAGGCAGTTCTCCTGCCTCAGCCTCCTGAGTAGCTGGGATTACAGGCATGTGCCACCATGCCCAGCTAATTTTTGTATTTTTAGTAGAGACGGGGTTTCACCATGTTGACCAGGATGGTCTTGATCTCTTGACCTCGTGATCCACCTGCCTCGGCCTCCCAAAGTGCTGGGATTACAGGCGTGAGCCACTGCGCCCGGCCCCATATCTTCTTAAATACCAATTTTGTTTCTCCAATTCAGGAGCATAGCACTTGATAGGTTATGAGAGGTAATTTGACTTGAGCCATGGAATCCTTCAAATTGCACATGTAAAAATATCACTAATGGCTGATTGAGCATGAAAACCTGGCGAGGGTTTTTCCTGGTATTCAACTTTGTCCTACTTGGGTTGACAGTTTTATAAACCAGTCAGAATCTTCATCCGAGTTCTGAGAATTCTTGGCCTGTCCTAATGACATGACCCTAAAGTACCTGAAGCCTGTATCAAGGGTGCATCTCAGAGTCCTTTCCATCCCTTCAGGAGCCTCTTAAAGACTAACTACTCTAGGATTTTGCTTGTGAAATTTTCAGAAGCTGCATCAGAATCAAGCAGTTAACCATGGGAAAAACTTAAAATGGGTATAAAGACACAATTGAGAAGGAAATCTGGTTATTTCTGTGGCCAAAATAATTTAGCATAATAATAATTATGAGTGATAGCATATACCCACACATATCAGAATTCTAGAAATTGAATACAATATTAGACCATATATTAATAACATATTCATAAAAATATAACTTGGAGGTTAAATATCAAACATCACCTATTTGACAATGCTTCGCATGTAATTTAACATACCAAATAGTGCTGTTTACCTCTCTTTTAGATACTGCAGGGGCCCCCTATAACATCCCAAAGTTAAGAGGTCAAAAAAAAAACCACACTTAATTTTAAAGCTGACATTGGATTTTAGGAAGCCTGCAAAGGTCCAAAACACTTGAGCAAAACAGGATCATCAGTTACTATAAAACAGTAGTCATTCTTAGGCAAAGAGATAATGAAGAGATTTTAGAAAGTACAAACCATTATTCTTTACAGAGAGGAGATTCAGTATTCCAAACAATCAAAAGGTCTGAGAAAGACATGAGACAGAATCTGTCTCTTCTTGCCTCTCTTATTTGCAGTTTACCCAAAAGGTGAACAAAAATATTTTAACTGTATCTTGTTGATATTACACCAAATTTCTGTTCAAAACAGAAAACGAAATTTTATCTTTGTATTTGTGTATTATTCCCTCCTCCCCTCCTTTCCTTTCTTTTTTTCTTTCTCACTGGAGTGCAGTAGGGTGATTACAGCTTACTGCAGCCTCTCGCTCCCAGCCCAAGTGATCCTACTGCCTCATCCTCCCAAGTATCTGGGACTACAGGCACACGCCACCATGATCAGCTAATTTTTTGTTTCGGTATTTTCTTTTTTTTTTTGAGACGGAGTTTCGCTCTTGTTACCCAGGCTGGAGTAAAATGGCGTGATCAAGGCTCACCGCAACCTCCACTTCCTGGGTTCAGGCAATTCTCCTGCCTCAGCCTCCTGAGTACCTGGGATTACAGGCACGCGCCACCATGCCCAGCTAATTTTTTGTATTTTTAGTAGAGACGGGGTTTCACCATGTTGACCAGGACGGTCTCGATCGCTTGACCTTGTGATCCACCCGCCTCGGCCTCCCAAAGTGCTGGGATTACAGGCTTGAGCCACCGCGCCCGGCCTGTTTTGGTATTTTTTTTGTAGAGACAGGGTTTCACCGTGTTTTCCAGGCTGGTCTTGAACTCCTGGACTCAGGGATCCACTTGTTGTATCGAACCGAGCACAGAAAATCAACACCAAGACAAAAGTATGCCAAATTGCAGGGTTTATTGCCGGCGACCACGGAGGACTCACTCTCTCCAACCCGTGGCAGAGAAAGAAGGGTGACAAGACCTTTTTATACTCGCAAAACCACCTTGGGAGTCGGGGTGAGGACTGGAGATGGGAATGAAAGCTGTCAATCACCTCCTGGGCTGAGATGAGGTTGAGGGGGGCTCTGGGCCAGGGGACTTTTGTCATTCCAATTGCTACTTAAGTGGTTTACAGAGGTTAAGATAAACATTAGCTTATACATTATTTGGACAGGTGTGGGGTCCACAGATTTTTCAGTTGCTTGGCGCCAGGATGAAATTACCTGGGGGTGCTTATTCTGGTCAGTACCGGTAAACAAAGGCCAGCAATTCTGATAGTTACAGATAAGAGAAGGCATGCAGCTTTACTTCAATTTGCATCCTGCAAACAATCTAGCAGTTTACAGAAACCAAAGTTAGCAATCACTGTGAGGAGAATGGAAACAGTTTTGTTCTTTATAAAATGACATTGTACAGGTTCTAACTCTAGGCCAGCTATATCACACACTCACCTCGGCTGGCCTCCCAAAGTGGTAGAATTCTAGGCATGAGCCACCTCACCCAGCCTATCAGTGTATTATCAACACAAGCTAATTTTAATAAAACCTTATAAATAAATCAAGTATGTCATCTTTTGGCCATGTAAGATATCCATACACCTTTTATAATATTATAGATTTTTTCTTCCCAACGTTTTATATTCATACACACACATACACAATTTCTTTTTAAGAGATGGGGTCTTGGCTGGGCAAGGTGGCTCAAGCCTGTAATCCCAGCACTTTGGGAGGCCGAGGTGGGTGGATCACGAGGTCAAGAGATCGAGACCATCCTGGTCAACATGGTGAAACCCCGTCTCTACTAAAAATACAAAAATTAGCTGGGCACGGTGGCGTGTGCCTGTAATCCCGGCTACTCGGGAGGCTGAGGCAGGAGAATTGCCTGAACCCAGGAGGCGGAGGTTGGCCGAGATCGCGCCATTGCACTCCAGCCTGGGTAACAGCAGCGAAACTCCATCTCAAAAAAAAAAAAGAGAGTTTTGAAACTACAGTCTTCCTACAGCCCTCCCTACAGTCTTCCGCAGTCCTCCTGGGTGTCAAGTAGCTGTGTGGCACCCAGGGAGGCTGTGAAGGGCAAGGCTGTCTGAGTCCTCACTGTCTGAGGCCTGAAGTAACATCCTAGGTGTAGAGCTCAGGACAGAGCTGTGGAGGCGATGCTGAGAACCCAACCCCTCCCAGAAGAGCCAGGAGGCAAAGCTGGGAAAAGGTGACCACATGGGGCTTGATTCTGCCTAGGAGCTGTTGTTCTAGACACTGAGAACTTGTTCCCAGGCCTCACCATGGCCACCGGTCCAGCCCCCTGATTCCAGAGGCTCAAAACCACAAACATAACTAACAGCAAATCAACAAGTATTAAATTATATTTAACAATTTTGAAGTCATTCCTATTGATGCAGGATGTTCTTCTCAGTCACTTTGCAAACCAGGGTCCTCTGGCTGGCAACACCCCACCTGGGGTGTCGCTTGACCTCGCTACCTGCTGCAGGAGACGGCTTGCCAACTCCACCTGAGTTCCCGAGTGCTTGTCCATGGCCAAGAAGAATGAGGAGGCTCTGAGAATCGAAGAGTGAGCAAGGCGGGGAGTTTCACTGAGTGATGAGACAGCTTCCAGTGGAGAGGGGACACAGGGCGGTCCTCCTACAGGAAGGCAGGAAAGTTCCGGTGTGGTTGGGTCCAGGACCTTTAATGGACTCAGAATGGGGAGGGCGTGCTGACTGGTTTGTGAGTAATGCAAAACAGGTTAAAGTGAAGACAGCACTCAAAGGTGGGCATGCGGTGTAGAAAACCAGTTAGGAAAGGGTAGGTATGTGTAAAACAGGTGAAGGGTGGGGATCAGTCAGAGGAAAGCGCGCCAAACAGGAAGACAGGTTCTCAATCTGGTCAGAGGATTTCACTTGTAGCTTGGCTTGTAGGCTTTAAACTATCTCCCGCTTGGAGGTGGGGCTTCACAGGGGACCCGCCCCCAATCTGCCTGGGCCTCTCTGCCTGCCTGCCTCGTGTCTCTCATTATTTTACCAAGGAGGATTAAACTCTGATCTTTTTCTCTCTTGCTCCAAGATCCTATCTAAAGCGCCTAGGGAGTCTGCCCTACAAACCATAATACTTCATCAGATGGGTTTTATTTAACCCTATATAATGTGGCTTAGTTTCCAACCTGACTCTGGCTCATCGCATGACAGATAAAGGAAATCAAAATATTTTACTCTTAAATATATTTCTTTGCCATACTTTGGGTGCCTTCAGGTAATAGGTGGATTCAAAGATTTCCGGGTTGGCAATTGGTCGACTAAGTTAAGTGATTACCTAAAGACCTGGAGCCCATAGAAAGTTGCGTCTGGGTTTGAACAGTTGGCCGCCCTTGACTGGCAGGCTGGAACTGGGTGACTGGTACAAGAGCAGGTGACAGTCTGTTCACACCTCCAGTTAGGCTACAGTTCACTTTGTAGGGGAAATCTTTAGGCCTTTAGACTTTAAAATAGGTTAAGAGGCCGGGTTCGGTGGCTCACTCCTGTAACGCCAGCACTTTGGGAGGCCAAGTCAGGCGGATCACCTGAGGTCAGGAGTTCAAGACAAGCCTGGCCAACATGGTAAAACTCCATCTCTACTAAAAACACAAAAATTAGCCTAGCGTTGCGGCGCTTACCTGTGACCCGGGCGGGTCCTTCCGGCCGGGGCTGAACCACAGGCGGGGCGACCAGCGCGCACCACCGAGACGTGGGCTCCTAGAGGGGCAGGAAGCTTCGGATAGCAACTTCCGCTCGGGAAGTTTGTCAAAGTCTGGGCTACCGGCGCGGCGTAGCGGATGCTGCGGCCCTGCTGCGGACGCCCCAGTGGTGAGTGCGCCCGTGCAGCCCGCCGCGCGTGGGTCTGGGTCGTGGGCTGACTAACGTCATTTTGCGGCCGCCCCAGGGCTGTGAGACCCAGCGTCGCGGCTGCTGGGACCGACCCGGGAGGCTGCCGGTGCCCCCGGCTCGTCTCCCGGCTCAGCCTCCTCCTCTCTCCTCGCCGCCTGCACTTGCAGGTTTGTCAGGACCCGGTTGCGTATCCTCCTGAAGCTGGACTCCCCGGCTGACCCCGTCCACGATCGTGACCTCAGCTGTCCCTCAGACAGTTCCACACCTGTGCCTCCAGCCCGCACGCCCCGGTGAGATGCAAGCACTTAGACTTAGGTCAAAATACCCAAAGCTCCTCTGCCCCAGGCTGAGCTCCTGCAGCCTCCACGCCCCACCCACTGGTCCTCCCAGGCATTCCACCGCGAAGGGGAGGAGGCAGAAACCCGAGATTAGCTTCCTTCTCCTTCCTGCCCAGGCCCCACGCAGTCAGTCTCTGGTGCGTTGGCTCCATAACTGAACCGTTTGCCTCCTCGCCGTTCCCATCCTCCAAGTCCCAATCCTGGCCGCTTTCCTCTCTCACCCGGACGCCTCCCTGTCTTCTCCCCACCCTTATCCTGTTTTGCTGCTTTCTCATTTGTTCATCACAGAGGCTCTTTTTAAAAAATGAAGTTTAGCCAGGCGCGGTGGCTTCCGCCTGTAATCCCAGCACTTTGGGAGGCTGAGGCAGGCGGGTCGCTTGAGTCCAGGAGTTCGAGACGAGCTTGGCCAACATGGTGGAATCCTGTCTCTACTAAAAATACAAAAATTAGCCTGGTGTGGTGGCACGTGCCTGAAATCCCAGCTACTCAGGAGGCTGAGGCAAGAGAATCGTTTGAACACCAGAAGCAGAGGTTGCAAGGAGCAGAGATGAGGCCACTGCTTCCCAGCCGGGCTACAGAGTGAGACTCCATCTCATAAAAAAATGTATATGTGTGTGTGTGTGTGTGTGTGTGTGTGTGTGTGTGTGTGTAGCTTAGCCCGGGTGCTGTAGCTGACACCTGTGGCTGAGGCTAGGGGATCTGTTGAGGCCAGGAGTTTGAGATCAGTCTGGGCAACATAGTGAGATCCTGTCTCTGCAAAAAATGTAAACAATTGCAGGGCATGGTGGTGCATGCACCTTTGGTCCCAGCTACTAGGGAGACTGAGATGGGAGGATCACTTGAGCCCAAGGAGGTTGAGGCTGCAGTGAGCTGTGATTGCACTGCTGCACTCCAACCTGGGTGACAGAGCAAGATGCTGTCTCAGAGAAACAAAAATCCTGTGTTAATTTGCCCAGAGGGAAAAAAAGGAGCTGATGACAATATCCGTCTGTTCTCCTTGATTAAACTTGTGTTGTATAAAACTTCTGTTACAGTAGCCGGGAGCGGTGGCTCACGCCTGTAATCCCAGCACTTTGGGAGGCTGAGGCGGGTGGATCACGAGGTCAAGAGATCAAGACCATCTTGGTCAGCATGGTGAAACCCCGTCTCTACTAAAAATACAAAAAATTAGCTGCGCACGGTGGCGCGTGCCTGTAATCCCAGCTACTCAGGAGGCTGAGGCAGGAGAATTGCCTGAACCGAGGAGGCGGAGGTTGCGGTGAGTTGAGATCACGCCATTGCACTCCAGCCTGGGTAAACAAGAGTGAAATGCCCTCAAAAAAAAAAAAAAAAAAAAAAAAACTTCTGTTGCATTACACATGAAACCATGGCTCAGGTTTCATCTGGCCTTAGCCCCTTTCCTGACCTATCTCATGGTTCTCTCCCCTTACTCGGCTTTCCAGGCTGCAAAGCCCAGCCCAGGTTGTGGTACAAACACAACTGTTCAGCTGAGGGGAGCTGGGTTTTTTGTTTGTTTTGAGACAGATTCTCGCTCTGTCGCCAGGCGCCAGGCTGGAGTGCAGTGGCATGATCTTGGCTCACTGCAACCTCCGCCTCCCTGGTTCAAGCAATTCTTCTGCCTCAGCCTCCTGAGTAACTGGGACTACAGGCACATGCCATCACGCCCAGCTAATTTTTGTATTTTTTTTTAGTAGAGACAGGGTTTCACCGTGTTGGCCAGGATGGTTTCAATCTTTTGACCTTGTGATCCACCCACCTCAGCCTCCCAACATGCTGGGATTACAGGCATGAGCCCCCATGACTGGCCTGTTTTTGTTTTCTGAGACAGTCTTGCTCTGTCATACAGGCTGGAATGCAATGGTGCGATCTCAGCTCCCTGCAGCCCAGGTTCAAGCAATTCTCCTGCCTCTCAGCCTCCTGGGTAGCTGGGACTACAGGCACACACCACCATGTCTGGCTAATTTTTGTATTTTTAGTAGCAACAGGGTTTCACTATGTTGGCCAGGATGGTCTCAATCTCTTGACCTCGTGATCTGCCCACCTCAGCTTCCCAAAGTGCTGGGATTACAGGCGTGAGCCACGGCGCCCAGCCTTATCACTGCGGTCATTGCTACTTGCTAGAGGAAGTCAGAGTTTGATTCTAAAATGCCACCCATGACCCACGTGCTCAGTGTGCGTTTTCATGTGTTTGTAGACCACTGTATAACTTTGAAGTGTCTGTTCTAATATTTTGCCCAGTTTAAGTTTTATTTTTTTATTTTATGTTTTTTTTTTTTTATGATTCAGTCTCCATAGAGACTGCCAAAAATTGCCAGCGCTGACAATATTTCAAGTCATCATGGCGGGGTATTGAGAAAAGTTTTCAATTAGCAATAATTGCGCCTCAGATAAACCTCATTGGCTACGATACTGCCACTGCGCAAAGCTAGTTTTATTTATTTATTTTTGTTGATTTGTAGGAGTTACAGTTCTGGATATAAGTCCTTTGTCAGATACGTGTATTGGGAATATTTCCTCTTAGTCTGTGGCTTGCCTTTGTGTTTCTTTTAAAAAAAATTTTTTTAAATAAAAAGATAGAAACTTAGGTCTCCCTGTGTTGCTCAGGCTGGTCTCAAACTCCTGGCCTCAAGCAGTCCTCTTGCCTTAGCCTCCCAAAGTGTTGGGATTGCAGGCAAGAGCCACTGCACCCAGTTTCTTTTTTTTTCTTCCCTTAACTGCCTTGATAAGCAAAAAATTTTAATTCTGATAAATCTGATTTGTAATTTTTTAAAGTGCTTTTGGGGGTCTGTCAAAGAAATCTTTGCCTACCCCAGTGTTATGAAGATAATGACTGATTTTTTTTTCTTCTATAAGCCTTTTCTTTTCTCTTTTTCTGAGACAGTGTCTGTTGCCCAGGCTGGAGTGTAGTGGCGGAATCTGGCTTACTGCAACCTCTGCTCACTGCTACCGCTGCGTCCCGAGTTCAAGTGATTCTCCTGCCTCAGCCTCCCAAGTAGCTGGGATTACAGGTGCCTGCCACCAAGCCTGGCTAATTTTTGTATTTTTAGTAGAGACAGGGTTTCACCATGTTGGCCAGGCTGGTCTCAAACTCCTGACCTCAGGTGATCCACCTGCCTCGGCCTCCCAAAGTGCTGGGAATACAGGTGTGAGCCACCACACCTGACCTTCTTCCTTTCTGATCTTATGGCTTTATGTATTTTTTCTACCCCCCTTGCGGTCGCTCAGGTCTCCAATAAGACGATAATGAGAAGCTATAGGCAGAAACCCTGCTTGTCCCTGGTCTCAGAGGGGAAGAGTTCCATATCGGCCAGCCCATGAAGCAGGATGCTGGCTGCAGGTTTGCCAGGTTGAGGAAGTTCTCTTCTGTTCCTTGTTTGCTGAGAGTTTTTGTTGGGATTAGGTGTTGAATTTTAACAAATGCCTTTTCTGCATCTGTTGAGATAATAGGTATTATATGGTTTTCTCCTTTATTCTGTTACTGTGGTTATAATTATGTCATTTTTAAATGACAGCAAATGTTGGGGAAGTCATTGTGATCACAATTGATGCTGTGCTGTTGAAAAGGTGAAAAAAAAATCTCCAGTTGAAAAGCATATTCATGGAAACACGTTGCAGTTAATGTAACTACCCCTGAGTGTCAGAAGGAGAGAGACCCTGCTGTGCTAGAGGTGGGAGGGCCGAGGGGTGGGGTGAGTGCGACCAAGCCTCTCCCTACCCAGTGCTGAGCGCAGGTGGTGGAGGAGCCTCCTGGGCACCAGCTGCAGCTAATGGGGATCAAACCAGCTGTGCACTCTTAGGGACCACGTCACTTGGTCATGACAGAGAATTCTATAAACTGCTAGATTTGACTTCCTAATTTTTTTAAAGAATTTGTGTTTATGAGAGAGGTAGGTAATTTTCTTGTAATATATATATATATTTTTGAGATCTTAGAAGCTATTTACAGTGAACAGAGGAAGAGCAGACACTATCCAGTCTGTCTGAATGAGGCCAGAAAAACCCAAACCAAAAACCTGATAGAGATATTACAAGGGGCCAGGCAGGGTGGCTCACGCCTGTCATCCCACACTCTGGGAGGCTAGGTTTCACTCTGACACCCAGGCTGGAGTGCAGTGGCATGATCTCGGCTCACTGCAGCCTCCACCTCCTGAATTCAAGCAATTTCCCCACCTCAGCCTCCTGAGTAGCTGGACTACATATGTGCACCACCACACTGTGCTAATTATTGTGTTTTTTGTAGAGACAGGGTTTCGCCGTGTTGCCCCGGCTGGGCAGCTCCTGGACTCAACCATTCCTCCTGCCCCAGCCTCCCAGAGTGTGGGATGACAGGCGTGAGCCACTGTGCCTGGCCCCTTGTAATATCTCTATCAGGTTTTCGGTTTGGGTTTTGCTGGCTTCATTCAGACAGACTGGATAGTGTCTGCTCTTCCTCTGTTCACTGAAAATAGTTTCTAATATCAGTACTGTGCTTCTGTCGGCTTTGGTGGACTTTACCAGGGAATCCCGCTGGGTGTGGTATTTTCCTTGTGGGAAGGGTTCAAGTCACATTTTCAGTTGCCTCAACAGATAGAAGGCTGTGTGGCTTCCCCTTTCTTTTGTCAGTTTCCTAATATTGTATTTTCCATCCCATTTGTCCATTTCATCTCAGTTGCTGTTTGCATACTTTGCTCCTGATGGCCCTTTTTATCAGGAGTTGCTCCCGATAGCCCTTTATGATTCTTCCGTCTGTAGGGGCCAAAATGACATCTCCCCTCCTCCCTCTGACAAGGTGACCCAGCATGGGCCATCTTCTTCCAGCTGGTTCTGTCTCTCCTAAGGGGCACTGTGGGGCTGGTCTCTTCTGCATCTTGGGGCTCTGAGCTTCACTCAGGAGGGAGTCAGGACCCACCGTGGCAGGAGAGCAGTGGGATGCTGAGGGGTTCTCCACGGGCCTGGGCTGTAAGGTTTAGGGAGCTCGTGGCTGGATCTGGAGTCTCAGTGAAGATTAATGGGATTTCTCGGGGCTGCACCAGGTTCTCAGTGGGGGAAGGCTGCGAGGTGCCCTCCTCGTAGCGTGCCTGAGAACATCTTCCACGCGCAGCACCGCCGGAATGGGAATGGGCTGCCCTGCCTGTCTCCTGAGGAGGAGCCCCAGCTGCCTTGGTTGGCGTTAGATTCTCCAGTCATATGTTTATGGCTAAGCTTTCAGCCAGCAATGGCTGGCCTCTGTCCTCCTCTGATGACAGGCCTGGCTTGCTCTGGTATTTCAGAGTTCTTGTGTATGGGAGGTGGCCAGCTGTCCCTGATGGCCCTTTTTATCAGGAGTTGCTCCCAATGGCCCTTTATGATTCTTCCGTCTGTAGGGGCCAAAACGACATCTCCCCTCCTCCCTCTGACAAGGTGACCCAGCATGGGCCATCTTCCTCCAGCTGGTTCTGTCTCTCCTCAGGGGCACTGTGGGGCTGGTCTCTTCTGCATCTTGGGGCTCTGAGCTTCACTCAGGAAGGAGTCAGGACCCACCGTGGCAGGCTGGCCTAACCTAAAGATAGGCTGGCCCCTTACCACCCTCGAGTGTCCCCACACCTGGTGGCTGTCGGTAGTTACAGAGCAGACCGTATGTGTGCATCACTGATTTTTCCTGAATTCTTCCTGATTTGCTGACTGGGGGGTCCTGGGGTCAGGCAGGGTGGGCATTCCCAGGCCGCTGCACCCACTCACATTTCTTATCTCCTCAGATCTGCCCTCCTTGGTGCTGTGCTTCCGCAGAGGGGTGGCCTCACTGTTCCCATGGATGTGGCCCAGGTGAGCCCTGCCGCTGCTGAGCACAGCCTCCCCTCTGCCCTGCCGGCCACCTGAAAAGCCAGCACACGCAGAGAGGGTCTGTGGCCACGACTTCCCAGGCATGGTGCCTGTGTCCCCCTTTTTGCCTTCTCTCTTAAGGGGTGGGGGAAGACAAAAGAAAATCGGATTCATTATTGACCTTAGGAGAGTAGTGGCTGTTATAGGAAAATGAACTAGATTCTCTCAGGTGCTCTTAGTTCACCAGAGCAGCCTAACAAAATACCACACAGTGGGCAGTTTACACACGTGTGTGTCATCTGTTGTGCAGGCTGATATCCAAGCTCAGGGTGCTGCAGATCCGTTTTCTGGCAGGGGCCAGTGACCAGCTTGCACACAGCCACTGTTATGCTGTGTTCACACGTGTGCAGGGATGGAGCCGGAACTCTCTGGAGCCTCCTATGAGGACCAGGCCCATGGGTCAGGGTCCTACCTTCTGACCTCACTTAACCTTAATCTCTTCCACAGAGGCCCAGCCCCAGACACAGCCACTTGGGTCTCCAGGCTTCAGTGCATGGATTTAGGGGACACGATCTGTTCACATCAGGGCCACCCCTATTCCCGCTTCCTGCCCAGACCCATGGGCTGAGCCCTCTTTTTCTTGGGAAAGGCCAGTTCAGGAGCTGTGTATGTTGCAGGAGCAAGTGACCTTCCGGGACGTGGCCATCTACTTCTCACGGGAGGAGTGGGAGTGTCTGGAACCCAGCCAGAGGGCCCTCTACCGGGACGTGATGCTGGACAACTTCAGCAACGTGGCCGCACTGGGTGAGCATGGGGTGAACGCGGGGTGAGCATGGGGTGAGTACAGGGCAAGTGCTGGGTAAGCGTAGACTGAGCGCCGGGTGAGCGCTGGCTGAGTGCTGGATGAGCGTGGGGTGAGTGCCAGGTGAGCGTGGGCTGAGCGCTGGTTGAGTGCGGGGTGAGTGTGGGCAGAATGCTGGGTGGGCGCCGGGTGAGCGTAGACTGAGTGCCGGGTGAGCGCTGGCTGAGTGCTGGATGAGCGTGGGGTGAGTGCCAGGTGAGCGTGGGCTGAGCACGGGTTGAGTGTGGGGTGAGTGTGGGCAGAGTGCTGGGTGGGCGCAGGGTGAGCGCTGGGTAACTTCTGCTGCTGCCTCTGGGCCTGGGTGGTCTGGGATATTAGTGGGGCCTTCTAACCGAGAGGGCTCAGGAGCTGCAATTTCTTGGGCTGTGTGGACAGAGGGGCCCACTCACCCTGGAGGCAGCCTCATCTTCCTTCCTCAGACCTTGCCAGGCCTTCTGTGGCCTTGGTGTCCAGGCCCCTCCCTTCCTGTCATCTCTGTTTAGGGGTGGCTTCTCCAGGGCCTCCTGGCAGAACTGCTCTGAGCCTCAACCCTCACTTTGTCCTCAGTATAAGTAAAACGGAACCTTTTCTTTCCTTTGAGAAGGATTTTGCAGCCCCAGACCAGACCTCGTCTCCCGCCTGGAACAGTGGGAGGAGCCGTGGGTTGAAGACCGGGAGAGACCCGAGCTGCAGGCAGTGCAGAGGGGCCCCCGCCCAGGTGAGTGCTGGGCTGTCTGGGCTCAGCTGGCCCCGTCGCTGCAGCCCACAGCCCCTCGGTGAGTGCTCAGCACCATGCAGTGACTGAGGGTGTGTCCCTCCCATGGGATAGGGCACACACAGCTGCTTTCTAAACTAGACAGGAGAAACGCAGGGGCCACCACGCTCCTGTCCCCATGGACACTGGCCAGGGCCAGGGCTTGCGGAGTACGGTTGTACAGGGAGATGTACAGCTGCAGCTTGGGAGGGGCCTGAAGGCTGCACCTCACCACCCAGGTGCTGTCCTGCAGAGGCCATTGGTGTGAGTGACCTCCCAGTGATGGTCATGTGGGGTCACAGGCCTGGCACTGGCTGCTTGTGAGGGTCTCCAAGTGTTTGGCCCTGGGTAGGAGTTTGCTCCACGTTCCGGTTTGCAAAACTGGGGCAGTGGTCAGAGGGGTTTTGCTCTTTACTTAGATTTTTCAGAGTGAGGTGGAGCAGCTGTGTGAACACGAGACCCTGGGAGGACCCTGGGCGTGTGGAGCCCCCAGCCAGGGAGGTGTGGGGTCTCTGGGTGTGTGGAGCCCCGAGTGGGGAGGTGTGGGGTTCCTGGGTGTGTGGAACCCCGAGTGGGGAGGTGTGGGGTCCCTGGGTATGTGGAGCCCCCCGTGGGGAGGTGTGGGGTCCCTGGGTGTGTGGAGCCCCCAGTGGGGAGGTGTGGGGTCCCTGGGCGTGTGGAGCCCCCCGCGGGGAGGTGTGGGGTCCCTGGGTGTGTGGAACCCTGAGTGGGGAGGTGTGGGGTCCCTGGGTGTGTAGAGCCTCTGGCTGGGGAGGTGTGGGGTCCCTGGGTATATGGAGCCCCCAGTGGGGAGGTGTGGGGTCTCTGGGCATGTGGAGCCCCCAGTGGGGAGGTATGGGGTCTCTGGGCATGTGGAGCCCGGGCTGGAGGGAGCTGTGACTCTGAGGCTGAGTGGTGGAGAATCATGTGGCGCTGTCTGTCTTCCAGACAATCCGGCCCCACCTCCACCCTCATAAGCGGCGCCTGCTGAGTGAACAAGGTGGAATGACATTCTCTTGGCCCAGTTGCTTCTGTTGGTCAGCAGGCATGTGCGGGTGCCCCCTCCCATCAGCAGTGCCAGGAGTGAGTGACCTGCCTGCCACCAGGGCTAGGGAGGCGTCTGAGCTCATCTTGGTTTCTGCTGTTGATAGTCATGGCTCATCTGTGTTTCTTTGAATGAGTTTTCCTGCTCACTCGTAGCCATGCGGAGTGAGCTGAGTAGATGGAAGGGAATCGACGCACACAGCAGGAGGGTCTTCTGTGCTTTGCTGGCGGCACCGCCTGGCCTGGCCCTGGGCCACTGGCTCTGTGTAAGGATCTCTGTTCCTTCCACAGGGGCAAGGAAGTCTGCAGACCCCAAGAAACACTGGGATCATCCAACTCAGGCTCACAAGAAAAGCCCTGTATGGCGAGAAAGAGCCAGGGAAGGAGTCAGCTCTAGGAAGAGCTTCAGGCTGGACGCCGATGATGGGCAGCTTCCCGGAGCTGCTCCAGAAAAGGCAGACACCACGCCCGCGGCTTTCCCATGTCAGCTTCTCACACAGTGCTGTGGGCAGCGAGAGCGCCGGAGGCGGCGCACGGTGGAGCTGTCGTTCATCTGTGGCACCTGTGGGAAGGCGCTCAGCTGCCACAGCCGGCTGCTCGCCCACCAGACGGTGCACACGGGGACTAAGGCCTTCCAGTGCTCCGAGTGCGGCCAGACCTTCCGGTGGGCTTCCAACCTGCAGCGGCACCAGAAGAACCACACGAGCGAGAAGCCCTTCTGCTGCGAGGCGTGCGGGCAGGCGTTCAGCCTGAAGGACCGCCTGGCTCAGCACCGCAAGGTCCACACGGAGCACAGGCCGTACCCGTGCGGCGACTGCGGGAAAGCCTTCAAGCAGAAGTCCAACCTCCTCCGGCATCAGCTGGTGCACAGTGGGGAGCGGCCCTTCTACTGTGCCGACTGCGGCAAGGCCTTCCGGACCAAGGAGAACCTCAGCCACCACCAGAGGGTGCACAGCGGGGAGAGGCCCTACACCTGCGGCGACTGCGGCAAGGCCTTCCGGTGGCCCAAGGGCTTCAGCATCCACCGGAGGCTGCACCTGACTAGGAGGTCCTACAAGTGCCACCACTGCGGGAAGGGCTTCCGCCACCTGGGCTTCTTCACGCGCCATCAGGGGACTCATAGGCACGGGGCGGTATAGAGGTGCCCAAGGGCGGGGTGCTGCCTCCGTGGCAGGGTTGGGCCCGAGGGAGAGCTGCAGTGAGAAGATGCTCTTCAGCCTGGAAAATCAACCTGAGAAGCCTTCTTAGTCCTCACAGCTCCCCAGACCCCCGAGAAGTTTTACTGGGAAAACTGCCAGGTGGGAGAAGCGGATCCATGAGTACTCTGGAGATGGTGGGGGCTGTGCCCCAGCGCCGGGCAGCCTGGGGATGTGCTGAGAGCGTGTGCAACCATGGAGCGAGCCGCACTCCCGGCCCGGGCTCAGGGGTGGAGCAGCCTGCCCGGTGCCCACAGCTGTTGGCTCAGGGACTCCATCCCGGCCCCGGGTTGCTGTGTGCTGGACCTTTCTTCCTGCCTCTGCACCCCATACTCACTGCCCTGTCTGGCTTCACTTCCTGTCTGTCTTGGGCGACCTGAGGCAGCTGTGAGCATTGCCCAGATGCAAAACCCCTCCTGCAGCTTCTGTGGCTGGGCCATAGAAACAAGAGCCTTTGTGATACTGAAGGCTCGTTCAAAGATTAGCGAGGGTGCTCAGCTGGTTAGGCAGGCCACCCCTGGCTGCAGAAATGGCCTCCACCCAGCCCCCATGCTCAGAATTTTGGTCACACACCTAGAATTGGCAGATCGAGTTGGGTCTCAGGGCAGTGCGGTGGCTGTATTCGCTACAGAGCATTTCGTGGGGAAGAGGTGACCTCTTTGTTTTAAACTTAAGATGTCTGCTTAACCAGCCAGAAATAAACATCTCCCCTTGGTGGTCCCAAGGGGAGACCCCCATGTTTCAGGTTAGCTGAACTCTTGAAGGATTTTTGTTTTTGCCTGTTTATCTTTAAGAAATCCAGGGGCTGGGCGCGGTGGCTCAAGCCTGTAATCCCAGCACTTTGGGAAGCCGAGGCGGGTGGATCACGAGGTCAAGAGATCGAGACAATCCTGGTCAACGTGGTGAAACCCCGTCTCTACTAAAAATACAAAAAATTAGTTGGGCATGGTGGCGGGTGCCTGTAATCCCAGCTACTCAGGAGGCTGAAGCAGAGTTGCCTGAATCCAGGAGGCGGAGGTTGTGGTGAGCCGAGATCGCACCATTGCACTCCAGACTGGGTAATGAGCGAAACTCCTTCTCAAAGAAAAGAAAAAAATCCAGCCAACATATGCACATGTAACATCGGAATCAGAAACAAGTTTCTAGGGAAGAGGAGAAGGTAGAACCTGCGGAGAGGAAGCCCTGAGTTAGGTCTGGCCGGAGACGCCACCAGACGGTGGCTTTCCCATGGGACGCCGGGCATGCAGAAAGGCCGAGGGGCTCTATGTGACCCTCCTGTGAGCAGACCAAGTGCAAAGTCACTTTCTTTTTTTTTTTTTTTTTGAGACGGAGTCTTGCTCTGTCGCCAGGCTGGAGTGCACTGGGCGATCTCAGCTCACTGAAACCTCCACCTCCCAGGTTCAAGTGATTCTTCTGCCTCAGCCTCCCAAGCAGCTGGGATTACAAGCGCGCACCACCATACCCATCTAATTCTTTTGTATTTTTAGTAGAGGTGGGGTTTCACCATGTTGGCCAGGACAGTCTCAGTCTCTTGACCTCATGATCCACCCGCCTCAGCCTTCCAAAGTGCTGGGATTACAGGCGTGAGCCACCATGCCCGGCCTGTGCAGAGTCACTTTTGAGACCGACGTGGAAATGTGAGCGTGGGCTGTGAGTGGGGTGGGGTGAGGAATTGGCTGTTGGCAGTGATGGTGACACGGGGTTGTGCTTAAGGAAGATCCGTCACTCAGATGCATTCTCAAGTGTTTATTGGGAAATGATGTGGTGCCTGCGATGTGCTTTAAAATGCTCATAAAAAGGAGAAAGACATAGTAGTATTTGAACATGGACAGCTGTTGAAGCTAGGATGTTGTGTTTGAAAATTCCCCCAATCCTTCATTTACAGCATAAGTGTGAGTTCTTTAGTGCTCACTGAAGATTGTAGAGAGCAGCTGTAAGTCATGGAGTTACAAGGCTGCCTTAACAGGACACCAGACAGGGTGGCACAAAGAACAGGGGTTTATTTTCTTCAACTCTGAAGGCTGGAAGTCCAGGTAGAGGTGCCAACAGGCTCCGTTTCTGCTCAGCACCTCCTGGTTCACAGAGGTGTCCTCCTGGGGAGGGGCTTTGGTGTCATCTTTCCCTTGTGAGGGACCGGATCCCATGGAGAGGGACCACTCCTATGACCCCATCGAAGCCAAATCACCTCTCAGAGACCTCCTCATACCACCACCTTGGGCTTAGGGGCTCCACATGGGAATTTCACAGTGAAAATTCGGCCGTAGCAGAAGTTCCCCTGGGTCAGTCCTGGCCCACAGACCCCGTCCGGGAAAAGCACTTCTACAGGGCAGACACTGGCAGAGCTCAGTGAGGCCATGAGGGCCCTGCAGGGTTAAGTGGAAATCAGCCCTGTGGGGTGTGCGGGTGCCTTTCTCTAACTCAGAGTCCGGGCTGGTCAGAGCACGTGTGTCTGGGGTGTGTGGGTGCTTTTCTGTAACACAGAGTCTTTCTCTAACACATTTGCTCTTTCCAACTCCCGCACACCCCAGACACACGTGCTCTTACCAGCCTGGACTGTGTGTTAGAGAAAGGCACGCACACACCTTTCTCTAACCGGCTCTGACCAGGCTGGTAAAAGTGCATGTGTGTCTGGGTTGTGCGGGTGCCTTTCTCCCTTTTTTTTTTTTTTTAGACAGAGTCTCGCTTTTGTCGCCAGGCTGGAGTGCAGTGGCACTATCTTGGCTCACTGCAACCTCCGCCTCCTGGGTTCAAGCAATTCTCCTGCCTCAGCCTTCTGAGTAGCTGGGATTACAGGCATGCGCTACCACGCCCAGCTAATTTTTGTATTTTTAGTAGAGACAGGGTTTCACCATATTGGCCAGGATGGTCTCGATCTCCTGACCTTGTGATCCGCCCGCTTCTGTTTCCCAAAGTGCTGGGATTACAGGCGTGAGCCACCGTGCCCGGCCAGGGGTGCCTTTCTCTAACACAGAGTCCAGGCTGGTAAGAGCACATGTGTGTCTGGGGTGTGCAGGTGCCTTTCTCTAACAGAGAATCCAGGCTGGTAAGAACGCGTGTGTCTGGGGTGTGTGTGTGCCCTTCTCTAACTCAGAGAGTTATGTTTGTTTTGTGTCTGGTTTGACCATTGTTCAGTGGGCGCCATAGGAAGGGCCTTCAGATGCTTGAGCGCAGGTGGGGACAGAGCAGCTGATGTCCCAGCAGTAGACACGAGGGGTCATGAAGATAGGTTTTGAGCGCCCTGCCCTTCAGGAAGCAGCGGGCCACATCCAGGGTCATCTGAGCCTGGTTGTTAGTCCTTCACAGTGCTGTCACTTTGTGACACAATTGTGGGGGATTTAAATGTGAACAACAAAGACTGGTAATGTGCTGCGTCATCTGATGACCATCAGTTTTTCGAGCAGGCTGCCTTTGCTCTTGGCGGCCCTGTCATCTGGGGCTCATGCACTGCTGGCTCTTGGCGGCCCTGTCATCTGGGGCTCACGCACTGGATGGTTTGGCCACCAGCATGGTGCTCCCCAGGCTGCATGTTTTGTACCCTGCTTAGCAGGGCTCTGGGTAGAGCAGGGGCCCCTCGGTTGGCAATTCCCAGGGAGGAGCGTGGCCATGCTCAGCTGATGTCAAGCTGCAGCTCTTAGCCATCTTTCCTCCTAACACTCAGGCTTCCCTTCCCGCTTCCTGGGGTCACTGGAGAACATCAGGCCCACAGAAGAGCCCCGGGTAGAGAACGGTGGTGATGAGGCTGTGGGGGTGCAAGGGACTCCCTTGTTGACCTCGTCACCACCAACTCCATCCTCCCGGGCGGGAGTGGGGTGAGTGACAGGAGGGCTCACAGCAGGTGTCTCGTTCGGAGCACCTTCCTTCCTGGGGCCAACAACCGTTGCTCCCTATGAGCCTGTACGGCCAAGTTTTCTCTGCAGTTATCCTGGGCAGAGGATGCATGAAACTACTTTGTGGCCAAATGGGTGCACAGCAGGGTCCACTGACAGCCATGCTTGTGACCTGGCCTCCCATCCCTCTGTCTTCTGGGGACACTTGCTTGCCTTGCCTTTGTGTCAGCACTCAGGACACACGTGCCCAGTATAAAGTCCACCAAGATGAGCTTGGCGTGGTGGTGGGTGCCTGTAATCCCAGCTTCCCAGGAGTCTTGAGGCAAGAGAATCGCTTGAACCTGGGAGGTGGAGGTTGCAGTGAGCCAAGATTGTACCACTGCACTCCAGTCTGGGCACTAGAGTGAGATGCCATCTCAAAAAACATTGTCGAGAGGGCTGGTGGCCGATGGAGCTGAGAACTCCAGGAACGGGAGGACCACGTGGCAGCCACTGATGGCCTTGACTGAAGGATAAGGCACCCGTGGGGCCAGGAGGAGGAGGTGCATCCCAGCAGGCTCAGCTCCTGCAGCTGCCTCCCTGTACTCTGAAGGGAGGTCAGAGGGTGCAATATTCTTCTTTGGGAAGTACAGTGCAAGTAAATACAAACATTTGGGGGTCATTCTGACGATATATTATAAACTACTCATATCGTTCTGGATGTTAATGGTGTCCACTGTAGATGCATCTTACAGGTCCTTAAACCTGGGACTCTTCAAACAAAGAGTGTGCGTGTGGAGTTGGCAGAACCCGAGCCGGCCAGGGTCGGGGGACAGCTGCGTCCCTGAGCGCATGTGCAGCCCTAATAACTTTGTTGTGTTTGTGTGTGTGACCTCTTGGGAGCTAACTAGCGGGCCCACCACAGGAAATGCTTTAGGGAGTGTGAAATGGGTGGGTTTGGAGCTGCTCCCAGTGTGTGCTTCATGTTGGAGCCACCCTGGAATTTCCTGGGGCCAGCTATGCACAATTCGAGGGGCAATGGTGGAAGCCTGGAGTCTGATGACAGTGGTAACTTGATGAGGGGAGACCAGGCTGTCATGTGCCTGAGCACCCAGAATCACTCACATGCTCCACTCCCGTACCCACACGTGCACACGTAGGAAGTGTGGCAGTCCAGATGGCAGGAGTACCATGAGACCTCACACAATCTAAGCAAAGGCACAGCAGCCCAGCCTCGGGAGAGGCGAGCCTGGCCTCACCCATCACCACAGCTGGAGGCCTGTGTCTTTCCACAGAGGGGTCAGCCAGCCCCGTCTTCTGGTCACACTGCTTCAGAGGTGCTCAATCCACTTATGCCACCTCCAGCTGCAGTGTCTCCCAGGGCCACAGGCCCGCTGTCCCCCCATGCCGGGTGCTCAGGGTACATGTCACAGCCGCAGGGCCTTTTTGCAACTTCGGGACCATGTGGGGTATGACAAAACCAGGATGCAAAGAGGGGAAAGGGCAGAAACTATTTATTTATAAAGGAATAAGGAAAGTGCATTCCTAGTTAAGGTTTCAGCGTTTGGATACTGCTGAACAGACGCTGCATGGACCCAGCAGCCCGGTGGTGTTGTGGCCGTGCGGTGGCCACTCTGCGCAGGCAGGACACGTTCTCCATCGCCTGCCTTCAGGTTTACTCAGCAAAGCCGCACGCCTGAGCCCCTTAGCGTTTCCTAAAGGGGCCTGAGGTCTGTCACTTGGACACATGACTTGAAAGGCAGGGAGTGGCCCTCTCAGATGACTCACAGATTGCAAAAGGAGAAATGGCTAAAGGAAAATACACCAGATCCTTTGTGGTTTCTACCTTGTACTTCAGGGCAGATTCTCCTGGCCCAGTCTATGTAGTGTGCAGATGCAAACGTAGTCCTACCCTTTTTCTGATTCTATCTTCCCCTCGAATCCCACAGATAAAATGCAGCCCAAGGCCGGGTGCGGTGGCTTACGCCTGTAATCCCAACACTTTGGGAGGCCAAGGTGGGTGGATCACCTGAGGTTGGGAGATTTAGACCAGCCTGGCCAACATGGTGAAACCCCTTCTCTACTAAAAATACAAAATTAGCCGGGCGTGGTGGCACATGCCTGTAATCCCAGCTACTTGGGAGGCTGAGGCAGGAGAATCACTTGATCCTGGGAGGCAGAGGTTGCGGTGAGCCCAGATCACACTGCACTTCAGCCTGGGTAACGAGTGAAACTCTGTCTCAAAAAAAAAAAAAAAAAAAAGCTGGGTGTGTTGGTGGGCACCTGTAGTCCCAGCTACTCAGGAGGCTGAGAATGCCCTTCTTCAATCCCCCTCTGGCTGCCCCTTGCAGCAGCCGCTGAGTGTTGCTGCCCACCTTTGCTTTCACCTCGGCTGAAGTCCATGTTTGTCCCAAGGTCATGCCCTTCCTGTGGCCACATCCAGGGGCTGGTGGACAGAGGGGTGCTAATGCCTGGCCCTGTGGCTCCTCTCTCGAGGACCATCCTGCTGCAGACCCTCACACCAGACCCTCACACAAGCCCCTGCCACGCCTGCAGGGAACTCACCTCTTTCTGCTCAAGCTCCCCACAGCAAACCCCCTGCATGTGTCTGGCCCATAGCACAGCGGATCAGACCTTCCACCTGGGGCCCAGAACACCCAGGCTCGTGTCCTCTGCCCTGCTCCCGCACTCCCTGTCCTGCCCACACATAGCCAAGCCCCCTCACCGCGGATCCCGGGGGTCTGATTTGTCTGATGTTGTCTTGCCACTAGGGTTGCAATGTGTTTGGGTTCCCTTGACCAATACATCAGGCAGCTTCTGTCTACAAAAGAGAGCTAAGTGCGTGTTATTTTAGTGAAGATTATTCTGAGTTACAATTCACACAGGCCTTCTGCTCTCTGGGAAATACTGCCCCACTCCTGTGGAATGAGCTCTACGGAGGGTGGAGTGTCCACTCTGAAAGCTGCTGCTACCAACACAGAGTCTGCACACCCACAGGCCTGTGACAGGGTGCAGCCCAAGATGGTCCCATGCGGAGACAGTTCCCCGACCCACAGAGCGTCCTTGGCATTGCACTGCTCCAGACGGACGCTTGCCAAGCAGGACTGTCTCAGCCCCTGCACTTATTCCAGCTCCTGTAACAGACCCCTGCGACTGTTCGGTCCTTGTAACCCTTGGCTTTGAAAACAGCTTCTATGGGCTTCTTGTTTTTGTTGTTGTTGCTGTTGTTTTGAGATGGAGTCTCGCTCTGTCTCCCAGGCTGGAGTGCAGTGGCTCAATCTCAGCTCACTGCAACTTCAACCTCCCAGGTTCAAGGGATTCTCCTGCCTCAGTCTCCCCAGTACCTGGGATTACAGGCACAGCCACCACGCCCTGCTAATTTTTGTATTTTTAGTAGTGACGGGTTTTGCCATGTTGTCCAGGCTGGACTCCTGACCTGAGGTGATCCACCCCCCAAGGCCTCCCAAAGTGCTGGGATTACAGGCCTGAGCCATTGTGCCCGGCCCTTTTTGTCTTTAAGATTTGCCTTTTCCCCACCTCCCCTGGATACACCTATGGCCTGCCAAAACATGCATACCCTGAATTGCAATCCTCTGCCATTCCCAAGCCAACAAGAGCTTGTCTCTGAGTTTCTTTTTAGGTTGACACCACAAATATTTGACCAGTGCCTGTGTAGGCACAAACCTGCATGTGTGCTCCGTGTCGTGTGGCATGGTCATGCGCGTGCCCTGTGTGTGTGTCTGTCATTCCATCTGTGTGTGCTCCTTCTAGCAACCCTACGCCGTCCCAGGACATGGTCCTGCCATCCCAGTGTCTGGGTGAAATCGTGAATCCTGCTGCAGCGAACATGTCCGCTCTTACATCTGTGTGCACAGGTGCCCATATCCCGGCTCCTGTGTCTGCGTGTGCCTGGACCTTGCCAAGCTCCTGGAGCCGCTGTAACAGAGCACCCAGACCAGGTGGCTTCAGACAACAGAAATTTTCTTACGGTTCTGGGGGCCTGATGTCCAAAGTCAAGGCATCAGCAGGGCAGTTCTCCCTCTGAAACCTATCGGGGAGGATCCTCCCTTCCTTCTTCAGTTTTCAGTGTTGCTGGGAGTTCCTGGCAGTTCTTGGTTTGTAGACAATCACTCCAATCTCTGCCTCTGTTGGCACACGCGTTCTCCCTGTGTCTGTCTTCATGTGACCAGTTTCTCATACGGACGCCAGTTACAATGGATTAGGGCCTACCCTAACGACCTCAGCTAATCACATCTGCAACAACCTTGTCTCCAAATACAGTCATGCTCTGAGGTGCTGGGGTTAGGGCTTGAATGTATATATTTCAGGAGACTCAAGCAACCCACAGTGAAGGTGCAGAATGGACTCCCAGAGGTCGATCTGCTGAGTCTGAGAGTAGGGCTGTTTTAGATTGAATAGCAGCAGGCAGCCAACAAAGATGGGACTGTTCCACACTCCCAGGCCCTGCAATGACAGGGTGCCCTCCACGGCCCCTTGCTCTGGGTCTTCCTGGCATTGCCTCAACCTGCCCCTCCCCGGCTCCTAGGGCAGCATGGCTCTCTTCAGACATGCTTCAGCATTTGTACTTCTTTGGCGTTCAAATCATTTGCCTGCTTTTTCTGGCTGGTTGTTGGGTCTTTTCTTATAGCTCTGTAGAAAGTAAAAAGTTCCTCTTCAAAGCTCCTTTCTTGTTAAAGAATAATAAATAATAAATGTTAGAAATAATAGTTTGTTTTAAAGGCTAACTTTCTTCGAAGCCGTCTTGCTTTCTGCTAGTAGCTCTTTGTGAAGCTCTATCCCATGTAGCTGTGAGACATGCTCACAGGCACGTAGTACGTTCTATGTCCTTGTACTTTAACCGAGATACCTGTGCTGGACGTGCTCACAGGCATGTCCCAGCTCGCAGCCTGTGCCCCTTCTTTATTTGGACTTCCTCTTTTCCTTTGTTCTTCATTGCCTTTACCTATTTAGACAACTTCTAAGTTGTTAGCCAATCAGGTTCAGTTTAGATTGGGAGGTCTGGCTCCAACCAACCAAGATTGGACACAGCAGTGAGGAGCCAATGTGTAAGAAATAAATATGCTGCCTTTCCTGTGTTCATTGTACTCTTGTGGCAAGGTGGCTAATGGGAGCATCCTTTCTGCAGAAAGTAAAACTGCCTTGCTGAGAAAACTTTTTGTCTGAATGCTAATTTTTCCTTGCCTGGGAACAAGCATTCAGTCTCTAACAGTTCCTTATAAAGAGAGTTATCCTTTTTCTGTTTTATTTGTTGTAAATATCTTTGCCAAGATTGCCATTTGTCTTCCAATTTATGGTGTAGTTTACCATAAGTCCTGTCTTCACAGAAAATCTTTTTTTTTTTTTTTTAAAGATGGGGTTTCACCATCATGGCCAGGCTGGTCTTGAACTCCTGACCTCAGGTGATCCACCCACCTTGGCCTCCCAAAGTGCTAGGATTACAGGCGTGAGCCACCACACCCAGCAAATCTTTTTTTTTTTTTTTTTGAGACAAAGTCTTGCTCTGTCACCAGGTTGGAGTGCAATGGTGTGATCTTGGCTCACTGCAACCTCTGCCTCCCAGATTCAAGTGATTCTCTTGCCTCAGCCTCCCAAGTAGCTGGGACTACAGGCATGTGCCACCACATCCAGCTAATTTTTATATTTTTAGTAGAGATGGGGTTTCACCATGTTGGCCAGGATGGTCTCAATCTCTTGAACTTGTGATCTGCCCACTTTGGCGTCTCAAAGTGCTGGGAATACAGATATGAGCCACCACCCCCAGCCCACAGAAAATCTTTTATGCCTCTGAGTTTTCTTTTCTTTCTTTCTTTTCTTTTCTTTTTTTTGAGACAAAGTCTTGCTTTGTCACCCAGGCTGGAATACAGTGGTGCAATCTTGGATCACTGCAATCTCCACCTCGTGGGTTCAAACAATTCTCCTGTCTCTCCCAATTACAGCTGGGATTACAGGCATGTGCCAACATGGCCAACTAACTATTTTGTATTTTTTTTTAAGAGATGGGGTTTCACCATGTTGGCCAGGCTGATCTTGAACTCCTGGACTCAAGTAATCTACCCTCTTCAGCCTCCCAAAGTGCTGGAATCCCACCATGTGAGCCACCATGCCTGGGCTTGGATTTTCTTTTTTAAAAAATGCTTTCGTGTCTTCAAATTGTTTTCAGATTTGCTTCCAATACTTACTATTTTCACTTTTATAAAAAGGTAACAGACTTTTTATCTTTAGGGCAGTTTTAGGTTTACTCAAAAATTGATCATAGAGTACAGAGATCCCATTATGCCCCTTCATAGGCACTTTCCCGATTATTATATTGAGATGGAGTCTCACTCTGTCACCCAGGCTGAAATGCAGTGGCATGATCTCCGCTCACTGCAAACTTTGCAGTTTCAAGTGATTCTCCTGCCTCAGCCTCCCGAGTAGCTGGGATTATAGGCACAAGCCACCACGCCCAACTAATGTTTGTATTTTTAGTAGAGACGGGGTTTCACCATGTTGGCCAGGCTGGTCTTGAACTCCTGACCTCAGGTGATCCACCCGCCTTGGCCTCCGAAAGTGCTGGGATTGCAGGTGGAAGCCACCACGCCCAGCCACTTTCCCCTATTATTAACATCTTTCCTTGGTGTGGTTCATCTTCTGTGACTGACAAGAAATATTGATATGTGACTTTTAACTAAGGCTTCCAGTTCACATTCGGGCTTCATTCTTGGTGTTGTACATCCCATGGTTTGGAAAAACTATGTTTGCACAATTGTAGTATTGCATGGGGTAGTTTCGCTGCCTTAAAAATCCTCCATGCTTCACCTTTTCACCCCATCCTTCCCCAACTCCCAGCAGCCACTGATCCTTTTATTGTCCCCACAGTTATGCCTTTTCCAGAATGTCACAGTTGGAATCATACGGTGTGCTGCCTTTTCAGATGGGCGTCTCTCACTTAGCAATGTGCACTTAAGTTTTCTCTGTGTCTTTTTATGACTTGACAGCTTGTTTTTTTTTCAGGGCTGAATAATATTCCCTTGTCTGGATGGACCAGAGTTTATCCATTCTCCTACTGAAGGACATCCTGGCTGCATGAGTTTTGGCCATTATTAATAAAGCTTCTGTAAACATCCATGTGTGAGTTTTTTGTTTGTTTTTTTGGAGATAGAGTCTTGCTCTGTTGCCCAGGTTGGAGTGTAGTGGCAGATCTCGGCTCACTGCAACCTCTGCTTCCTGGCTTCAAGCAATTCTTGTGCTTCAGCCTCCCTAGTAGCTGGGATTACAGATGTGTGCCACCACACCCAGCTAATTCCATGTGTGGGTTTTCAGGTGGGCACAAATGTTCAACTCCTTTGGGTGAATACCATGGAGCACTATCATGGATGGTAGGTGAGGGTATGTTTAGCACCTGCCAACCTGCCTTCCCCAGTAGCTGTTCCTTTTTGCCTTCCCAACAGCAGTGAATGGAGCTACTGTTGTGCTCATCCTCGGCGGCCTCTGCTGTTGTCAGTGTCCTGGATTTACTGACTTACCAGATGTGTTTCACTTTAACGTTTGGATCTTTAGTCACAAAGAACCAACCTTCCAGACTGGCCCAGTGGGTGGGCTCCCTTTGAGTTTTCCAGGGCCCAGCGGTGCCCCTTCCCAACACAGTTCCTGCCCCAGGGCCAGACGCCCTCGCTTCACACACAGGGACAACCCAGCGAGGCGGACCCTGCGGTCCAGGTTGGTGCACAGGTGCTCTGTAAGCCGGGGAAGCTCCCAGCCTCGCAGTAGCTGCACCCGCCTCCCTGCCCACCCGCCTGGGTCACAGAACCCCAGTGTTGGCAACTCCTCGTAAGGGGACAGAGTTGGCTCAGGTGGGCCCACCCTGGTCCCTGGGGGTCCTCAAGGTCCTGGGAGGTGCTGGGGGAAACTGGAGATACCCGTTTGAGACCCCAACAAAGGAGCTCAGGGCCCCAGGAAGAGGAAAGCCAGGACTCACTGCCACAGGCTTGCACAGAAGGAGCCAGCCCCCGGGACAAAGGGCAAGGGAGGCCATCACCAACACACAAGGCAGCAGCTACCCCAACACACGCCCGGAAACCGCCCCGCCCCGACCGGAAGCGTGGCGCCGCTCGGGCCGCAGGCACTCGCTGGTCGCGTCACGTCTACGATCGGCTCCAGAGCTAGCCGGGCGGGCCTCCCACGCAGACCAGAGGGCTGACCCTCCAAGGAGGCGCGTTTTAATAACCGCCTGTACTCATCCAGACGCGACAACTAAATGCAACACGTGACCCTGGAAGATGGGGACAGCAACAAAAACACGGGACAGGTAACAAAGCTGTGATGTAAGTGTGATGGGGATATTCCTCCGCAGTCAGTGTCCTGGTTCTGATCACTAGTGAGGCGTCGTAGGAGAATATCCCTCTGTTCAGGAAATACACATGAAAGCACTTAGGGCTACGGGGCCAGCGCCTCCCACAAAACATCTCAGACGCTTCCGGAGCAACGCGCACACACAGGGATTCACACGGACCAAATTTACAGGCAGCGTCAGTGGCTGGGCATCCGGATAAAGGGTCCATGGCGGTCCCTGTGCTATTCTTGCAACTTTCTCTAAGTTGGAAGATATGTATCAAAGTTTTTAAGTTATTTAAAAAATTCCATTAGGTTGAACATTCGTTCTCTCCCCTTGGCGCAGGAGAACTAAGCTCGCGCTCCTCCCAGGCCTCCCCGTGCGGCCCAGCTGCCAGCTGCTGCTTCATCGCCCGGCCGTGCCCGCGGGTGCCCGGGCTTGCTCTGTGCCTGCCGGCTCGCGGTGGGGGCCCACTGAGGGCGGGGACGCGGGGTCCCAGAGGACACTCACAGAAAGCAGGCGCTGAGTTCCCTTGCAGCTTGGAAATTGGACGCACGAATGAGCGGCTCCAGTGTCAGTGGGAAGTGCTAGAAGGCGCATGTGGGTGTCAGAGCGGTCTGTAGCCACACCTTTATTGACAACTGCATTATCCCAGTAAGCGGCCTGCGCACGAGGATCGCCCACACCAGGGCCTCCCGGGCCTCCCTCCCTGCAGGTTCAGGCTCTCCCGGATGAGGGTTCTGCCGCAGCGTCAGCGATCACGCTCTCCTCCGACTGTGGGTGGGGAAGGGCGGGATCCCGATCCCATGTCAGGCTGAAGCGAAGCTTGGGACCAGACTTCGTAGATCGGAGAGTGTCCTGCGAGGACACCCGTAATGAGGACCGCGAAGAGATCCGAGAGCCCTCGAGTGACCGCGCCAGCGACAGGGTCCGGGAGCCTGCGCGCGACGCGGTCAGGGATGGGATCCGGGAGCCCAGCTTTGAAGCGGCCAGCGATGGGGCCCTGGAGCCCATGCTCGATGGCACCAATAAGGGGACCCGGGAGGCCGCGCGCGACGGGACCACGGACGGGGCCCGGGAAGCCGCGCGCGACGGGACCACGGACGGGGCCCGGGAAGCTGCGCGCGACGGGACCAAGGACTGGGTCTGGGAGGCGGTGTCCGAAGGGTCTATGGGGGCGGCTGATGAACCGGGGCGCGAGGTGGGCTGGGAGGAGGCCAGCGGCTGCCAGAGCGGCGGGCCTCCGGGGCCCCTGGGCAGCCAGCTGTGCACACGCGCCAGGTCCCGCGTGTCCTCGTGCTCGCGGCGCAGCTGCTCACGCTGTTCCAACAGCTGGCGCCGCGTGTCGTGCAGCAGCTGTGTCCGGTGGAGAAGCCGCAGCAGCTCCTGCCGCAGGCGCCGGCTGTCGGCCTTGATGGCCTGCGTGTGCACAACAAGCGCGCGCGCCGCCTCCCGCTCCGCGCGCCGCGCCAGGGACTGCAGGCGCTGACGAGCCTCGCGCTCGAAAGCCGCCTTGTCCTCCAAGAAGCGCCGCTTCACGCGGTGGAGCAGCTGCGTGTGCTCCACGCGCATATGCAGCAGCTCGCGCTCCAGCGCGCGGATCCGGGCCAGCTGCTCCAGCTGTAGCACCTGCGGCGGGGGCGCCGTCAGTCCACCCTCCCCCTTCCCGCCCCCGGCCCGGCCGCCCGCCCAGCCCCGCCGCATCACGGCCGCGGGCCCGCGTACTGGCCTTGTAGGGCTGCAGTTCCTGCACCTGCCGCGCCATCTGCGCCGCGCGCGCTTCCATCTCCAGCAGCTGCGCGCGCACCCTGTCCTCGCGCCCGTGGTAGAGCGAGGCCAGTTCCGCCCGCTGCCAGTGGATCTGCGCCAGGTCCACGCGGTTCTGCTCGTCCAGCCGGACGATGGCGTTGGCGCTGCGCTGGGCGCGTGCGCTCACGTAGCTGGCGTAGAGCCGGTTCTCCTCGCGCAGGCGCAGCGCCTCGCGGTCCAGGAAGGCGTTCTCCTGCAGCACCTGGTCCACGCGGTCCTCGCAGGCCTCCAGCTGCTCCGAAAGCAGCGCGTATTCGCGCTGCAAGTATTGCGCACGCTCCGACAGCGGCTGCTCGGCACCCGCGCCCCCCGCACCACCTAGCTGGCTCCCCGCGCTCGGCCCGCGCTTTTTCTTGGGTGCCATGGGTTGGTGCCTGGACCTCCAGGACTGGTGAGAGCAGGGACCCTGGCTCCTCCTCCAGCTTAGCCCTTCCTCTTCTCCTCCCTGAATATTCTAGGCCCCAGGCCCAGATGTGGGAAGCGTCTCAGGGTCACGAGACTTTGGGGGAGGCAGATCGGGGCTTTGGGTCTCGGTGGTCAGGGCAGCTTTGCCAGCCTTCACTCGGGGACTCCCGCTGGGCCTTCGCTGTCCGTCGGGGTGCGCCCACCATTAGTCATGTTGTTGCTCGGTGGCCACGGTCTCTATGGAGACAGAACCTAGTCGTCCTCTTCCACCCCCACCCCGTTACTTGGCGATGGCCAACTCCGTTCCACACAACTCCCTCGAGATAGGGCCTGAGCTGACGAGACTGGGCTTCAAGCAGACTTCAAAAGTGCTTCTGAGTCTCACAGACCCCAGCAGCCCCCTTCGCCTTTGGTCCAACATTGGGCGGTCTCCTGGGTTGCCCCCGAGAGGCGGAGCTTCATCACATTCCCCACCTTTCCGCCTTTCCCGAGTGAAATCTCTGTGTTGTCAGGAGGGAGCGCTTCCCTGGACCATTGGCCTCTCCAGGGTCCTTTGCTTTCCTTGAGCATTTCGTGATTCCTTCCGTGAGGCCCCTGTGGGAACTGGAGTTCCTGAAGTGTGGAGTCCATTGGGATGCTGGAGAGCTTTTCTCTCTGAAGTTGCTAAGCCCATGAGTGCGGCACCCGCTCAGCTCATCCGTGGCTCTGCAGCTGGGTAGCTTCCCTTTGCCTTGCGCCCGGATGGCTGGAGGGCACAGGGATCCACCAGAGACTTGGCACTTTCTTTTTTTCTGTTGACTTTGTGGATACATCATTATTATTGAAACCATCCCTATAAATTTTTAATTAATCAGGGAAGGGAGGGGAGGAAGGAAAGCTCACTCAGTGTTCATCATGAAGCCACCCGCCTCCCAACCCCTTCCCCAGAGCTGTTTGGTGCCTGTGGCCCTAGAATCACACAGACCCTGTCACAAGATTAGCGTTCACCATAACTGCTCTATAGCTAACAACTAAGCATTGTAAAATGTGATTTTTCTATTTGACAGGTCCTGAATACCCATGAAACAATGGACCCAGCTGGTCTGAAGCATCCCCATGAGGAGCTGATGCACCAAATAATGCAGGGTCCACATGCTGATGGCTTCATCCTTTTTTCCTGCCCAATTGATGACCCCATTTTACAGCCCCTGACCCTCCACAATCCCCTTAAAAACCCCAGCCCAGAACTCAGGGAGATGGATTTGAAGGCCCCTCCCATCTCCTTGCTCGGTGCCCAGGGATCATTACACTGTTTCTCTGCTGCAGACTCTGCTGTCCCGATGTATTGGTTGTTACTGCACAGCAGGCATTGCAACCTGTTGGTCCTGTAGGATCTGCCTCCGTTTACACCAGTGCTCCCCAGCTCCCATCCCGTTAGGTGCCTCAGGAACAGGTGCATTCAGCATCCTTTGACACATAACATAAATGTACCCCTATTTTGTGTCCTGACATCATAGAGTTGAGTTTCTGCTCCGTTTGTCCACATCTGCTGGGAGGCTGGCTCCGATCAGCTAACCTGCCTGAAAGGTGCAGCAGGGCCTTTTAAAATTACCAACATGATTGAAGCATTTTACTCCTTATTAAAAAAAAATGTAATTTGGCAGTAAAAGTAAGAGGACGCAAACTACCAAACAAGTCAGTCTATTTAGCATTAACATTGTAAAGGGACATTGACTTATAAACCCCTAAACTGCATCTGAATGGCTTTAATATATGGGCTTTTAATAGGAAAATGGTGCCTCTTCTCTCACAGAAAATTGGGAAAAGACCACGTAGAATCATGAGAAAAATATCACCTGCATCCCGGCAGCAGGGGATCAGCTGTAGCAGGGACTCATCTGCAGCGGGTAAGGCGCAGGCTCATGTGCAGGGACCCTTATCCACAGTGGGGCCTCTGGTTCCTTGCCATAGCCCTACCCCAGTGCTCTCCACCCTGATGCCCTCAGGCCTTGTGGGAGGTCACTGTCCCGATTTGACAGTTTGAGAAACTGAGGCAGCAATAGGCAGAGGTCCTGCACTGTACATGGAGACAGAATTCACTTCCTGTAACACACCTCCCACCCTCGGGGGCCTTCCCAGCCCCATCTGCAAGTGGGGTGCTGGTCTTTGTCCCCCCAGGACCCGTAATCACACCCCCCTCAGAAACAGGCTGGCAAGCTGGAAAGGCCCTGGAAGAAGGCACTGTCTGCTCCCTGTGAGGCCCTCTTCGCCCACAGCTGGCCCAGCCTCCCTCCTCCCCTGGTAGCTGGGCCAGCCTCCCTTCCCTCCCCCACCACAGCTGGGCCATCCTCCCTTCCCACCCCCTAAGACAGGCCAGCCTCCCTCCTGCCCCAAGCCCCTTATGCTGGGCCCTGCTGGGGACCCTGAAGGCTGCAGCACAGGGGTGCCTTGAGTCTGCTCCTGGGAGGCTGCTCCCGAAGGCTCACCCCCGACTCCCCCAACCCTGCTGTGCCCCTGTTTTCCTTAGCCTGCTGCTTTGCATGTCCTGCCCAACTCACCTCCTGAGCTGGGGTGAGCCCCCTGCTGAGCACAGCCGCAGGGGTGGGGCTGTGTGCCTGGCCCTTGCTGAGCTCTCCCAGCAGCCTCTGTTCCCATTTGACAGATGGAGAAACCAAGGCAAGGTGAGTTGTCCAAAACCCTCTGGGAGCACTGGGGCTGTGACTTGGACCTTGATGGGCTCCTCCCACTTCTCTCCACTCCCTTTGGGAGAGTCCCCTTCCCCAAGCTGCCCTGTGCCCTGGGACCAGCAGATGGCCAGTGCTGCGACCCATCTGTGCACCAAGGCTGCCCACCCACTTGGTAAGGCCAGCTCCACCTGTGGAGTTGAGGGTGGGCTGAGCCCACATGGAGCCCAGGACCCATGGGCAGCTCCACCCTGTGCACACTGCCCCTCATGCAGCAGCTCAGAGCTGGTGGTGACGGCCAAGGGGGACAGGGGAATGACGGGCTGTAGTTGGGGTCAGGCGCTGGGGCCCCAGTCCTGTTTGTTTCTGTGCCCTGGGCCCAACCCAAGCCTGTCCTCTGCCCCATATCCCTGGCAGGCCTTACCATACCCACCCACCGGGGCTGGCGTAGGCAAGGGTGTTTGAGGCAAAGACCCTGCTCCCATGGCCGGGTAACTCAGAACCCATGCCAGATCTACACAAGTCCCTCGGCCAGACCCCGATGGAAACTCCAGTCCGAGACCGTGATGTGCATCAGCTCGCAAAGTCGCAGTTGCTCTCTGCCTGTCCACAGCACCTCTCCAGGTGTGAGCACGAGGCCCGAGCCAGGTCATTCCTGATCGTCCCTGCCCAGGCCAGTAGGGGACTGGGGTGTGGTCCAGCTGGGCCTTCATGGGGGGGGGTCACCTGCTCTGAGGAAGAGATGACCAAAAGGAGGGTGCCCAGGATTTGGAGCCCCTACACAGGCTTCGATGATGACACCTCCACTCAGCTCCAGAGACATCCTTGACGCAGCCATTAGGGTGCCCAGCTGGGGACATGCCTCCTTGGGGAACCTCATTTCTGAGTCTGTGCCTCCAAATGTATTGATGTCAGACACAACCATGTCCACAGCTGGCATATGTCCCCACAGAGGGTTTCAAGTAAGTGACTGGAGTGACCAGGGTGGGTCACCTGGGCTACCTGGGTCTATAGCCCACACCCGGAGTAGGAGAGAGGGGAGGGCCATTTTGGAATCCACCAGGGAGAGGCTGTGCATGAGATGGGATGGGTGGTGGGCCATGGCTGTGACGCAGGAGGGGACAGGGCGGGGATACTCTCTCAGACTGTGATACTCAGAGGTTAGGTAGGGTCTTGGCCCACACAATGGCACACAACGGTGCCCTCCTGGGAGAGGGCGGGGTCCATGCATGGGGACTGTGACAGCTGGGAGCTGGGAGACAAGGGAGTTTCGTTTCCTGGATTACAGGAGGCTGGGGGTGGGTGAAGCAGGAGGCTCCAGACACACTGTTTCACCGGGGTCTGTGATCTGGACCCCATCCTGTGACTCTGGGCCTCCTGGATGATGACTTTCCCCCAGACCTCACCCATGATTTCCCCATGGATTGGTTAAAAATTCAATACAAGATCCAGGTCAATAATGCACCCAAAATAAAGCTGAAAGTTAGAACTGCATGCAACAAACTTTCTGTGATTTAGGCTGGGCGTGGTGGCTCATGCCTGTAATCCAGCACTTTCGGAGGCCAAGGCAGGTGGATCATATGAGGTCAGGAGTTCGAGACCAGCCTGGCCAACATGGTAAAACCCCGTCTCTACTGAAAATACAAAAATTAGCAGGGTGTGGTGGTGAGTGCCTGTAATCCCAGCTCCCTGGGAGGCTGAGGCAGGAAAATGCTTGAACCCAGGAGGCAGAGGTTGCAGTGAGCTGAGATCACACCATTGCACTCCAGCCTGGGTGACAAAGCAGGACTCCATGTCAATAAGTAAATAAAAACTTATTGTGATTTAATAATAAAACTATTGACAAAATTTATATAGGCAAGAATATTTGTACAAGGGAAAGTTGGACTTGGTAGAAATAGTGGTCCGAACAGAAACTATTAACAGCTTAACTATTAACTATAAACATAATAACAGATTTAAAAAATCCAACTAGACTGAGCACAGTGGCTCATGCCTGTAATCCCAGCACTTTGGGAGGCCAAGGTGGGCGGATCGCCTGGGGTTAGCAGTGAGCCAGGATCGCACCACTGCACTCTAGCCTGGGCAACACAGCGAGACTGTCTCAAAGAACAACAGCCCCCACCCAACTAATGGACAAATCAAATGTCTACTGGAAAGTATATCTGGCAAAGTGTAAACCCAGGTGAAAATATTGCAGTAAAATGAAAAAGGGAAACACAATAAGTTGGAAATGGTTTAATGTTGCCAAGTAGAAAACTGATTTTGTAATTCAGTGTAGTGAAGTTCACGCTAAAGAATTTTTTTCTGCACCGGGTGAGGTGGCTCACACCTGTTATCCCAGTACTTTGGGAGGCCAAGGTGAGTGGATCATGAGGTCAGGAGTTCAAGACCAGCCTGGCCAATATGGTGAAACCCCGTCTCTACTAAAAATACAAAAAATTAGCTGGGCATGGTGGCTTGCCCCTGTAGTCCCAGCTGCCCAGGAGGCTGAGGCAGGAGAATTGCTTGAACCTGGGAGGTGAAGGTTGCAGTGAGCTGAACTCAGGCTACTGTACTCTAACCTGGGCGACAGAGTTAGACTCTGTCTAAAAAAAAAAAATTCTTTTTTTGCTAAAAATTCACTGGTGTTGGTATAATTCTACTTATGAGTCCCATTCTCAGGGGCAGAATGTCAGGGTCAGGACTTCCTCTCTTTGGGGTTCCTCAGGGAAGGTGAAGAATGGGGGTACTGGCCTGCCAGTCCTCACCATTGTTGGTGTTGGGGGCCAGCTGGGCTTCCTTGCTGCCCCTGGCAGCTGCATCCCAGCCAACCTGAGCTGCCCTGCAGTCCCTTAAGAACTGGCTCTTCTCCATCAGTTCTATGATGGAGGCTCCTGCTATCCATTGGCATTTCCTGTATTGAGCACTGTCAATTGCCTTCCAAGCCTTGCTTTGGGGACACGCCCCATGTTTTGATGCATTATGATTTTGTTATCTTTCAGTACAAGATGGTTTTTAGTTTACCTTATGATTTCTTTGACTTACTGCTTATTTGGAAGTGTGTTGTTTAATCTTGAATTGGGGATTTTCTAAATGTCTTTCTGTTATTTATTTCTAATCCAATTTTGTGGGATCAGAGAACATGATTTATATTATTTCAATTCTTTTTCTTTTTCTTCGAGACAGAGTCTTGCTCTGTCGCCCAGGCTGGAGTGCAGTGGCATGATCTTGGCTCACTGCTACCTCCACCTCTTGGGTTCAAGTGATTCTCCTGCCTCAGCCTGCTGTGTAGCTGGGATTACAGGCTCGCACCACCATGCCTGGCCAATTTTTCTATTCTTCATATAGACGAGGTTTCACCATGTTGGCCAGGCTGGTCTCAAACTCTTGACTTTGTGATCTGCCCACTTCAGCCTCCCAAAGTGCTAGGATTATAGGTGTGAGCCACTGCGCCTGGCCCAGATTTTAATTATTTTACATTTGTTAAGCGTTGTTTTATGGTACTTTGAATATGGTTTATCTTGGTGAATGTTTCATATACACTTGAAAAGAAGGTGTCCACCATCAGTGGATGCCTCATCTTCAGAGTGCCAGTGGTCACCCTGGGTGATAATATTGCTCAGGTCCACTGCGTCTTTATTTTCTGCTTACCTGTTATAGCAATTACTGGCAGAGGAGTGTTAAAGTCTCCACCTATAATTGTGGGTTTGATTATTTCTCCTTTCAGTTATGTCAGGGTTGCTTTATATATCTTAAGGCTTTGTTATCAGGTGCATACACTCTTGGAATTATAGTATCTTGATAAATGAGACTTTTATTCTAACAAACTATTCTTTATCTCTGATAATATCACATGCCCTGGCACCTATGTCAGATATTAATATAACTACTAAAGCTTTCTTATGACTAGTGTTTGCATAGTATACATTTTTCCATCCTTTTAACTATGTCTTTAGAGTTAAAGTGCTTTACTACCTGAGCAATATAGAAAACCATGTCCTACAAAAACATTTTTTTTTTTACATAGAGTCTCACTGTATCACCCCGGCTAGAGTGCAGTGGCACAATCTCAATTCACTGTAACCTCCACCTCCCAGTTTCAAGCAGTTTTCATGCCTCCGCATCTTAAGTAGCTGGAATTACAGGTGCTCATCACCACACCCAGGTAATTTTTGTATTTTTGGTAGAGACAGGTTTTCGCCATGTTGTCAAGGCTGGTCTCTCAGCATCTTAAGTAGCTGGAATTACAGGTGCTCATCACCACACCCAGGTAATTTTTATATTTTTGGTAGAGACAGGTTTTCGCTATGTTGTCAAGGCTGGTCTCAAACTCATGATCTGAAGTGATTTACCCACCTGAGCCTCTCAAAGTGCTGGGATTACAGGCATGAGCCACCATGCCTGGACTCTACAAAAAATTAAAAATTAGCCGAAGATGGTGGCCTGCACCTGTGGTACCAGCTACTCAAGAGGCTGAAGTGGGAAGATCATTTGAGCCCAGGAGGCAGAGGTTGCAATGAGCCGAGATAACACCACTGCACTCCAGCCTGGATAACAGACCTAGACCCTGTCTCAAAAAATTAATAGTTATAATAATAAGGTGCATTTCCTGCATAGTTGTATAACATGTGACTAATATATGTATTATGTTTATAATTTTTTTGTTTGAGAAGGAGTTTTGCTCCTATTGCCCAGGTTGGAGTGCAGTGGTGCCATCTCAGCTCACTACAACCTCCACCTCCTGGGTTCAAACGATTCTTCTGCCTCAGCCTCCCAAGTAGCTGAGATTACAGGCAGATGCCACCATGCCCGGCTAATTTTTATATTTTTAGTAGCGGCAGGGTTTTGCCATGTTGGGCTGGCTGGTCTCAAACTCTTGACCTCAAATGATTCAGCTGCCTGAGCCTCCCAAACTGCTGGGATTACAGGTATGAGCCACTGTGCCTGGCCTATAATTTTATCAACATGATATTTTTGTAACATAATTTTGTATAATTAAGGCAAATTTATGTATTTTAATTTTTTTAAATAAGGTCATAATACTCTCTGCCTTTTAATTGAAGTATTTATATCATTTATGTATAATGTAATAGTTTAAATGGTAAATTTTTAAGTTGGCCATCTTACTATTTGTTTTCTGTTTTCTTTTTCTTTTCTTTCTTTCTTTTTTTTTTTTTGAGATGGAGTCTTGCTTTATCACCCAGGCTGGAGTGCAGTGGTGCAATCTCGACTCACTGCAACCACCACCTCCTGGTTTCAAGTGATTCTTCTGCCTCAGCTTTCCCAGTAGCTGGGATTACAGGTGCCTGCCACCATACCCGGCTAATTTTTTGTATTTTTAATAGAGACAGGGTTTCACCATGTTGACTAGGCTGGTCTTGAACTCCTGACCTGAGGTAATCAGTCCACCTCAGCTTCCCAAAGTGCTGGGATTACAGGCGTGAGCCACCGCGCCCGGTTTGCTATTTGTTCTCTCTCTCTCTCTCTCTCTGTCTCCCCTCTTTCTTTCCTTCTTTCTTTCTTTCTTTTTCTGAGAAGTCTCACTCTGTTGCCAGGCTGGAGTGCAGTGGCGTGATCTCGGCTCACTGCAACCTCCATCTTCCAGGTTCAAACGATTCTCCTGCCTCAGCCTCCCGAGTAGCTGGGACTCCCAAAGTGTTGGGATTACAGGCGTGAGCCACCGCGCCCGGCCCAAATACTATTAATATTGTATATATAACGTAAGAACCTTACAATATATATTCTCACATGTTATTTTGTAATAGTATAAATGTATATTTCCATTATCCCCTTTCCCTTTTTGCAATTGGTGTCATTGTCATTATTTCTCCTTTAGTCAACTGGGCTGGGCGTGGTTCTGCGAGGAGGTGTGCCGGGTGCACTGTGGGGCGGAGCCGGAGCCTGTGTGGGAGGTGGGCGGGGGGGGGTCACTGAGGGGCGGGGCCGGGGCCTGCTGGGATGTGGGCGGGGACACCAAGGGGCGGGGCCAGGGCCTGCCCGGGGGTGTCTGGGCGGGACGCACCGAGGGGCGGGGCCGGGGTCTGTGGGGAGGCAGGCGGCGTGCACTAGGGGGTGGGGGTGGGAGGTGGGGGGGAGTTGGGGGATGCGGGCGTCGGTGGGTAGGGGCGCACTGCGGGGAGGAGCCAGGGGTTGCAGGGGGTGGGTGGGCGGGGCATGCCAAGGGGCGGGCCGGGGCCTGCTAGGAGGTGGGCGGGGCACACCGAGGGACGGGGCCGGGCCAGTGTCCATCGGTTCCCACGGCAACAGTACGACTCAACAGTACGGCCCGCTGGTGTCCTGGCCGCTATGTGCGCCCCAATGGACCCTCGTGTTGCCCGGCGATACCTGCTCAGGCGGCGGCTTGGGAAGGGGGTGAGTGCCCGGGGACGCGCTTGCCCTCCGAGGGGCGACCCTGCGGAGAGAATACCTGAGCAGGATGGTTGGTCCCCTCCGAGGCCTCTTCCGTCACACACTGGCGTCCTGACGCCTCCGTAGGCGGAGGGGTGGTTTGGAGCCCCTTAGTGCCTCAGTTTTCTCATGGGGTAACACGACCGTGACTCCCAGGATCCCGGCTCCTGGAGGCAGGTGACAGCCAGGCCCCCCAGCAGCCTCAAGCAGAGGGATCCTGGTGCCCCACTTCCCGTGTGCCCACAGTCGCCCGCTTTCTGGGTGCACGGGATGCTCTGGGGAGGCTGGGCCCGTGCCTCAGTCACTGAGAGGGAGGGCAGACCCCAGGCTCAGGAGCACAGGGGCGAGGCCCAAGAAGGGCCTGAGTGGGTATGGGGTGGGTGCAGAGTGAAGGCCAGAGCCAAGTGTATCTGTGTGCCTGAGTGAGCAGGTAAGCCTGTGTGTGTGGGGAGAGTGCCATGAGGAGGGGGAGGAAGATCATTCCGGGCAGTGCAGACAGCAAGTGCTCAGGCCCAATGCAGGCTTGTGTGCAACTGGGTAAGAGATGGAGAGATGAGTGGTGAGGGGTCCAACTGTGTGGGGGCTTTGGGGAATTTCCAGGACTTTGGTTTTCACTGTTGCTGACGCCAGGAGCAGTAGCAGCTGCTGGTGTCACTTTATAAGGCCTACCCTGCCCCCTGTGTTGAGAACCCACTGTTGGCATGCAAGGGAGTGGCAGACCGAGATTCCTTAAGTGGTGAATGCAGCCACCCAGTGAGAGATGCCAGAGGCTGGGACCAGGGTGGGGGCAGCGGAGATGGTGGCAGGGGCTAGATTCTGGAGGAATCTGGGCCCAACGGCACTTGGGGCTGGATGGGTGTGAGAGAGAGGGAGGGAGGGTGCCTGGGCAGCTGGAAGGATGGTAGGGCATTCCCCAGCTTCATTTCCTGCCCAGATGCTCCCTTCTGTGGCCTCCTTTCCTCCAGGGCCTCAGCAGCTCTCACCTTCCCCTCTGCCTCCCCTACTCTGGAAGATGTCAGAGGCTAGGGTGGCCTGCAGTTGTGGAGCCCACACTCCCATCCCCTCTGGGGACCCAGAATGGGAAGGAGGAGCCTCATGTGTGTGGGGGCAGGGGATGGTGGGGCAAGGGGCTGGCCCTGTGTGATGGCACTCCTTCCCAGGCCTACGGCATTGTGTGGAAGGCAGTGGACAGGAGAACAGGTGAGGTCGTGGCCATCAAGAAAATCTTTGATGCTTTTAGGGATAAGACAGATGCCCAGGTGAGTGTATGGGAAGAAGTGTGGGACAGGATGGAGGCCGGGAGCAGCAGCCCCTTGCCCTGGTGCCTGGAATCAGGTGGGAGCTGGGAGCCAGTCACAGCAGATGTTATGGCTTGTCTTGGAACACTGCCCCCTCTTCCACGCCTGGTCTGGTGGGCGTTGGGTGATGGACATCAGCTCCTTTGGGTCCTGTCAGGACATGGGCTTCCTTCTTGCTCCATCCACCCAGACTCCTGTGTTTCTGTCTCTTCAGAGAACATTCCGGGAAATCACACTCCTCCAGGTGAGTAGCCTGGGCCCTCCAGCCCAGTCCCCTTCCCCAGGAACAGCTCTCTCCAGACAGGAGAGGAGCCGGGCTTCTTGGCCCCCAGAGGCAATCCCTGGCCTTCCAGCTGCTGCCGACTCTCTCCCCAGGAGTTTGGGGAGCATCCCAACATCATCAGCCTCCTTGACGTGATCCGGGCAGAGAATGACAGGGACATTTACCTGGTGTTTGAGTGTATGGGTGAGTGAGGCCTCAGCCAGTGCCCTGGCCCCACCTCTGGCCTGTCCTCACGCCCTCTGTGCACCCCTCTGCAGCTGCCCCACAGTGGCTTGCTCCCTCACCGTGTACCCTGGACTCAGGGACAGACACCTGCCAGTGTCAGCCTCCAGAGCCAGCAGCGACCCCTGCATCCCACCTGCTCCAGGCTCCTGCTCCTGCCAGTCTGCAGCTGCATTCTTTTTCTTCTGATTTTATGAAACAAAGGCGATAGGAAATAAAATGATTTTTATTTTAGAATAAAAAATAAAAATTAAAAAATTTAATAATAAAAAATAATTTTAAATTTTTATTTTTTAAATAAAAAAAATAAAATAGGCACAGCTGCAGACCCCACCGCTGTGCCCACAGGCTGTGCGCAGGATGGAGGAGCGGGGCAGGCAGGCCGTGGACTGGTTCAAAGTGAGACAGACCTGTCAGGTGCCCCCTCCCTCCCCCCAGCTGCCCCCTCCCACTCCCCCAGGGCAGCTCCTCCCACCCCCTCCACCTCCACCCCCAAGACTGAAGCGTGCACCCTCTCCCCAGACACAGACCTGAATGCCGTCATCCGGAAGGGCGGGCTGCTGCAGGACGTCCACGTGCGCTGCATCTTCTCCCAGCTCCTGCGGGCCACCCGGTTCCTCCACTCGGGGCACATCGTGCACCGGGACCAGAAGGTGTGGCACCCACAGCCTGAGTCCAGCTCCCAGCCCCACCTGGCCCTACCCGGCCCCAGGGCCTCAGCCTGCCTCCTCTCTGCAGCCGTCCAACGTGCTCCTGGATGCCAACTGCACGGTGAAGTTGTGTGACTTTGGCCTGGCCCGCTCCCTCAGCGACCTCCCCGAGGGGCCTGAGGGCCAGGCCTTGACAGAGTATGTGGCCACACGCTGGTACCGGGCTCCGGAGGTGCTGCTGTCTTCACACCGGTAGCAGTGAGACACCCCCAACCCACCCTCTACCTCCTTGCAGGGGCCCCCAGGGCTGCCCTCCTGCCCAGCCAGAGCTCCCAGGCCATGAGTGTTCTCTCACTCACCCTCCCAGCAACTCCATCCCACCTCTGCCTCTAGGTCCCTCCATGCCTACACCCCTTCCTGCCCCAGGTACACCCTTGGGGTGGACATGTGGAGTCTGGGCTGTATCCTGGCGGAGATGCTGCGGGGGAGGCCCCTGTTCCCGGGCACGTCCACTCTCCACCAGCTGGAGCTGATCCTGGAGACCATCCCACCGCCCTCTGAGGAGGGTGAGCCAGGCAGCTGGGGCTGGGCACCGGGATGCTTTGGGTCAGACAGCACAGCTGTTGGGAGACAGCAGCTGACAGGCCAGGACTATGCTAGGAGGAGGGATGGGGACAGCGACAGGGAGGATCCAGAGGATAGGACAGGAGCCCCAGGAAGACCAACTGGTGATGGAGGCCCAGGAGGAGCTGCTGGGGGCGGATGTGGGCAGGCAGCACCTGGCATAGGCACCATGAGAGCCCAGCAGTGGCCATGAAGGGGCAGGCAGGCTGGACAAGGTCCCCGAGGGATTGGGGTAGCAGGGACAGGGACCGTCACTGTGCTGGGAGCTGTGGTGTACAGAGAAAGCTGGCAGGAGAGATTCGGGTGCTGAGGGAAGAGGTGGAGGAAGGCAGTGGGGGGGGGGCCATGGGGGTCACTTTGAGGGTGGGGGCAAGAGGGAGCTGTACCACCAGGCGCATCTGCTTGTCTGGAGCCCCCTGGTCCATGGAGGTGGGTGCCAGTTTCCACCTGTGTGAGCACTCCCCAGGGCCAGGTGCAGGTGTGTGGAGTGGGAGTCATGTGGGGTGCTTTTGAGCACAGACTGGGGGCACGCCCTGGTGATGGGGTGTTGGAGCCCTGCCAGACTGTGGAAACCCTGTCGAGGCTGTGCTCCCCGGGGTTGGAAGAGATGGCTGGCCCCAGATGCCTGAGCTGCCCCAGCCTGCCAGGCCTGCCTGGGTCACACCACCTTCTGCTGCCCCAGACCTCCTGACTCTCGGCTCAGGCTGCCGTGCCTCTGTGCTGCACCACCTGGGGTCCCGGTGAGTGGGGGCATTTTGGTGAGGGTGAGAGGATGGCTTGTCTTGAGGGAGCAGGGCCACCTTCCTGCAGGGTTACTGGGGCCAGTTTGTACCAGTTCAGATTCTGCCTGTTTTCGAACTGGTGGTTTCCAACCCAACAACTGTTGGCTGCTCTGAGAGCAGGAGCCACTGGTGCTCCTAGAGGGTGGCCCTGAGGAGCTGTGTCAGGGCATGGAGAGGAGGGCACCAAGGGGCTGCAGGGGTCTCTGCACCCTGCAGGGCGCAGACTGCCTGCAGGTCAGGCATGGGGGCATCCACCTAGAAGGACAGCAGAGTGGGCCCCCTGTATGGGAGCCAAGCCCCAGCCATGAACATGGATCTGAGGAGGGCTCTTGGGTGGGTCCCTGGAGACAACACATGGCAGCCCACAGGCCACGGCAGACGCTGGACACCCTCCTGCCGCCAGACACCTCCCCAGAGGCCTTGGACCTCCTCAGGCGACTCCTGGTGTTCGCCCCGGACAAGCGGTTAAGCGCAACCCAGGCACTGCAGCACCCCTACCTGCAGAGGTGGGAGTGGGAGAGAGTCCCCCAGGTGCGGGGGTGGGGGCCGGAGATACCTTCCCATGAGGGTGAGCCCCCAAGCCTGGGCCCTGCCATGACAGCCTGAGGGGCTGGCTTGACCGAACCCGGTCCCCACTTCTCTGGCTCCCTGCAGATTCCACTGCTCCAGCGACAAGTGGGCACGAAAGGCGGATGTGCGGCTCCGGGTGCACGAAGGGCTCCAGCTCTCTGCGCCTGAGTACCGCAGCCGTGTCTATCAGGTGCTCCGGCTCATGACCCCCATCATCCCTGGTCTACACGCACCCTGGAGGCCACCTATGTCAGAGACCCCCAAACGCCCCATGGGCAGGCTGCGACCTCTGAGCACCCTCCTGTCCCACAGATGATCCTGGAGCGCGGAGGCAGCAGCTGCACCTCAAGAGAGAAGGGCCTGGAGGGCGTCCCCCCAGGTGCCGAGCCCAGGGCCTCCCCATCCCAGGCATACCTGTGCAAGCCCAGAGCCAACCCTCAGCTGTCTTCGGGGACACCTGTGCAGGGCCCCAGACCCAGGCCTCAGAGTGGCCCGGGCCACGACCCCCCAGAGCACGGTGTGTGACCTTTGCTGGCCACCCACATGGAGCGTGGCCCAGGCTTCCTCTTGCGGCTGACGCTGGGGTTGACCTTCTGACCCTACAGAATCCCCCTGTGTAGCCAAGAACATTCCCAGGCAGAACTTCGCTCCCCTGCTCCAAGCTGCACCCCTAGGGAGGGGGGAAAGGCCCCCTGGGGCAAAGGCAGAGCCCCCCTTGACACTCTCCCTGGTAAGTTATGGTGGGGTGGGCACAGGAGGGACCCTCTCTCTTTGCCTCTCAATGACCCTGTAATGTGCCCCTTCCCAGGTGAAGCCAAGCGAGAGGGAAGCAGCGTCCTCCCTGACCTCACAGACTGTGGCTCAGGTGGACAACCAGGCCCTGATCCGGGCTGATGGGAACTGGGGCGGTGGGGTGAGCCTGGCCCCAGGCTGCCCCCTCCCCCATCCTCCTTTTCCTCTCCTTTTCCGCTCCCTTCCCCATCCTTTCCATTGCCCCTCCCTTGTCCAGTTCGCATCCCTCGAGGTCCTTAAGGCCTCCCCTCTGCTGCACCCCCTCTGACACCTCCCCTTATGTGACTCTTGACTGTATGCAGGTCCCTCCACGGCCCGGCCGGAGGATGTTCCGCACCTCTGCCTCGCAGGGGGCTCAGGGGGCTGCCAGGGCTTTGCTTGGAGGCTACTCTCAAGCCTATGGGACTGTCTGCCACTCGGCACTGGGCCACCTGCCCCTGCCAGAGGGGCACTGCGTGTGAGCCACCCTACTCCCTTCGTCTGGCCCTATTCCTGCCCCAACACCTTTCCCGGACCCTCCCTGGTCTCCTGCACCTCTTAGCCCTCCCTGCTTTGCCTGGCCCCATTGAAGTTCCAGGGAGCTTGCCTGGATCTCCTTGGGGGAGCAGCCCCAGTGACTTCCTCCAATAAACTCATGTCTGCCCCCAACCTAAGCAGCCATCGTTCCTCCACTCCCTTCTGAAGCCATAGCACCTACTAGCTGGGGGCCCCGACCCCTTTCCTGGAGCCTGCCTTCCTCTGAGGACCCCACCACCCCTGTCCTCAGACTTCCACCCCAGAGGTCCTGCCCACTCCACATCCTGCACTGAGCGTTTTCCTCTAGGTTTGCCTGGGGCCGCGTCCTGTCCTTTGTCCATTCTCTCCCTACCTGCTGTGGCTTTGGGGTCCAGGGTGGACCTGTGGGGTGGGGACCTAGGGTCACCCCATGGCCATCTTTGTGACTCTGAGCCAGAGGAGAGAAGCAGTCAGCCCCACCCCTCCTCCACGGTCAGGGACTGCAGCCTGCGCCCCCACCCAACCCCTGTACAGCCACCACCTGATCTGTCTCCAGGCTCCGTAGGTGAGGGTGGGTGCGGGGTCAGGGTTACCTCCTCTGCTCACCCACAGGCAAAAACCCTGGTGTGTGTTCAGGCCAGGGCTGTAGAGATCAAGGGCCCTGTGGGCACAGAGCTGTGTCCTAGGGTGCCAGGTGTCCCCAGCTGCATCTGCCCCGGAGCTGGGGCTGGAACACAGGCAGCTGGGCAGCTCACAGGGAGGAGCTCAGTCTGAAGGGCGTGGCCTGTGCTGTTGGTGGGGGTTGGGCTCCAGGCTCACTGGGAAGCTCACAGGGTGGAGGAGCTCAGTCTGAAGGGCGCAGCCTGTGCTGTGGCTGTGGCTGGGCTGCCGGGAGCAGGGGCTCTGCTGGCTTGTGGAAGCAACTGTCACCATGGGGAAGGGAGAGGAAGGACAAGGTGTGAGCAGGGGAGCTGAGCAGAGGGTGGGAGCTGGCGCTGCCCTGGTGCTGGGCCAGGCACCTACAGGAGACTCAAAGAGGGAGGCTGGGCTTGGGAGAAGGTTGGAGGAGGTGGATGAGGAAGCGGGAGGGCCGGAGGAGGTGGTGAGCCAGTCAGGGACCCTGCCATGGGCTTGTTTCCTGAGGGGTCTGCCCAGTGGTCTGCTTGTTGAACTTCAAAAGCCCAAGGCACAGCCCCAGGGTGCTGAACAAGCAGGACACAGAGGCCAGGGGGCTGCAGGGCTGGAGGCTTGGCCTCAGGCTAGGCAGAGTGTGATGGGGTTGCTGAGTGGGGAAGCACAGGTGGGTGCTCAGGAGTATCCCGGCATCGGGGACAGGGACAGGAGATCATGTACAGCATGAAGTTGGAGGGGCCGAGGTGGACCTTGGAGTGAAGCTGGGGGGTCTTTATTGCCCCCCACAGGGATGGGTGGTGAGTCCACAGGGGAACCCAAGAGGCCACATGGTTAGAGGCTGCAGGATAGAACTGGGCAATTATACACACGGGGAACATGCCAGATTATTTTGTGGGTTGTGTTTTATTAACACCGAAATGTGCCCCATCCTGGTTTAGAAGATGTGGAGGGTGCAGGCAGGAGGCTCCAAAGGCCCTGGCAGGGTGGCCAGCCTCTGGCCTCTCCATGGGCTCCACTTTGAGAGCCTGTCCATTCAGCCACACCCCAGGCAGCACCAAGGCAAACGTGCCCACAAGAGACACTCAGGTGCACCCGCTCCAGGCACCTTTCCCACCTGGCCAGAAGTCCCTGCTGTCGTCCCTACTTGGGCGGTGGGTTTGGTAACCAGCTGGCTGGGGCTGTCCAGCAGAGACAGCGGGGCCACTTCCCTTCCTCTCCCAGCTGCTAGAGTCAGAACTGCTGCCTCTGGCAGCCTTGTTTCTTAAATCAGTTCCCTCTTAGGATTTATTACACTAAAAAAATTTCTTTGAAAAGAAATAGATCCAGGTGGTGTAGATGCAATTAAAAAAAATAGAATACAGAAACACTAATTTCACAAAGCTAGCATCTAACAGTGGGGGACTTTCCACGCATGTGGTGCCAAAATGCATCATTCTGAGTCAGTTACAATTCCTCACTGGGGGTGAAAAAAGATAAAAGATAAGCCAGGAAGCCTGGACAGATTCTTGGTGTTGGTGACAAAGAGGAAAGGCCCTGAGAACAGGGGTGGGGTGGGGTGTCTGCTGGACACCAGGAGGGCAAAGACCACTCTCACCTGCAGGGGTGCCCAGGACCTGTGTCTCAAGAGCTGGGATCAGCCTCAGCTGCACCTTGTCCCCTGCCCTCACCTGGCCCCACACCTGTCAAAGACAAGCACCCCACCATCCAGCCCTTCTGGTGCCCGGGCTGGGCCTATGCAGGGACGCTCATGAGGCTGGGGCCACAGGTTGTCCATCCGGACCATTTTATTGAGCTGCAAAGCCCAGTGCCCCTCCCCACTCTCACCCAGTGCTGGCCAGAGCCTTGCTGGAGGAGATGGCAGACCTGCCAAGGCAGCCCCTGAGGCTTCCCTGTGCCCCTTCCCAGCTGTCTGCCCTGTCCAGCTTCCTTGCCACTCCAAGGGGCATCCTTCCGGTCTGGCTCCACCCCTCCCTTGCAAACTGCCTGCACCCAGCAGCCCAGTCTTCCCCACAGCAAGAGCACAGGCCTCGGAGAAAGATGCTGGGAGGCAGTGAGCAGGAGAATCCAAGTAGGACAGGAAATGCAGCCCTGAGGATGGAGGAGACCCTGAGAGAGAGAGGGAGGGGAGCCCTGAGAGCAGGAGGCCCTGAGGAGGAAAGGAGCCCCAGAGAGTGGGGAGTTGAGGCACAGACGTGGGGCCCTTGAAAGAGGACAGGGGACTCTGCGGGGCACATCTGTAATCCCCCCATGTAGGGAGGCTGAGGCGGGCGGATCACTTGAGGTCGGGAGTTGATCAGCCTGGCCAACATGGTGAAACCCTGTCTCTACTAAAAGTACAAAAATTAGCAGGGCACGATACCAGGCACATGTAATCCCAGCTACTTGGGAGGCTAAGGCACGAGAATCACTTGAACCCGGGAGGCAGAGGTTGCAGTGAGCTGAGATGGCGCCACTGCATTCCAGCCTGGGTCTCAAAAAAAAAAAAAAAAAAAAAAAAGGCGTGAGGGTACTGAAGCACAAAGAGATGGCGGAGCCAGACGCTGCGCCATGCAAGGCTGATGGTGCAGAGATGAAGATGCTGAGGAGAGAAAGTGCTGAGGGAAGAAAGGCACTGGTGGCGAGGGGCCGGAGCCCCAGTACTGGGGAGGCCAGGGGCACAGACAGCAGCTGCCGGGTGAGCCCCAATAGGAGCCGAGCTGTGGCGCACTCAGCCAAGCCCCAAGCAGCCGTGGCCTGGCAGTCACCGCTCAAGCACAGGAGCCGTGCTCTCCTTGCTCCGTGGGGGCTCTGGGTGTCTATGGCAGCAATTCGGACACCCTGGCCTGGGCTGCTGGGCCAGGAAACTCATTTCTTGCCTTTGAACGTGCCCAAAATCTTGGGCACAAACTTGCCCACCTTGCTGTCCCTGGTGCCCTCTTCCACTGGGCCCTCCCCAGCCCCGGAGCTGCTGGCCTCCTCTTTCTTGCAGAAGACCTCGAAGCGGCTGTACACGCGCTTCTCCTTGCGCATGCTCTCCATGCGGCGCAGCAGCCGATCGCGCTCCTCCGCGCTGGCCGGCAGCGTGCGGCTCAGCCGGCCTTGGGTCCCCAGGCTGTCCGAGCGGAAGATGGCTGAACACTTGTCCTTGTCGGACATATCTGGGGCCAGGCCGCCAGCAGCTGGTGGACGGCCTAGCTCGGGGCTGCTGTGGGCCGGGCCTGGGCCCGGGGAAGGGACCACACGGTGCTTCTGGCCATGGGCGCTGATCTGCTCCAGAATGGCCTTCGTGTCATCCCGAAGGTTGCTGCTGTACAAGGCGTTGGCCGTGGCAGAGGCCATGCGTGCCCGGGGGCCCCGCTCCTCTCCTGTGGCAGCCTCCGTGCTGTCACCCCGGCCCAGTGACGGCCGCCGCGGGCTCTCGGGCTGCCCATTCTCCTGCGGCACTGGGAAGCCTCCCTCATCCTCCATGCGCCGCTCGCCCTTGGGGCTCAGCAGCTGCCTAAGGCGCAGGGAGCCTTTGCGCAGGACTTCCATGGGGCCGCTCGGCCCCTCCTCCGCGGGCCCGGCCTTCGGGGACTCTCCGGAGAAGGTAAGGGTGAGGCTGCCTCTGCGCTCTGGTACTGGGGGCACAGGACTGCCCCTGCGCTCCGGCACGGGGGGCACAGGACTGCTCCTGCGCTCGGGGTAGGCTGAGGTGGGGCTCCCCTTCTGCTCGATAAATCCTGTCGTTGGGCTCCCTCTTCGAGTGGGAAACCCAGGTGTAGGGCTCCCCTTCCGCTCAGGGTAAGCCGAGGTGGGGCTCGCTTTTGGCTCAGAATGGGGCACCTGGCGCTCCCCGGGCCCTTCCAGTGGCAGAGGGCTGTCCAGCCCTTGCGGGGAGGTGGAGCGGCCCTGGGCAGAGAGGAAGCGGGAGGGCAGGTGGTCAGAGCCGCTCCGGCCCAGCGTATCAAGCAGCTGCGCCGCGGTGAGCGAGGCGGCTCCCGGCTGCCGCTCCGCCTCCTGGTTCAACTGCTGCGCAAAGGAGTCGCGCAGGTCCAGCAGGCAGCTCTCGAGGCTGCGGCGCTCGCCCCCCACGCCACCTGGGGCCGCCACCTCTTCCCGCCATGCCTGGGACACGACGGCCTTGCTGTGGCTGGCAACGGTGATGGCGCCCGCGCCGCCGCCGGGATCACGGGCTGGACCCTTATACTTCTCCAGCAGTTCGGCCACCTTGGTGGAAGCTGCCGAGCGCACGGCCTCTCCGCCAGGCCCCAGCGTCTCGCTCACCGTCTGCTCTTTGTGCAGCAGCTGCACCTTCTCAGTGGCCGCCGCAGTCCCGGTCGCGCCCTCGGCCTGTGACGCGCTGAAGATGAGCGAGGAGCGCAGCCTGGAGCTGCGCTGGATGAGGGGATTCAGGCGCGAGCGGAAGGAGTCCTGCTTGGCCAGGCCGGGCTCCTCCGGGCCCTCGCGCTCCAGGCTGTTGCCGCCGCCGCCGCCGCCGCCGCCCAAGCCCGGCACCGGGACCTTGGTGGGGAAGGCTGCGGGGACGCGGAAGGCCGAGGGGAGCAGGTCGCCGGCAGCTGCCCGGCCCCCCGGAGCCAGCACGTCGTCTTCATAAGCCTCGGCTTCCATGGGCGCCGGCAGGCCGTCGTCGCCCCCATCCTCGCCGTGGCAGCCGCTCAAGTAGGAGGCCAGGCGCCAGCGCCGCAGCCCGGCCCGCCCCTCCGGCCCGCCCCTGCGCTCCGGCTCCGCCTCGGGAGCGGGGTCTGGGCCGGGCCTGGCCGCTGCCTGGCAGGGGAAACGCTGGGCCAGGTTGGGGCGCGGGGGCCCGCTGGGCTCCGGGCCGCGGGGGCCGAGCCCGAAGGCGGGGTCTGAGCCGTGGCGCACCTCGCGGGACGCGCTGGACGGCACGTAGTCCAGCCGCTGGTGGCCGTCGGGCCCGAGCTCCGGAAAGCGCGGCCCGGCGCCCAGAGTGAAGTCATCTGGGTCCGCGAAACCCGCGCGGCCCCCGCGAAGCTTCTCGAACAGGCCCTGTGGGCGAGCGGGCGCGAGCTGCGGGTCCCACTGGTACTGCTGCTGGTAGAGCTGGTCGCGGTGGAAGTGGCTGGTCTGGAAGCGGAAGTCGTCGCCGTGGCTGAGGAACGTCTGTCGTGACACCTGCCGCGCGGCCGCGAAGTTCTCCACGGCGCCCGCGCCCTCGGCCGCAAAGCTGTGCCGCTTGAAGGCGTCCATCTCCAGGTGCCGCGCCTGGAAGAAGCCCCGCGTGCCCGCGAGGTCGCCTGCCGGCCCGGCCTCAGCCTCCAGGCGCCGCGACAGTGGCCGCATCCCCGCGTGTAGCTCCAGGGCGCCCCCCGGCATCCGCAGCGGCTCCTCCCGGCGCAAGGCCGACAGGAAGTGGCGGTCCGGGTCGAGGAAGGAGGGGAAGCCCAGGCCCTCTTCGCGGGGTGGTGGGAACAGGAGGTGCGCTCGTTTAGGGAAGGAGAAGGGGGTTGGCGCCCCGACCCCAGGGACGCCCACTAGGGGCCCGGCCCCGGCATATGGAGCCAGGGCGTAGGCGTCCATGCGGGCCAAGGCCGTGGCCGAGGGCACCAGTGGCTCGGACTGCGCGAAGAGGATGCGGAACTCCTCATCGAAGCTGGAGACCAGCTCTCCTTGGAACACGTGTGCCAGGCTGCGGTGGATCTTCTCAAAGGACCACATGAAGCTGTGGGGGGTCAGGGCCAGAGTCAAACCGAGCTGGAGCAAGGGCAGTGCAGCCTTGTGGGCAGTGGCTGGGGTGGGGAGGACTCAGGGACGTGAGGTCTGCAAGAGCCTGGGCCCAGCCTACAGGTGCAGGTGGCTACAGGGCAAGGGCTCCTGGTGAGAAGGGCCCTGGTGTGGAAGGGTGGCACTGGGGCGACAGGAGGAGGCCCCAGAGAAGGAGCCGAGGGAACCCGTGGGCGCACCTGTAGCTCCCACTCATCACCACAGCGCAGTCCACCAGCAGGAACTTCTCCTTGACGTGGCCCTTGAAGGACTTTCCCGTGCGGCAGTAGTACGTGGGGCCCGCCACAGTCCGCACGCGCAGGAACTGGGAAGGGAGGGGAGTCAGATCTCTGCCAGGGGGCCTCCCCAATCCCCCACTCCCGGGAACTCACATCCACGTGGTGCAGGTTGACACGGCACTTGTCAGCCATGTCCAGGAAGTGCTGTGCGTTCATCTCATCCAGCAGGATGTAGACTGGGACCCGACGGGCTGCGGCCTCCAGCACTTCGCTCAGCAGGTCCACATCAGTGAACATGTCCATCACCACGGCCACCACCTGCAAGAGTGGGTCAGGATGGAGAGCAGAGGCCCTGCTGTCCTCACACTATTGTCTAGCTTTCCCTTCACACCTGGGAGGCGTCTGAGTTACCCACAAACCCTGTAAAATACATGCTAGCCCATCCAGGGAGTGGGGCCACATCTGGGAAGATGGGTAGGAGGAAGGGACCCAACAGAAGAAGCATGGAGCTGCTGGCCATAATGGTGGGGGAGGGGCGAGGCAGGTGCAGGGCAGAGAACCCTGGATGAGGGTGGGCACCACAAGGGGCCCTCAATCTCCCCTCCACTCTACAGATGGCTGAGCTGTGTTCCCCCACAGGGCAGCTGTCAGGGCTGAGGGGGGTCACTGCCCTGGGCAGGGGACAAAGGCAGGGGCCTTTAGTGTTTGCACCTGAGGCCTCAGTTGCCATGGTTTAACAGTACCCTCTGCAGTCTGCTAGCTGCTTGGTGAGGGTTTGAAGCCCTCAGCTGGTCTGAGAGGGAATTATCTGAACAATGAACCCAGGCTGGTGGGGGTGCCCACCCATCCCAGAGCCCTACAGTTTCTGGGCACTGACCATGACCACAGGCAAGGACAACTGTGCAGAACCTGCAGCCCATGGTGACCAAGACCTGTCAGCCCTGAAGATCTCTGCCGGGACTGCCCACTACAGCTGGAGCTCAGGGCTCACCCCACAAGCTGGTCATGCTCATGTGTCTCCTCCACCCTTGTGCCTCCAGCACAGGCTCCTCCCCACCACCCTACAGCTGCATGGCGCACCTGCTGGGCAGAACGGATCATCCTGCGGGCCTCATCCTTGATGCTGGGGCTGTCGGGGGGTGGCGGCTGCACCAAGGTGGTCACCTCGGTGCCCTGGAAGCCAAAGGTCAGGGGCCAGCCCAGGTCAAGCTCAGGCACGGCCTGGTCTGACTTCACCGGCCAGTATGTACCCGAGGAGCCATCCATGTCCACATCGAGAAGGCTGCCTTCAGGGGGCTCTCGGGCAATATACTGTGGGGGCCGAAGGTGTCGGCTCACATGTTCCAGCTCTTCAGGGCACAGGAAGTCAGGTGCCCCCTCGGACACCAGGAAGCGGCTATAGGCCTCCGAGCCACCTTCGGCCAGTGCATCCACTGCCAGGCGGTAGTACTCTTTGTAGTGAGGTGGCAGGTACCCGGGTGCCAGCGGGTTGTCCCCCTGCGAGGAGCTCTGGGAGCGACGGGCCATGTCGGGGCCAGGGGCCTGGAGGGGCAGGGAGACACGTGACTAGGGGTGGGGGCACTGGGACCACTCCTGCCATCAAGCATGGTCACACTGTGGAAAGGGCCATTAGGGAGTTGGCTAGGCCGGAGTTCAGCCCATGCCCAGGCCGCCTTCCAGGGCACCAGCCGAGCCAGGCTCACAGAGGATGGCCCAGCCCTAGGACACCCCCAGCTGAGGAGGCACCAGCAGGTATCCCAGGCTGGGGCACAGGTATCCCAGTCCTGTCTCTCCTTCCTCTGGGAGGCTGGGGCAGAAGGGCTTGAAGCCCGGAGTCTGAGACCAGCCTGGGTAATACAGCCAGACCCCATCTCTACAAAAAATTTTAAACATTAGGCAGGCATGGTGGCACGTGCCTGTAGTCTTGGCCACTTGGGAAGCTGAGGCAGAAGGGTCGTTTGAGTCCAGGCATTGCAGGCTGCCGTGAGCTATGATTGTGCCAATGCACTCTGCCTGGGCCACAGCGAGACTGCATCGCTACAAAAAATAAAACCAAACCCTCTAAAACATTTCATGATTCTTGGCTTAAAGACAAACGTAATTTGGGCTACATTCATCATTATAATGTTCACTTTTTTTTTCTAAGACATTCATGAGCTCCTGGCACTGTGCCTACTGGACACGTTGGTGCTGCCCATGCTGCCTGTGTCTCTGACTGCCTGGGAGACCCCGAGTAAGTCGCTGAACCTCTCTGGCCTGTACATCTACTGCACAACACAGCTGAGGGTCCACATGATGCCATGCTTCGCCTAAGATGAGCACAGCAAACAGGGCTGTTCCTCCTCCAGGAACGTGGAGGTCCACACCTCAGCCACACCTCCTCCCCATCCTCAGTTTCACAGTTGGGTTCCCACAGCCAATTCTCTGACCACCCAGCCCTGGAACTGACCCCTAGATCCTGTCCCTGTCTACCAGCCACTCTCCTTCCCTTGGGCCACCCTTGACCTCTCTCTTGTCACTGTTCCTCTTAGATGAAACCTCCCTGGGCCACAGCCCATTGGTGCCCACAGGTCCTTCAGGGCCTGCACTCCACAGCCCCCAGATCTGGCTCTTTACTTGCTCAGAGTCCTGTCCCCACCAGCCCCAGTCCAAGGCAGCAGGGACCTTTCCAGGTCTTGGGCTCCCCACCACCATCCACGCTTGCCTGCCCCACAGCCCGCCCTGTTCTCCAAAGAGTCCTGTAGGGGGCCTGGCCTCTCCAGAAAGGTGTCTGATGGGGACTTCTATAGGGCGCCCAGGGACCATGTGCACATGGTCATGGAGCTACCTGGGTACCTCTCCCTGGAAGGAGAGCCCTAAGGAGCACTCAGCCCATCCCAGTGCTCCTCGGGTTGCTGAGGGAGGCAGGACACCTATCCCCACCTAGCACACAGGTTCCTGAATGTTGGCCCTGGCTGGGGAGGCAATTCAGCCCAGACAGAGGAGCGTGCCCTGGGGCGTTGACAGGATGGGCGCTGGCCAGCTGGACTGCATGGGTGCTAGCAGGAGCCACTTGGCTGAGAATGTTGGGGTCAGGAGGCAGCTGTCCTGCCTGACGCCCCTGGGGGTGACATGGAGTTGACACATGGGAAATATCTGGTGCCACTCAGTTATCCGGCCCCAGATGCCAACCAGCCTGGGAGAAGCTGTCCCAACATTTCTTTAAGGCACTGTCCTCATGGTTGACATGTGGGGCTGGTTAGGGCACACTGTCTTGGTTGTGCCAGGAGCAGATCAAGGCCGACCACATGGGGGTGAGGGGCAGGCCTGTCTGGCTGGGTGGGGGCGCCCACTCACCACTGCCAGCCTGGCTGTAGAGGCAGTGTCTGATCACACAGGGCTTGGGGGAACAGCCCTGCTGACCTTGAGGGGCACTTCCTGATGCTGGTGGGATACTCTAGAAAGGACTCCCACTGTCCCTTTGGATTTCACAGGGTAGGGGAATCAACACAGTGTCCAGGCTGTGTGTACTGGGGGCAGGGACTGTCGGGACTGTGGAAGCCCCTGTGGCCAGAAGCCCTCCAGCAGACACCACCGTCCACAGAGTGATGCTAATGGCTTCCTCCAATGACTTCATTCCTCGTGTCGTCTCCTTTCATGGGTCCGTGTCTCCCCGGCTATGGACGGGGCCGCAGCCACTCCCGAGCCTGAGATGGAGCCTGCATGTCCACACATTTGTGTAGCAAACGCCTGCCCAAGGGAGGGAGGGCACGGAACCCACCCATGGCCAATGACTCAGCACGAATCCACTCTTCTGCTGACCCCTGACCTGTGACTTGAGGTCAGGGCTCTCAGCTGGACTTCAAGAACCCCATCCTCTCCACCATGGCTGTAAGTGGGGTATCTGGAAGGAGGACCCCATGGAAGGATCCAGAGTTCCTACACAAAGTGGGGTGAGCCTGTGCCGTTGCGACGGGCACAGGAGGGCGTGGAGGCTCTAGGAGGCGGAAAGGTGGGGTGGAGAGGACGGAGCTCACAGACCGGAAGTCGCTCAGTGATAGTTTGCGGGGTGGGCACCCCAGCGCCCAACGGGGTCAGTGCACCCTATGCGCTCGCGACTGCGGCGGCTGGGGGGCCCCATCCGCCCACCCCACCCCAGGAACGTAGGCACGAGGGGCAGCACCCCCGTCGCTCCTCCTGCTCTCCACGCGGGGATCCAGGCCGCACTCTGGCCACCCCACTCCACGGCGGCCGTCCCCAGGGAAGGGTCCAGCCCGTGCCCAGCACCCAGACTCCAGCTAGGCCGCGAGGTCGGGACGAGGCTGCCGGGCAGGCTGGACCCGGCCCCGGGCCCTTTCCCATCGGCTCTTCGGGGGCCGGCATCGTGCGAGGGCGCCCCCCGTCCGAGCCGCCCCCCCCGCCCCGCGCACGCGGCCGCGCTCCAGTCCCACAGCCCCTCTCTGGATCGCGCGGCCCCGGCCCAGGTGGCGGCGCGAGGGCGGCCCAGGTGGGGCCGCACCGAGGGGCGCCCGCCCCCACCTCGCCCCGCCCCGCCCCGCCGGGCCGGGGGAGGGGGCCCTACCTGGCCAGGTGTGCGGGGTCTCGGCACAGGGGCAGCAGGAGCCGACCGCCGCCCAGCGGCCTCGCGGTCCGGTCGGTCCGGCAGCCACTCCCTGCGCGGCCCGCCCGCCGGCCCGGCCTGATTCACGCGCCCGCCCCCGCCCCGCCCGCCGCTCCTGCCTCCTGCCTGCCCGGGCAGCACCTGGGGGCGGGGCGGCCCCACCCGCGGCGCGCCCGCATTCCTGCGCCCCGGCCCGCGCCCCGACCGTCCGCCCCGACCCGCCCGCACCCTGCGGGGACCCCGGCCTGGCGCCGCCAGAGGCCGTGAGGCCCTCACTTCAAAGACCCCGGCCCCGGGGAGCCCAGCTGTTGACCCCAGGCTCAAAGTCCTAGGCTGACCCCTGACCCTCGCCCCGGAAGTCGGGGTGACGCGGAAGTTCCGGCTCGGTCGCTAGGAAACGAGCCAGCCCGACGCCAGGGGCGGAGCTCTGGCCTCCTGGCCAAGTTGGGGAGGCAGGTAAGGCAGGTGAGGACGCTGCGGCGGCGCCGAGCCCCGGGTGGGGCCGGGTCTGGGAGCCCCAAGAGCGCAGGGGATCCCTTCACCACACACCGGTCTCCTTTCGCACTGGCGCCCACACGTAGAGGGGACGACCCCGCCCACACAGAGGACCCCCAGGCCCCGGCCCCCACACACTGATATCCACAGCACCTAGGGTGCCCCATCGTTCTTCCTCATCCCCGCACACTGACGCCCACCCGTGTAGGGCACACTGCATACACTGACCCCCTGCACAGACGAACCCGAAATGACCTGTCAGTCATCCTTCATGTACACCGACCCCCCATGCACACGCGGGCCTGGAATGACCTGTTCCTCATGTACACCAACCGCACAAGCACAGAAGACTCCTCAGGAAGGCAGAACCCAAAAGCACACTCAGTCCTGCACACCAGTCACCCAGGAACATGCTGACATCTGCGCATGTGGAGGACCCCACCTACAATTGGGATCCCTCAGACACTGATCCCACAGGAAAACAGGGGATGCCGTATTCACACTGACTCTGAGAGCACAGGGGACCTCCCTCACACGTATGGAACCCTGGGTGTACACACAGGGACCCTACAAAAACCAAGCCCCACACTGACAAGGGACGCAGTGTGCACATCAAGCCCCACATGCCAGGTGCCCCCCGCCCCGCCATGTACACAGCAACCCCCACACATCACCCCAAGCTGCCCCTAGTGCTCCAGTCCCCCCAGGTCCCCCTCAGGCCCTTGCTTAGGGCCCGCCCTGCACTGGGTCATCTGTCTAAACCACCACACCTGGCCCCTGCCACTCCCACCCTGAGAACTGGTCCTCCTGAACCCTTTCTGCGGTCATCAGTCACCTTCCTCTGTCTCTCTTACCATGTGATCCTATTTTGCTTTCAGGGTCACTCCCATTTCATTTGTTCCTTCCCCAAACACTAAGTGATACCCCACTGGTGCCAGCACGTGGGAAACGGGTGAGGGGGTCAGACCAGTGCCCAGGCAATTGTGCTGTAGCAGGTGAGGGTCGTGGGGCACCGGTGAGGACCCCAACAGGCTGGGGCAGGCAGGAGGAGTCTCCCAGGGATGAACTTGGGGGTCAGCTGTGTGGACCAGGGAGAGGGGTGATACTCCAGGGCCTGACAATAGCATCTGCCAAGGCTGGGACCAGAGAGGGTCTGAGAGTGTGGATGGCTCAGTGCCTTGTGTGGCTGGAGAGCAGGCTTGGGAGTTGACTGGGTTCCCAGGGCAGTGAAGAGGCATGGAGGCTTCAGCAGAGGGGGCTGCGCTCATGCTTGTGGTGAGAACCCAGCAGCTTGGAGCAGGGAGGTGAGTGCTGGACTCCAGATCCTGGGCCCAGCAGGGGGATGGGCTGAGCCTGGGGTGGAGGGCGGGCAAGCCAGGACTGAGGGACTGGGGGATGGGCTGTGGCCAAGTGCTCTTGCCAGGCATCCTGGCTCAAGCTACTGGGCACACACCTGGGGAAAGCAGGCAGGCAGGACATCAGCTGGGAAGCCTCAGGGGAGCCCATGTTCCTGCTGTTATCCACTCAGGCCCATGTGGTATGCGCTGCTCCCCACCGCCCCTGCCCTCTGCCACTCTACTCGGGCCTGCGTGGTGTGCCCTGCTTCCCACCACCCCTGCCCTCTGTCACTCTGAGCCCCCCTTTTGGTCCTTCTCAACCCCCAGGAGAATGCACAGTAAGAAGAGGGGACCAAAAGCTGCAGCTGGAAAGTGGCAGACGACCCACCTTGGGCCCAAGTCGGGAGCCGTTGCTGGTGAGTGCACCCTCTGACCTCCAGGGCACTGTCACCCAGACACTGCCTGCGAGACCCTGTATGTAGCCACAGAGGGACACCCCCTCTGAGAAGAGCCCTCCTTCCAAGAGTGGTTTTCAGGGGATCTCAGAGTTGGGATTGGGTGTGACTGACTGAGGGTTCAGAGCCCATTCATTCATGTCCGTCCCTGAGCCTGAATCTTCTACCCCTGGGGTTGGGGTGGGGCCTGGGGACAGCACTCAAAGAAGCCCTGCTTTGGAACACATAGAAGTGGGAAGGTGGCAGGAGTGAGTGGGAGGGGCTTAAGTGGCCACAAATGGGTTTTGAAAGAGGAGGGCTTGAGTCTAAGTTGGGGATTCTCTGTCTAAGTATGTGGTCCGCTCTGACTCTGCTCCACTGGGGGCGTCCTGTGCTGCCCTCTGCCTGCTGCTTTGCTCCCAGGCCACCTTCTCCATAGTCACTTCCAGGTTGGATGGTGACAACTCACCTGGGTTGAGTTTACCTGTGGGTCAGGAAGGAGACTTCCCCCACTGTGCCCCACTGGCCTCACCTTCACTGTTGCCACTCCCTTGCCCTGACTCCCATTTATTCTCTGTGCTGCCTGTGAACACATTCCAGGCTGCAGATCTGGGGTCCTTCAGCACACAGGCCTGCACTGGGGTCTGTGCTTGCTAAGAGGGCACCCACCCTTCTCCCCAGACTGCCCCTCCGCTTAGAGTGGGCCTGGCCCAACACCCCTGGATGCCAGAGGGCTCCCAGATTCACAGGAACAGGTGGGGTGATGGCGACCGCTCCTCTATGCCAGGCTGGGGTTAGAGTCTAGTTCCCCAAAATAGCCCCAGCCGCGTCTGAGGCGGGCAGCCCTCCTGGAATGAGGATAATGGGCCCAGGTGCCGCGTGCTGCTTCCGCAGTCTCTAGCCCTGAGTGCACTGCACTCCAATAAACAGGGGGCAGGGCAGGCGGACCAGCAAGCCAGCCGGGAAACTGGGTTGCGGGGGCGGGGGGCTGCTTTCAGTTCTGCTACCTGCTGACTCTGTGCACACCCAGGCCCTCACCCTGCCCTGCAGCCCATACACTGCCCTGGACAGTTCTGCCCAGCCTGCCTGTGTCTGCTGCGGGGACACCTCTGTCCCTGAACAAGTATCTACCCTCAGTGCATGTTTCCACCAAGCACTGGGCAGCCTGGACAGGCTGGCTATTCCTTGGTCATGCAGTGCCCTGTCCGGCAGGCACCCACTTCACTTGGCAGATGTGAAGATGGGCCCACAGATGCCTGCATCCAGTCTGGCATCCTAGCCCTCCACAGGCATCTCTAGGTTGCTGGAGTGGCTGCCACACCAACCCAACAGTCCGGGGCCCCTCCCTGCTTCCCACTCCAGGCCTTACCTGGCCTTGGGTCTGCAATGCTTCAGGCCCCTCACTCCGGAGCTGCTCCAGGGCCACAGCCAGCTGCAGCCCCTCCATGTGTGCCCAGGCCTGCTCCTCCTGCAGCTGCTGCAGCCACAGCTGCTCCTCCTGCAGCTGCTGCAGCCACAGCTGCTCCTCCTGCCACAGCTGCATCTGTAGCTGGACCTGTCGCCACCGATCCTCCAGCAGCAGCTGCTCCTGGGCCAGGCACAGCTGGACCTCATAGAGCCTCAGCAGTTCAGGGCCCAGGGCCGGCATGGGGCCCCCCATTCCACAGCCCTCCATGTGCCCAGCAAGGACCAGCACCAGCTCAGACCCTGGAGCAATGGCCTGCACTGGCCTCGAGGCTGCCTGTGGCTGCTCTGGCCTAGCCACCCTGGGGTGTCCCTGAGGAGCTCGCTGGATGCTGGTCACGTGCCCTGTAGGGGCCACCCCCACTTCACCCTCAGGGCCCCCTGGGGTCGGGAGCGGGGGCTGGACCTCAGGGCCCTGCTGGCCAGCTGCCGGCTGGGCCCTGCCCGCCCTCCTGGCCCGGGGTTTGCGAACTCGACCTCGTTTCCCAGACATGGCCCTGGATCCAGCGCCTCTTTCACCAGGTGTCTGCTCCCCAGGGGCCGTGGCTCATCGACCTCGGCCTCAGTCAGGCCAGCTCAGAGGGCGTCCCAGGAGGCCACGGTGGCTGTGCGTTCCCACACCAGGCTCGGCCCCCTGTTCCAGGCCCTGCCCCCTGGCTGGTGCCCGAGGCACCACGGCTTGGGACTCTGGCTCTGTCTGTGGGCCTCACTGGCCCCACTCGGCGGGGCCTGGCCACACCAGGGAGTTTATAGGGACTCCAGCTCAGTGGCTTGCCCGGGCTGAGGTTGACTGACGCGCTGACACGGCGGGCACGGGGCTTTACAGGCCACAGTCCCTGCTGGTGAGACTGGGAAGGAGGCTGAGAAGCTGGAGGAGGCAGCACAGCAGCTAGAGCGCCGGCTGCGCACAGCGACGGGCATGCCTGGTCCTGCCCTGGGCGGCACCAATGCCCCCCAGCCCCTGCCCCACCCCAGCTCCCCTGGTCCCACATCTGGTCGAGGGAAACTCAAACTTCAGCCCACAGAGCTAGGAGCTGCATCCTGGCCGCACTGACCCTCAGACAACCTGGCCACAGACAACCTGAGCCCAGCTGGCCACGGGAACCCGCAGCCCAGCCCACCCTGAGCACTCCGGAGGGTTCCAGGGCAGTTAGCTCTCACAGGAGCCCCGCTGGGGTTTGAGCTTGCCCATGGCGTTCGGTGGAGACAAAGGACCCAGGGCCTGGGGGGAGCTGGGGCAGGACTCGGGCCACAGTGCTCTGGCTAGCGGGAGAGACTGGGCCCTGGGAGACCCACAGATCAGTCTGTGAACTGATGTGGGGCCGAAAGAAAAGATCGGGCGGCGATGGAGGTGGGGCGGGGGCTCTTGGTGCCATCCAGGCTCAGAGCTGGCTGTCCTGCCCACTGAAGAGCCTGGGCCAGAGCTGCCTTTGGGTCTCAGGCCCAGAGGTGGGGGTGCAGGGCTAGCCCAAAATGCTAGCATCCCCTGGGCTTCCTGTTGGGAGGGTGGGCTCCAGGTGGCCTCCTCCCTAGCGTTTCCCCAGCCTGGGGCTGCTGACTCACACCCACGCCCAGGGCCCCATCCCAGCCGGCTCAGCTACACTGGCCAGACTGGTTTGCCTGGCCCAACCCTGCCTGGAGCATACCCACTCCTGTCTAACCCCAGAAGCTCAGGAGCAGAGACAGCCATCTGCCAGGGGAGCACTGAATTGAACACAGAGACAAGAAGGGCCTGGGGGAGGGAAGTGGCACAAGGTGGGGGACAGCATCAGGAGTGGGGTGGGGGCAGCAGGCAGCACTGTCAGACCACAGAGTCCTCCAACCAGAGGTGCAGCCTGCCCACCCTGGGCCCACAAGAGCCCAGGCCTGTTACTGCTGGCTGGCCCTGGCCTGTGCCTCCCTGAGCCTCCCCCCACCCCACTGTGCAGTGGAGTGCGTGGTGGGGGAGGAGCCCGTGCTCCTTAAGGTTGTCCTTGGGCAGAGATCCGGGTGGGGCCTCCCTATCAGCCAGGACCCACGGCCCTTTTGGTGCCCAATGAGTGCCTCTCGAGGCTGAGGGGGCGGGGGCCCTCACACCCCAAGCTCACTGACAGTCCTTTTTCTCTAGGGCAGCCCGGGCAGAGCCATCCACCGCAGAGGAAATCGGGTGAGCAGGCGAGGCAGCCTGAGCCTTCCGAGAGCCCTGAGGCCCCCACAGGTGAGAGCCGACGGGCAGCAGGGGGCTGCCCTGGGCCAGGACACACTTGGTGTGGGGCCGCGCTTGTGTGACATGTGCAGGTGTGTTTGTGCACGTGTGGGTGAGTGCTCCGCACAGGCCTGCAGCACGCACGAGCACCCTGATGGGGCTGTCTCCTCCCCGGGTTGCTGTATCTTGCCTGCCCCTTGTGCGCCGGGCGGCAGGGCGGCAGGGCGGCAGGGCAGGGTGGCAGGAAACAGGGCCTCAAGCTGCCTTCTCAGGCTCCGAAGCTCCCAGCCCGCGCTGCTCCCCACCAGGGTCGACTCCTCAAACCCTCCCCAGCCCAGAACTGCCCTGAGGCTCAGCAGCGCCTCCCAGTGCAAACTTGTCGCCAGTCCCCACACCCGCCAACTCCCTCACTGCCCATTCTGTCCTGGCCGCTGCGGACCTCCTGCTTCCACACTGGTGCCAGGCACACCTCACCCTGGTCCTGCCTGCTCCCCGCTGGGCACCTCTCCACAGAGCCTACGCAGCCTTGTGGCCCATATCAGGTCTGACCCTGGTACATCCCTGCTGGGCATGGGCCATGCTGGCTGCAGCCTCCAGATGCAGGTGGGCACCACCAGTTAGCGTGCCTCCAGCCCAGGCCCCGGCACCACCCATCACCTGATCACCTGTGTACCCCCCACCCTGCTCCAGGGGCCGGGATAAAGCCTGACCCTGCCCTGAGGACGGAAGTAGTGACAGTTGTTTGATGAGACTCTGCGGTGTGCGGGAGCGTGCGTGGAAAGGCCTGGTGGGATGTGAGTGCTGGAGTGGGTCCAGTAGCTGGGATTTGGACTTGGCAAGAGGCAGCACTGAGGGAGGCAAGGCCAGGCTCCAGGAAGATCTGCCACTGAAGGCCAGCACCGAGGCTCTGCCCGGACAGTCTCCAGTTGATCCTGTGTTTTGCTGTTGCTTTCTCCTGGTGGGAAACCAAGAGGCAGCTCTCCTGCTCTTGGTGTCAGGGAAAGGCGGGGGTGCCCCGGATTTGCTTTCTGTAGTTGGAGGTGGACTCCTAGCCTTCCTCCAGGACAGTCCAGTATCACTGCCTTGGTGTCTTGGGGGCCTTGGCTGCTGCAGGATGTGGGGCAGACAGGAGCAGGGGGCCCCATGACCCCTGCCATGGTGCCTCTTTTTGCTACAAAGTGGTTTTCCAGCTCGGAAGCAGGGCTGCCAGGGGTTCTGGGACCACATAGGTGGGGTTGGCAGGCAGGATTCTACGCATCTGCTAGGAACGTCTGTTTTAGCCAGAATATACAGTGTTTCCTTCGGAGCAGCAGGGGTCGAGTGAAACTGCTCTGTCTCCAGGTGGGAGGGTCAGGGCTGGGCACTTAGTGTTGAGGACGTGCCAGGCTCCAGCCTGCAGCCGTGGCTGCTGAGCTCATGGGCCCTTGGAAGAGTCCATGCTGCTGACCCAGCGCTTTCTGTGCTGTGGGGACACCTGGTCGCCATCACATGGACACGCTATTTTTGCACTTGGAGTCTATTCTAGGAAGTCCATCCAGACAGAGCACGCCTTCCCAGCCTCCTCCTCTCGGCCTGCAGCCCTGCTGTCTCCACACGTCTGGTGATCTGTAAAGAGGGCTTGTCCATGTGGGTGGCCCTGCTCTAGATCAGTGTTGGAAAAGGAGCTCCTGGTGGTGTAGCCACTGTTCCTGCCTCCATGACACTCTGCCCTGGGCCTGCTGGCTGCCGTCCATGATGCAGTCATGATGTCACCTGCCTGTCTGCACCCCTGACTCTCCCTAGGGCGTCCCCACAAGGTGCAGAGCCTTCCCTTGAGCTTGGCACTCCCTGCTCTGCACAGGCCCATCCCCCAGCCTTTCCCAGCTGTCCCCATCACTGCTGTTCTGAGCTTGTCTACTTCAGGCCCTGGAGAGCCAGCCCAGCCCTCACTGGTGTCTGGAGTCAGTGATACACAGAGTTCGAGTGACTCTTCCCATCCACAGGAAGTGGGTGACCAGGTGCCCCCAGGGGGGCTGTCCCTCACTGCTGCCCCCCAGGACCTCCCTGCATGGGACTATAGCATGGGCTGTGCTGGCTGCAGCCTCCGTGCAGGGGAGGTCAGGCCAGAGTTGGTGCCAGCGTGTGGGAGCTCTTTCCCTCCTTTCCTCTGCATCGACGCCCTCCCCAGGAGGCATCTGTGCTGCAAAAGGGGGAGACGGCGATGTGGTCACTTGGGCCCCAGGACTCACCTGTGCCATCTGGGCCAGGCCCTGCATACACCGTTTCCACACATAGTAGATGGCTGCTGGGCTGCCCAAGGCTGTGACTGCAGAGCTGGGAAACCTGCCTGGAAGGTAGCGTGCCGGAAGCTGCTTTCCGAAGGAAGAATAGCCTCCACCAGGAAGGTGCGGCTGAGCCCCAGAGCCCCAGAAACCTATGGGAGGCTCAGCCTTGTGGGGCTGATGTCGAGGAGAGCCAGCCACGCTGAAGTCTCCTTCCCTCTGGCTCTCCGCTTCTGCCTCCCTCTTCCACTGTTTTTGGTTTGGGAGTTTGTTTTTTCTTTTTTTTTTTTTTAAGAGATGGGGTCAGCTGTGTGACTCAGGCTGGAATCCAGGTGCTATTCCCAGTCATAACCCTAGCTTACTGCATCCTCCAACTCCTGAGCTCAAGCGATCCTCCCACCTCAGCCTGAGCAGCTGGGACTACAGGTGTGTGCTCCCATGTCAGGCGAGCCTCTTTCAGTATGACTGTGTAGGTTTTTCTCCATCTTTTTTTCATCTTTGCAATTTTTCTTCTCAAGGACTTGGGCTATTTGACTTGAGTTGCTGAGTCTGCAGTTTGCTGAGATGGAAAACCTTGAGAATGCATTTTGCTTAGCATTTAGACTTGCGTCCCCGCCGCATTTGCTCAGTGGAATTACAAATGCACTTGGAAATACAGTCTTGGGTGTGTTCTTGAGGCTGAACTTTTGTAGATCTGGCAGGACATTTAACACCTGGCCATGAAGCCTGCAGCAGAAGTGAGTGAAAAAACATCTACCTTATAGTGTATATTTTAAAAAATAACTTTGTTGTGTGAATAATTATGCTTTCATTTACAGACAAATGAGATCAGAAACCTACTTTTATATATTGTCGTTTTTAGTTCCTGAATGCCTTTTGGATTCACTTTTAATAGATTTTAGTTCCTTTTTGAAAATTATCAATATTTCTGTCCATTTCATTCATATTTCCCTTAATATAGTTATGATACCTATTTAAAGCTCTTTTCTGCTAAATTTAACATCGGGGCCACCTGTTCATCTGCTGCCATTAGCCAGCTTTTTTCTCTTGTTTTAATTTTCTTTTTTTTTTAATTAATAAAGCATTTAATTTTCTTTCTTTTTTCGAGACAGCAACTTGCTATATTGCCCAGGCTGGTCTCAAAACCCTAGGCTCACATGACCTCCCTGCCTTGGCCTCTTGGGTAGCTGGGATTATAGGCGTGAGCCACCATGCCCGGCTCCTCTTCCACTTTTTTTTTTTTTTTGAGATAGAGTCTTGCTTTCATCACCCAGGCTGGAGTGCAATGGCACAATCTTATCTCACTGCAACCTCCACCTCCCAGGTTCAAGCAATTCTCCTGCTTCTGCCTCCCGAGTAGCTGGGATTACAGGCATGTGCCGCCACACCAGCCTAATTTTTGTACTTCTAGTGGAGACATACACCATGTTGTCCAGGCTGGTCTCGAACTCCTGACCTCGTGATCTACCCGCCTTGGCCTCCCAAAGTTCTGGGATTACAGGTGTGGCCACCTCTTCCACTTTTACAGATCCTCGTGATCACATTGGATCTCCTGGGTAATCTGGGACGGTCTTCCTGGCTTAAGGTCAGCCAGTTAGCAACCTTAATTCATTCATCTGCAGCCTCCTTTCCCTTCTTGCTGCATCACCTCGAGTATTCACAGGTTCCAGGGAGCAGAAGGTAGACATCTTTGGGGGACATTATTCTGCCCACCAGAAAGCCTAGGAGCACCCACAGCCCTGAGGCAAAGGAGGGCAGGAGTGCTGCTGTCTGCTGGTGGAGGTGAACTGCTTTTGCCACTCCCAAGTGAGGACATTGAGAAGAAAGAGTTTGCCGAGATGCCAGGTGCAGAGGCTACATCGCTCTGCTGCAGCGCAGACCTCTCCCGGCGTGGCAGCTCTCATTGGCCCTGCTGCCCATTGGAGTTTACTGCAGTCCGTCAGCCACTGACATTATTAGTTTGTTTTTGCAAAGGCCAGACAGGTGAACCTAATGGAGATGTGTTGGGAACACCACGGCTGCTTCCCTGGTCTCTGATGTTGTGTTAACCTCCGCAGTTTCTCCAGCAAATGCACTCCTTCCATCAGGCGCACTGTCTCGGTGGAGGGAGGAAGTTCCCTAGGTCCCCACGTGGTTATTTTCTGCTGGAACGACCCTTATTCCTCTGGCCAAGGAGCCAGTGTGAGCATTCCGCTGGCAGCTAAGAATGTGTATCCCAATAAACAGGGCAGATCTACAGACCCGCTGGGCCTGTTAGAGATGGATGTGGGCCACTCCCAGAGTTCTGGTGTCAGTGTCACTGTTCTCCTGTGCACCATTTTCCCCAGTCCTCGAAAAGCCTCTCTCTTCCCTCGCCAGTGACACTTCACCCTGGCAAATGGCCACAGACTCCTTCGGGGACACAGTGGGAGCATAACTGGTGGGAGCAGTGGGAGAGCCATATGTCCAAGGGCTTCCAGCTTCCTCTTCGGTTTGACAGCTGTGAGTCTGAATTTGACTTAAACCTGAAAACTGGGTGAGGGACCGTGGCGGCTGCTGTCCAGCTGGCAGAGCCTGATGTGTCTCTGATCATAATTACTGGGTCAGCAACACCCTGCTGACCGCCCACCCCTTCCCCAGGCCCAGGCCTCCTGAGCGCCACCCTAGCTTTCTGCCTACCGCAGTACCCACCTTGCCTCTGATGGTTAAATGCTGCCGGGTAACATCTTCTCTTTCAGAATCCCACATCCAAGTTGATACTAGGGCAGTCAGTTCTAGGACTGTTTTCCCCAGTATCAACCCGAGCTTACAGGGGCGGTCACCACAGAGCTCTTGAAAGATGTCAGTAGTTCACTCATTTGTCCATTTCTTCTTTTTTGAGATGGAGTCCTCCTCTGTTGCCCATGCTGCAGTGCAATGGCATGATCTCAGCTCACTGCACCCACCACCTCCCAGGTTCAAGCGATTCTCCTGTAGAGAAGTGACTAGAGTAGTGGAGATGGGGTTTCACCATGTTGCCCAGGTTGGTCTCAAACTCCTGACCTCAGGTGATCAACCCACCTCGGCCTCCCAAAGTGCTGGGATTACAGGTGTGAGCCAGCATGCCCAGCCTCATTCATGCATTTCTTGTTGTTGTTTGAGACAGGGTCTTGCTCTGTCACCGAGGATGGAATGCAGTGGTGTGATCACAGCTCACTGCAGCCTCAACCTCTTGGGCTCAAGCAATCCTCCCACCTCAGCCTTCCGAGTAGCTGGGACTATAGATGTGCACCACCATGCCCGACTAATTTTTTTCTTTTGTAGAGATGGGGTCTCATTACGTTGCTCAGGCTAGTCTTGAACTCCTGGCCTCAAGCCATCATCCCACCTTGGCCTCCCAAAGTGCTGGGATTACAGGCTGGAGCCACCATGCCTAGCCCTTGATGGACTCTTTAGGGTTTTCTATTAATACATATAAAATCATATCACTGTCAAACAGAGATAATTTTACTGCCTCCTTTCCAATTTGGATGCCTTAGATTTCTTTTTGTTGAACACTGCTCTGGCAGGTGCAGTGGGGAGATCCCATAAGTTCCGAGGCAGGAGCCGGAAGCTTCAGCTTGTTTCCATGTAAATAATGAAGAAAGTAACTAGAAATATAGCCATAGTAATTAGCTATTCATAGGTGATCTTAGTCATTTATAGGTAATCCTAATTCCTTTACTAATGCCTCTCAGGTCGGAAGTGTGAACCTGGGGTCACATTGTGAAATGAATCACACTACGGCAAGCTGCTCTAAACCCTCTGTGATGCCCACATATGGGCTCCTGCAGGGCGCCTCGGCCGTGCAGCAGTGCCAGCGCTGGGAAAGCACCCGCTGTTTAGCCAGCTGGGGGAGGAGATGTCCAAGATGGCCGAGACGTCTCCTTCCTGGGGAAGTTAGGAGAAAAGTCCACTTCTCCAAGCTCTTGTGATGGGCCTGACGCTGTCAGGAGGCCGCAGACATCAGGGGCTTAACTGTCTCTATGTGAGGCTGTGCTTCAGCAGTCATGTTCCAGGTCCACTCTCATGTTCTGCTTCTGCACCTGGCTGCTTTTTTCTTAGAAGAGATAATCAGTAACAGTAATATAAATCTTAATGTCTTCTTCTTTTCTAACAAGTATGGAAAAGTGCTGACACATTATGCTCCTTACCTCGTCTCAGCTACCTGAAAGTCTTGGGTCCCTACCTATGTGACACGTGATGTACTTGACCCTATCACGGACCACCAATGCCATGCCCTACCTGCCCTGCCCCCTGCTTTGTACTCAGTAAAAGTCAGAGCGTCCAGGCGTTCCAGCCACTGCCAGACTCTGGGCTTTGGTTTGCAGCGGACCCCGGGCCCAAACTCTCTTTTCTCTGTCTCTGTGTCTTGTGTCTTTTATTTCTACAGTTTCTCATCTCCACACCAGCAGAGGGGGACTCACAGGACCCCGTGGGGCTGGACCCTACAGGCTGGGACTCCCAGCACTATGCCAAATAGAGCAGCCTTAGATGAAAAGCCTTCAGCCTTTTACCATTGAGAATGACATTGGCTAACGGTTTTTCTTAAATGCTCTATATCAGGCTGAATACGTTTCTTTTCTTTTTTTTTTTTTTGAGACGGAGTTTCACTCTTGTTACCCAGGCTGGAGTGCAATGGTGCTATCTTGGCTCACTGCAACCTCCACCTCCTGGGTTCAAGCAATTCTCCTGCCTCAGCCTCCCAAGTAGCTGGGACTACAGGCACGCACCACCACACCCAGCTAATTTTTTTTGTATTTTTAGTAGAGACGGGGTTTCACCATGTTGGCCAGGATGATCTCGATCTCTTGACCTTGTGATCTGCCTGCCTCGGCCTCCCAAAGTGCTGGGATTACGGGCTTGAGCCACCACACCCGGCCGTTTCCGTTTTTTTTGAGATAGTATTTTAATTCCTGTCACCCAGGTTGGAGTGCAATGGCACAATCTCGGCTCACTGCAACCTCCGCCTCCCAGGCTCAAGTGATTCTCTTGTCTCAGCCTCCCAAGTAGCTGGGACTGCAGGCATATGCTACTATGCCTGGCTAATTTTTGTATATTTTGTAGAGACGGGGTTTTACCATGTTGCCCAGGCTGGTCTTGAACTCCGAAGCTCAAGTGATCCACCCTGGCTTCCCGAAGTGCTGGGATTACAGGCATGAGTCACCATGCCCAGCAACTTCTTTATTTCTTTACTTCTGCCTGGTTGTTCTACGCATATTGGGGCAGGTATTGTCTCCAGCTATTATTGTGAAACTGTCTATTTCTCCCTTCAGTCCTCTGTGTTAGCTTTTGCTTCATACATTTATATTTTTAAAATTTATTTTTATTTTTGAGACAGAGTCTCATTCTGTTGACCAGGCCGGAGTGCAGTGGCATGATATTAGCTAATTGCAACCTCTATCTCCTGGTAGCTGGGATTACAGGAGGCAAAGTTACAGCAATAGACAAAATAATAGCTTTTACACCACACCTGGCTAATTTTTGTATTTTTTATGGAGACGGGGTTTTGCCATGTTGGCCAGGGTGGCCTTGAACTCCTGACCTCAGGTGATATGCCCACCTCAGCCTCCCAAAGTGCTGGGAATACAGGTGTGAGCCACCATCTCTGGCCTGCTTCATATATTTGGATGATCAGATATTAGGTGCATACATATTTATAATTGTTATATATTCTTGCTATATTGAAATTTTTATGCTATATAATGTCTTTGTCTCTTGTGAACTTTTTTGATTTAAAGTCTATTTAGTCTGATACTAGTACAGTCATTCCTGTTTCTTTTGATGCTATTTGCATGGAATATCTTTTTCTGTTTTTTCATTTTCAGTGTTTGTATTTTTTAATCTAAAATGAATCTTTTGTAGCAGCATATAGTTGGATCAGGGTTTTTTTAATCCATCCTACCAAACTCTGTCTTTTGATTGGAGAGTTTAATCCATTTATATTTAAAGTAATTACTGATAAGGAGAGGCTGGGCACCTTGCTTTATGCCTGTAATCCCAGTGCTTTGGGAAGCTGAGATGAGAGGATGGCTTGAGACCTGGAGTTGGAGACCAGCCTGGGTCACATAGTGAGACCCTCTCTACAGAAAATTAGCCAGGCATGGTGGCATGTGCCTGTAGTGTTAGCTACTTGGAAGGCTGAGATTACGGTAGGATCACTTGAACCCGGGAGTTTGAGGTTACAGTGAGCTATGATTGTACCACTGCACTCCAGCCTCAGTGACAGAGCAAGACACCATATCTAAAACAATTTAAATAAGATAAATAATTACTGACAAGAAAGGACCTCCTTCTGTCATTTTGCTATTTGTTTTCTATATGCCGTATAACTTTTTTGTCCCTCATTTCCTGAATTACTGTCTTCTTTTGTGTTTGGTTTATTTATTTATTTGAGACAGAGTCTCACTCTGTTGCCAGGCTGGAGTGCAGTAGTGCAATCTTGGCTCACTGCAACCTCTGCCTCTGGGGTTCAAGCAATTCTCCTGCCTCATCCAAGTAGCTGGGATTACAGGTCCGTGCTGCCATGCCCAGCTAATTTTTGTATTTTTAGTAGAGACAGGGTTCCACCATGTTGGCCAGAATGGTCTCGATCTCCTGACTTTGTGATCTACATGCCTTGGCCTCCCAAAGTGCTGGAATTACAGGCATGAGCCACCGTGCCCGGCCTAGTTTATTTATTTATTTAGTGAAATGCTTGGATTTCTTCCTCAATTCCTTTCGTGTATGTTCTATATATTTTTTCTTTGTGGTTACTATGGGGTTTCCATTTAACACCCTAAAGTTCTAACTCATTTGAATTTACACCAGCTTAACTTTAACAACATAAAAACCCATTCCTTTACAGCTTTGTTCCAACTCCTTTCAGTTGTTGGTGTCACAAAATTACATCTTTACAATTGTGTACCCCAAAACATAAATAATTTTCATAAATGCACTGGCATTTTAAATTATCTAGGAAAAAAGTGGAGTTACAAAACAAAGTTATAGGAATAATAGCTTTTAAACTAATAATTAAAAAATATGGGCTGGTGCAATGGCTCAGGCCTGTAATCCCAGCACTTAGGGAGGCCGAGATAGATGGATTATCCGAGGTCAGGAGTTCAAGACCAACCTAACCAACATGGTGAAACACTGTCTCTACTAAAAATACAAAAATTAGCTGGGCTGTAATCCCAGCTACTCGGGATGCTGAGGCAGGAGAATGACTTGAATTTGGGAGGCAGAGGTTACAGTGAGCTGAGATCGCACCACTGTCCTCCAGCCTGGGCCACAGAGCGAGACTCAATCTCAAAAAAATATATATATATATATACACACAGACACAGACACACACACACACACACACACACACCCATCTTTTAAATTCTGTGGAAAACAAAACATAGACTTAGAAATTACCCACATGTTTACCTTTATTAAGATCTTTATTTCTTCTTACAACTTTGAGATACCATCTAGTGTCCTTTCATTTAAACCTGCAGGACTCCCTTGAGCATTTCTTGCAAGGCAGGTCTAGTGGTAACAAACAGACTCTCTCAGCTTTTGTTTATCTGGGAATGTCTTATTTTCTTCCTCACATGTGAAGAATAGTTTTCTGGATATAGAATTCTTTATTGCCAGTTTTTTTTCTTTTAGCACTTTATTATTAATTATTATTATTATTATTATTGAAAGGAAATATTGCTCTGTCACCCAGGCTGGAGGGCAATGGCGTGATCTCAGCTCACTGCAACCTCCGCCTCCCAGGTTCAAGTGATTCTCCTGCCTCAGCCTCCTGAGTAGCTGGGATTACAGGCATCTGCCACCAGGCCCAGCTAATTTTTGTATTTTTAGTAGAGATGGGGTTTCACCATGTTGGCCATGCTGGTCTCAAACTCCTGACTTCAGGTGATCCCCCCCCACCTCAGCCTCCCAAAGTACTGCCATTATGGGTGTGAGCCACCATGCCCAGCCCTTCTTTTACCACTTTAAATATATTGGCCCACTGCCTTCTGGCTTCCAAGTTTCTGATGAAAAATCTGCTGGTCATTTTATTGAGGATCCCTTGGATGTGACAAGTTGCTTTCCTCTTGCTACTTTCAGGATTATCTCTAACTGTATTTCAAAAGTTTGACTATAATGTATCTCAGCGTGGCTCTCTCTCAGTTCATTTTACTTGGAGTTACTTGAGCTGCTTGGATGTTTATATGCATGTCTTCAAATTTGGGAAGTTTTCAGGTATTATTTCTTCAAACATAGTCATATGCTGCATAATGACATTTGGTCATCGACAGACAGCATATAGGATAGTGGTCCTGAAATATTGTAATACTGTATTTTTGCTGTACCTTTTTCCGTTTATGTGTACTTAGATACACAAATGCTTACCATTGTGTTGTGACTGCCTGAGTATTAAATACAGTAACATGCTGTACATGTTTGTAGCCTCAGAGCAATAAGCTACAGAGCACGTGGTTTAGATGTACAGTAGCTGTACCATGTAGGCTCACGTAGGTACCATCGGTGATGTTCGCGCAACGATGAGATCACATGAGGGTGCATTTCTCAGAACATATTTTTGTTGTTAAGTGATGCCTCACTGTATTCTCTCTGCCCCTTTCTCTTTCTTCTCTTTCTGAGGCACCCAAAATGTATATGTTTGATGTCCCACCGGTCCCTTAGTCTCTGTTCACTTTTTTTTTATTTGAGACAAGGTCTCACTCTGTCACCCAGGCTGGAGTGCAGTGGCACAATCACAGTTCACTGCAACCTTGACCTCCTGTGCTCAAGCAATCCTCCCTCCTCAGCCTCCTGAGTAGCTGGGAGTACAGGTGTCCACCACCACACCTGGCTAATTTTTTTTCTTGAGATGGAGTCTCATTCTGTCACCCAGGCTGGAATGCAGTGGTGTGATCTTGGCTCACTGTAACCTCCACCTCCCATGTTCAAACAATTCTCCTGCCTCAGCCTCCCGAGTAGCTGGGATTACAGGTGTCTGCCACCACACCTGGCTAATTTTTGTATTTTTAGTAGAGACAGGGTTTCACCATGTTAGCCAGGCTGGTCTCAAACTCTTGACCTTGTGATTTGCTCTCCTCGACCTTCCAAAGTGGTAGGATTACAGGCGTGAACCACTGCGCCTGGTCTGTTTTTGTTTTTATTTCTTGTAGAGACAGGGTTTTGCTGTGTTGCCAAGGCTGGTCTTGAACTCCTGGGATCAAGATACCTCAGCCTCCCAAGATGCTGGGATTACAGTTGTGAGCCACTGTGCCTGGCCTTTTGCCTTTTTGTTAATATTTCCATTTTGTTCATACATTATTTTCTTGACTTATTCTATATCTTCCTTTAGCGCTTGAGTTCTTTAAGATAATTGTTATAAAGTCTTTGTCTAGTAGCCATGTCACTGAGATTTTATTTAGGGATGGTTTCTTTTCTTTCTTTCTTTTTTTTTTTTTTGAGATGGCGTCTCACTTTGTCATCCACACTGGAGGGCAGTAGTGCGATCTTGGCTCACTGCAACCTCTGCCTCCCGATTTCAAGTGATTCTCCTGCCTCAGCCTCCAAGTAGCTGGGATAACAGGCGCCCACCACCACACCTGGTTAATTTTTGTATTTTTAGTAGAGATGGGGGTTTCACCATGTTGGCCAAGCTGGTCCCGAACTCCTGACCTCTGCCTAGGCCTCCCAAAGTGCTGGAATTATAGGCGTGAGCCACCGTACCCAGCTTTTTAAAGATAGTTTCTGTTGATTTATTTTTTGTTTTCCTTTGAATTGGCTGTACTTTCCTGTTTCTTTGTATGCCTTGTGAATTTTCGATGAAAACTGAACATTTGAATCTAATAACGTAACTCTGGAGAGCAGATTCTCCTCCTTCCCAGGGCTTGCTGGGTTTTGTTTGTTTTCTTTTCTTGTCTACTGTTACAGGTTACCTCTGTTCCAAGGCTGAGCTGGGGTGTAAACTTAAGGTCTTCTTGGGACTCTTCTGAGCCTTTCTTTGGCATTTATGGTCACTTGTTAGTTTCCCCAGTATATACAGTTGTTTTGAATGTCCTAGCCTTTCATGTTTGGCTCGTAAGAGGAGAAAAAGAGAAAAATTAAGAGGGAAAAAAGGTACCAGCTCTTTAAATCCCTGGAAGTCACTTCAGCCAGAGGGGGAGGGGCTTGCAACAAGGTGGGGAGGGGCGAGGACAGTGGCTGCTGCTGCTCTGTCTGCACCTCAGGGTCCATTGCTGTTAAACAAGTGACCACAGACTTCATGGTCATCGGCTCATGGTTTCTGTGGGTCAGGAGTCCTGGCACAGCCTAAATGGATCCTCCGCTTGGAACCTGACCCAAGGCTAATGCCAGGGTCTTCCATCTCAGAGACTGAGTGGGGAAGGATACACTTGCAGACTCACATAGTTGTTGATGAAATTCAGTTTCTTTCTCTTTTTTTTTGAGATAGAGTTTCGCTCTTGTTGCCCAGGCTGGAGTGCAATGGCCCGATCTCAGCTCACTGCAACCTCCGCCTCCCAGGTTCAAGTGATTCTCCTGCCTCAGCCTCCCAAGTGCCTGGCTAATTTTTTGTATTTTTTGTATTTTTTTTAGTAGAGATGAGGTTTCTCCTTGTCGGTCAGGCAGGTCTCAGACTCCCAACCTCAGGTGATCCACCCCCCTCGGCTTCCCAAAGTGCTGGGATTACAGGCGTAAGCCACCATGCCAGGCCTTTTTTTTTTTAGACAGAATTTCACTCATGGTGTCCAGGCTGGAGTGCAATGGCACCGTCTTGGCTCACTGCAACCTCTGCCTTCCAGGTTCAAGTGATTCTTTTGCCTCAGCCTCCCCAATAGCTGGGATTACAGGCGCTGCCACTGTGCCCAGCTAATTTTTTGTAGTTGTTGTAGAAATGGGGTTTCTCCATGTTGGTTAGGCTGGTCTTGAACTCCTGACCTCAGGTCATCCACCAGTCTTGGCCTCCCAAAGTGCTGGGATTACAGGCAAGAGCCATAGCACCTGGCCGAAATTCCATTTTTTGTGGGTGGTTGGGCTGAGGGCCCCCATGTCTTGCTAGCTGTCAGTCTTGCTACATGAGCCTCTGCCTAGGACATCTTACAACATGGCAGCTTAACTCATCAAAGCCTGTAGGGGAGAGTCTGCCATCAAGACAAAGGTAGCAGTCTATGTAAATGCAGTTACAGGAATGACATCCCATTACCTTCGTTGTATTCTCTTGGTTAGAAGCAAGTCACAGGTCCCACCCACACTCAAGGGGAAGGAATTACACAAGACATGAGTACTAGGAGCAAGGGTAACTGAGGCCATTATAGAGCTTTCCCCACAGCCCCGCAGGGTCTAGTGGGTGTACTTTTGTGTGCAGAGATGATAGATCACAGAAAGAAAGACACAAGAAGCAGAGATAAGAGAAGAATTCAGCTGGGCCCCGGGGACCACTGCTACCAAGGCGGAGTCCAGCAGTGGCCTGAATGCCTGGAGGAGCTGATACTTACTGTTTACAAGGCAAGGGGCAGGGTCAGGAGAGTGACTCATCTGACATGATTGACAGGGTCAAGCAAATCACGCGCCTACAGTACAGGGGCCCTTCCCTTTCAGGTGGCCGCTGCAAGGGAGAGAGGCACATATATCAGTATCTTCCTACACACTTATCAGAAAGATCAAAGGCTTCCCCTACTCTCTTACTTCTCACAACTTGTAAGAAAGTAAAAGGAGCTCCAGGTGAGAAAGTGGAACATGAAGGTGGACAAGGATGGTGACCATTGGAGCAGAGCACCGCGGAGAGGCTTTTACGCCCCTGGATGTCTGTGGGCCGGCCTGGCTAATGTCAGGCCTTCCTCCAGAGTCCGGCACAGCAGAGTGTTCTCTGAACTCCCCCAGTGAAAGGGAAACTCCTTCATGCCTGCTAAGTAGCAGGCACCTTCCCAGGCGCTGGCGATACTGCAAGGCTCACGCTCTTACCTCCCGATCACTTCTCAGAAGGTCCCTTTGGTTCCTAATTATATTTCACCCAATTATGTCTATACTGTAAGACTAAAATGATTCTATGCTATAATACTAAAGCAAAGATTAATAAAGAATATGATTTAATAAGATTACAGAATTATGTGATTGTTTCTAAATCTGTTTGGTATCATTGCTGTAACCGAGTAATCAGTTGTTGATGATACTGGCACAGATTGTGCCTTCAGCCTCTTGCCATGGCACCGGGGCAACTTTCTTTATCAGTCACTGATTCAAAGCATATACTGCATCCCTTAAGATACAATGATATATTTCCAGGACATAATCTCCCAACTGACGCTGCAATAGTCTTGAGGCCACTGAACCATTCTGTCAGGCCAGCTGCCTCTTGACAGCATGTAAGACCAGTGCGTTCCATAGGCATAGCTGGAACATTCCATAGCTGGAAAGTAAGTTCCTTAGTCACCAGCAATGTTGTGTATGTTACCATGATGTGGAATAAATATTTTATTTATTTATTTATTGAGATGGAGTCTTGCTCTGTTGCCCAGCCTGGAGTACAATAGCATGATCTTGTTTGTTTCAGTGCAAGCCCCTGCCTCCCAGGTTCAAGCAATTCTCCCACCTCAGCCTCCTGAGTAGCTGGGATTACAGGTGTGCATCACCATGCCTCACATATTTTTGTAGTTTTAGTAGAGACAGGGTTTCATCAGGTTGGCCAGGCTGGTCTAAAACTCCTGACCTCAAGTGATCTGCCCACCTTGGCCTCCCAAAGTGCTGGGATTATAGGTGTGAGCCACTGTGCCCGGCCAGAATAAATATTTTATAAACTAATGGTGGCACAGGCAAAATCATTTCAGTTAAGAACAAACTCATATCTAGAATATATTCCTTCAATGAGGACACACAGTGCGCCTTCATGATGGAAACGGTCCAGTGTGGTCAGCCTGCTGGCAGATGGCTGGCTCCCAGGAAGTGAGGCTGTGCTGGGGGCTCAGCATCCATTTCTGCTGCTGGAAGATTCAGCATTCAGTGGTAGCAGCCTTGTGGGGAGGAAAATCTAGGTTGTAGAGTCCATGCAAAGCCCCCATCTCTACTGCTGCTCATTGGTAAAGCATGCGGGTGGCTGGAGACTGTGACTGTGCGTGGCGTCGTCCTCCTGATGATCCCTCTTGGTACTCTCCCCAAAATGCATGACCGGTGGACGTCTGCAAAGGTGCACAACATCTTCACATTCTGTGCTGTCCACCCACATCCTCTTTCCCAGATGTCCTTACCAGTCTTCCAAGCCCACTCCTTTTGGTATCTAGCCAAACCATTAACTACCACTAGAAACAAAATCAGTATTTTCTTCCGTGGATCTCTTAGTCCAGACAAAGTGGACAACAAAATTCACAGCTCTAAGTGCTTCTCATGGCCAGGCACACTCCTGACTTAAGGCTGGAGCTCAGTACACCACGAGGGGACTGTCTGAGGACCAGGGGTGCTTTTCTTTCCTTGTCAGTCAGGTGACCATGAGGAGTTTCCCATGATGCCATTGGTGTGGATCGAGATGGGGGAGGTGATGGGGCAGCACTCGTGTCACAGGCATCTGAGCTGCCAGGACCTTTGCAAACCCAGTTTTTTGTTTTTTTTTTAAGTACAGTAATGTGTTGTAACCCAGTTTCTTATGTTTCATCTTCATCTGATGATGAATTGCTCGTGTTCATGCCCAACCTGATGGCTCGGTGGGTACCATTGGTTCATGATGACTACTCGGGATCCAAGGTGTTTGCTGCTCTGTGTTCATTAGGTCCCATCAGGATACATTCATCAGCGTAGTGTATCAGTTCGTGCTTGTGTGTGTGTGTGGGGGGAGGAACAAGACAATAAAGGTTTCTGGATTAGATGACCTTAGAGAGTGGAAGGACTGACCTAGCAGTGAAGCAAGAATGTGAGGGTGTTTCCTCAGCCCTATTAGGTAAAAGCACATTGTTTCTGGTTATCCTTGCTATGGAAAGTAAAGGTTCCTCTTCAAAGTTTCCTTTCTTGTTAAAGAATAAATCATAAGTGTGCTAATAACTCTTTGTTAAGCCCTATCCTATGTAACTGTTCAGTATGTAGTACATTCTATGTCCTTGTACTTTAACCAAGATATCTGTGCTGGATGTGCTGACAGGCATGTCCCAGCTTGCAGCCTATGCCCCTTCCTTATTTGGAATTCCTTTTTGTTCTCCATTGCTTTTACCTGTTGAGAAAAGTTTTAAGTTGTTAAGTCAATCAGGTTTTAGTTTAGATTGTGAGGTCTGGCTCCAACCAATGGAGATCAGACACAGCAGTAGGGCAACCCCAAATGCATCAGGGATAAATATGTCTGCTTTTCCTTTGTTCATTGTACTCTTGTGGCAAGATGGCTGGCGAGGGTAGCCTCACTGCAATGCAGGAAGTAAAAAAGTAAGAATTGCTTTGCTGAGAAATCCTTTGTCTCAGTGCTAATTTTTCTTTGTGGCACTGAGCATCTGTTTCCAACATTTGTAAATTATTATTTTTCACATTCTAAAAGACTAAACCGGCTGGGCACAGTGGCTCGCTCTTTGTAATCCCAGCACTTTGGGAGGCCAAGGCGGGCAGATCACCTGAGGTCAGGAGTTTGAGACCAGCCTGACCAACATGGAGAAACCCCATCTCTACTAAAAATACAAAATTAGCTGGTCATGGTGGCGTATGCCTGTAATCCCAGCTACTTGGAAGGCTGAGGCAGGAGAATCGCTTGAACCTGGGAGGCAGAGGTTTCGGTGAGCTGAGATCACACCATTGCACTCCAGCCTGGGCATCAAGAGCAAAACTCCAGCTAAAAAAGATGAAACATTTTAGCTGGGTGAAGGGATGATTTAACTCTTAAAACTCTAGAACACAAGAACAACAAAAATAGCTGAAAATTTTCAGCTAGAACAAAAAAGGCATTCTTCTACATAAAACATTATAATTTTCCCACTACTACAAAGGAATCCAATAAACAATTTTACAGTGAAGGAGCCTGGATCAAAGCTGGAAGTGACTCCTGGCCCCCAATAGGACACGAGTCCCAGGCCCCTGTGTGGGTCCCAGGGTCCAGTTATCTAAGAACCAGCACTGCTGGGGTCCAGCTGTGGTTTCTTCCTTCCCCAATGGGGCCAGCTGGAGTTTCAAGCTGCCTTGCAGAGGCCAAAGATAAGCACCCGAAAATTGGTCCGAGTCAAGATCTCCTCGTGCTGCCTTTGTCTTCTTCCCACCCCTGGACTGAGCACTGCAGCTGGGCCCCAGCAGGCAAATTTTTCCAGAAGCTGGAGAGCATCTGCGGCACCCGCCACACCAAAAGAGCTCTGGTAGGCTTTCTCCATAGCAATACTTTGTGATGGGGTCCTGGTCGGTGGGATGAGGCCCCAGGATGAGGTCCTGCATTTGGCTGGACGTAATTCAATACTGACCTTCAACTGCCATGAAAAGGTTCTGGAACACCATGGTGCTCCAGGAGAAACTGCTGGTTGGGCTGCAGGAGACATGGTCAGCAGCCTCACAGCAGTACTGCTTTGCACTAGGGATGTGGACATTACAGCCTTTCACCAGCAAATCCCTCCTCTCACAAACATTACCTGGTTCATCTGTGATGAGGAGCTTCTCTTGAACAGAGTTCTGTCACTGATTGCTTGGGTGACTGCTACTGCCCAGGTAGGTTAAACTGCACGTTCCACAGGATGGGCTGGTCATGGTCTTGAACCTGGAGGAGAGTCCTACATCTCACTCCCTCTCTTCCTGCCTGAAGGTGCTGCTGAGGACATGGATGAGGACAGTCAAAAAGGGCCCCACATGCCCAGCAGCCCCATCCTTGCGAATTATAGGGAGAAAAGCATTTTCCTGGCCAGTGGTTCACTCCAGGTGCCAGGAGTCATGTTGATTTGCTCCAGAAAATATATCACATCTGGAACAGTAGGTGCAATTGGAATAACCACCTGCTGAGCTTTGTGAAAATCCAGACACTCCGAGGACTCTCGCCTTCCACCTCACGGAGCTCGGGAGTCAGGTGGGGGCTGTGCTGGAGATCACCAGCCCTGCATCTTTCACATCTTTGGGGGCGTAGCGCAAACTTCTGCAGTTTCACCAGCCATGCAGTATAGATTTTAGTTTATTAACCTGGTAGGAAAGAGAAATTACAGGGCTTTCATTTAACTTTTCATACCATGACAGCTGTAACTCTGTGGGTCGCAAAGCTGATGTGAGGGTGCTGCCGGGTTGTGGGATATCTTTTTAGCTACACACTCAGGAGCTTGCAAAGTGACCACAGCCAGTGTCTGCAGAACTCCCAGGCCCAGCTCAAGATGAGCTTGGACCGAAATTGCATGATCCCTGACCGTCAGCCGCCACTTTGACTGGTGGACCACTGTGGTGTTTTGGGGCCCTAGAATTTGGTGAGATCTCATCTCTAAACAAACAAAAAAAAGCTGTGAGTTGACAGTGGCAGGTGCCTGTAGTCCCAGCTTCTCGGGAGACTGAGGTGGGAGGATGGCTTGAATCTGGGAGCTGGGGCTGCAGTGAACCCTGAGCGTGCCACTGCACAACAGCCTGGGCCACAGAGGGAGGCCCTGTGTCCAAAATAAACAAGAGACTAAATTCTTGATGAAGAATGGCCAAACAGCTGTGTAAGTCTAAAGTACCAAGAAGGACCCCAAGTCACCACGGAGGTGACTCCGGAAGCAGCGATGCCCCCGAGTGGGAGCAGAGAAGCAGCGGTGCCGGGAGCCCTCCCCGGGGCCAGTCATCGCCTCGCAGGTGGCCAGGGAGAGCGTGGGGGGGGGGAGGGGTGGTGGTGGCCCTGCGGGGCAGCATGGGGCGACTTTGGACTTGGGAAGACTGCGCGAGGCGGGACCTTGTGGTGCGCGTCACCGAGGACGGACTGTCAGGGAGGTACGCGGCCCTGAAGACCCAGCCTGAACCGGGGCGTCAATGCCGGTTTCGCAGGGAGCAGCAGGGCGCGGAGCGGAGGCTCCTGGGGCGCATAGCCGGATGGGGCGGGAGGTGGCGCCGTCCCTGAGCCGCGTGCCCGAGAAAGGACCCGGAGCATCTCCAGCGGGCGCCCTGCTTCACCCCCGGGGCCCCAAACGCCAGCCTCGTCTCGGGGCGGCCTCTGTCTCCCTGGGAGTCTCAGAGACACCCGGCCCATGCCCGCCGTCAGACACAGGGAGGCGCGGGATCTCTGGCCCCAGGAAGCTGCACGTGGAGGGACGCGATGCCTCCGACTCAGACCTGGTCTGTTCCACTGCTTCTGCCTTTCTGACCCAACTCTGTTTTCTCATGTTTAACAATTATGCATCCAAATCTTGTAATATATTTATCCAATTTTGAACAATGACATGCTAACAGCCATAATGACAACTCAGCCTGGTGGGGTAACTCACACCTGTAATCCCAGTACTTTAGGAGGCCTATATGGGAGGATTGCTTCAGCCCAGGAGCTCGAGACCGGCCTGGGCAACATAGTAAGACCCCCCAGCTCTACCAAAAACATTTTTAAAAAGCATTAGCTACCTGCAGTGCCAGCTACTCGGGAGGCCGAGGTAGGAGGACTGCTTGAGCCCAGGGAGGTCGAGGCTGTGGTGAGCTGAGATCATGCCACTACACTCCAGTGGGGGAGACAGAGCAAGACCCTGTCTCAAAAAATCAAACAAAAATGTGGAGCCTTATAGCTATATGTAAGGTTTTAACAATTAAATTTCAAGGTGTTTTTGCAGAGAAGTATTATAGGATCTGTAATAAAAAGCATAACATATATTAGGGTAGAAATATACCCTAATATATATGATGATTCTAGAATAGATACAAAGTGGGATAGAGATTAAATTTCAGGGAGAATAACACAATCTATCATTTCTACTAATTGTAGAGCTTGTGTATGTCTAAACAGTGTGATTATTGGGGTCCAATCATTTATGGTATTTGTATTCCATTGGTAAAGTAAGAGTTTACTTTAAAATGTATTGATATTCCAGAAATCTGATCCTTTGTAACTATTTAAACTTGTTAGGAAAAAATTTAGATTTCAGTACAGAAATTCACCAGGCGTGGTGACAGGTGCCTGTATTCCCAGCTACTCCGGAGGCTGAGGTGGAAGAATCGCTTGAACCCGGGAGTTTGAGGTTGCAGTGAGCCAAGATTGCACCATGGCACTCCAGCCTGGGCAACAGGGTGAAACTCTGCCTCAAAAAAAAAAAAAAAGAAAAAAAAAAAAGAGAAAGAAAGAAGTTTGAGGACCACAGTATAGATGGCTGGGTGTTCAGAATCTTATCCAGGAGTCAGGTTCTGTGTGGCCAGCTATGCCCACCTGCCAGGCATGCATATCTCACCAGGCCACCAGGTCCTATCCCGGTGCCCTCATCAGCGTACTGCACTGTCAGGATCACCTCAGGGTGTTGAGGCTGCCAAGCTCCCTGTGGACCAAACTGTGGCACAGAAAGCACATGACAAGATGGGAAGGTTTGCTGGTGCCTCCCAAGGAGGGCAGATTGCTTCTGGTGAACGCTGACTGGGATAGGAAAGAATATTGACCAGATCAGTCGCTGTATCACAGGTGCTCCATTGTATTGATTTGTTTCTTTAAGGAGAACACACTTGAAACAGCTACAAGGGGAGTCACCTTCTGATTGAGCTGACAATGATCTAGGCATTCCTCAAAACCATCATTTTCTGCCGAAAAATGGACAATAAAAGTGGAGAAAGAAGTCTCACACTGCCATTAGTCTATGCAACCCCCTCACAATGCTGTGTTTTCTCTGACAGGCTGTCGTAGGAAGTTCATGCCTCTCCTACTGGCTTTTCTTACAGTGAGGTGAGGGGATGATAATGGTAGTTAACATTTGTCGAATGCTTACTGTGTGTGAGACCCTGCTCTAAATAGTTTATATTTATTAGCTGATATGGTTTGGTCCCCTCTGAATCTCATATTGAAATGTGATCCCCAATGTCAAAAGTGGGGCCTCATGGGAGGTGTTTGGGTCATGGGGGTGGATGCCTCATGAACGGCTTGTGCCCTCCTCACCCTAATGAGTTGTCACTCTGTGAGATCACGAGCTCACATGAGAGCTGACTGGTTAATGCGCCTGGCATCTTCCTTGCTCCGCCTCTTGCCATGTGGCACACCCTGCTCCTCCTTTACCTTCCATCATGAGGAAAGGCTTCCTGAGGCCTCCCCAGAAGCTGAGCAGACACAGGTGCCAAGCCTGTGCAGCCTGCAGAACCATGAGCCAAGTCAACCTCTTCTCTATAAATTACCCAGTCTCAGGTGTTCCTTTAGAGCAACGCAAAACCAGACGAACACATGGGCCAAGTGATCCTCCAAACACAAACTCCACAGGCTCTAGAGGCTCTTTTAACATATGAATGCAGTGGGGGCTTAAACTGGTAATTTCCTGTTATACAACATATGATAATTCATTTCAACAGAGTCACAAAAAGTCCCTGGATTTTGGAATTTAGGAGTATTTAGCTCACTCTGGGAATAGAGGGATGATTCTCCTTCAAGGACCGTGCAGTTGTTTAAAGTTCCATGTTCCTCTGATACTCTCAGCAGTGAGAGAACACAGAGGAAATGTGCCTGTCTATGGGGGTGCCCGCAGAAGGACTCCACCCACACAGGAAAGATGGACAGCTACTGGGTAGCAGAAACAAAACCAACAAAACCTGACTCATAAAACCTGTGAGCAACGCCCCCAAATCAAAGGAAGAAGGTGCGGATCACAAATCATCCAGTATTCCAGTATCCCAATATTCAGAAATAACAAATGTGCAGACCAGGAGCAGTAACTCCTGTTTAAACCCCAGCACTCTGGGAAGCTAAGGTGGGAGGATCACTTGAGCCCAGGAGTTTGAGACCAGCCTGGGCAATATGCAGTATGCAATATGGCGAGACTCTGTCTCTTTGCCAGGCATGGTGACACATCTTTGTAGTCCCAGCTCCTCAGGAGGCTGAGGTGGGGGTGGATCACCTGAGCCTGTGGAAGTGAAGTCTACAGTGAGCCGTGATGCCATCACCGTGCTCCAGCCTCGGCAACAAAACAAGACCCTGTCTCTAAAAGGAAAAACCAAAGAAAACTGAAAAAAAAAAAAAAAAAATGTGCAAACATTTGATGCACAATCCAAATATTTCTCTCCATTTTTACATGGGGCAAATTTCCATAATTATGGAGAGGCAGAAAGAGGTGGAGAGAGAGAGAATTTCATAACAGCAGGATATTTTATACATTTCATTTTAAAAATAAAATGTTAAATTTAACAAATGAAAATAAACTAGTGAAGCTCAAGGAATTACTGGATGCATAAAAGTCTCTTTAATATTGTGTACAAAAGAACATATGTAATATACATGCCCCTTAGTAAGGAAAGTACAATGTGGAGCCTGCATGGCACCAACACGATTACATCCTGGTCTATCTCCACTTCTCCCTGCAGATGAATCCAATCTTACAAATGTGCTTGCCATTCCCTTACTTTTAAAATACAATTTTCAAAAAATAAAAATTAAAAAAATCATATATATATACCTGCGCCGGGTTTAGTGGCTCATGTCTGTAATCCCAGCACTTTAGGAGGCCAAGGCGGGCAGATCCCTTGAGGTCAGGAGTTCAAGACCAGCCTGGCCAACATGGTAAAACCCTGTCTCTACCAAAAAATATAAAAATTAGCCAGGCATGGTGGCACATGCCTGTAATCCCAGCACTTTGGAGGCTGAGGCTACTCAGGTGCCTGAGGCAAGAGAATCACCATGTTGGACAAGCTGGCCTCAAACTCCTCAGCTGAAGCGATCCTCCCATCTCAGCCTCCCAATGTGCTGGGATTACAGGAGTGAGCCTAAATTTGAATTTCAGATAAACAATGAATAATTTATTTAGTATATATCACCCAAACTGCATCCTGTTTATTAGCTAAGTCTGGCAACCCTAAACCCAAGCCATAGAGTGCTCTAAATGCAGGTCTGTCCCTTGGCCTATCCTCTGCTGAGGAGCTGACCCTTTGCTCTGGGCCCTGTTGGAGTCCCCAGGCCAGGGACCACCCTGCTGCACTGTCGTCCTCGCGACCTCATTCTTCACTTCCTCAGCAGCTTTTCAGTGCCATCAGATTCTTGTTTAAAAAACACTGATTTCGTCTGTCTTCTCCGTTGCTGTCACTGGGAAGGCTGCACCTTCTGCCCTGCCACCTCCGCTGCAGAATCACACGGACTCTCCCGCAGTCTCCGCTGCAGATTCACACGGACTCTCCCGACAGCTCCGCCACAGAATCACACGGACTCTCCCGCCGTCTCCTCTGCAGACCCACAGACTCTTCCCGCCGTCTCCTCTGCAGAACTAGACTCTTCCCGCCGTCTCCTCTGCAGAGCCAGACTCTTCCTGCCGTCTCTGCTACAGACCCACAGACTCTTCCCGCCGTCTCCTCTGCTACAGACCCACAGACTCTTCCTGCCGTCTCCTCTGCAGACCCACAGACTCTTCCCGCCGTCTCCTCTGCAGACCCACAGACTCTTCCGGCCGTCTCCTCTGCAGACCCACAGACTCTTCCGGCCGTCTCCTCTGCAGACCCACAGACTCTTCCTGCCGTCTCCTCTGCAGACCCACAGACTCTTCCTGCCGTCTCCTCTGCAGACCCACAGACTCTTCCGGCCGTCTCCTCTGCAGACCCACAGACTCTTCCCCCCGTCTCCTCTGCAGACCCACAGACTCTTCCCCCCGTCTCCTCTGCAGAGCCACAGACTCTTCCCCCTGTCTTCGCTGTAGAACCACAGAGTCTTCCTACCATCCCTATTGCACAGCCACAGAGTGTTCCTGGCCTACTATTTTCCCTGTGGAATTTTGTGGACACTGCTTCATTTTCTTCTAACATTTAGTGTTTCTGTAAAGGGCCTTCGGAGGTGGGCGTGGTGCACAGGCATGTGCCTGTGGTCCCAGCTACTGGGGAGGCTGAGGTGGGAGGATTGCCTGAGCCCGGAAGGTGGAAGGTGCAGTGAGCAGAGATTGCACCACCGTGCTCCATCCTGGGTGACAGATCCTGTGTCAAAAAGAAAAGAAAGGCCTCAGGAAAAGCCGGACTTTCCTTTCACAGGTGCTTTGCTTTTCCTTCTCCCGTGCTTGAAAAACATTTTGTTTTGAGACGCAAATTCAGCGAGTTGTGTCTGATGCCTGTTGTTCATGCCCTTTGTTTTCTGATGTTTTTCCTTTTGCCTCTTTTGTCCTAAGATTGCTTTCAGGGTTTCCTGGATTTTATCTTGAGTGTTTGCTCTTTGTTTCCACTGTTGGTCTCTGCATCCTAGACACACGTTATTCTCATGACTGTATTACCTCCGTCCACTTCCACTCTGTCCCGCCCTCCTAACTGCTGGCAGCTCTCCCTTTACTCTCACCCACTGTGACTCTCCCACGTCACTCCACTCTCCGCCCCGCCCCTCTGGCAGCTCCGGTCCGTGCCCTGGTCTTCTGGGCCTCTAGGTCTTTCCTCATCCCGCCATCCTGTCCATGCTCCTGGGAGCCTGGCTGTGGGAATTAGAGTCCTTGGCTCCCGAGCGGGATCACCTCTGGACCCAGCTGAGCTGCCTGGTTGCTTCTGGCCTGGGCTCCTGTGGTGGCCTGCACGGCTGTGGCTCCCTGCTGGGTGCCCGCGTGGCCTGACAGCCTCACCCAGCCCCCTGTGTGACTTGGTACAAGTCACACCCACTGGGCGCACACCGAGGTTCACTGTGGGGGAGGCGCCGCAAGCGCCCATTACTAGACCCTTAGAAAGCTGCCAGTATCGTTCCATGTTAGAGCTCTGAGGCTCAGGGAGGCTGCACGGTGCTCTGACTTCACGAGGCAGCCGAGGGCAGGGCTGGGCCCAAAGGCCTCTCCTCTGCCCTCTTCCTCCCTGCAAGGTGGCTCCAGGCTAGGGCTCAGCGCTCGGTGGCAGCCGCCATGGGGCGGGGGCGGTGGGGAAGCCGAGTCCAGAGAGAACGGTGCTCCCTCCGGGGCCCTGGGTTCCGCGCCCTCTTCTGAGTCCAGTGGGGCTGTGATGAGACCTCCCAGGCCAGCGGTCTCCCAGCCAGCCCAGCCTTTGCCCGCTGGGGCCTGGATGCAGGAGAGGCCTCCGGCTTTCAGGGGAGGCGAGTCCTGCGGGGGACAGGGCTGCTTCCTCGCAGTTCCTCCGGGCTCCTGAGCTGCGGAGCTGCGGGCTCGGCGGGGCTCACAGGATCCCCGGAGGCGCGAGCTGGGTGGGGTTGGGGTTCCCGCAGACCTGGGTCCTCTCTCCGCCCGGGGCCTTCAGGCAGCCTCCTTGTGTGGCTTACTCCCTCGGTGGCAACTGGCGGCTTTGAGAACCGTTTGGGTCCTTCTGGGGGCGGGGTCTAGGGGCGCAGCAGGCGTGGCTGGAGGCCAGAACGCGCCCCCACGAGCCGTCTCCCCTCCCTAGGGCCGGCCGCGGAGGAACGAGCGGCCAGGGCGATCCAGGGCGCCTTCCGGCAGCTCCGGGCCAGGAGGGAGCTCGCCCGCCGCCGGGAGGAGCGTCGGGAGTACCTGGAGCAGATGGAGAAGCTGCAAAGGGAGGTGAGGACGGGCGGTCGCGACCCCCGGGGGCCCGGGCAGGAGGCGGGAGGAGGAAATTGCGAAGCAGGGTGCGGGGGCGGAGCTCAGGCTGGGCCGGGACCTCAGAGGAGCCGACGGTGACCTCCGGGCGCGGGGAGGGCGGGCGGTGACCTTGGGCAGGCGCCTTGCAGGCCTATGTGGCCCTGGTGCGCCGAGAGCAGGAGGCCGCGCGGCGGCGGCGCGAGCAGGAGGAGGCGGCGCAGCGCGAGCGGCGGGAGGAGCTGCAGCGCCGCCGCCGCCTGCTGGATGCCGCCTTCGACGGGGACTTGAGCGAGATCCGAGCGGTGCTGAAGGAGGTGAGCAGGGCCGGGGCCGGGGCCGGGGCCGGGGTGGGGAGCGGGAGGGGGCGGTGCGTGGGCGGGGCTCGTGGGCGGAGCGAGGTGTGGTGACCGCAGCGGGCGGCGCAGGTGGAGCAGCTGCTGACCCGCGAGGGCGTGGGCCACGACGAGGCGGGCAACGCGCGGCGGCTGCAGCGACGCGTGGCCCTGGTGGAGTGCGAGGACAGCAACGGGAACACGCCGCTGTCCGAGGCGGCCGCAGGCGGGCAGCCCCTGGCCATCCAGCTGCTGGCTGAGCTCGGTGCCAGCCCCAACAGCAAGGTTGGCGCGTGGGCTGCAGGCCGAAGGGAGCGCCGAGGGGCGCCGTCCAGAGCTCGAGGGGGAACTTGCTCAGGAGCCCGTCTTGCAGGGCGCCTTCGGTCGGACGCCGCTATACCGCGCAGCCTTTGGGGGCCACCTGGAAGCTGTGGAGGTGCTTCTGAAGCTTGGAGCAGACCCACGGGTGTACGCAGAGGACGGGAGCACCCCTGAGCAGGTGTGGGCCTGGGAAGTGTGGGCCCCGGGAGGTGTGGGCCCCGGAGGTGTGGGCCGGGCAGATTGGGCCCCAGGAGGTGTGAGCCCTGGGAGGTGTTGGCCCCAGAGGTGTTGGCCGAGCAGAGGTGGGCCCCGGGAGGTGTAGGCCCTGGGAGGTGTGGGCCCTGGGAGGTGTGGGCCCTGGGAGGTATGGGCTCCAGGTGTGGGCCGGGCAGATGTGGGCCCTGGGAGGTGTGGGCCAGGCAGGTGTGAGTCTAGCAGGTACACACCGAGGCAGGGCAAGACTCACCCCAGCCACTCTGTCTCTGAAAGCTGTAGGAGCCTGAGTGGCCCTGCTAGAGCTGTTTGCTAGCCCTGCGGTGCCCCATTCCCTTCCCAGAAGTCCTGACTTTGTCAGTCTGCAATGACTGTGGAAGCCGCTCCCATTTTGTGAATGCCTTTGGTGTTGGATTTCATGTCATTTCCTTCCATGCTTTGCCTGAGGAAGTGGTGTTACTGATGGATAAACTGAGGCTGGCGACTCCAGGGTTGGCAGAGAACTCATGGTGGTAGGGGGAGCATGGGGCCCACGAACCCAGACACTCACTCTCAGCACGCCCGTTTTCCAGAGAAAAGGCTCTAGGCAGGAACTCTGTGGCCCAGCCACAGAGTTAGGATGTGTTAGGAATGACAATCTGGGCCGGGTGGGGTGGCTCACTACTGTAATCCTAGCACTTTGGGAGGCTGAGGCAGTCGGATCACCTAAGGTTGGAAATTCAAGACCAGCCTGACCAACATAGAGAAACCCCATCTCTACAAAAAATACAAAATTAGCTGGGCATGGTGGCACACACCTGTAATCCCAGCTACTTGGAAGGCTGAGGCAGGAGAATCATGAACCCAGGAGGCAGAGGTTGCAGTGAGCCGCGATTGTGCCACTGCACTCCAGCCTGGGCAACAAGAGCAAAACTCTGTCTCAAAAAAAATGACAATGCGGCTGGGCATGGTGGCTCATGCCCTCACACCTGTAATCCCAGCACTTTGGCAGGCAGAGGCAGTGGATCACTTGAGCTCAGGATTTTGAGAGTAGCCTGGCCAACATGGTGAAACCTTGCCTCTACTGAAAATACAAAAATTAGCCGAGCGTGGTGGTGGGTGCCTGTAATCCCAGCTACTCGGGAGGTTGAAGCAGAATTGCTTGAACTTGGAATCGGAGGTTGCAGTGAGCCAAGATTGCCCCACTGCACTCCTGTCTGGGCAACAGAATGAGAATAAAATAAAATATTAAGTAAAGTAAAATAAAGAGTCTGCCCTGGGCTACACCGGAGACACCATGCCTGGACTTGTCCTGGGCCCGGGATTGACTCTGCCTGTTGGAGCAGTGGCTGGAAAACCAGGCCACGAACTTCGCCTGCCTTGGTTTCATGTAAATCAACTTAACTTGAACCCCAGTCCCTCTCCTGTCTCAGTCATTATGTTCCCCCATCCCACTCCCAACCTTACCCCACATCCCACGAAAATCTGGAGGTGCTGCCTGGAGCCTGTGTTCTGTCTCAGGCCCACGCAGACACCTGGGAGATGCTTCCACTCAACCACTGCCAGAGCCTTTGCCCAGCTAGGGATGCACCCCTCGACTCTCCTCCTGTGGGTACTGCCTGGGAGCCTGTCTTGCCCTTCTCTTCTTTTTCCTTGTCTGCAAAGGGTCCTTTCTGGGTTGGTAGAGAGGGGTAGGGCCGAGGTGGTGGGCTTAGGGAGTGGCCAAGGAGACTGAGGTGTCCAGAGGCTCAAGCAGGAGTCAGGGGTTCTGGGGTGTCTGGCAGACCTGCTGCCTGGGGCATGGAGGCCTGGAGAGCTGAGAAGGGCAGCAGCTGGAGGTGCTGGGGGAGCTCTTGGGTGCCAGGGGGTCGTGCACTCCATGATGCTGGAGTCTTGGCCATCCATAGGCAAAGGGGTTAGCATGGACCTGAACTGCACACCCCATAAAAAATTAACTCAAAGTGGATTATCGATTTAAATGTGAAGTATAAAGCTACAAAACTTTTAGAAGAATGCATAGGAGAAAATCTCTGGGGCCTAGGACTTGGTGAAAAGTTCTTGGACATAACACAAAAAGCACAACCCAAAAAAGAAAAAAACAAATTGATAAGCTAAACCTCATCAAAATGTCCAACGTTTGTTTTGTAAAAGACTTGTCAAGAGGAAAAGACAAGCCAACGGGAGTAAACATTTGTAAACCATGCATCTGACAAGGGACATGTGTCTAGAACATATAAACAACTCAAAATTTCAACAGCAAATAAAACATATGGTCTAGGCATAAAATGAACAAGGGCATGAAGAGAAATTTCACCAAAGAGGATATGATGGCAGATAAACACCTGAGGAGGTGTTGCACACCTCCTCACACCTCCTAGGATACCTCCTCACACCTCCTCACACCTCCTAGGACACCTTCTCACACCTCCACACACCTGCTCACACCTCACACCTCCACACACCTCCTAGGACACCTCCAGGACACCTCCTCACACCTCCTAGGACACCTTCTGACACCACACACCTCCTCACACCTCCTAGGACACCTTCTCACACCTCCTCACACCTCACACCTCCTAGGACACCTCCACACACCTCACACCTCCACACACCTCCTCACACTTCCTCACACCTCCTCACACCTCCTAGGACACCTTCTCACACCTCCACCCACCTCCTCACACCTCCTAGGACACCTCACACCTCCACACACCTGCTCACACCTCCTCACACCTCCACACACCTCCTAGGACACCTCCAGGACACCTCCTCACATCTCCTAGGACACCTTCTCACACCTCCACATACCTCCTCACACCTCCTCACACCTCCTAGGATACCTCCTCACACCTCGTAGGACACCTTCTCACACCTCCACACACCTGCTCACACCTCACACCTCCACACACCTCCTAGGACACCTCCAGGACACCTCCTCACACCTCCTAGGACACCTTCTGACACCACACACCTCCTCACACCTCCTAGGACACCTTCTCACACCTCCTCACACCTCACACCTCCTCACACCTCCAGGACACCTCCTCACACCTCCTCACACCTCCTAGGACACCTCCACACACCTCACACCTCCTCACACCTCCACACACCTCCTCACACTTCCTCACACCTCCTCACACCTCCTAGGACACCTTCTCACACCTCCACACACCTCCTCACACCTCCTCACACCTCCTAGGACACCTCACACCTCCTCACACCTCACACCTCCAGGACACTTCCTCACACCTCACACCTCCACACACCTCCTCACACCTCCACACACCTCCTCACACCTCCACACACCTCCTCACACCTCCTAGGACACCTCACACCTCCTCACACCTCACACCTCACACCTCCTAGGACACCTCACACCTCCTCACACCTCCTAGGACACCTTCTCACACCTCCTCACACCTCACACCTCACCTCCTCACACCTCCTAGGACACCTTCTCACACCTCCTAGGACACCTCCTCACACCTCCTAGGACACCTCACACCTCCTCACACCTCACACCTCCTCACACCTCAGACCTCCTAGGACACCTCACACCTCCTCACACCTCCTCACACCTCCTAGGACACCTCCTCATACCTCCTAGGACACCTTCTCACACCTCCTCACACCTCACACCTCCTCACACCTCAGACCTCCTAGGACACCTCACACCTCCTCACACCTCCTCACACCTCCTAGGACACCTCCTCACACCTCCTAGGACACCTCCTCACACCTCCTCACACCCCCTCACACCACCTCACACCTCCTCACACCTCCTAGGACACCTCCTCACACCTCACACCTCCTCACACCTCAGACCTCCTAGGACACCTCACACCTCACACCTCCTCACACCTCCTAGGACACCTCCTCACACCTCCTAGGACACCTTCTCACACCTCCTCACACCTCACACCTCCTCACACCTCAGACCTCCTAGGACACCTCACACCTCCTCACACCTCCTCACACCTCCTAGGACACCTCCTCACACCTCCTAGGACACCTCCTCACACCTCCTCACACCCCCTCACACCACCTCACACCTCCTCACACCTCCTAGGACACCTCCTCACACCTCACACCTCCTAGGACACCTCCTCACACCTCACACCTCCTAGGACACCTCCTCACACCTCCTCACACCTCCTAGGACACCTCCTCACACCTCCTCACACCTCCTAGGACGCCACCTCACACCTCACACCTCCTCACACCTCCTAGGACACCTCCTCACACCTCCTCACACCTCCTAGGACACCACCTCACACCTCACACCTCACGCCTCCTAGGACACCTCCTCACACCTCCTCACACCTCCTAGGACACCTCCTCACACCTTCTCACACCTAGGACACCTCACACCTCCTCACACCTCCTAGGACACCTCCTCACACCTCACACCTCCTAGGACACCTCCTCACACCTCCTCACACCTCTTAGGACACCTCCTCACACCTCCTAGGACACCTCCTCACACCTCCTAGGACACCTCCTCACACCTCCTCACACCTCCTAGGATACCCCCTCATACCTCCTCACACCTCCTAGGACACCTCACACCTCCTCACACCTCCTAGGACACCTCCTCACACCTCACACCTCCTAGGATACCTCCTCACACCTCCTCACACCTCCTAGGACACCTTCTCACACCTCCTAGGACACCTCCTCACACCTCCTAGGACACCTTCTCACACCTCCTCACACCTCACACCTCCTCACACCTCAGACCTCCTAGGACACCTCACACCTCCTCACACCTCCTCACAACTCCTAGGACACCTCCTCACACCTCCTAGGACACCTCACACCTCCTAGGACACCTCCTCACACCTCCTCACACCCCCTCACACCACCTCACACCTCCTCACACCTAGGACACCTCCTCACACCTCACACCTCCTAGGACACCTCCTCACACCTCACACCTCCTAGGACACCTCCTCACACCTCCTAGGACACCTCCTCACACCTCCTCACACCTCCTAGGACACCACCTCACACCTCACACCTCACACCTCCTAGGACACCTCCTCACACCTCCTCACACCTCCTAGGACACCTCCTCACACCTCCTCACACCTAGGACACCTCACACCTCACACCTCCTAGGACACCTCCTCACACCTCCTCACACCTCCTAGGACACCTCCTCACACCTCCTCACACCTCCTAGGACACCTCACACCTCACACCTCCTCACACCTCCTAGGATACCTCCTCACACCTCCTAGGACACCTTCTCACACCTCCTCACACCTCCTAGGACACCTTCTCACACCTCCTCACACCTCCTCACACCTGCTAGGATACCTCCTCACACCTCCTCACACCTCCTAGGACACCTTCTCACACCTCCTCACACCTCCTAGGACACCTCCTCACACCTCCTAGGACACCTTCTCACACCTCTTCACACCTCCTCACACCTCACACCTCCTAGGATACCTCCTCACACCTCCTAGGACACCTCACACCTCCTCACACCTCCTAGGACACCTCCTCACACCTCCTCACACCTCCTCACACCTCCTAGGATACCTCCTCACACCTCCTAGGACACCTTCTCACACCTCCTCACACTTCCTCACACCTCCTAGGACACCTCACACCTCCTCACACCTCACACCTCCTCACACCTCCTAGGACACCTCCTCACACCTCCTAGGACACCTCCTCACACCTCCTCACACCTCCTAGGACACCTCCTCACACCTCCTAGGACACCTCCTCACACCTCACACATCCTCACACCTCCTAGGACACCTCCTCACACCTCCTAGGACACCTCCTCACACCTCCTCACACCTCACACCTCCTAGGACACCTCACACCTCCTAGGACACCTCCTCACACCTCCTCACACCTCCTAGGACACCTCCTCACACCTCCTCACAACTCCTCACACCTCCTAGGACACCTCCTCACACCTCCTAGGACACCTCCTAGGACACCTCCTCACACCTCCTCACACCTACTAGGACACCTCACACCTCACACCTCCTCACACCTCCTAGGATACCTCCTCACACCTCCTCACACCTCCTAGGACACCTTCTCACACCTCCTCACACCTCCTAGGACACCTTCTCACACCTCCTCACACCTCCTCACACCTAGGACACCTCCTCACACCTCACACCCCCTAGGACACCTCCTCACACCTCCTCACACCTCCTAGGACACCTCACACCTCCTCACACCTCCTAGGACACCTCCTCACACCTCCTAGGACACCTCCTCACACCTCCTCACACCTCCTAGGACACCTCCTCACACCTCCTCACACCTCCTAGGACACCTCCTCACACCTCCTCACACCTCACACCTCCTAGGACACCTCACACCTCACACCTCCTCACACCTCCTAGGATACCTCCTCACACCTCCTCACACCTCCTAGGACACCTTCTCACACCTCCTCACACCTCCTAGGACACCTCCTCACACCTCCTAGGACACCTTCTCACACCTCTTCACACCTCCTCACACCTCACACCTCCTAGGATACCTCCTCACACCTCCTAGGACACCTCACACCTCCTCACACCTCCTAGGACACCTCCTCACACCTCCTCACACCTCCTCACACCTCCTAGGATACCTCCTCACACCTCCTAGGACACCTTCTCACACCTCCTCACACTTCCTCACACCTCCTAGGACACCTCACACCTCCTCACACCTCACACCTCCTCACACCTCCTAGGACACCTCCTCACACCTCCTAGGACACCTCCTCACACCTCCTCACACCTCCTAGGACACCTCCTCACACCTCCTAGGACACCTCCTCACACCTCACACATCCTCACACCTCCTAGGACACCTCCTCACACCTCCTAGGACACCTCCTCACACCTCCTCACACCTCACACCTCCTAGGACACCTCACACCTCCTAGGACACCTCCTCACACCTCCTCACACCTCCTAGGACACCTCCTCACACCTCCTCACAACTCCTCACACCTCCTAGGACACCTCCTCACACCTCCTAGGACACCTCCTAGGACACCTCCTCACACCTCCTCACACCTACTAGGACACCTCACACCTCACACCTCCTCACACCTCCTAGGATACCTCCTCACACCTCCTCACACCTCCTAGGACACCTTCTCACACCTCCTCACACCTCCTAGGACACCTTCTCACACCTCCTCACACCTCCTCACACCTAGGACACCTCCTCACACCTCACACCCCCTAGGACACCTCCTCACACCTCCTCACACCTCCTAGGACACCTCACACCTCCTCACACCTCCTAGGACACCTCCTCACACCTCCTAGGACACCTCCTCACACCTCCTCACACCTCCTAGGACACCTCCTCACACCTCCTCACACCTCCTAGGACACCTCCTCACACCTCCTCACACCTCACACCTCCTAGGACACCTCACACCTCACACCTCCTCACACCTCCTAGGATACCTCCTCACACCTCCTCACACCTCCTAGGACACCTCACACCTCCTCACACCTCCTCACACCTCCTAGGACACCTTCTCACATCTCACACCTCCTCACACCTCCTAGGATACCTCCTCACACCTCCTAGGACACCTTCTCACACCTCCTCACACCTCCTAGGACACCTCCTCACACCTCCTAGGACACCTTCTCACACCTCCTCACACCTCACACCTCCTAGGACACCTCCTCACACCTCCTCACACCTCCTAGGACACCTCCTCACACCTCCTCACACCTCACACCTCCTAGGACACCTCCTCACACCTCCTCACACCTCCTCACACCTCCTAGGATACCTCCTCACACCTCCTAGGACACCTTCTCACACCTCCTCACACCTCCTAGGACACCTTCTCACACCTCCTCACACCTCCTAGGACACCTCCTCACACCTCCTAGGACACCTCCTCACACCTCCTCACACCTCCTAGGACACCTCCTCACACCACCTCACACCTCCTTACACCTCCTTACACCTCCTTACACCTCCTCACACCTCCTCACACCTCCTAGGACACCTCCTAGGACACCTCCTCACACCTCCTCACACCTAGGACACCTCCTCACACCTCCTCACACCTCCTAGGACACCTCACACCTCACACCTCCTCACACCTCCTCACACCTCCTAGGATACCTCCTCACACCTCCTAGGACACCTTCTCACACCTCCTGACACCTCCTAGGACACCTTCTCACACCTCCTCACACCTCACACCTCCTCACACCTCCTAGGACACCTCCTCACACCTCCTCACACCTCCTAGGACACCTCCTCACACCACCTCACACCTCCTTACACCTCCTCACACCTCCTCACACCTCCTAGGACACCTCCTCACACCTCCTCACACCTCCTAGGACACCTCACACCTCCTCACATCTCCTAGGACACCTCCTCACACCTCCTAGGACACCTCCTCACACCTCCTAGGACACCTCCTCACACCTCCTCACACCTCACACCTCCTAGGGCAGCCGAAGTGAAGCTGGATTGCAATGGCGCAATCTCAGCTCACTGCAGCCTCCACCTCCCAGGCGTGAGAAACAAATTTAAGTGTTTAAATCCAAAGAATGGACTTAGAGACCGGGGAACAGTGAAAGTGAAACCTTTAATGATGGTTTTGCAAAATTGGGAGTTTGATGAGCAGGAACAGTCAGCACAGTTGTACCAAGCTCTTTGTTGAATTAATAAATTAACACCCATGTTTTCTCGTAAAAAGGAAAATTAAAAGCATAGTCAAGAGCTCTCACCCAATGAAAAGCCCTGGGACCCCCTAACTTGCCCCCTACAATACATCTCACAAAGTAGAGGACAGGGAGACCAGCAGGCCACAGGAAGAGGAATCGGGGGGTCATGAAGGAGCTGAACCCAATGCTCCCTTAAATCCTTACCCAACTTGAGGAAAACAATAATGTAAGAAGGACATGAACCATTTCCCTTTTCCTTCTGAACAGTAAGTGACTAAGATGTACCCTCTTAGAGAAGTCCCTATGAGATGGGGAGCTGGATTTGTGAATGCGCCTCTAAGAAGTACTGAGGTTAGGAATTTTAAACAGAAAATAAGGCCACTCTTGAAAATCCCTTCAGTTTAGCAAAGCAGTTAAATCAATTTTTAAAACCCAATTTTTGGCCAGGTGTGGTGCTCACTCTTGTAATCCCAGCATTTTGGGAGGCTGAGGTGGGCAAATCATTAGGTCAGGAGATAGAGATCATCCTGGCCAACATGATGAAACCCCATCTCTACTAAAAATACAAAAATTAGCTGGACATAGTGGTGTGCGCCTGTAGTTCCAGCTACTCAAGAGGCTGAGGCAGGAGAATCGCTGAGATGGCGCCACTCCACTCCAGCCTAGTGACAGAGTGAGACTCTGAAAACAAAACAAAACAAAACAATTTTTATACTTGGGCTAAAATAATGTCAATTATGAATGTTCTGTTTACAGGCATGTGCCTGTAATCCCAGCTGCTTGGAGGGTGCTGAGGCAGGAGAATCACTTGAACCTGGGAGGCAGAGGCTGCAGTGAGCTGAGATCACGCCAGTGCACTCCGGCTGGGAGAAATAAATGGAAGTGTATTGTCACAAGGTTCTTACATGTGGAGTGATTTAATATCACTAGAAAATAGATTGTGATGTTTAGAGCTGTATACACTAGAGCCTAATGCAACTACTGCAGTATCAGGAGTTGCAGCTAATAAGCCAACGAAGGAGATAAAATGGAATTCTGAAAAAATAATGCCAAAGAAGTTAGGAAAAGAGGAAAAGCAAAATAAAGAACACTGGGACCAGTGGAAAACAAACAGCAAATGGTAGATTTTAACTCAACCCTATCAGTAATCTCATTCCATGTGGATATTCTAAACCTCCCAATTAAAAGATGGATTGTCATTTTTGATTTTAAAAAAGTAGGCTGCCCTTTCCGCGCTGCCTGTGAGGGCTCCATGCGGCGTTGTTCTGGGTTCCCATCATAACTTTTTATTTTTATTTATTTTTATTTTTATTAAAGAAAGGAAAAAAGAGAGAAAGAAAAATGAAGGAGAGGAGATAGAAGTCTATCCTTCTCATTGAGATAGATCAATGAGACAGAAAATTAATAAGGATATCCAGGACTTGAACTCAGATACGGAACAAGTAAACTTAATAAACATTTATAGAACTTTCCACTTTAAATACACAGAATATACACTCTTACCAATACCACATCACACCTACTCACAGGTTTAAATGAAATATTGTTTGGCCATTATTAAGCACAATTATTGGCATAAAAAAGGTTTTCAATACCCATTTTTAGAATAAAGCAACACTCCCGTTCTCTCTCCCTCTCCCTCTTTCTTCCTCTCCTTCATTGAAAATTCTTTTAAGGATGTTGAATATTGGCCCCCACTCTCTTCTGGCTTACAGTGTTTCTGCTGAGAGATCTGCTGTAAGTCTGATAGGCTTCCCCTTGTGGGTAACCTGACCTTTGTCTCTGACTGCCCTTACTATTTTCTCCTTCATTTCAACCCTGGTGAATCAGACGATTATGTGCCTTGGGGTTGCTCTTCCTGAGGAATATCTTTGTGTTCTCTGTATTTATTACGTGGAGTTGAATGAATATTGTCCTGCCTTGCTAGGTTGGGAAAGTTTTCCTGAATCATATCCTAAAGAGTATTTTCCAGCTTGGATTCATTCTCTCCGTCGTATTCAGGTACACCTATCAAACGTAAATTAGGTCTTTTCACATAGTTCCATATTTCTTGGAGACTGCTCATTCCTTTTTATCCTTTTTTCTCTATTCTTGTCTTCTCGTTTTATTTCGGTTTTATACGCTTTGTTTTGGTATCTTGTCCTCAAATCTGTAGCTGACCTACCACTTTTGCACCTACTCTAGCACTCAGCTTCCATCTCTGGTTGTAAGAAAACAATCACAGACATGACATTCTGTACATGACCAGGCCAGGTTGACCTTCACTGAAACTTGCTTTTAAGCAGTAACATACATAATTATTACTGAAGTATTACTTATACAAGGGTTTCATTCATCTATGAAGACATTGCATTTTCTTGAATTTTGAACAGAACCAATCTTAATTTTATTTAAATGTATAATTCTATAAAACTGGTCACTGAACTAAAAATCACGTTTTTTCATATGTCAGTTCATGGCCACACATAGTACGAGTCTTCCGGTACATGTCTTCTTCTAGGTTTTCTTCTGGTCCATACTCATGTTGATGAACAGTCATCTCTCTTTCCCACACGCTGCTTCTTACTGCTCGCCGCAATTCTTTTACTTTTTTATCAAATTTCTTCTGTTTCATTTTTTCTCGGTTTTCCTGTCGGACTTCTTTTGCTTCTTCTAATGCTTCTTGACTACCCCAAACTTCAAGAGACCTCTTCACAATCTGTAACTTGAAGTAGAGTTTCATATCACCCCATTGTGAATGATGAGGATTCTTCTTCACAATAAATTTAAGAGCTCTCTTTTTTCTAAATCACAGTCTTTCAGAAGATATTCTTGTTTTGCCTCTGTTTTGGTGATAAGCTTGTGTTTATCATCAGCATCTCTGCAGTTATCCACGAGTTGGCAAATCAAAGTGGTTCATAAGATAAGAATCCATAAATTCTTTCCCACATTCTTCACATATTACATAATCGAATTCCATCACAGGTCCTGGCTGATGAACAACTTTTCCAATTTGTTGTTCTTCTTCTTCCTCTTCTAAAATGAAGCCTCCTCCTGTGTCAATTATCTTTGGGGCAGCTTTTACATTAGCCATCCCTCTAGTAGCCGCAGCCGCAGTCGCCGGGTAGGGCCGAGCAGCCAGCCGGGCCTGGCGCAGCATCAGCTCCCGCTGCCGCTTCCGCTCAATACTCGCCCGCACCGAGGCAGGCAGCTCCCCGGGTTGCTATGAAGCCGCCGCCTCCGACGAAGCCCCGTCGACCGCCGCCATCTCCGACCCCCTCCGAGGACGTAGCTCGCAGCCCCACGCACACGCGCTGGGCGCCTAGGCGAGTCCACCGCCCTGCCCCCATCGTAACTTAAAGGGAAACTTTCACAATGTCCGGAGCCCTTGATGTCCTGCAAATGAAGGAAGAAGATGTCCTTAAGTTCCTAGCTGCAGGAACCCACTTAGGTGGCACCAACCTTGACTTTCAGATAGAACAGTATGTCTATTAAAGGAAAAGTGATGGCATCCACATCATAAATCTGAAGAGGACCTGGGAGAAGCTTCCCCTGGCAGCTCGTACCATTGTTGCCATTGAAAACCCTGCTGATGCCAGTGTCATATCCTCCAGCAATGGCCAGAGGGCCATGCTGAAGGTTGCTGCTGCCACTGGAGCCACTCCAATTGCTGGCCGCTTTACTCCTGGAACCTTCACCAACCAGATCCAGGCAGCCTTCCGGGAGCCACGGCTGCTTGTGGTTACTGACCCAAGGGCTGACCACCAGCCTCTCACGGAGGCGTCTTATGTTAACCTACCTGCCATTGCTCTGTGTCACATGGATTCTCCTCTGCGCTGTGTGGACATTGCCATCCCATGCAACAACAAGGGAGCTCACTCAATGGGTTTGATGTGGTGGATGCTGGCTCGGGAAGTTTTGCGCATGCATGGCACCATTTCCTGTGAACACCCGTGGGAGGTCATGCCTGATCTCTGCTTGTACAGAGATCCTGAAGAGACTGAAAAAGAAGAGCAGGCTGCTGCTGAAAAGGCTGTGACCAAGAAGGAATTTCAGGGCAAATGGACTGCTCCAGCTCCTGAGTTGACTGCGGCTCAGCCTGAGGTTGCCAACTGGTCTGAAGGCGGGCAGGTGCCCTCTGTGCCTATCCAGCAGTTCACTACTGAAGACTGGAGCGCCCAACCTGCCACGGAAGACTGGTCTGCAGCTCCCACTGCTCAGGCCACTGAATGGGTAGGAGCAACCACTGAATGGTCTTAAGCTGTTCTTGTGTGGCCTCTTAAACAACATATAAGATTCATGGAAAATAAACATCGAGTTTCTAAAAAAAAAAAAAAAAAATGCTGGGTGAGGTGACTCACACCTGTAATCCAAAGCACTTTGGGAGGCTGAGGTGGGCGGAACACTTGAGATCAGGAGTTCGAGACCAGCCTGACCAACATGGAGAAAAGCTGTCTCTCCTAAAAATACAAAAAAACATTAGCTGGGCATGGTGGCACATGCCTGTAATCTCAGCTACTTGGGAGGCTGAGGCGGGCGGATCACAAAGTCAAGAGACTCAGACCAGCCTGGCCAACATGGTGAAACCCTGTCTGTACTAAAAATACAAAACATTAGCTGGGCATTGTGGCATTCGCCTGTAGTCCTAGCTACTTGGGAGTCTGAGGCATGAGAATCACTTGAACCCGGGAAGTGGATGTTGCAGTGAGCTCTGCCATTGTATTCTGGCCTGGGCAATAGAGTGAGACTCCATCTCAAAAAAAAAAAATTAGCTGGGTGTGGTGGCACCTGTAGTCCCAGCTACTTGGGAAGCTGAGGCAGGAGAATTGCTTGAATCTGGGAGGTGGAGGTTGCCGTGAACCAAGATTGGACTCCAGCCTGGGCTACAGAGCAAGACTCCATCTCAAAAAAAAAAAAACAAAAGAACTACAAGTAGAAATAAACAGATTCAATCAGCCAGGCGCAGTGGCTCATGCCTGTAATCCCAGCACTTTGAGAGGCCACGGCAGGCAGATAACCTGAGGTTGGGAGTTCAAGACCAGCCTCACCAACATGGTGAAACCCTGTCTCTACTAAAAATACAGCATTAGATGGGCATGTTGGCACATACCTGTAATCCCAGATACTCAGGAGGCTGAGGCAGGAGAATTTCTTGAACCCAGGAGGCAGAGGTTGCAGTGAGCTGAGATCGTGCCATTGCACTCCAGCCTGGGCGACAAGAGCAAAACTCTGTCTGAAAACAAACAAAATGAAAAAAAAAACAGACACAATGGCAGGAGGTGATTTTGCTGTCTCTCAGTAACTGATGAGACAGGTAGACAGAATCTCAGCAATGATGTGGAAGAGCTGAATCTCGCTGTCCACCATCACTCCACCATTCCCCGATCATTGCGTCCATACACTGACACACTTCATCCAGTCTCGCCTCAGGCATTGGTTTGCTCTTTCATCAATTCATAATTATCTTATTAACTCATGAGTCATTTATTTATGTATTTAGAGATGGAGTCTTGCTCTGTCGCCCAGGCTGGAGTGCAGTTGTGGACTCTCGCTGCAACCTCTGCCGTCTGGGTTCATCCAGTTCTCCTGCTTTAGCCTCCTGAGTAGCTGGGACTACAGGTGTGCACCACCATGCCCAGCTAATTTGTTTTTTTGTATGTTTAGTAGTGACAAGGTTTCATCATGTTCACCAGACTGGTCTTGAACTCCTGACCTCAGATAATCCACCCACCTTGGCCTCCCAAAGTGCTGGGATTACAGGCATGAGCCCCCAGGTCTGTCCAGGTATCATTTATTTATAGACTTAGCAGCCTATTCACTCATTAATGTGCCAATTCCAACCTTATACCATGTTTAAATAATTATTCATTTATCTACTGTTCATTCAGACATCTACTCATCCATTCATATACAGGTTTATGCTGTTTACTTGACAGAAAGTTATAAGGAAGCAAGGAAGGACTGTGTCCCAGTCACCCCATAATCGTCTGCCCCAGTGTCATGTATATTGGTTGACACGTGACAGGCACTGAAACATTTTGTTGAACAATAAATTCATCCATCAAGTCATCCATCCACTTGCTCAGCTAACCATTTGTTTCTCTCATTTACGCATTCGACACTCATTCATGTTTAGTTTTTCATGTATCCCTGCATCATTTAATCAGTTCAATTAATCTTCATTCTCTTATAGTTTAATTCATTAATTCACTCATTCATTTATCATTTATTGCCTATTCATTAAGACACTTATAAGTTCACTCATTATATTCTCCTCTTATCTCTTCATTCATTTTCTGTCTATTCCAGTTCTTCCACTTACAGAACGAACTTTGTCAAGTTCTGAAGCTTATTTGAATCTCAGTTTCCATGTATTCAGAAATGGGACTGATAACAGCCTGCTTTATGAAGATTCATCAGATAATGAAATTCCTTGGTACAATTCCTGGTATAGAGTCAGTTCTCAATAAATGGTAGTTATTATTATTTTAAATGAGTATTCACAATTTCTTTTAAGTTTCAAAATCATCACCTCTCTCAGACTCTGTTCACTCCTCCACCCTACTTATCTAGTTGTCCGTTCCTCCTCACTCCGAAGTCTGTTCACTCCTCCATCCTACTTATCTAGTTGTCCGTTCCTCCTCACTCCGAAGTCTGTTAACTCCTCCACCCTACTTATCTAGTTGTCTGTTCCTCCTCACTCAGACTCTGTTCACTCCTCCATCCTACTTACCTAGTTGTCCGTTCCTCCTCACTCCGACTGTTAACTCCTCCACCCTACTTATCTAGTTGTCCATTCCTCCTCACTCCGACTGTTAACTCCTCCACCCTACTTATCTAGTTGTCCATTCCTCCTCACTCCAACTGTTAACTCCTCCATCCTACTTATCTAGTTGTCCGTTCCTCCTCACTCAGACTCTGTTAACTCCTCCATCCTACTTATCTAGTTGTCCGTTCCTCCTGACTCCGAATGTTAACTCCTCCACCCTACTTATCTAGTTGTCCGTTCCTCCTCACTCAGACTCTGTTCACTCCTCCATCCTACTTATCTAGTTGTCCATTCCTCCTCACTCCAACTGTTAACTCCTCCATCCTACTTATCTAGTTGTCCGTTCCTCCTCACTCCGACTGTTAACTCCTCCACCCTACTTATCTAGTTGTCCATTCCTCCTCACTCCAACTGTTAACTCCTCCATCCTACTTATCTAGTTGTCCGTTCCTCCTCACTCTGACTGTTCACTCCTCCACCCTACTTATCTAGTTGTCCGTTCCTCCTCACTCAGACTCTGTTCACTCCTCCACCCTACTTATCTAGTTGTCCGTTCCTCCTCACTCCGAAATCTGTTAACTCCTCCATCCTACTTATCTAGTTGTCCGTTCCTCCTCACTCTGACTGTTCACTCCTCCACCCTACTTATCTAGTTGTCCGTTCCTCCTCATTCAGACTCTGTTCACTCCTCCACCCTACTTATCTAGTTGTCCGTTCCTCCTCACTCAGACTCTGTTCACTCCTCCACCCTACTTATCTAGTTGTCCGTTCCTCCTCACTCAGACTCTGTTCACTCCTCCACCCTACTTATCTAGTTGTCCGTTCCTCCTGACTCCGACTGTTCACTCCTCCACCCTACTTATCTAGTTGTCCGTTCCTCCTCACTCCGACTGTTCACTCCTCCATCCTACTTATCTAGTTGTCCATTCCTCCTCACTCCAACTGTTAACTCCTCCATCCTACTTATCTAGTTGTCCGTTCCTCCTCACTCCGACTGTTAACTCCTCCATCCTACTTATCTAGTTGTCCGTTCCTCCTCACTCTGACTGTTCACTCCTCCACCCTACTTATCTAGTTGTCCGTTCCTCCTCACTCAGACTCTGTTCACTCCTTCATCCTACTTATCTAGTTGTCCGTTCCTCCTCACTCCAACGTCTGTTCACTCCTCCATCCTACTTATCTAGTTGTCGGTTCCTCCTCACTCAGACTCTGTTCACTCCTCCACCCTACTTATCTAGTTGTCGGTTCCTCCTCACTCAGACTCTGTTCACTCCTCCATCCTATTTATCTAGTTGTCGGTTCCTCCTCACTCAGACTCTGTTCACTCCTCCATCCTATTTATCTAGTTGTCGGTTCCTCCTCACTCAGACTCTGTTCACTCCTCCACCCTACTTATCTAGTTGTCCGTTCCTCCTCACTCCAACGTCTGTTCACTCCTCCATCCTACTTATCTAGTTGTCGGTTCCTCCTCACTCAGACTCTGTTCACTCCTCCACCCTACTTATCTAGTTGTCCGTTCCTCCTCACTCCGAAATCTGTTAACTCCTCCATCCTACTTATCTAGTTGTCCGTTCCTCCTCACTCAGACTCTGTTCACTCCTCCATCCTACTTATCTAGTTGTCCGTTCCTCCTCACTCAGACTCTGTTCACTCCTCCATCCTACTTATCTAGTTGTCCGTTCCTCCTCACTCAGACTCTGTTCACTCCTCCATCCTACTTATCTAGTTGTCGGTTCCTCCTCACTCAGACTCTGTTCACTCCTCCACCCTACTTATCTAGTTGTCCGTTCCTCCTCACTCAGACTCTGTTCACTCCTCCACCCTACTTATCTAGTTGTCCGTTCCTCCTCACTCAGACTCTGTTCACTCCTCCACCCTACTTATCTAGTTGTCCGTTCCTCCTCACTCCGAAATCTGTTAACTCCTCCATCCTACTTATCTAGTTGTCCGTTCCTCCTCACTCAGACTCTGTTCACTCCTCCATCCTACTTATCTAGTTATCCGTTCCTCCTCACTCAGACTCTGTTCACTCCTCCACCCTACTTATCTAGTTGTCCGTTCCTCCTGACTCCGACTGTTCACTCCTCCACCCTACTTATCTAGTTGTCCGTTCCTCCTCACTCCGACTGTTCACTCCTCCATCCTACTTATCTAGTTGTCCGTTCCTCCTCACTCCGACTGTTCACTCCTCCATCCTACTTATCTAGTTGTCCGTTCCTCCTCACTCAGATGTCTGTTCACTCCTCCATCCTACTTATCTAGTTGTCCGTTCCTCCTCACTCAGATGTCTGTTCACTCCTCCACCCTACTTATCTAGTTGTCCGTTCCTCCTCACTCAGACTCTGTTCACTCCTCCACCCTACTTATCTGGTTGTCTGTTCCTCCCTTCTCTGCTTTTAGCCACTCCTGGGTTTTGTACACCTTTGTCTTCCTCTGTAAAATACAAATGACTTACAGAACATTGCACAAATCAAAGCTGTAGCTCGATTATTTACCACAAAGGAAATACTCGTGTAGTTATCACCTGACTCAAGAAATAAAATACTGCCAGAACACCATACCTCTCCCCAGATAATCATATCCTGAATTTTAATAATGTTTGCTTGCTTTTTTCTCAAGTTAAAAAAGTTTACTGAAATATGTGTAAAGTCCCCAGTTTAATCCTCTCAACAAAACTGATTGTAGTACTGTTAATATTCCTACATTATAAAGACTATAGTTATTATAAAGACTTTATATCTTCTTACTATATACAAAGAAAGTTAATCACAGAGATATGAAGTAATCTGTTTTTAACTTTTGGTTTAGGTTCAGGGGTGCATGTAAAGGTCTGTTATGTAGGTGAACTCGTCATGGGGATTTGTGTAACGATCCATGGCAAAGATTGTTTCCTCGCCCGTGAATTACGCCCAGTACTGAGCAGTTACCTTTTCTATCCTCTCCCTCCTCCCGCCCTCTGCCCTCAGGTACACCCTGGTGTCTGTTGTTTCCTTCTTTGTGTTCATAAGTTCTCATCCTTTAGCTCCCACTTACAAGTGAGAACATATGGTGTTTGGTTTTCTGTCCCTGCAATAGTTGGCTAAGGATAATGGCCTCCAGCTCCATCTGTGTTCCTGCAAAGGACATGATCTCATGCGACATTCATTGCCACCTGCGGAGGAGGAATGCATGCACTCTCACACCGTTACAGGGATTCGAGTGGGCTAGGAACGGTTGCAGCTGCTTTCAGAGGGCGAAATGCAACCAATCGACCAAGACTCACTCTCCATGGTTACATTCATTCAGTAAGAGGTTGCGAACAGAGGTTCTAACTCAACACACCTGTGGATAGTTAACATGGTAAAAGAGTGGTTATAGGAATGGTAAAAGTTCTAGGTTCCAGGCCCAGTGTAAACGCTATTAGTAAACACAGAGAGAACGGGTAATTCTTCTTTGATCTCCCCCTAAGAGGACCATCCAGCACAAAGTTTATGTGAGTAAACAGTAGAGACAAAGCGATGTGGGGTTGTCTGGGCAAGCCAGGGGAGGTACTCGTGCGCACCTTTTTATCATTTTTGGCCAGATTATCAGCAAGAGCAGCTGTTTGTACTGACAGTAATAGATGCCACGGCCATGCTGGCAGTTGCCAGGAAGACTGGCTGAGGCTCTCAAAGCCGTAAGTGTAACTGTGAACGTTTTGTGTCTGACCTGTAGCGTTATTTGCATTTCAGTTCACTGTATGCCGTGACTGAGGAACTCCACTGGGGGTACATTAATCTCTTTTAGTTAAGCAGTTCGTTTGTTAGAAGCTGTGAAGCGGGTGTTACTTTAGGTTCCAGGGCAGAAAACTAGATGACAAGATGAGCTTGATACAGTGTAGCAAGGATAGGTTGCAGGCAGAGTGAAGGAATGAAAAATAAACAAATTCGAAGTGGGATTTACTTAGCGTTTCGCTGGTCCTCAGCATTCCTCCAGGAGGTGATGTCCGGGGCTTGTGTGGTCACTTCACAGGGTCTCTCTTAGGCTGGCTTGGGTTTTTTCTCCTTTACATCCTTTGATGAGGACGCAGTTTCTTGGCTTGTGCCGGTGTACTGGAAATTCTAGGAGTTGTGCCTGTGCTAAGAGGCTTTTTATAATCTTTGTAAAAGAGCAGGTTAGTGCTTTAAGAAAAACGTGTGCTTTATCTTAATGTCCAGTTCACAGAAAAGCTGGATACTTCTTTAACTTTTAACAAATATGTTTACACATGGAATTTTGTTTTATAGCTAATGTTTTATCTCTGAAGCAGAGACTCAAAGAATATACTTTAACCATGTGCTTAAAGTCACAGGCCGAATAGCTTATATCTTTCAATTGAGTTTTCAGGCTGACCAAGTTTACAAACTTTAAACTGGCAAACTTTTCTGAAAACAGGAACTTGCTAGCTGAGCAAAGACTACCTCTCATCAGTCGTTCATGCATGTTTCACCTTACCTACAAATTTCTTTCACTTTCTGAGAATGGGCACAACACTTTTACTTCTTTATTCAACTAATATTAATTTGGTTCAAAGTTCTCCTTTAAAGGGTAAAGTGTGATTCTACATGCTTAGCTTTTAATTGATTTTTAACTAATTCGTGGGCCTTTTGTTACAGCTGATTGAAATTTGTCATTTAAATTTACAAAATTAAGGGTGAATAAAGCTTGTGCTAGCAGTGTTGCCTTTTTTTTTTTTTTTTTTTTGAGACGGAGTTTCACTCTTGTTACCCAGGCTGGAGTGCAATGGCGCGATCTTGGCTCACGGCAACCTCCGCCTCCTGGGTTCAGGCAATTCTCCCGCCTCAGCCTCCTGAGTAGCTGGGATTACAGGCACGCACCACCATGCCCAGCTAATTTTTTTTTGTATTTTTAGTAGAGACGGGGTTTCACCATATTGACCGGGATGGTCTCGATATCTTGACCTCGTGATCCAACCCGCCTCGGCCTCCCAAAGTGCTGGGATTACAGGCTTGAGCCACCGCGCCAGGCTAGCAGTGTTGCCTTTTATAAATGCCGAGTGTGGGTGAAGGGGAGGAAGGCAGCAAAACACACTGCCATGTGTGTACCTATGCAACTATCTTGCACATTCTGTACATGTACCCCAAAACCTATAATGCAATAAAAATTTAAAAAATTAAAAAAAAAAAGAAAACTGGTTTTGCAGCTTGTTAGTCAATTAGGAACTTCTTTTTTTAACTGAGGAGCAAAGCTATATGACTGGCTTTTAATTGCTCCTTACTAATTTCATGGGCTAGCTGTAATTTCTCCCCCTTCAGAGGTTACTGTTTTACTTAAATAGGATTTTAAAAGAGCCACGTTAAGAGTAGAATTGGAATAGCAACAGTAGCTAATATCAGAGAAAGATTTTACAAATCCTTAAATTTACTTAAATCTTAGCAGAGAATTACAATTTGGGACGTTGCTTGTATACAAAGAACACATGAAATTTTACTGTGGGACATATGGGAAGAGCAGCCCAGCGGCACAGGTCCTGGGATGGCAGCTGAGCTGGCTGTGCCCAGGTGCTGCTCGCTACCCCCCATCTGGGCCAGCTTGGGCAGAACTTCTCTGTGGGAGCATTTTTTTCCTTTTTTTTTTTTTTTTTTCACTCAGCCACTTGGCTTTGGCCTGTGATGCCTTTTTAAAATTTTGTTTTGTTTTTGAGATGGAGTCTCACTCTATCACCAGGCTGGAATGCAGTGGCGCAATCCTGGCTCCTGCAACTTCCATTTTCTGGTTTCAAGCAATTCTCGGCCTCAGCCTCCCAAGTAGCTGGGACTACAGGCACGCACCACCATGCCAGGCTAATTTTTTTTTGTATTTTTAGTAGAGTTGGGGTTTCACCATGTTGGCCTGGATGGTCTCGATCTCTTGACCTCGTGATCCACCCGCCTCAGGCTCCTGAAGTGCTGGGATTACAGGTGTGAGCCACTGCACCCAGCCTGTAGTGCCTTTTTTCTTATCTTTTTATAAACGTACACCTGATTGCCTTGCCGATTATTGATTACTAAGCAGGCTGAGTTTCTTCTGTAATGCTGCTTGCTTAAGACAAATTCCTACAGCTGTAGTGCTTCCCTTGTCCTTTTTCCTGTTTCTTTGTTGGCTTTGTGCGTGATTTCTCCCCACTTGTTCCTAGAGTTTTATGTCCAGCGTGCTCCTTGTCAGGAACCACGGGCTATGGGAAGCAGCAGTTTGAGTTATTTTTCTCAATGGAGCTTGATACCATTTCTGTTGTGCTGATAACTGCTGTCCCATGATGAATCCCTAGCCTGAAACAATGCCTCCCCAAGCTTGGCAATCCCTAGTGGGTACCAGTGAATTCCTGACTACTTGACCTGGGGAGGTCTGTTCTGCAGACCCTGACTCAACAGCGGAGGAATGAATGTACTCTCACACCATTACAGGGATTCAAGTGGGCTAGGGATGGTCAAAGCTACTTTCAGAGGGCAAAATGCAATCAGTCAACCAACACTCCCTCTCCATGGTTAAATTTATTCAGTAGAAAGATTGCAAACAGGTTCTAAGTCAACACACTTGTGGATAATTAACATGGTTAAAAGAGTGATTAGGCCGGGCACGGTGGCTCAAGCCTGTAATCCCAGCACTTTGGGAGGCCGAGGCAGGTGAATCACAAGATCAAGAGATCGAGACCATCCTGGTCAACATGGTGAAACCCCGTGTCTACTAAAAATACAAAAAAACAATTAGCTGGGCATGGTGGTGCGTGCCTGTAATCCCAGCTACTCGGGAGGCTGAGGCAGGAGAATTGCCTGAACCCAGGAGGCGGAGGTTGCGGTGAGCCGAGATCGCGCCATTGCACTCCAGCCTGGGTAACAACAGTGAAACTCTGTCTCAAAAAAAAAAAAAAAAGAGTGATTATAGGAATGATAAAAACTTTAGGTTCCGGGCCCAGAGTAAACACTATTAACAGGTAATTCTCCTTTGATCTCCCCTGAGAGGACCATCCAGCACAAAGTTTACATGAGTAAACAGTTAATGTAGAGAGAAAGGGATGTGGGGTAAACAGACTTAAGCTGGAAAAGCCTTTTATTTATTTATTTATTTATTTATTTGAGATGGAGTTTCGCTCTTGTTACCCAGGCTGGAGTGCAATGGTACGATCTCGGCTCACCACAACCTCCACCTCCTGGGTTCAGGCAATTCTCCTGCCTCAGCCTCCTGAGTAGCTGGGATTACAGGCAGGCGCCACCATGCCCAGCTAATTTTTTGTATATTTAGTAGAGACGGGGTTTCACCATGTTGACCAGGATGGTCTCAATCTCTTGACCTCGTGATCCACCCGCCTCAGCCTCCCGAAGTGCTGGGATTACAGGCTTGAGCCACCGCGCCCTGCCAGGGAAAGCCTTTTATCATCCCTATCTCTTCCCTAGCAATGGACTGGCTGGCTGGCCCCCTTTGGTCCTGCCCCAGTGAAAACTTTTGGCCTTCCAAAAGGTTTGAGGCTAATCTACAACTTTCCACAATATTTTCTGTAATATTTTGTCAGCCACCTCCGAGTGAATTCCAAGAATCTCGTTCTTTTTCATAGCTGCCTAGTATTCCATGGTGTGCATGTACCACATTTTCTTTATCCAGTCTGTCACTGATGGGCATTTAGGTTGAGTCCACGTCTTTGCTATTGTGAACAGTGCTGCAGTGAATATTCATGTGCATGTGTCTTTATGGTACAACGATTTCTTGGTGGTTGAATGGTAGTTCTGCTTTGTGGTCTTTGGGGACTTGCCATACTGCTTTCCACAGTGGCTGAACTAATTCACACTCCCACCACCAGTGTGTGTGTGTGTGTGTGCCCTTTTCTCCACAGCCTCACCAGCATCTGTTATTTTCTTTTTATGATAGCCATTCTGGCTGGTGTGAGATGATATCTCACTGTGGTTTTTATTTGCATTTCTCTAATGATCAGTGATATTGAGGTTTTTGGTTTTTTTTTCCCCGAGACGGAGTTTCGCTCTTGTTACCCAGGCTGGAGTGCAATGGCACGATCTCGGCTCACCGCAACCTCCGCCTCCTGGGTTCAGGCAATTCTTCTGCCTCAGCCTCCTGAGTAGCTGGGATTACAGGCACGCGCCACCATGCCCAGCTAATTTTTTGTATCTTTAGTAGAGACGGGGTTTCACCATGTTGACCAGGATGGTCTCGATCTCTTGACCTCGCGATCCACCCGTCTCGGCCTCCCAAAGTGCTGGGATTACAGGCTTGAGCCACCGCGCCCGGCCGAGGTTTTTTTTTCCCATATGCTTGCTGGCCACATGCATGTCTTATTTTGAAAACTGTTTTCTTTTTATTTTTTAGGCTAGTCAAGTGAAGCAGTGGGAGTGGAGAAGTAATAAAGAAATCTGTAACTGGTCGAATTGTAAACACCACTGCACTCAGACCAGCCCCATTTTCTTCATTCACTTTTTAGTGGGGTTGTTTTTCTCTTGTAAGTTTGTACAAGATCCTTATAAATGCTGGATGTTAGACCTTTGTCAGATGCACAGTTTGCAGATATGGTCTCCCATTCTGTAGGTGGTCTGTTTACTCTGATGATAGTTTCTTTTGCTGTGCAGAAGCTCTTAGGTTTAATTAGATGCCACTTGTCAATTTTTGCTTTTGTTGTGATTGCTTTTGGTGTCTTTGTCATGAAATCTTTGCCCGTTCTTATGTCCAGGATGGTATTGCCTAGGTTGTCTTCCAGGATTTGTATAGTTTTGAGTTTTACATTTAAGTCTTTAATCCATCGTGAGTTGATTTTTATATATGATGTAAGGAAGGGGTCCAGCTTCAATGTTGTGCATGTGGCTATCCAGTTATTCCAGCACCGTTTATTGACTATGGAGTCTTCTCCCCATTGCTTGTTTTTGTCAGCTTTGTTGAAGATCAGGTGGTTGTACGTATGTATGCAACCTTGTTTCTGGGCTCTCTATTCTGTTACATTGATCTATGTGCCTGTTTTGTACCAGTACCATACTGTTTTGATTACTGTAGCCCTGTAGTATAGTTTGAAGTCGGTAACACGATGCCTCCAGCTTTGTTCTTCTTGCTTAGGATTGCTTTGGCTATTCAGGCTCCTTTTTAGTTCCATGTGAATTTTAAAATAGTATTTTCTAGTCCTTTGAATAATATAATATGCTTGGTATAATGATTTGATAGGAATAGCGTTGAATCTGTAAATTGCTTTGGGCAGTATGGCCATTTTAATGATATTGATTATTCTATCCATGAGCCCGAGATGTTTTTCCATTTGTTTTTGTCTTTTCTGATTTCTTTGAGCAGTGTTACATAATTCTCATTGTAGAGATATTTTACCTCTTTGGTCAGCTGTATTCCTAAGTATTTTATTCTTTTTGTGTCAGTTGTGAATAGGATTGCCTTTTTGACTTGGCCCTCAGTTTGGCTGTTGCTAGTGTATAGGAATGCTAGTGATTTTTGTACATTTATTTTGTACCCTAAAACTTTTCTGAAGTTGTTTAGCAGCTGAAAGAGCTTTTGGGCTGAGACTATGTGGTTTTCTAGATATAGAATCATGATGTCTGCAAACAGACAATTTGATTTCCTCTCATCCTATTTGGAAGCCTTTTATTTCTTTATATTGCCTGATTGCTCTGGCTAGGACTTCCAATACTATGTTGAATAGGAATGATGAGAGACAGCATCCTTGTCTTGTGCCAGTTTTGAAGGGGAATGCTTCCAGCTTTTGCCCATTCGGTGTATGTTGGCTGTGGGCTTGTCAGTGCTTACTTTCTTTTCTTTACCCTATTCTTTATTACATCTTCAAATCATCCCTCATTTATTCATTCAGTCATCCATTTATTCATTCATCAATTCATTCCTTAAGCATGAATGCCTAAATAATATAGCTTTGCTTCACTGTTTCTGAGCTTTATGTAAATGATTTATATGGCAGCTGTTCATTGGTATCTGGCTTCTTCTATTACAGGCTGTATTTGTGAGATTCAGTCCTGTTGTCTGTAGCTATAGTTCATTCATGATCATTGTTATGGAGACTTTATATAAATATCTATAACATATTTATCCATTTTACTGCTAATGAACGTTCAGTTTGTTTCCAGGCTTTGGCTATAATGATGCTGCTATGAACATTCTTGTGTATGTCTCTTGGTACACACGTGCACAGTTTTCCAAAATGGTTGTACCAGTTTATCCATTCCCACTAATGATGTGTTACAGTCCCACTGCCTCATCATGCTCTCACAGACATTGTGATTGCCAGTGTTGTTGTTTTGACATGGAGTTTTGCTGTTGTTGCCCAGGCTGGAGTGCAATGGTGTGATTTCAGCGCACCACAACCTCCGCCTCCCAAGTTCAAGTGATTCTCCTGCCTCAGCCTCCCAAATAGCTGGGATTACAGGCATGTGCCACCACGCCTAGCTAATTTTGCATTTTTAGTAGAGACAGGGTTTCTCCAAGTTGGTCAGGCTGATCTTGAACTCCTGACCTCAGGTGATCCACCTACCTCAGCCTCCCAAAGTGCTGGGATTACAGGTGTGAGCCACCACGCCTGGTCTATGCCAGTGTTTTTTAATGCAGACTCATGGTGGATGTGTAGTGGTGTCTCATTGCAGTTTTACCTTGCATTTCCTTGCCAATTAATGAAAGTGAGAACTCTTAGGCATACTGGCCAGTTGGTTACATATGTTTGAGTGCTGCCTGTTCACATTAGTGAACACTTTTCTCTGGGTTGTCTGATGTATTTTCTTTATTGCGCTATGGACCTTATTTGTATATTCTAGATCAAACTCTTTATCCGTTGTATGTATTATAGGTGTCTTCTGTCTTACTTGCTTTTCACTCTCTTAATGTTATAATCTGATGGAAAATTTTGTTTTACTGTAGTAAATTTTATCATTCTTTTCATTTATGTTTGGTGTCTTCATGTCAGTTAAGGAAGTCCTTCCATTATCCAAGGACATAAAGATATTTTGTTGTGCAGTCTTATAAATCTTTCACATTCAGAGCCACCATCCACTCTAATAGATTTTTGTATGTTATTTTGGTCTATCTTTGAACATGAAATAAAGGTCATGTTCAAGCTTTATTCCTCACATGGATGCACAGTTGTCCTGAGAGCACCCACAGTCTTTGTGAAAGACTACCCTCCTCACTCTACACCATCACCTGTGCCCTACGTCAAAGGTCTGCATACTCATAGCTCTGTTCTGGGACTACTGTACTGTTCCATAGGTCTGTGGATCTACCCTGTGTCAATACTCATGTCTTGACTACAGTAGCTTTATAACAAGCCTTTGCCAGATAAAAGCTAGCCTTCCCACCTTGTTTTGCTTTTTCCCCATGAGTGAGTTTTGGAAAGTTCTCAGTCATTACCTCTTTGTTTCTGTCCTTTTCCTCACTCTCCAAATATGTGTTTGGTAGATCTCACCATAGCATCTACATTTCTGTATCAACCAGGATAGACTCGGATGTTGACATGGTTTGGATCTATGTCCCCACCCAAATCTCATGTTGAATTGTAATCCTCCATGTTGGAGGAGGGGCCAGGTGGGAGGTGATTGGATCATGGGGGTGGATTTCTCCATGCTCTTCTCATGGTAGTGAGTTCTCACGAGACCTGGTTGTTTAAAAGTGTGCAGCACATCCCCAACTCTCTCTTCCTCCTTCTCTAGCCATATGAAATGTGCTGGCTTCCCCTTGGCCTTCTGCCATGGTTGTAAGTTTCCTGAGGCCTCCCCAGCCATGCTTCCTGTACAGCCTGCAGAACTGTGAGTCAATTAAACCTCTTTTCTTTATAAATTACCCAGTCTCGGGTAGTTCTTTATAGCAATGGGAGAACAGACTAATACAGATGTGCTGTGGAACATGCAGTCTCCAAATCTCAATGGCATAAAACAAAATGAGTTTATTTTTTACTTATGCTACATGTCCATTGAGGGTTAACAGAGGGCTTCTGGTAATTGTAGTCTTTTAGGGACCCAGGCTGACAAAGCGACCACCATCTTGAATATTGCTGGTCACTATACCAGAGGGAAAGAGTTCAGAAGGGTCTGGCACAAGCACTTCTACTTACAGCTTGTTGGTCAGATCTAGGCATGTGGCTCCATGTAACCACAAATTGGTCAGGAAGTGTAATCCTATGCTACATCTAGAAGGTGGAGGGATGGACATGTTTGATGATCAGCACCAATAACTACCACAGTTTTTTACCCTCTTTTCTGTATTTTCCATCCTTTTATTTGAGTTTATTCTGGATATTTTCTTGTGACATGTTTTTCAGTTTACTAATTCTCTCGTCAGCTGTATTCAGCTAGTTATCAAATCCATGCACTTTGTTCTTAATTTTGGTTTTCATGTCTAAAATTTTATTTGGTTCTAGTTCTCTGCTAAAATTCTCAATCTAGTCTCTCTCTTTGAGCAAAGTAAATATAGTTATTTGAAAATCTGTAGATAACTTTAATATCCTGATCCCTCATGGAGCTATTTCTATAATCTCTAGTTTCTGCAGATTTTTGTTTATATTGTCTTGTATTTTCCTGTTCCTTTTTATTTTATTTATTGTTTTGAGTAGAGTCTCCCTCTCTCGCCCAGGCTGGAGTGCAGTGGCATGATGTAAGCTCACTGCAAGCTCTGCCTTCCAGGTTCAAGCGATTCTTGTGCCTCAGCCTCTGGACTAGCTGGTACTACCAGTGTGCTTCACCACTGTAGGGCTGAGGGCACAGGGTCGTGGGGTGAGCCTTATGCTGTGTTGAGGTGCAGGAACTGAGAAATAAAGAGACAGGACACAGACGTATAAGGAAAACACAGCTAGGCTAAGGGGGCCACGCCACCTATAAGCGGAGTCAGGCAAGGCCCCGAATGTCCAGAAGCCTGAGTATTTATTGTGTATAGGTGACGGGGCAGGGCAGTGAGTGAAATCATCTTTAAGGATAGTGATAGGGTCGTGAGCAATAAAACATGGGGTCCACCTCCATTAGGTCATCTAGGCCAGGAGGTGGACAGTGCACAGCAAGGGGCCCATTCCCATGAAGGCAATGGCTGTGTGCAGTAAGGGGTCCACCCCCATTAGGTCACCGAGGCCTGAAGGTGGGCCATGCACAGTGAAGAGGGTGCAGTGTGCAAGACTTCTATCTGTGGGCAAGCTAATTCTAAGAAGATTTATAGGAGGATGCTTTAAGTCACACAGCAGTGACAGAGCTGTCAGGTTACCACCACCTTCTGGCAGCTTCCAATGAGTTCTATGAGAAGACGCTTTTCGAGCAGCACATAGCAAGAGCTGATAAAGTTCACAGTCACCAAGGTGGATTGCCGCTCTGAGGGCAGCCTTCCACAAGAACTGGAGCAGGGTCCTACAACTCCTTTATCAGGAGGAGTGGCTCTCGCCTCAAGCCTGCCATACGGCGGGATCTCTACGATACTGAACGCTGCCACCTGGACCATGGATTCTTGTCCTGGTATAACTGTTTTCCCTTAAATCATGCTCTGTACTGTGTCCACTCTAGGCCTTCCTCCGATATGAACTAAGATATAATTATATATATGTAGGGAAATATTCTTTAGGCTCTGATACTATCAACTATTACATGATTATATATAGAGGATTATATAAAGGGATTCTTCAAGCCCTAATTCTATAAACTAATATATGATTATATAAAGGATTATATAAAAGGAAATAGCTGAGTCGTAACACTATAAAGTGGGATATTCCTCAAGCCCTAACTGTGCCCGGGTTCTGCTTAGCTCTCATTCCTCCGTGCCTATAGGGGAGTTACCCACACACCACATGGGCTCATTTTTGTATTTTTAGTAGAGATGGGGTTTTGCCATGTTGGCCAGGCTGGTCTTGAACTCCTGGGCTCAAGCAATCTGCATGCCTCAGCCTCCCAAAGTGCTGAGATTACAGGCTTGAGCCACCTTGCCTGGCCATGTCATATGTTTTATTGGGAGGAATAATCTGAAGCCTAGGAAGTATGTTTCACCCTTTTCTCACTGAGGATCTAGCTTTTACTGTGTACTGGGGGACCAGCAGTCTGGAGTCATTTTGCCAGTTTCAGGGATTAAGATGATTTTAAGCTTAGCTGAAGTCACCCTTGCTCTGATGTCATTGTCCTTAGGACCCCAGAGTGAGGATTACATTTGCATATTCATAAATTCCTCCAGTCACCCACCCACGTTCATATTAATAAATTTATATTTACAAATATAGACAGTCATTGATGAATAAATGTGCAGAGAAATGTGCACAAGTGAATATGTCTGTGTGATCATCTCTCCTGTGTACCCATTTATCTGCCAAAACAAGTCGGTGTACACTAACCTAGGAACTGCTCAACTCATCCGCTCATTATTAACTCAGCCATTGGCCAGCTGACAGAAGGCCTGTGCTGGGTGTTGTTCTAGGTGCTTGGGGCACATCCTTGAACAAAACAAAGTCCCTTCTGTCACAATTCATAGTGCAGTGGAGATACCAGGGTACCAGGGTGGGCAGGGCTGGGCTGGAACTTTAAGAAAGGTGGCCAAAGTAGGCTTTGCTGAGGTGACATCCAAGGGAAAACTCGGCGGTGAGGGAATGAGAGCTGTGAATGTCTGAGGGGCTTCCAGACAGGAGGACTAGCCAGTGTAAGAACCCGAGGGGGACAACGAAGGGGCCCCTGTGGCTGCAGGGGAATGAGGCTCAGAAGCTGGAGGATTTGGGGGCTGATCGAAGAAAAGACAGGGCCAGGAGAGGGCAGTAGCAGGCACTGAGTTTTACTTGGGCGGCACTTGGACAGGTTTTCATGGAGGGTTGGCACCTAGGCGAAGCTGCTCAGCTGCGGGCAGCCCTGCCTGAAGGCTTTTGTAGCTCCAGGGTTTGTCTCATCGGCAGCTGGCAGATGTTGGGCTCAGTTTTGCAGCATATACAAAGCAAGCAGTGTCTAAATGTCTAGAAATATGCATATTTGCGCTCTATTTAAAGCAAATGTCTGTGTAACATTTTGATGTTGGCCTTGGTGGGCTTTGAAATTCTGGTCCTAGCTGCTGTGAAGCAGACAGCACAGGGCTGGTCCTCAGGCTGTCATTAGCCTGTGGACCCATCAGGTGGCCACAGAGGTGAGTTTACTGGCGCCTGCGTGTCCCTGGCCTCCCGCGGACCTGCAGGCCCCATGCCGCCCCTTCTGTCTGTCTCTGCCCCTGCATCTGTAGATGAGCGCTTAAGATGGCACCTGCTCAGCCAGGATGGCGGTCACCTGAGGCCATGCTGCGCTGTGCCACTGCTACTCTCCCTCTCGTCTCCTCTGCCCTCTTCCCTCCCCACATCTGCGACTTCTTCTCCATTCTGCTGTTCATCTCCCTGTCTGCATATGTCTGTGGCCAGTCTCCCTGGAAGAGCTACGGGGAATTCCTCTTTCCCCACGTCTTTCCCCTCAGCCTGTCTTCCTCCCTCCCACATTACAAACCCCCTGCTCTGTGGGAACGCTGCTGCTCACCCTGATGCCGTGCTGCCTTCTGTGTGTCTGTCACCTCTGTCTGGCCCCACTGCTGAGCCTTCCCACACCTTCCTGGTCTATTCTTGGCCGTGGTGCCCACCTTCAGCCACCTGCTCTCCTTCTCCCAGGCTTTTGCTCTCCAGCCGACAGCTCCTTGGGCCCCAACTGTTTCCCAGGCCTAATTCTGAGTACAAGAGTCTCCCTGTACCACCTGGCTCTTCTCAGCCACTGCCTTGCCCCCTTCCGCCACCATCCAGTTATTAGGGAGCCAGCCACACTAGACAGCAGGCCCTGGTCAGCCCTGCCTTCCCCGAGCAGGCATGGGGCAAACAGCGTTCACACACAGAGCCACCCATGAACAAACAGCTTCCTGGAAGGGTGAGGCCGGGACTGGTCTGCCACCAGGCACATGTGGGTCTGCTCTGAGCTCCTGCTCTTACTCTTCGCTGCACCTCCTCTGAGCATCACCCCAGCTCCACAGACAAGGAGGGCCGGGCACAGGAAATCAGGGCCTCAAGGCCCCGGGCAGCTGGGCTTGGAGCTCAGCTCTCTGCACCCACTCCTTGCTCCTGGAGTGCTGGGGACTCCAGAGGGTGAGAGACAGCGGCAGCCCTAGGGGCTGCGTCATGCAGGCAGAGATCTGCAGGGGACCACAGAGGGAGCCATGCTGTGCACATCCTGCAGGCCAGCCGCCTGCTCAGGAAGTAGCAGTGGCAGCCGAGGCCGCAGGTGTGTACACGAGTTCAGCAGAGGCAGGAAGCCTGGGGCAGGTCCTTGGGGGCTGTGAGGGGGAAGGAAGCCCTTGGAGGCCCAGCCACAGGAGCAGGTTCCTGCTTGGACTTGGTCAGGGAGCCCAGGAGAATTCCCGGTGGCCTGGGCTTTGGGGATAGCTGCACCCAAAGGGGCTACCACGCACCAGATGCGAGCACTGAGGCCTTTCTGCACAATGGCACCCTTTCTCCAAAATGGAAGAGCAACAACTCCTCTCCAGGCTGAGGAGACTTGGAACACAGGCACCCTGAGTGCCCGACAAATGTCATCTGTTATAGGTGGCCTCGCTGGATGCGGTGGTGAACGTGCTGCATTCATGGGACCTGAGCCTCACAGAGGCCATGCTCCAGAACATGGAGGCAGAGCAGCAGCGCCGGGCCCAGGAGGCCAAGCGGCACAAGGAGGCTGAAGCTGAGCGGTGTGGCGGGCAGGAGGGGTGTGGGAGGTGCTGGCGGAGAGCACCGTTGGGGAGTGTGGATGGGGAATGCTGGCGGAAACCTCTGCCCCAGCTCATTCCCGTTCCCTAGCATGACCCTCAAGGTCCAACAGCTGGCCAGGGAGCAGCAACAGTGTCACAAGGAAGTGAGTGTGACCTCAGGGAGGAGCTGGGTGGGGAGCAGAGAGAGCCTGGTGGGTGGGGAGGTGGGGGAACCGGGTGGACAGGCACCCAGGGGAAGAGCTAGGAGAGGAAGTGACCTGGCCAGAAGGCCAGGGCCAGCCTTGCCAGGACCTGCCCATATGCCCGCCCAGCTGCAGCAGGCCTACTGTGAGCTGAGCCGGAGGATCTCGGAGCATGACCAGTGTGAGTGGAGGCGCACGGACAGGACTGAGCTGATGCTACAGGTGGGGGCTTGCTGTGCCACTGCATCCTCAACAGCCCTCCTTGTTCCACACCAGCCCAGGGTTCCTCCCTCCCAGGCTAGGATTTTTCCCTCTCAACCATGAGGAGTCACCAGCCAATGGTGACCTCCTTGGGTGGGGTGGGGAGGAGGCCTGAGCAGGAGCCTTCCCCAGCCAGAGCATGGGATAGGACAAGCGACGGTCAGCGTGACCCCCTCCTCCAGGCCATTAAGGATGCAGAGGACCAGGTGGACAGGCTACAGCAGGAGGCCCAGAAGGCTGAGGAGGCGCTGGCTCTGGCCAGGCTGGCACTGCGGGAACAGACGCAGGAGGGTGGGCCTGGCATGGGGTGCTGGGTGGGGGCTGGGAGGCCCAGCCCAGGGTGGGGTCCGGGGTTGGGCTTGCCTGTCAGCTGCACTCTGCCACCCTGACAGGGGAAGAAGAGGTACATGGGCTTAAGTGCCAGGTCACCGAGCTGCATGATGTGCTGATGAAAGACGTGGGCAACCGAATCCGAGCCGATGGCCGGTTAGTGCTCCAGGCTGGATGTGGGCGAGCTGGGGTTTGGACAGACAGCACCGACCTCATGGCTGTCCCCAGGTGGCCTCTCGTCATTGACCCTTCGGGCCAGGCGGCTACCTTCCTGCGCTACCAGGACACCAACTATGTGGACACGGTAAACCCGGAGCACCTAAGGCCAGAGAGGATGCGACTGGCTCTTCTGGGGGCTCTGCGGTGAGGCAGGCAGGGTGTCAGGTACACCCACCCCGCCCCTCAGCCCTACCCCACCTCATCAGCCTTCTGGGGCAGGTACGGGAAGCCACTGGTGTTTGACCTGCGTGAGGTGGACCTGTTCCCAGCCGTGCAGCAGCAACTGGAGGCGGTGCAGCCCGGCCTGGCACAGGCACTGCTGAGCCGTGGCCTGCTGGAGCAGGAGAGGTACCTGTCGCTGCTGCGGCCCACGGACGGGCCTGAGTACAGCCCCACGCAGTTCCAGGAGGCGCGCCTGGAGCACTTCCGCCTCTTTTTCGTCACCAAGGCCCAGCAGCCGCCGGCTGAGCAGCTGCAGGTGTTGCTTCCAGTGCGAGTGCAGCTGCCAGGCACAGGCCTCTAGCGCTGGCTCCAACCCCAATAAAGTGTGTCCCCCGGGGCGCGGCGCCACCTCTGTGCTGTGTGTGTGAGGGGCAGGGGCGGCATGTGCAGTCCATGGCCCAGCAGTGCTGAGCCCTGAATGACCAACCCCGACCAGCAGACACAGGTTTGTAGGCACCTTGGGGACGGGCAGCCGCGCAGCCTATGCGCAGTGAGGCGCAGTGGGAGATGTGTGAGGGAGTGTGAGGATGCGGCACTTGGAGCTCAGCCAGGCCTTGGTGGGCAGGAGGCGTCTATGCCAGTGGGTGGGGGGTGGACAGACAGATGGGAGGTAAAATGTAGTCAACTTTATTCTCCTCAAACCACAAAATAGAGTCTTTGGTTGTACAAACATCACTAGTTACAGTCTCGCCGAGGTCTCGGCTGGGGTGGGGCAGTTAGTCAGAGGCCGGAACTCCTGCGGGGTCTCTTTAAAATGCTAAAACCCAGGTTAAAAGACTCAGGGTAAGGGTGGTGCTGGAGCTGGCAGGGCCCCCACCCCAAGTCTGGGGGAGGCACCTGCTCGTCTAGGAGGGCACAGGGCCCAGGCCACGGCGCCCAGGCCTTACAGGACGGCGGCTGCTGCACAGCGCCACATCTTCGGGGCCCACGGCACTGGGTGAAGGCCGGCCCAGAAGCACCAGGGCCACTTCTCCATCTTCCTCCTGTGGGCCTGGGGTCAGGGACAGGGGGGCAGTGAGCTGAGGGCAGCCGGGCTCCGGGGAGCTCACCCTGCACCCAGCCCCAACTCACCAGGGCTGGGAGATGGTTCCAGGGATCTCAACTCCTCAGCAAAGTCCGGCGACTGTGATGGGGAGAGTGTTGGTCAGGCTGGCGCCAGTCCTGCCCCAAACCACCCACGTGGACAGGTGGGCTCCCAGCTCTGAGACCCACAGAGCCCAGCTGAAGGAGGGAGGGGATGGAGAGGCAGGGCGAGGGCAGAGTGCGGGGAGGCCCTGCGGAGCGGACAGAGGCAGTGGCAGGTGCAGGCAGGGTGGCAGGCATGCAGAGGCCTGGAGGCCGGGTACCTGGATGTCATAGACCGGTCTGGAAGAAGGCAGGGCTGCAAAGGCCCTGTAGTCAAACTTCTTTCCAGACAAGGGCTTGAAAGGACAGCGTGAGGGGAGAGGCAGAGAGTGAGAGGAAAGGGGTGAGGGCCACAGGGGTGGGTGCAGGCCAGACCCCCCAATGTCTCAGGGGTGAAGGGCGGGCACAACCACCGGCTCCTCACCAGGCGTCCCGGGGAGGTGCTGGTCTGGGGGCCGAGGTCTGGAGGGACAAGAAGCGGGTGTCGGAAGCGGCCCATGCGGCAGGCTGACCCCCCAACCTCCCAGATGCACGGACCTTCCACAGGGGTGGGTGACGGGGTAGGCGCGGGGGAAGGGGCCTCGGCCAGACGCTCCAGGGGCCCCCGAGTGCCCCGGCCCTCCTGGGACCTGCTGAGGACCATCTGTGCTCGGAGAGCGTCCTGCTCCAGCGACTTCATCCTGCAGAGACCAGCAAGCCTGGGTGAGCCGGGCAGGAGCCAGGGCAGGCGTTGGGGCAGCGTGGGGACCCCCCAAGCAGGGGCCTACCTTGCTGCCCTCCACAGAGCACGCTTCTCGGCCTCCAGGGCCCGGCGCTCAGCAGGGGACAGGGCACGCTCAGGTGCTGGCAGCTCTGGACTCTGCACGCGAAGCCGTTCCTGGTGGCGCCGCTCAGCTTTGGCTGTCCGCACCGGGGCGGAACCTCCCGGGGGTGGGGGGGACACTGGGCTCTGCCTAGGGAAGGGACAGGATGTGCTGTGGGGAGGGTGTGTGGGGCCAGTGTGGGATGTCTGGGGCGTGGGTGCTCACCCTGCAGTGGGGCTTGGGCTGGCCCACGGTGGCTCCTCATCCTCCTGCTCCTCCTCGCCCAGGGTCTCGGCATCCAGGGCGAGCCTCGCTCCGGCCCCGGCTTCCTCCACCTCCCGCATCTGTGCTCTCTTCTGCTGCAGTTTCCGGGCTGCCAGAGAGCCGGGTGGGTCAAGCTGGGCCAGCCTACACCCAGCCCCACCCCACTTCTGTGCCCCTCACCTTCCTCCTCCTGCATCTTCCGCAGGTCATCAGCACCCACCAAGGACACGCGCTTAGGGGGGCCCTCAGCCTGGGGCATGCGCACCTCCAGCTCAAAGTACTTCTGACGTTCCCGGAAGGACAGCTGCTCCGGGGAGGCCACAGGCGTGGGGGGCTGGGGGGAGTGGGCCCTGAGGTTTGGCTGGCATTCCTCTGGGGCACTGAGGCCCCTGGGCACCCACCCCACCCACACGTAGTAGGGAGGGGTGCTGCCCCCACACACCTGGGCAGGGGTGTCCTCAGGAGGGTGTGGAGTGGGCACTGCTGCGAAGGCTCTGTAGGCCTGCTTCACGCTGGCAGGCAACTCATCCGGGGAGGGCGGGGAGGGCGGCTGGGGGGTGGGGCTCTTGTGAGCTGCGCTGGCCAGCTGTCGGGGCTGCAGCTGCACCCAACCCAACACCCGCTGTCCCCACTGCCTGCCTTTGATCCCCACCCACCATCCTGCCAGGGAAGGAGGCTCTGCCACCCCACCCATGGGACAGGGCACTCACGGAGCGACCACCTCTGCCCCTGGGGGCTGGGGAGCCCCTTGGCCAGGCCTGAGCCAATGGCGGAATCACCCCTGGTTTTGTCTGGAAAAGGCAGGTGGGGGCAGCAGGGGCAGAGGAGAGCAAGATCAGGGATTCAAGGCAAAGGATGAGGTGGGGAGAGAAAGGGGGAGAGAGAGAGAACCTGGGTGGGGCTGACATATTGCCAGTGAGGTGCTGAGCTGTGGCTGGGTCTCTCTGGTGCTGTCACCCCCACCCCCACGTGGTAGTGTCTTGGGGGTTGTGCCAATAGTAGAAGGGCAAGGACCCCGACAAGAGGCAGGCAGGGGTGAGGCTGGTGGGCCCTGGGCCCAAGACAATGACCGGGGTCTCTGGAGCTTGAGCCCCTCCAGGAACAGCAAGTCCACGCCCCCAGCCCATCGCCAGGCAACTCTGGCCAGGAAAGTGTTCCTGGCTGTCCTTGCACAGAAGGCCCCATGGTAGCAGAGGGAAGCCCGGAATCAATGGCATGCCACCCCCTCTCCCCTGGAGGAGGGGGCCCTGCACACAGCAGCCATCTATTCTGCCCTCCCCTGCCGTGGGGCATGCCTGTTAACTCGGGACACTCACCTGCTGGCCACTAGGGGAGCGGGGGGCTTCGGCTATCTTCCCTCCAGCTGCTCCAGACGGTACCTGGAGGATCAGGCAGTGGGTGGGGTGAGGCCTGGCAGGGCTGTGGGCCCTGGTACTTGCCTGGAGGGCACAGAAGCTCTTCAGCTCCCCAAACTGACTATAGCCCAGGGGACACCCAGGTACTCGGTCAGCATGAAGGGGCTGTCCCTGACCCCCATGATGCAGGGGCCTGGGATGGGCAGCTGGTGTCTCCGAAGCAGTGTGCTGGCTGGAGCTTTGCAGGAGAGATGGGAGCAGACAGCACAGTTGCAGAAGAGGGCTCAGGGGAGGGGCGGGGGACAGAGGGGCCAGTGGGGAGCTCCCACTTGCAGCGTGCAGCCCTCAGGGCTTGAGCAGGGCCCCGACTGCTGCCCCCACAGCTGTGCTCCTGTTCATGGGATGAAGGGTCTTCTGGGAGCCTCCCTCCCAGTGCTGCCCACGCCAAGGGGAGGGAGGGTAGGTACCCAAGAGCTCTTGCATGCGCTGCCTCAGCCCCTCACCCCCCCCCCCCACCACCCGTGCAGGGGCCTGGCAGAGCCTGTCCCCCACCACTCACGCTCCTTTCAGGGCTCCCAGCAGAGGCTGGTGGGGCACACCCTCTGGGAGGATTATTGGTGTTTCTCTGGGGAGGGACAGGCCTGCGCATCCTCCCGCCCTCCTGCCCGTCCCCAGCGACTGCCCCTCTAGCTGCTCCAGCCCATTCTCCCCTCAGTGATGTGTGGCTGCCCAACCCCCCAGGAGCCTTCGCCTCCAGCCTGCACCCTCAAGCTGGGCAGCACCCCAACAGCAGGCAAAGCTCACACGCCACACCGGCCTGCTCGGTGAGTACAAAAGCCTCGGGCTTCACCCGAAGCTGGGGTGGGGGTGGGGCAGCATGGCTGGGGTCAAGAACGAGGGGGTTGACAAGCACGTGGCATGCTGGGGGCCAAGCTCCAGCTGGGGTAGCCTGCAGGTCAGATGCGGCCTCCTCCCACCCGAGCCCCCTGCCCAAGATTCCCTCCATGAAGGCCCTGGCGTTCATCTTGGGTTAGCTGATGAACAGGAGAACAGGATAGAGGTGGGGGCGCTGCACTATGGGCACTGACCCTCTGCACGCTGCCAGCACTGGGCACGGCGGCCAGGGCACGGTAGTCCAGCTTCAGGGGCTCCAGACCCCGACCCTGGGAGCAGAGCGGACACAGCACTAGCAAGGGCAGCTCCATGGTGGCCCCCAGCCATCGGGGGGAGACAGCACAGGCACAAGAGGGGGTTCTGGGGGTCACTATCCAGCACCCCATGGGCGATATGTACCCCGATCCAGTGCTCTGATGGGAGGGGTGGGGTGACCCCACTCACTGCAGCTTCTGTGGCCTCGGACCAGTGCAGGGTCTGTCCAGGCAACTCCTTCTCCTGTGAGCAAAGTGGATCCATCAGGTGCTGCCGGCCTCGGGCTCCCTGGCCCTCGGGCTGCCGATTATAAGTGCCTCTGACCTTGCCTGGGCCCTCAGGACTCAGCTCCCGGTCGATGGACGAGATGCTCTCCAGGCTGTTCCGGTGGCTGATGCCTGCCGCGAAGGGGTTGGCAATGACACCTGGGGACACCTGAGAAGAGGGGTGTGGGCTGAGGGGAGACTGCGGCCCCAGCCCAGAATGGCCAACAAAGGTAACAAAGGAGCCACGTCCCTGGGTGGCGCGGCTGCAAAGAGCACTCTGCTGGGCCCTCCAGTGCCCGGCAGGACTGTCCCCGGCCTGGCCCGTCCCCATCACAGCTCACAGGGCTGCTGTGGACATGGTCACGTCTGCACATAAGTGAGACTAAATGCCTGCCACTTTGTCTGGGGCAGGGCAAAACAGGCAACTGTGTACAGTCACCCTCAGGAAGAACTGACAGCCTCCAAAACGAGGCAAGGAGGGGGCGAACAGCGGGTGCTACACCTGCTGGCACACAGCAGCCCCCTCAGGTGGACAGGCTGGCTCCAGACCCTGGCATGAGTGCTGAGCAGGGACTCTGAAACAAAGGACACCACGCAGGAGGTCCAGCCGGCCCTGCACTTCTCAGACCTATATCATCTGTCCCGTACCAGTGGCTGGCAGGGCAGAGGGGACCAAGGAGACAGGGCCAGGATAGGCAGGGGCTTCTGGTTGGGCACAAGATGTACTTGGATCCTGAGCCCAGGGTAAATAAACACAGGCAGACAGAACCATGGGAAGAGCTCACTTCCAAGTCCCCGGGGGTCAGTGGGACTGGCTCAAGCCTCCACTGCCAGCAGCCAGAGAAGGCAGCACAGTGGAGAGAGGCATCACTCATGGCCCTCTTCACAGACGGGGTCCCTGTGAAGTAAGTGCTCTCAGTGTGGCCTGAAGGACAAACCCAGCCCCGTGCTGTTGCTTAAAACATAACTGAAATGGTAAGTAAGGGGTGGGTAGAGATGCCAAGCACACAACAGGCATCGAGAGTAGCTGCTCAGACCAGGGAGATGGGATGTGAGGTCACAGCTATCTAGCAGGCAGAGGGATGATACCACCACAGAGATGCCATTTACAAGGACAATACAATCATCATCAACTCTAAGCACTCAACAAATAAGCAGCTAAACACAGAAAGCAAAGACCACTGGAAACATCAGAGGGTCATAAAAGCACGGTTAGAGAGCCTTAACTACACCTCTTCAGAGTCTCACAGAACTAGGACAAACAACAAACAAGCTGCCTATCTTCTCAATTTCTGAAATAAGTCAGAGCCACTGGGCAGGCCCAAGAGAGGCAGGGGGCCTGGCAGAGTGGGAAGCAAGGTCACGGGCAGCCCAGCCTCTCACGGCAGAGGGAGCTGCTCAAACACAGAAAAGGCCACGGGTGAGCTCATGCTCTATCATTCCAGGAATAACCGTGGAAGACTGGCAGGCTACCTAGCTCTGGCCTCGGGGAGGTCCTGAGAGCGCTGTCCATGTCCAGTGCCAAGACCACAGTTTCTAAGGATCACTCTCCACTAAAAGGAACCACCGCTCCTGAGAGAAATGGCTGACTCTAGGGCCGGACCGGGCAAGGAGAGAAGCCCAGCACTTCCTGGATGCGGAAGGTGAGGTGCTCAGGGAGGGGAGGTCGTATCAGAATGAGTCAGGCCCTCAAGCACCTTCATGGGCGGCAAGGCTGGGACAATTTGAGCATCAAAATAAATTGTGATGGGGCTGGGCGTGGTGGCTTACGCCTGTAATCCCAGCACTTTGGGAGGCTAAGGCATGCAGATCATGAGGTCGAGTTTAAGACCAGCCTGGCCAAACGTGGTAAAACCCTGTCTCTACTAAAAATGTAAAAATTAGCCAGGCATGTGGCAGGTGCTGTAATTCCAGCAACTTGGGAGGCTGAGGCAGGAGAACTGCTTGAACCCGGGAGGTGGAGGTTGCAGTGAGCCGAAACTGCGCCACTGCACTCCTGCCTGGTGACAGAGTGAGACTCTGTCTCAAAAAAAAAAAAAAAAATTAATTTAAAAAAATAGTGATGGTAACAAGCTGTCACCCATGAAATGAAATGGAAATTCCCTTGTTAATGAAATGGACTCCTTGTGAGCCCACGTGAACAGGCAAGCAAATGACACATAACTGGGAGAAGGGAAGGCTCTAGGGCAGGAAGCCACCTCAGGAGTGTGGGGTGGTGGGTAGGGCACTCTCGCCAACCACCTCAGGCCCGCTCGGGAACCGTCAAGGTGCTGAGGCGCCCGGGGGAAGCTGGGTGAGAAGCAGCATGTTATGTGCTCTCAAAGCACCTCTCACAACCGCTTGCTGATTTCCAGGGGCAGGAGTAACTGCAGGGGAAACCTGGCTGATCCTGGTTCAGAATATCAGCAGCGGGGCCTGGTGAGCAGTGTGGAGACACGTGGCTTCTTGGCCACCAAGATGCATATGCTGAAGCCTGTGAGGACATCAGACCCAGCGTGGGGACAATCACAGCAGGGAGGGCCTGTGACCACCACATCAAGGTCTGAGGAATCAGCAAAGACAAGAGGCAGGCTCCGACGGAAGACTACGGGGGTGCAGCGGCCAAACCCCACAGGGATCGAACCGTGCCCTTCCGTGACAGAGCACGTCCCCGGCATGGTGGGTGGGCCAGGAATAGGCCTGAGTGTCACACGTTTGTCCTGTGTTTGCAACTTTTCTCTGAGTTTAAAATGCATTTATGTATGTGCTTATATTTTCCAAAAAGAAACAAATGGCAGAAGAAACTGAACTTAATAAAGCTGGTAGCCTTGGAGCAGAGAGATGGATGCCGGGCTTCTGAAGTGAATCTATAATTTCGACTTTGGAACCATGTGATGATTTACACAATTAAGAAACCGATTTTCTGGTGGCAGATGGCTGTCATCCCAGCTACTTGGGAGGCTCATGCAGAAGAATCGCTTGAACCCGGGAGGAGGAGGTTGCAGTGAGCTGAGATCATGCTGCTGCACTCCAGCCTGGGTGACAGAGTGAGACTGTCTCAAAAAAAAAAAAAAAGAGACACAGATTTTAAAAAAGGTCACCCTAAAAGCTAAAACGAGTCAGCCCAACTGTGTGTCGAGTTGGCAGCAGATGCACAGAAGGCTCTCAAGTGGCCGAGAACACAGGATGCTGCCAAGTGCTCGTCCCAACGGGGTGAGCCCTCAGGAAGACGGCCTCCCAGAACTCAGCCCCCGACGCTCCTGCTCAGTCATACCACTGCTGTCGCTGTTTCTGTTTAGAGTCTTACTGTCTTGCCCAGGCTGGACTCAAACACCTGGGTTCAAGTGACCCACCTGTTTCAGCCTCCTCAGTAGCTGGGACTATAGGTGCATGCCACCACACTCAGCTAATTTTGAAATTAAGAAATTGAAGATTTTATGAGAAAAAGAGAAATCTAAAATCACAAAAGTTAGTAAAAACCCTATAATGTTAAGGGAGCTAAATATAACAGTACAAACTCATGATTTTTCTCTTTCATGGATATAAAAATCTCCACCTCTCAGCCTCCATCTGCTGCAGAGGCCACAGAGCGGCAGAGGCTGAGCCGGAGTCCTGAGCCTGCCTGGCCCACGGCTAGGAGCTCTACACTCAGCTCCCACCAAGAGGGGCCAGGTTCCACACAACAGGCTGGAATCCAGGGCTGGGGCAGGAAGTACAAAGAATGCCTTGCCAAAGCAGCTGGGGAATATTCCCTGCCTGATCAGGGGACATCAAGGGAACACTGTGTTCAAACCCATCAGGAAAACCCTAAAAACAGAAAGACACCTCAAGAACCACCTTTGGAAGCTTCTACGGCCCCAGCTTCAGATAACAATTCTTACAAGTTGTAAACAGAAACAGCCCCTGACCCCTTTAAAAAATGTCATGAGAGCCTACAGCAAACATCACAGTAGAAGATAAACATCCCTTCAAACTGAGCACAAGGCAAGCCCCACCCTCACAGGACCAGAAGCTCTGCAGGAGGGGAGACAGGAGAGGCCTGGGTGGGAAGGGCGACAGGGCTTCTGCCAGAAGTGAAGCAGACAACAGGGGAGAATTACGGGGACAGCAAGAGCAACCTGAGAATGCGCTAGAGAAAAACTCGCCATAAAGATAACCCCAAGGCTGGGCACGGGAAGGAGCTGTCTTCTGAGAGGTCATCAGAGGGGGAGCCCTGAAGTCAGGCATGGCCCAGGGACAGGCTGGGAGGAACAGGGTGCCACTGGACACAGGAGCAGGGACCCTGAGTCCCGAGGAGTCTGCCTGGCTGGTGAGCTCCCAGCCATCCTGTCACAACCTCGTGGGCTCTGCAGAAGTCACCAGTGGCTCAACAACTTCTTTTAGGACCAGACCATGCAGTGTGCCCCAGACACACCCCCTATTTGTTCATGTGCCTTGTCCTATCTGGGCCAGGCCTCTGGACAGCTCGATGGCTAGAGCTCAGCAGAAAGGGAAGGTGGGTGCCCCCCCCCAGCTCTCCACCCCTCACAGCTAATGCAGAGCACCTCCCAGACCCAGAGGCACAGAGGACCCGTCGCCCACCCTGAGAGGTGTCAGTGACTCAGGACACCTCAGGATGGGCCAGAGGGAAGCGTGGTTCCTGGGGTGGGAGCACTAACCTCCAGAGCTGCAGTGGTGCTGGCATCGAAGCCATCACACACCAGCACGGTGAGGGTGTCGCCCACACCGCGTAGCAGCTGCACCGCCTCGCTGTGCGTCAGGCCTAGCAGGCTCTGCTGGTTCACCTCCAACAGCCGCAAACCCACACGTAGCCGGCCATCGCGCCCAGCTGCCCCCATGGGGCTCACCTGCGGAGAGATGCAGTATGAGAGGGACCTGGTGGGAGGTGGGGAGTGAGGCCTGGGGCAGGCTGTGGGGCACTCACCTTGGAGATAAAGATGCCCTCGTCTGTGGGGTCACGGGGGTTGCCAGCGTGGCCCCTGGCGCCCCCTCGGATGCTGATGCCCAGCCTCTCCCCGGGTGCCTTCTGGATGCACAGCTCCCGCAAGCCTGGAGGAGCTGGGTCCCTGCGCACCAGCAGGGACAGCTCCAGGCAGGGCCGGAGCAGGGCACTGACAGCTTCTTGGTGTGTGGCCTCCCGCACGTCTTGCCCGTTCACTGCCAGGATGCGGTCCCCAACCCGCAGGCCACTGCGAGCAGCTAGGCCCCGCGGGAGCACCTGTCAGGGAGGAGGGTGACATCTGGTGGACAAGGCCGCACCAACTTGAGCTGGTACCTGGGATGGGTGCACCTGGCTCGGAGCTGTCTGGCTGGGCTGCCCTACCTTGGAGATGAACACACCAGGCTCCTGGACACCAAACGGGTGGCTGGAGTGGTCAGAGCCTCCAACGATACTAAGCCCCAGAGGGCCCCCCACTCTCGGCAGACGGATCTCCTGGGGACACAGACAAGGGACAGGTCTCGGTCAGGACAGGGAAGGGGTGTGGGAAGGCTCCCGTGTCCATCCAGGTCCTTGTGGATGGTGGGCGGGGGCTGCCCTAACGTGCCCATGAGGGTTCCTGTGCCACCAGTGTTTGGCTGCCCAAGCAGGCATGCAGCATGAGGCCAACATCCTTGCTGACTGTGGCCATGTGGCTGGCCAGAAGACTGTGTTGAGGGAACCAAATTGAGGAGTCTGGCTGTGGGGCAGAGCCCCAGCCTCGAGGGGCCACAGGGCAAAGGGCGAGCAGGCCAGCTTCCCACCCAGAGTGGGCTGCAGGGTCACAAAAGGGCAGATCCTGGGAGGGCCAGCGCCCACAGCTGAAGCTGGGCAGGTGCCTGGGTAGGGGCGCGTGTCTCACCTCCACTGGGTACGGCCCTTCCAAGGTGGCGGCTAGCAGGCCGGGGGCCAGCCTTGGCAACCCAGCATCCCCGGGGGTGGCAGTGGTTATGCTGGGGGTGGTGGTGCTGGTGGTGGCCACGGCAACGGTGAGGGGTGAGGAGGAATGTGGTGGAGAGGTGGGAGGAAGAGGGCCCCCAGCCTCCCGCTCCAACAGCAGGGCAATGGTGGGGGAGGCAGCAGTCAGCAGGGAGACGGCATGGTCATGCCTGGCCTCGGTCACATCCACTCCGTTAATCTGTGAGAACGCATCCAAGTCAGGGAGGCCCAAGGGCAGGATGAAACAGAGGGCGAGGGAGGGTGTGCAGGGCGGGGCCCCATTCACACTCACAGAGAGGACTCGGTCGCCGACCTGCAGAGTGCCAGCTCGGTGAGCAGCACCGCCCTCGGCGATGCGGGAAATGAAGATGCCCTGCAGGGGAGGGTGAAGGGGAACCAGGGCTGCCAGTGAGGCTGGAGCAGCCCTCCCTGGCCCTGGAGCAGCCCTCCCCGGCCCTGGACCCCAGCCTCACCGCATCACCAGCCCGGTAGGGTGTGGAGCCTTTCCCACCAGCAATGCTGAAGCCCAGCCCCCTTTCACTGCGAGCCAGGCAAGCCACGTGGCGCTGCCGGAGGGGCCCCGGGCTCTCGGGCGGGAGCAGGGGCAGGCGCAGGCCCCCTCCCCGCCGCTCCCGGGGACTGTAGTCGTCCTCGGGCCGCAGAGGCGTGATGGTGACTGCGTTCTCAGGCTCCACCATGCGCTCGCGCCACACTCGCATCTGCACAGCAGTGCCGGCCCCCCGAAGTGCCTCCACGGCCTCATGGTGCTCAGCGCCCTGCAGAGCCACACCATTCACCTGTGGGTCACAGAGGCCACATGCACGTCAGAAACCTGTGCGGCCACCGACAGCCACGTGCTGGGGGCTCCACGTGCTCCCTCCAGGATGGGGAGACTGAGGCACATGGCAGGGGGAGAGGTCCCAGGCTCTGACACCACCCTAGCCCTTTAGATACAGGGTTCTTTGTGGGCACTGACGCCCCCCCAACCAGGTCCTCAGAAACCCCATGTGTGCAGCCCCATGGCTAGGACACAGGTTGGCCATGGGAGGCAGGCAGACATCTCCACAACCAGGCCACATGCAGCCCTGCTCCTGGACACCTCCTGCCCATCTAAGCAGCCCAGCACACACCTGAGCTCACGGGGTTACTGACCCACGCCCCTATCCCAACGACCCAGGGACAGAAGTTCCCATGAAAAGGTTAGAAGAGCAGAGTGGTAGAAGCAGCTCCTAGCCGTGGGGAGACGCCTCCTGGCTGGGCTCCAGGGCCCTCACCTGCCCTCAGGTTGTCCCTAAGAGAAGGGCACGTGCCTCTGCTGAACCCCGACACGAATGCCCAGGCTGGACAGCCAGGTGCCCAGGTGGGGGCTCCAGGGCTCCCATACAGGGTCCAAACTCCATCAGACCAGCCAGCAGCCTGGTCCTTCCTGGAGAGGCCACTGTGCCTGGTGCAGCCGCTGCCTGACCCATGGGGCCTCTTTCCAATGTCTCTCCCCTGGGGTTTACAGATTCCGTGGCTTGGTGTCCTGTGCTTAGGACTCTTGTGGGGCTGGGAGAAGGCAGCCAATCACCCTAACACCAGGAACTGTGTACCTCCAGAGGGCATAGCTGCCACTTGGGGCCAAGAAGTCCCCAACTCACCTCGAGGAGCTTGTCACCCACGCGGACTCCAGCCCGGGCTGCAGGGCCTTCCTCGGACACCCGAGAGATGAATATGCCCTAGGGCATAGACACGAGCTTGGCAGGGGCCAGGGAAGAAGGCCCGCAATTCTGCCCCTTCTGCAGAAGACCCAGGAGGGGAAGACCCACTCCCAGCAGCCCCCAGCTCTGGCCAACAGGAGAGCTGAGCTCTGGCCACTGCGGGATCCTGAGTGCCAAGGCTGGAAGGAGCAGGTCAACCCCAAGAAAGGGCTCGTGGCCCCAAGCCTGGTGCAGAGGCACCTGGCGAGAGAAGGAAGACCAAGAAGGGAGGATAAACCCATACTCCCTCAGGCTGCCCTTGGACTTCAGGATCCTACAACAGTTGGTGCCTTGGGCCCAGCCCGTGTCAGAGCATGTGAGTATCCTCAGGGCAAGGGGCCTGCGTGCCATTGGTGTGAACTGAGGCAGAGCAGCGGGTGGCAGTGGGACCCAGGCAGTGCTCACCTCATCATCCCCCTTGTAGGGTGTGGAACCCTTGCCACCCGCAATGCTGATGCCCAGGCCCCCAGTCTGCCGCAGGATGGTGAGAGTCAGCTGGAAACAGAATAGACGAGGTGTACAGGAAAGGCCACAGTGGGGATGCCTGTGCTCTCTGCAGAACCTGCTGGCGTGCAGACGCCAATTCTGGCTTTTCCCTGGGCAGCTACATGGGGTCTCATGCCACTCACCGCCCAGGGCCAGTGCAGGGGCCAACTGGAGAAGCCCCAAGACCCCAGCAGAAGAGCAATTCTCTGCAGAGTGTGGGGGGCCGGGGCTTGCCCACCTCTGGGTGATTGCGGCCCGAGGTGCCCCTGCCGCCCGTCAGAGGATGAGGGCTGTGCCGCCTCTGCAGGGAGGCAAGACTCAGCACCACAGGCGGCTGCCAGGAGCTGGCCCAACCTCTCCGCTTGCTCCTGACAAGACAGGCTGTCCCAGGCAGGAGGTGTCCCAGCCCCAGAGCCCAGGTCGATCTGAGAGCTCTTTTGCAGGGGGGTGGGTCTGTGCTCAAGCAACAGGGGTGGGGAGAGGCATGAGCCCGCAGCCCGGGAAGCAAGGCCAGCAGCGGCCCGGCCAGAGTGCAGAGCGAGCAGTACAGACCTCTTCCTCCTCAATGCGAGCAGGCTCTATCAGCAGGTTATTGGCCTGGTCAAACGACACCCCCTGTTAGGACAGGACCAGCGAGGCATGCAGGTTAGCCACCGCCAAGACCACCACCACTGCCTCACCCAGCCCCCGCCACGAGCAGAAAGGACAGAGGAGACCACACCAAGCTCCCTTGGCCGCCCCTCCATGGGCACCTCCGCCCTGGAGGCATGAGTGACACTGCACACCTGGGGACAAGCAAGGCTCACAGGGGGTGCTCCAGAGCTGAACAGAGCCCTGCCTGGCTGTCCCTGCTGTGGCGCCTCCAGCCTCCCTCAGCTGTCATGCCTCAGCCCACACTCGGGAATAGGTGTCATCAAATGCAGGGAGAGTGGGGTCTGGGGGCTCCCCCGGCATCTGAATTTGCCCAGAGAGCAGGTGAAACCCTTTGTGAGCCATGGAGGAGAGACCTGAGGACCAGGAGGGGACACACTGGTGCCCCAAAGGCCTGTGTGGCACCTTAGGAGGGCCTGACAAGGCAGAACAGCCATCAGGGCCTCAGCCCTGCAGCCAGTGCCCAACATGGGGAGGGCCCAGGAGACCTCAGGGATCCTGTAAGAGGAAGGAACCCTGCCCTGGTGCCCTGGGACCACGACCCACGCAGACAGGCCCTGGTAGGCCCACAAAAGGTGGGCAGCCACGCCTGGCTTCTGTGAGCTCTGTGCTTGCCAGGTCAGGATACGAGCCAGCAGAGCCACCCCTGACACTGAGACCAATGCCAGGGCAGACCTGGGACCTGGTGAGTGATGATGCCAACCGTGGAGCACGCACGTCCACTACCTTCTCCGGGTGGCCGGGGGCCAGTGGGTCAGGCCCTGGCCCTGCCCCATCCCTAGGTGCCCAGGAGGGGCAGGGGAATGTGGGTCAGGCAGGGGTGAGGCTGCCACCCACCTTGACAGAGGGCACAGAAACCACAGCCACCTCCTTGTCCTCCTCCTCAGTGCTGGTCTCCTCTTCAGCCCTGTCTTCTTCTTCCTCCTCCTCCTCCTCCTGAGGCCTGGCCTCTTCCTCCTCCTCTTCCTCCTCCTTCTGAGCCCGAGGAGCCCAGGGTGCATGGGGGCCGTTGTGCCAGCTCCCGGGAGCCACAGGGCCCTCCCCATCGGGCTGCATGCCCTGCAGAAGGGCCACCACAGCCTCGGGCTGGGGCAGCTTGGAGATCTTGAAGTGCTTTTTGTAGTGAGGTGTATCTTTGCGGATGAGCCGCTGCCTCCCGCCTGGCAAGGCCCAGGGGGCCTCGGGCTGCCCCTCCTCGCTCTCCCTGTCATCCCTGGGCAGCAGTGCGTCCTCCGCGAAATGCACTGTGGGCTGTGCAGGTGCAAGGGTGAGGGTGGCCCCAGCTCTGTGGCTGTGCATCCACAGGGAGGCCCCGCTAAGCAGTGTGTCCACCACAGACAGGGGCTCTGAAAGGCTCCCTTCCACACGAGGACTCAGCATAACTGCCCAGTGATGGACATTCGTCTCAGACCTAAAGAGGCCAGAAAGCCCCGGGGCTCTTCCTAGAGATACACAAAGCCCCAGGTAGAAACAAAGGGGTGCACCAAGGCCTGACACTGGGGAGCCCACGCTGGAGTCAGGAGATGGCTTGTGATGGAGGTGGGGTCTGTGAGTCCAGCTGTTGGGGGAGACCCTCACCCCACCTAGATGGCAGCTCTATGGGGCATCCTCAGCAGCACAGCCCCATAACACCCACAGCCACTCTGCACAGGGCAGTTCCCCGCAGGTTTCAGCCTTGTCCACGCAGCATCAGCAGGGCCCAGCCTCCCACCTCCGCCCTGCCCAGTCGTACCTCCTCGTAGTCCTCCTCGGCGTCTTCCTCCCCGCCAGCAGTCATGGCTTCCTGCTGGCTCTGCCCCTGTGCCTCGGCCGATGGACCTTCGGGTTCGGCCTCAGAGACTGTGCTGGCAGACGGGCGGGAGTCTTCACTCACGCCTGACTCAGCGCTCAGCCGCTTCTCCTGCAGCGGGAAGTAGGATCAGGCTTTGAGGGTGCTCCCGGCTCAGAGGCCTCCTACGGGGCAGTCACTCCCTGAGCTTCCAACTGCCCCAACCAGGCACTACAACAGGCTCAGTTACAGTGAGCCCCACGGCTGCTCTTCATCCCAGTCCCCGAGGAAGCGATGCGTCTCTGGGGCCCAGTGTGGGCAAAGCCACAGTTTCACAGCTCAGCTCTGAGGAAAGCCTTTCCCAGAAAGAACAAGGACCACACAAGTTCCCAGGAGAATCCTGAGGCGAGCCTCCTCCCCTCCCACACACCCTACCCCAGCCCAAATCACTGGTGCTGCTGCACCCTGGAGCCCACAGTGTGCGTATCCCAGTTCTGAATGAGGAGAGTCAGGCCTGCTCTGTGCCAGCCCCAAACCCCTTCCCGGGTACTGATGATACCCATGCCAACTCCACCAGAGGCACACCCCACCTACCTCACAACCAGAACCCACTGTGCTCCCAGGCACACTTGCCTCTGGTTTGCCCCGCACTCCAGCTGCACAGGTCTCCCTGCACATCCACCCTGGCGCCCCATCACCGGCCGGCCCTGCAGCCCCATGTCCCTGAACCCTGTCACCAGCCTTGTCTTCAGCCCCTTCTCTGTGCTGCCCTGGCCCTCACAGCCCCACTCCCAGGATGGACTGGACCACTGCAGCTCCTGAGGGCAGTGGCCCGCCAGGCTGCTGTGGCTCCATGCCCACCTCCTCCACAGGCAAGGGCAACCCAGGGTCTGGCTGGCAAGGGCAGGGCTCACTCCGCCGCCCTTCGATGCTCCTCTTCATCACCTTGAGCTCGCTGGGGTGAGGCGTGGCCCGGCGCTGGAGGCCCTGCCGTGGGGACAGGGGTGAGCAGCAGCCACAGGGCAAGGCTCAGGTGGAGGTTCACCTCCCAGGTCCCCACCCCCATACCCGCTTCTCAGCTGCAGCTTCCTCGGCATCCTCGTCACCTGCAGGGGCCTCCATGAACTGGATGACGCTGATGCGGCTTGGGGGGGCATCGCTCCAGCTCTCTGAGGGGCTCCCCTGCTGCCCAGCATCCTCTGCAGCAGGCAAGTATCAGGACCCAGGCTGGTCCCCAAGGGCCGCCTGAGGCCCACCTGTACCAAGTGCCTGTAGCAAGCAACCTACCGAGGCTGGGCGGGGGCTGCTGGGGCAGCAGGTAGCAGGTGAGCACCTTCTCGCCAGTCCGGGCATCGTCCTCCGTCTGGAACCGGAGCATGGGCTGCGCCTGGTTCTCTGCCAGCCACAGAGCCTTGAGGTTGAGGTGGGTGAGCGCGAACGGCAGACTCTGCAGCCTGGGGGCCAGGCAGGCACAGTCAGTGGGCGTTGGGGCCACAGTCGGGCCTGTGGGGCCAGGCTGGCACTCACCGGTTCCCTGCCACGTCCAGCACATGCAGCTCAGACGTGTGGGCCAGCTCTGGTGGTAGGACAGCCAGGCGGTTGTCCCTCAAGGAGAGGACGCTGAGCGCCACGCAGCCCCCAATCTCTGACGGCAGTGCCTCAAGCTGGTTCCGGTCCACGTTGAGGTTGGTCAGTTTCGTCAGCTTTCCCAGGGAGCGGGGCAGGGCCTGGCCAGGAAGAGGAGATCAGAGCGCGAGAGGCTTGCTGGGAGTGGGAGAGAGATGACAGTTCGTGGGGGCAGAGCCAGAGAAACCCCAGACCAGCTCCAGCCAGGACCCCTCGCAGCCCTTGGAAACCTGGACAAGGACCTGACCATGGAAGCCGTCTCCACCCCACTCTGTGCTCTCTGCTCCCCAAGCTCTGCCCACTGCCCTCAGCCTTCAGTCCCACCACCAAAACACCCCACAAAGTCATCCCTGGCTCTCCCATGGGTGCCCTGGACTGACCTGCGAGCCTGTCTGGTGCCCCACTTGTCTGCCCTGTCATTCCTAGGGCTCCTGAGGCCCCCAGGTCCAGCCTGCCTGCTCAGGGCCAGTCTGTTCCTAAAGCCCTGAATCCTAGACTCCCTTTCTTCTTCTTCCCACTGAGGACCCCTCCCACGAATAAGCACCCTACTCACGGCTCACTCCTGTTTCCCAGCCTGGGGATGGCAGCACCACCATACCCCAGCCCTGCCCTGGGGCGGACCTCAGCTTGCCCTGATTTGTGAGGGGCAGCCAGATGCCCCTGGGGGGCAGCCTGGCTTCCTGCTCCCAATCTGTCCTTCCTACAGACTCATCCATCCCATCCCTGCCTTCTCTGCAACTATTTCCCTGTGTTACAACACGCACCAGAAAAAACGCAACCTGGATTCCTCACTGCAAATGGCAAAGGTCCCTGCCCTGACTCTGCTGCCCCACCTCACCTCCGGCCAGGAGGCTCTCCTTCTGATGGGAAAGCACCCCCAGCAGCACACACGGGCCGATGCCTACCCTCGTTCTACACGCCCAATGGCCCCGTCCCTTCTGCCTGGGAAGCTGGACCCTACCGTCCCTTCTGCCTGGCAAGCTGGACCCTACCATCAGGAGGTTCTCCATGAGGATCAGCTCAGAGAGGTTCTCACAGTCCCCGATGGCCCCGTCCCTTCTGCCTGGGAAGCTGGACCCTACCGTCCCTTCTGCCGGGGAAGCTGGACCCTACCATCAGGAGGTTCTCCGTGAGGATCAGCTCAGAGAGGTTCTCACAGTCCCCGATGGCCTCAGTCACCTCGCACAGCCGGTTCTGGTCTACCTTTAGGATGGACAGCTGCTTCAGCTGACCTGGTGTCGGGCAGACAGAGTGACATGGTTGAGCACAGCCGTAGACATGCTTTACCCACCTGGGCAAAGGTGCCTCAGGGCAGCAGGCGAGGCCCCCAGTCCCTCTTGCCACTGCCGTACTTCAGGAGGGCCCTACCTACCTTGCCCCGACAAGCCTGACCAAGCCTCCTTTGAGAAAACACCAGGCTCCAGTGGCACTACCCACCCTCCGCTCTCATGGGCTTCACCACCCCTTCAGCACCACCAGCTGCCTCCTCAGCCTTCTCAGATGCCCCAGGGCCTCACCATCCCTCCTCAGGGACAGGTCCCAGAGCCTGGGCAGACCTAGGATCCTCCCGCGCCCCACACACACACAGCCTGACACGCCATGCTCCTCTGGAGCCAGGCTCTGTGAGCAGCACCCCGCACCCCCAGACACACTGACCAATGCCGTCGGGCAGTCGCCGCAGCAGGTTCTGGGACAGCAACAGGTCTGTGAGCAGCACCAGCCCACCGAGCTCAGCTGGCAGCTCCTCTAGCCGGTTTTCTGACACGTCCAGGCACACCAGGCGCCGCAGGTTCCCAAGCTCCTGCAGGCAGGCAGAGAGTCAGAGTGCAGACAGGAAAAGGCAGAAGGCCAGCCCCACTCTCACTCACCGGGGGCAGTGCCGACAGCTGGTTCCGGTCCAGCCACAGCTCCCGAAGGTTGGGCAGAGCCCCCAGGGTGTCCGGCTGCAAAAAGGGACAGAGAGAAAAGTGGCTGTGGGGCGAGGCCTCCTGCTGCACCACGCCCAGGAGACTACATGCCCCTGCACCCAACCCCCGCCCGCTGGCCCTCCAGTCTCCGCCCTGCCGTCTGTCGGGCCTCCACACACCAGCACTTCCAGGTCGTTGCCTCCCAGATCCAGCTGTTCCAGCTTGACCAGAAAAGACAGGGACCTGCACAGGAGGCAGGGTGAGGTGTCACCATGCAATCCTGGTCCCCAGGCTGTGGCGCTGCCCGGGCCGTTGGGAAAATGCCCGTCACACTCACGCTGGCAGGGACTTCAGCAGATTCTCCCGGAGCTCCAGGGTCACCAGGTTGGCAAGGCTGAAAGAGAGACCAGGAGCTGAGACATGAGGAAGGCAGGCAGGCAGTGGCGGCAGGGGCAGGGCCAATCCACCCCCCACCCCCCACCCAAGAGGGCACTCACTTGCCCACATCCCCGGGCAGCGCCTGCAGGGACACATCATTCAGGGCCAGATGAGCCAGACTGCGCAGCTGAGTGAAGCCATCAGGGAGCCTATATGGGAGGAAGTAGAAGCTTCCAGACCACCAGACCGGGGCTGCAGGACCCACAGCCACTCCTGACTCTACCACAGGCTGCAGGACCCACAGCCCCTCCGGAACCCACCACAGGCTGCAGGACCCACAGCCCCTCCGGAACCCACCACAGGCTGCCAACCACCTGGAGAGGGGGTTCCCGCTGAAGTCCGCGATCTCCAGAGCCTTGCAGAACTTGATGCTCTCCGGGATCTCAGGGATGTCTGTTAAAGAGGGTCACAGTGAACAAATGTCACGACCTGCAACAAGTCTGTGGCCCAAAGGACACTCCCCTGGATCCACCCAGCCCCCACCAAGGCTCCCCACCGTTCCGGGACACATCCAGCTCCACCAGCTGCATGAAGTTGGCCACCTCGGGAGGCAATCGCTGGATCTCGTTGTCGCTCAGGCCCAGCTTACGCAAGTTCAGCAGCCGGAAAAAGGGCTGTGGGCAGGGAGGACACGGGCTCTGTGGCAGAGGCCACTCCAGAGCAGAGAAGAGCTCCTGGACACGTGGGTGTCACAAGTCAAGGGTCCCTGGGCCTCTGCCTCCTCCAGGTCACACAGGGTCCTGGAGTCCAGCCATGACACCCCGTTTGTGGCAAGGAAAGCAAAGAAACACACGGTGCACACGCCCACTGTGCCCGCCTCCCACTCCTCCTCACACTGGCCTCCACTCTGAGAAGGTACCTGCTCCCACTGTGCCTGCCTCCCTCCACTCCAAGAAAGAACCTGCTCACAACCAGACAAAGCCCCCATCCCTTGCTCTGCGTCTTACCTCAGGGCCCACCCAGCCCCTGAACCACTTCTGCCACCCTCCAGAGGCCCACACTGGCCTCTGCTACTGCACCCCAGCAACGAGCCTGGTCTGGTTCCGCAGCAAAAACTCCGTAAATGGTTCCCAAAAGAACAGTAACAAAAACAGCAGGGCACCACAGGCACAGTGCTATGTGCAAGGCCTGCAGGTGGCCACAGAGAACAGAGCTGTCACTGCCAGGACCAGAGCGGGACCACATTCTTTGTGGCACCCAACTCCTAGGCATCAGCCACTCGACACCCCATCTCGAAAAAACAGATGCTTCCTAAGCTGCTTTTTCCATTCTCCTTTCTGGAGCAGTCTTAGAAAAACAGCTGACTCTGAGAAACAAAGGCAAAGAAAGGAAAACTGCAAGCAGATCTGACAAGGGGCTTCCCCACTCACCCCTGCACCCAGGAAGAAAAGGAGAGGAGACCTGGACCCCACCTCCAAAGCGGCCCAAGAAGCTGGTATTCATCAGCCACCTGAGCCCAAGTTCCACCGTAATCCCATCAACCTCCCTGAATCCCCACGGATTTTACTCTGTGAGGCTCCTCCTCCAGGCTCGGTGACAATCGCTATCCCCCGACCAGCACCTGATGACCGCTGCCACCTGTGCCAGCCAGAGCGGCTGGGAGAAGAGGGTGGGGCTGGCTGGGGTGGGGACCTGGCCAGTGCAAACCAGCAGGGCCGGCTGGAAGCTGCGGTGGCTCGCCCGGGCAGATTCTGCCGACCGAAGAACCGGGGGCTGGGCGCGCGCTGGCGGGCGGCAGGTGCGGGTGGCCGCTCACCTTGGGCAGCTCGCGCAGCTGGTTGGCGTCGAGCAGCAGCTCCTCCAGGCTGCGGCTGTAGCGGTAGATCTCCTCGGGCACAGCCTGCAGCGAGCAGTGCCTCTTGTCCACCGACTCCACGTGCCGGTTGCAGCGCCACAGTGGGATACACTTGAGCATGGTGCGGGCGGGCGGCGCGGGCTCCGGCGGCGGCGCTCGGCGGGCTCGGGGCCGGGGGGCGGGGCTCAGTCCGCATGGGCGCCGCGCAGAGAGGGGGCGCGGGCAGGGGGCGGGCCGCCCAGGACTGGACGGGGACGCGGCTGGGGCCGGCGCTGGGCCCGGCCCGTGCTCGGAACGCGCGGAACGCTCGGATTGCGAGCCTGGGCGGGGGGGGCGCGGCCCGGCGGGTCTCAGACTCTCAGGAGGCAGGGGTAGCGGCGGCTCCGCATCCCGCTCGGCCCCGCTCAGTTCGTCCCGCCCGCTCGTCCGCTCGCAGTGCCGCACCGGAACCGCCACTGCCCGCCGGACTGCCCCGCCGACACCCACCCGGCCGCCGCGCAGCCCGCCGGGAAGCCGAGTCCGGCCCTCACCGCCCAGCACGCCCGGACTGCGGCCCCCAGAAAGCCCTGCGCGTCGCCGCCTCCGAGGACCCGTAGCGGCCCGGCGCACAGCCTGCCGGGAATTCGGGCCCGCCCCGCGCAGAGAACTACGGGAACTGCAGTCCATGCCAGGCCGCACCCTCCGCCCACCGTGGCCTCGTCTTCAGCCCGGCCTCTGGCCCCTCGTCTTAACGCGGAGCCGCCTCCGAGGCAACCACGCCCGCCTACTCCCTCGAATTGGAAGGCCGGCTCCGCAGCACAAAGGCACTGGCAGCCCGCGCTGTCCAGCGGGTCGCGGTGTCACGGGGCCATCTTCTCCCAGCACCACCCTGCGCGGACAAGAGGGCTGCGAGCCCACACCCGAGGGCCAGGAGCCGCAGGCAGCCCCGCTCACCCAGCCTCCGGTGAGCCGCGGGACAGAGGTCAGGGCGCCAACCCCCTCCTCAGGTCCTATGCCACCAGGGATCCACCTGCTTCCATGCATGCAGCAGGAGCAGAGGACCCCCCCCAACCTGGACACTCCTGCCTCCTCACTCTAGACCCCCTAAGGACACACACATCGAGGATGGGTGACAGGACCATTGGCAGACACGTGGACGTTCAAGGCCAGCAGCATCCGCACCTTTATCCGCACTACACGCTGGGCTGGGCAGAGGGTGCCTGGCCCCCGGGGACACCATTGTATTACTATAAAACCCAAAGGAAACACGGAGCAAGTACAAGTCCAGGGAAAGGGGCCAATGTCACGCAGAGAGGTCACTGTTATCAAAACGCTCCTGGTCATACACTTCAGCCACCACCTTGCGGCCAGCAAACCAGCGCCCATTGAGGGCCTGGATGGCCTTATGAGTCTCAGAGGCTATGGAAAACTCCACAAAGATCTTGACAATGATTTCTGCATCCTCTTCCTCGCCTTGCTTCTCTTGGTATATGATGACACGGTTCACGGCCCCGAACTTGCCACACTCCTCTGTCACCTCCCCTTCCAGGTCGTCATCGATGTCCTTGGGGTCCACCATGTTGCGCAGAACCATCACTGTGGACTGTCGCGGGGGAGGGAACAGCTGAGTGCTATGGCCCCACTCCCCTGCCTTCCCCCCGTCACCGGCCCCGTGGCACACCTCCTGCTTGCGGAGCAGCTTCTGCATCACCATGTGGCGGGCGCTGCTGCCTGAAATGCTCATGTGCTCCTGCTCGCTCAGCATCTCTGGCCGTTCCGACTCGGGAAACAGCTCCTCTTCTTCCTTTTCCTTTTTGGGCTCCAGGAGACCCAGCGTCGGAGGACTGGCCAGGATGGGGTTCACCACACCCACCGAGGGGATGGTGACCGGAATAGGAGGACGGGCTGGAGTCACACCTGCAGCAAAACCAACCAGGTCCAGCAGTCACCCCTCACCACTCCCCTTCCCAGAAAGGCAGAGCTAGCCAGCCATGGATGGTCTACCCTGGGCTCAGAGGGTTGCACCTGGACCACCTGGCTCAGGCAGCTGAGGGCAGTGGGACTAGAGATGCCAGGGCAGGAGAGGAAAGGATCTGGACCCACTTACACTCACCTGTGATGACTCCAGGTGCCTGGGCAGCCATGACAGCCTGGGGCAAAGCCCCCAAGGGCTGAGCCAGGGTCAGTGCTGGGGACACCAGTCCAGGTGTGCCCAGGGTACCCAGCACTGCTGCTCCAGCCACTGCTTCCTGCAACCCAAAAGGTCACCATTATCAGTCCCTGGTCTAGCTACTCAAGCACCTTCAATCGGTCTACAAGGAATCAGGAGCCCGCCCACCGCCATCGGCCTGACACAGCTGTGTGGGCCCTCACCTGAGCTGTAATCTTGGCAGTGGCTGCAGCGGCTGCCACAGCAGCTGCAGGTGGGAGGCCTCCAGGCGTGGCCGGTGTGAGCAAGGGCATGGGTGGTGTGACAGCCTTGCCCACCCGCAAGTACTGGCCACCCAAGTCAAAGAGGTTCATGGAGGACACGGCATCTTGGGATGACTGGGCCTTCTCATACTCTGTGGGCAAGGGCAGCAGTGAGCAGAGCCAACCCTAGTCCTGGGTGGCCCCCATCCTACCTCAGCCGCCCCAGCTCACCAATGAATCCATAGCCCTTGTGCTTGCCAGTTGTGGGGTCTCGCGCTAGTGTGCAAGACTTGATCTTGCCAAAGGCTTCAAACACACTTTTGATGTCATCGTCTGAGAGGTCCTGGTGCACAGAGGCCACATAGATGCGGTTGAAGGCCCGTGCCTCCTCAGCCAGCTGATCTATGATGGGCTGGGCCTGCCCTATGTTGCTGGGTCTGCCCACCTGGGGAAGAGGCAGCAAGACAGTGAGACACGTCAACCCAGGCCCAGCCACAAAAGGCTTCTGTGGAGGGGCCACCCTGCATGCCTGTGGGATGGAGGCCTTGTCACCCTGCCTTACCTTGATGTTCCTGCCCCCCAGCATCACTGAGTTCATCTGCTCCAAGGCCAACTGTGCAGCTTCTGGGACCTCATACTCCACGAAGGCAAAGCCCTAGACACAGGAACGCACCTGTCAGGCCAGGTGAGCCCAGTGCTGGGGGTGAGCCCCAAGTAGGCCAGGGCAGACCAAGCCTGCTGACCTTGTGCTTCATGGTGACGGAGTCCCAGGACATGTCGATGCTCTTGATGGGGCCAAAGGGGGCAAAGGCCTGACGGATGGTGTCCTCCCCCAGCTCATAGTAGATGGAGCCCACGTAGACACGGCACATTATGGCCAGCGCCCGCTGCCGCTGAGCCGCCATCTGCAGCAGGACAGAGGGGAGAGAACCGCTGGCTGGTCAGGGGTGGCAGGAGGCTGGGCAGCCCACTCCCCTCCTGGCCCACCCACTCAGCCCTGCTGTGGGAAGGGCTCCCCACGTGGCAGGGAGGTGCCGGCTCAATCCCTGCAGTCAGGGTGTTGGGGTCACAGGACCCCGCCGCCCCAAGAAGGAAGGCCAGGCCCAGCGGCAGGACACAGACACACCCCAGCCCGCCAAGGTCCCAGGCAGACTACGGCAGCAAAGCCGACAGATGGTCAGGAGGCAGGGCTGTGTGCCCTCCTACTCAGACCATCCCTCCAGTCTGGGGGCCAGGTAGCCCAGGCTGGGCTGGGAGATCCTCCCACCGTCCCAGCCAAGGATCACAACAGAAGAGGGAAGGAGGAGCCATCCAGGCTGGAGGGACCCACTGGTTTGGTGGTCGAAGAGAGGAGGGCAGAAGACAGGGCAATCACTGCCCAGAAGAGACCCCAGGGGAGGAGTTCAGGAGCCTGGATGGGGGCTCCTTGAAGAGAGAATGAGGAGCAGCTGCTCATATGGGGCCAACTGAGGTGGGGGCTCATGCTGTGGCCTCTGCAACTCCTCACAAAGGAGCTGCCTGGAGCCCGTACCTGCCGCCAAGAGAGCAGGCCCAGGCGAGACCACTGGCCTAGGCCCCAGGGGCACCATGACTTAGCAGAGACCCTAAGAGAAGCCCCCAGGCTCCTTGGAGCTGGGGAGGTGACAGGCCTGGCCAGTCCAGGTCCTTGGCTGGGAGCTTGGCTACTGTGCTGAGGGACCTCCCCACACCCTCAGGGACAGGTTCTTGCCCCTGCCACCTCACAGGAGGCCTGCCAGGCAGGGGACTTCCAGAGCCACATGCTGCGGGCCACAGAGAGACTGCGGGCCAGGGCAGGCAAAGCAGGCAGAGCTGGAGCCAGGCCCTGCCCCTCTCCATAAAAGAAGGCCCTGTGGCCAGAGACCAGTTTCCCTCTTCAGACATCAGCTGGCCTAGTACAGGCCAGACCTCCCCTCCCGTGAAGGGCCTGGAAGCACCTCTCCACATCAAGGGACTTCCCAAGGTGAGGTATCTTCCTTTCAACTAGGAATTCCCTAAAAATGAGACTGTGCTCTCCTCAAACTGGGCCCCTAACAAATTGGCCTCAGGCTCCCTACTCAGGGCAAGGCCCCCAAAGGTGGAATCACGTCTTCCTTGCTCAGCAGGCTCCCCAGAGATGAGACCAGGCCTGTCCCTCAGGCCATGTTTCCCCCAAGACAGGGTTGTGTCTCCTCTTCAGTGTGGGGCCCCACCCCCAGGCAGGCTGAGAGCTCTCTCCCGGGCTCCCTTTCAGATGCTTCCGGGAGGGAACAAGGCGTGTCGTCCCACGGGAGCCGCACACGCAGGGACGCCCCCTCTGCATAGAGGCACCCAGAGAAGGGGCCGCGTCTTCCCCTCAGGAACCCCGAGTTGGGGCCTGGCCTCCTCGTCAGCCTGCCTCTGGGGAAAGGGAGGGGCACCTCCTTCCCGAACTCCTCTGCCCACCACAGCCAAGTCCATAGCCGTGGCCCCTGCATCCTCCACCCTGGCTGCGTGGCCTCTGCCCCTTGCTGACAGTCAGGCCCAAGGCCCTGCTTGCCCTTCCCTTGCTCGCTTGGGTCCCCCCACCCCCACCCCATCCATCCATCCTCCCTCCAGGGTCTGATGGGACCATGAGTTAGGACCCCTCTCTCCTCAGGGGCCTGACCCCAACCCAAGAGCCAGGCAGCCTGGAGACTGAGGGGCTGGAGGCCATGGGTGCACCCGTGTGTGCAGGTGGTGTGGGCGCAGACGGGCTTGGTGCCGGCAGCTACCCGCCCTGGCCGGCTGCCCTCCGCAGTTACCTGGCCGGTTAGTTTTAAGGTGGGCCCTCAGAGCAGATGGAGGCCTCCCCAGGGGCGGTCCCGGGTGGGTGCCCACACCACTGGCCCCACCACGCCTGGCGCTCTGCTGCGCTCGTCCAGAGCTGGCGGGCAGGGCCGGCCAGGGGAGCAAGGTCCCCAGCACGTGGGCTGTACTGCCCCCCTCTAGCCCTGACTAAGGACATGAGCCCCGGAAGAAGTGAGCATTTCTATTGACCGATTGCAAAGGTGAGAGAGGATCTCCAAAGCCCATTGTCACTGCTGCCATCTGAAAGACAGTAAAGACAGAGTTCAGTCTGTTGGAGCCGAGCAGTCTCCCGCTCTTGTCAACACCTCACGCAGACAGCGGCAAGGCCCGGAGTCCCCGCCCTGCCAGGGAGGCTGCCTGCCTTCCCAAACTGCCGGCCGCCGGCACCTGCCCAGGGGGGCCGCAGCGCCCCATGTGCCCCGCCCTGCAGTCTTGCAGCTGGGCCAGCCGGGGCAGAAAGGAAGGGGGGAAGGGGGGAAGGGAGGGAGGGGGGAAGGGAGGGAGGAAGGAGGGTGGTGGAGGGCGGTGAATGGCCAGGACATCTCCTGGCAGTGTGAATGTCTGAGGGCTGGGCGGGGGCGTGAGGCTCGAGGCCCAGGAACCTGTTGGCCTCACACCGGCCTCTTCCCATGAAGGTTATCACAGCCTCCAGCTGCAGGCCTAGAGCAGGGCCCCAGGGGAGGTGCCTCCAGACTGTTCCCTCGGTCCTAGGGCTGAGCCCAGGTGGTCTGGACTCACTGCAGGGGTGGTAGCCTGAGCGGTCTTACCCAGGCCATGGGGGCAGGAAGGCCCATGCCCTGTATGCTGCCACTGTCAGCTGTGCACAGCTGGGACAGGGGGCACAGGGGAGACCAGAGGCCACAGTGTAACGACCAGGAAGGGGAACAGGGAGAGCTATAGGCAAGCAGCCAAGAAAAGGACTGTGGCGCATTAGGGGCTCCAGCGAGCAACAGGTGGGAAAGGCTGGGCCACGTGTGCCTCAGAGAGGACCCTGAGGGTCCCGAGCATGAGTCTCTGAGAATTGGAGCACTGTAACAGCTTGCGGGGGTGGCCGCAGGCACAGGAGGAGGAAGAGTGTGAAGAGGAGGAGATGGTGGCGGTGGCGGGGGAAGAGGTGGAGGCTCGGCCGGGGCTCACCTGCAGGTTGGTGAGCTGCTGCTGCTGGTGCGCGATGGTCTGCTTCACCAGCACGCTCTTGATGCTCTGCTCCATGGCGTACTTCTTGGCCTGAGAGAGGTGGCAGTGAGGAGCACTGGGGGCCCAGCCCATGGGAGACAGGCCTACCCCGCACCCTGCCCTTGCCCCTGCCCCCGGTTTACTGGCCCACGCCCACAGTGCCCTGGGAGGTCTGTGCTCACCTTCTGAAGGGCCTCCTGCTGCTCGGGCGTCAGGGGAGGCAGCCCTAACTTGGCAGCCGTGCTCTGCCCGTTCTCCATCTTGATGGAGTCTGTGCCCTGGTGGGGGAGCAGGGGAATCCGTCAGTAGCAAGCTCAAGTTCTCCTGCATGTGGCCCTAGGAGTGCCACCCCACCTGTCTCCAGAACACTGCACACGGCCTCTGGCCCAGCCCCTTCCCAGAGAGACAGAGCCCTAGCACAGACTGTCCCTTGCCTGGCCTGGACTCAGGTCTGCCCTTCTGATATTGCTGTCCCCAGCCTGGGCCTGTCTCCTCTGGGAACCATGGGGTAGGACACACGCAGAGGCAGGCAAGTACCCTGGAGGCCCTGGGCCAACCGGAGGAGTTGTAGGGCCCAGGCCACAGTGGCTTCCTCAGGAGCCACCAAGATAACCAGCTGGAGGCAGGAGAGGGGTCCAGCCCCTGGTTGTCAACCTGACCCCAGAACCTCTGTCACACAGGAGAGCCAGCCTCAGCTATGCTCCAAGGTGGGAGAAAAGGGCCAGGGCCCTCTGGACATTCTGGGGCTCCTTGCTTGGACACAGGCTCCTGCCATGGGCACAGGCTCAGCTCTCCTGGATCTTCAAGGGGCCACCCAAGGAGCAAATACAAGGGCCTCTCTCCCAGCAGTGCTCCCCCTGGTCTCCACAGGCCCTGTGCACACCTCCCAAAGAACATGGGTCTCTCTCGGGCCACAGGAGCCCTAAGGAGGGATCCACCTCACTTCCACACACTCTTGCATGGGCTGTGCCCAGCCCACTGGGAGAAGCCAGGAGCAGACTGGCCAGCACCCTAGCCAGGCAGGCCTGGGAACCAGGAGGTCCTTGGGCAGTCATAGCCACTGCAGACTCAAGCTGATGCCAACCAGGGTTATGCTACATCCCTTATGTCAAAATCCATCTCTAAGCTTTCCGCAGAGGGAAGAACTCAACCGCGTGAGCAGGGAGGCATGGCCTGCAGACCAGCAGAGTGTGGGGCTGGCAGACAGCATGCCCGCCTGTCTCCCAGCTCACCAAGCACAAAGACCACTGGTCACCAACTGGGCCCTCCCAGACTTCCAGACACAGCCTTGAGGGACAGCAGAGAAAAGAGGAGGATCCCCAGCACAGAAATGACGAACGAGCAAGGACAGAAGGACACAGGAGGCAGGAAGGGGCCAGCTAGCCCAAACCCCAAGAACCCCTCCTGCCTGCTGAGTGCTGGGATGCTGGCCCAGGCTCAAAGGGCAAGAAGCCCTGGAGACCCTTCCCAGGCAACCAGAGCCCCAAGCAGTTCCTGAAGGTCAAAGGCTGGCTGGGGATGGCACCAGGTGCTCCAGTCTGGTTCACACCAGGCCTGTACTCATCACCCTCACAGCTGGCCCCAAGCCCATTCCTCCTTAGTGGGAAAGAGGGCCCAAGAGCCAGAGGCTGGGGCTTGGGGGCTGTTACCATGGTAATCAACTCGGATCCCCTCAGCCCCCTAGACACTTTTCAATCTCTTCTTTGTCTTGGTGAACAAAAGGCCCTTCTCCCACCAACCAATGGCCAGCTGGGCGACAGCCAAGGGCCAGGGAGCGCTGGCTCCCACATCTCCCAGGATCCAGGCTGCATACCACGTCCCAGTCCCAGTCCCAGTCCCACCCCCGAGCGTGCCTGGGGGACCAAGAGGAGGGCCCAGCCCCGAGAGGCCGCCAGGCCACCTTGCTGAGGCCCCACTGGAAAGCTCTGGAGGCGGGTGCTACCATGGAGAAGCACAAAGAACCCGATTACCCAGCCACAGGCCCAGCTCCACCTCTGAGAGGACTGGCTCCCAAGGCTGGGCCACTGAACAGGCCGAGAACCACTCACACCCACTCTGGAGCCTGGGCAGAAAAAAGATGAGGAGGGCTGAGTCCCAACCAGAACTGTGCTTTGATCTGCTCACTCCTTCATTATTTAAATTAAAACACAGAACTCTGAACTGAAATCTGTATTTCCGGCTAGTAAAGTGCTGCACATTCTAGAACAGTGGCCCACCCTTCCTGCAAGACGCCAATGCCTAAGAACACGCGAGCTCCAGGCCCAGGTGCCCCTGCCCAGCACTGTCAACAGGCCCCTCCTGGTGTGTGGAGCAGGGCAGACACACAGGGCAAAGGCCGGCTCCATGGCTGGGTGGGAAGGGTGCAGGACTGGCGCAGGGCAAGGGCCGTGGTCCTGCAGGCAGCTGTCTACTCAGAAGGCAGAGAAGGGTCCCGGAGGCTTCTCCCACCCCGCCCCTGGCCAGCCCTCTCTGGGCCCAGGGATGTATAGGCAGGCGGGCGGGCAGGCAGTCGGGCGGGCCTGAGGGAGAGGATGCTTAAGGTCAGTACCTGTGGAGGTTTCCATTTGTCTCCCGCTGCCACCACTGCCGCCGCCGCCGCCGCCGCCGCCGCCGCCGGCTCGGACCCCCCTCCTTGCTGGCCATTGACCTGCTGCAGGCAGGAAGGAGATGTTGTAATGGACAGACATGCCACCCCATCGCCCAGGCCTGCTCTCCTCCCAAGCTAAGGGCTGAGCTCCTCAGGGATGAGCAAGGGAGGCCAGGCAGGGATGCATTCCCGATACAAGCCCCCAGCCCGAACTGCCCTCTCCTCACACCCATCAGCATGCCCAAAGACCCTGTCAGAAGCAGAGTGGAGTCTGGACTGGGCCAGAGCTGCCAGTGAGTCCCAACAGGTACAGGGAGGACGGTAGAGAGAGCTGTGCTCCCGCCCTAGGGCAAGGAAAGCCATCCTCTCCTGCCAGTAGATTGGATGCCCAAAGGGACCGGCTGGTTGCCCTCCATGCCCTCCTGAGGCAGCAGGGGCGCCTCCTGAGCAGTCTGCATACACCTTGGCCAGCCCACAACTCAGCCCCAGCCCCAGTGCCTTCCAGGGCTCTGGCCAAGCCCAGGTCCCAGCTCTCTCCTGAAGAAGCTTTTCAGGCCTCCATTCCCTGGCAACGGAACCGACCACAGCTGTCTCCCAGGAGGACAGCCAAGAGCTTGGCCCTCTGCACTCGGTAAGACCCACACCCAAGGGGATACAGAAAGGAGAATAAGCTCCACCATGGTCTTGAGGAATGGCAGGGCAAAGACAGGTCACCAGCAGGAGACAGGGAACATTGTGGGGGTCGGGAGACTTAGTGGAAGGGCCCTGAGACCTACTCTACCTTCTCAGAGGCTGCGCAATGAGAACAAAAGGTAGCATGCATCATGCCACTCCCAGCTCAAGGGCGAGACCCACAGTATCTAAGGACAGACAAGGTCAGTATGCCCACCCTTGGGGCCATGTGCATAAAGCCAGAAGCTGGGCTGACCCACCAAAGCATCCCAGGTCCTCCAGCCTCCAGAGGAGGGGCAGCAGCACAAGCCCAGCTACACTAGGGCAGGCCAACCAGCCCGTGCCCAGAAATGCTGTCGATGCTGCTGGCATGGGTGTGCTCTAGCTGCCCACATCAGTCCCACGCTGCCTACACACTGCGCCCCGGAAAGAGTGAAAAGAAACAAGGACCACTCTGACACGGGTCCCTCCCACTGCATGCACAGTCAGAGCAGAGGTTGCCTGTCTCTTTTTTTTTTTTTTTTTTGAGACAGGGTCTGGTTCCGTCACTCAAGCTGGAGTGTGGTTGATACAACTGCAACCTCCACCTTCCGGGTAACTGGGGCTACAGGCACATGCCACCACACCCAGCTAATTTTTGAATTTTTGAGATAGCGGTCTCCATGTTGCCCAAGATGGTCTCAAACAATCCACCTACCTCAGCCTCCAAAGTGCTGGCCTACAGGCGTGGGCCACCATGCCCAGCCAAGGTTGCCTCTCACTGCCCACAAGAGATAGCTTCAGGTCCGGTCTCCAGATACCCGTGAACAGGGTGAACTCGGGCACTTTCCCAACTTCATGCTCCCCCAAATCCCTGCACTAGCCAACATGTGAACCACAACAGTGTTGACCATGGGACATGGCTCAGAAAAGCTTTTTCTTGGGAAAAGCCAGCCCACCACCATTCATGGCAGATGGAAGTTCCCAGCTACATGCAGCTTAGGGTTCTGTGCTAAGCAGACACTGGGAGAGCTTGGAGAAAACTGATGTTTATGATTGCAGCTAGTTACATGTTGCCATCTTTAAGCAATGAAAATGGCGGCTTTGTGGTCAGGATGCCCCCGACCACCAGGCAGCAGTGCCTGGAGGGATGGGAAGCCCCCTGAGGGGTGGTACAGCAGAGGGGTTCTGGGGTGCCAACTCTGGCATTGCCTTTCCTCAGCCCAGAGCAAAGAGGAGTATTTCCACCAGAAGACAAGAGGAAAGTAGGGGCTGGGTGTGGTGGCTCACACCTGTAACTCCAGCACTTTGGGAGGTCGATGCAGGAGGATTACTTGAGCCCTGGAATTTGAGACCAGACTGGGCAACACAGCAAGACCCAAACTCTATGAAACTTATTTATTTTTTTTAAGTAATGTAGGCTAGATGCAGTGGCTTATGCCTGTAATCTCAGCACTTTGGGAGGCCAAGGTGGGTGGACTGCTTGAGGTCAGGAGTTCAAGAACAGACTGCTCAATATGGTGAAACCCCATCGCTACTAAAAATGCAAAAATTAGCTGGGTATGGTGGTGGGCGCCTAGATTCCCAGCTACTTGGGAGGCTGAGGTGCTACCATGAATTGCTTGAACCTAGGAGGCGGAGGTTGCAGTGAGCCGAGACTGCCTCACTGCACTCCAGCCTGGGCAACAAAGTGAGACTCCATTGCAAAAAAAAAAAAGAGAGAGAGAGAGAAGTAACATGGGGCAAATGACCCAAGGTCTCAAGTCGTCAGGCGCCTCAGCTGGGAAAGGGGATGGCCTGTTTCCTAGGGCTACTGTGAAGATTCAGTGAAATCCCAGCAGCCCCCAACCCCACAACCTGAAGCCCCTGCACACAGAAAGCAGCAAAGCAAGTCACAGGTTCCAGCAATCATCAGCACTGTTGACAACAACCAGTGTCAGACACCCAGGGCAGAGGTGGCTGCAGGACATCGCCTTGCCTCTATCTGTCACTTCCCTTCATATGGCAAATGCTGCTTATTGCATGTCCAGGCTCCACACTGAGCACTGCAGAGGCAGCAGAGAGAGGAGAGAAAGACATCCCTCTCGGGAGCCTGGCGTCAGCTGCTAGCAGACAAAAAATGCAAAAATCAAAGATGACTTCTGTGGTTTACCAGCACGATGAAGAAAGCATAGGACAAGAAGAGCGCAGCTATGAGGTGTGTCAGGCCATGGCACCCTTGGCAGCCAGGGGGCCTCTGTGAGGTGACACTGCAGGCTGGGTGCCTACAGAAGAAAGCAACTGGGACCGCAAGGATGATGACCCCAAATAAGAACTGGTTGGGCTGTCAGTGAAGAGAAGAACGGAGCCAAGAGTCAAAGTGAAGCGATGCAACCAGAAGACCTACCCTTGCTGCGAAGAGGCAGCCGGCCTCATTCTGCAGCCACCAGGCAGAAGGCATGCCCACCCTTATGTATCTTCCGGCCTCCTTCCCCACCAGGACACTGTTGGCCAAGTTTAGCTGCTCCATTTAACCTCCCATAAGAGCTGAAGCAGCATGAGACAGGGAACAGGTTCTCATCACTGTGCCCAACCAGGACGGTGGTGAACAGGCAACCCTTCTAGAAACCTTTCCATCCCAATGATTAAAAGAGAAATGGCTTAGATCACGGGCTACAGCTCTCTCCTGGAGCCTGATGCAGCAAGCGGGAACTTCGACAAAGAAAAAACATTTGTTAACCCCAACAGAATTCAGATGGCACCGAACACCCCAAACAAGAACCCATTCATGGCGTCAGTATGGCCCACATCCAACTCAACACCACCACCACCTATATGGCACCACACCATAGCAGACCTGGGCCCCCATAGCCTTCATGGGCACAGGGTGCTGTTCTGCGGGTAATTGAGGAGATGAGGCATCCACTCTCCTCCTCCACCTTCCCAAGTGTCCAGTCCTTCACCATCAACTCTCTGACTGCTGCCTGGAGACAGCCTCTCTGTGAGGTCATCAAATCCTCAACCCTTACCCCCTTTCTCTCTGACATGCCCCTCAAAGGTCACTTACTCCTGTGACTTTAGACAAAGAACATGGTAGAAAGAGTAGAGTTAGCCAGCCTTATGAATCACACACTATGCTGCCCCCACAATGCCTCTCTCCCCCTTGGAACTGGTTTGTGCCTCAGTGGGACATGGGCCCAGCCCCCCAGCTGGGGGCCTGGCAAAGGCAATCTAAAGATACTTCCTGCTTCTATCAATCCAGCCTTCAGTCACTCACCCAAGTTGTCCTCTCAAACAGACCTATCCCATCCCACTGGGTGTGGGCGGCAGGGAGACTGGCAAATAACAAAGGGATGAACTGTAGCTGAGAAAAACGGGAGGGGATTAGGTCCTCTAAGCTAAGTGGGGTGGAGAGACCAGACTTCATCACGCATGATGTGTTGTGTGTATGGGTGTTCTCCCTCTACGTTAATAACGCCTGTCCGGCCCGCAGAGGTGGACAATGAGCAGAGCAGGGGGCGGCTCCTTCCTCTGGATGCCCATGCAGCTCCCTCGGATGCCCTGCACATGGCACCCTGGGTGGGAACTGGCTTCTGGTGGGCACTAGACCTCCGACTGCCTAGTTCCCCACTGTGCGCACGAATCTTCCCGTAGAGCTTCGGACAATGCGACTTCTCAAAATACATAGGAGAGAGCGCACCTCCTTCTTTCCCGAGTGGGGATAAGAGAATGGAGACAACCAGAACCCTCTACAAGCACTGGAGAACAAATTCAAGGCTGCAGGCGCAGTGAGCCAAGGCTACCCCATGCTCTGAGCTGCAGACCCCTTTCTACATACAGGTCCCGTCCCCTTCTGATCCCATCAACCCGAAGGCCCACGCGTCGCCCCCAGAACCCCCCACTTCCTTCGTCACCACGGCGCACACACCCGTCGGCAGAGGGAGGACAACGACCCCCTTGCCGGACCTAGCGGGCAGGAAGGCAACCCCGCCAGGCTTGCTCGCCCGCCGGGGCCCCACGCCGCCCCCGGACCCCGCCCCGCCCCGCCGGAAGCTGGGGTCCTCAGGCCGGAAACTGAGGCCTCCTGCAGACCGCCGGCGCGCGCCCGCCCCGCCCCCGCCTCGCGCGACCCGGGGGCACAAGGGAGTCCGCGCACGGTCTGAGAAGACCGCCGCGTCCCTGGGAGGCCCTCTGCGCCCAGGCTGGGCCAATGACCCGCCCCCACCAGCCAAGGGCCGCCCGCGGTCACAGGGGCTCACTTACGAGAGCTATGGTCGCCGTCGCCATCTTGCGTCCGTCGCGGCCGCTGCGCGCGCCACCCACTCCTGCTCCCTCCGCGGTCTCGCGCGATCTGGGTGCCGGCGCACGGAACTCTCGCGAGGAACGAGGTAAAACGTACTTCCGTGACGGGGAGGGACGGTTAACGCCCCCAGGAGGAGCGACGGAAGGGGCGTGGAAGGGGCGGGGACTTGTGACCTGGGCGGCTAATAGCGTGCGCCGTGGGGCCCGAACCCGGAGAGTCTGTCCGCGTGGCCGGCATGGGTGCGGGCGGCACTTCGCCGCCCCTCGCCCCTGCGGCCCCTGCTACGCTTCTCTTCTCTGCCTTTTTTGCAGAAAACGCCGTCGCAGGCGTCGTCCAGAGGCTCTCCGCGAGGAGGCAGGGGAAAGAGCGGGGGCCCTCCTGGGTTGGAGGAGTCTCGGGTGACGAAAGGCCTACGTATTTCAGGCTCACGTCGTGAGATGCGTCGTCCTTGAGTCGCGATATCCCTGGGGTCGGGAAGCCTTGTTTATTGGCAGCCTTTTCTCCTTCCAGGGATTCATCAGCCCCCAGCGCCTCTGGCGTATGCCCTAGCCATATGTTGGCTGACATCAGTCGCTTGGCCCGCAGGCCCCCTTAGTCCCTGAACTGGCTTTCATGGCCCAAGGTGTCCATCAATGCTGCCGGGAGAGCTGCCTGTCCTGGACGTTTGCCATCTGCTACAGCCAGTCCCAAGACCTCAACACGGTCATCTGAGGAAGCCACATCTGTAGGCTCAGGCACCTTCAGTTGCCTGAGACCACAAGGCATCCTCTCTATGCAGCAGGGCAGGCCTCCTTTCAACCCTGAGAACGTTTGGAATTTAATACAGACACTTCTACTTAAATAGGGCAGGATATTCCCCACCTCCCTCCTGCAACCCTCTGAAATGATAGAAAAGGGGTTTTATAAAGATAAACCCTGCAAGGGCAAAGAGCTGGGATATTGTAGAGCAGTCACCACTCGGCTATAGAGGCTGGTGACTGAGGGTCGTGGGTGAAAGCACAGCCACAGAAAGGAAACCCCAGACCTCTGTCCCTACCCGCTGGGGCTGGCAGGCCCTGTGGTGGCTGGAATGTGAGCTCCCAGAGAGGAGTTCTGAGGCCCCACTTAAGCAAGCCCCTGTCTAAAAGCCTGAGAGTAAATGAGACTCTGGCCCCTTCCCCTACCTCCACCCCTGGGCTGCGTCTGGCCTCCAGCATGCCATCAGGCCCCTTAGAGAGGAGGGTTCCTCTCTGCAGCAGCTCCCAGCTCAAAAGAAAAAACTGGCAGCTAGGGGCAGAGGGGTGTCCAGGAGAATGGCCCAGCCAGATCACTGGCCTTGAAGCTCGCCAGGCCACAAGTACCAGCCACTAAAATCATCTCACTCTTAAATGCAACTGGACAACCCAGGATCACCAGACACAAGAGAAAGAAGAAAAGGGACTGAGAAGGAACAGAGACAATAAAGGAAACAGAAGAAAAATGAAAACTAAAACACCATTCTTAGAGATATTAGAGGTATTACAGCCAATAAAAAGGACCTGGAACTTATAGAGAAAGAACACACGGAATGAGAAAGAGCTCTTAGAAATAAAACATATGAGGAGAAAGTGAGCAATTCAGTAGGGTGTAGGATGAAGTCTTCTGCCTGGTCATGATGGTTCATGCCTATAAGCCCAGCACTTTGGGAGGTGGAGGTGGGCAGATCACCTGAGGCTGGGAGTTCGAGACCAGCCTGACCAACATGGAGAAACCATGTCTCGACTAAAAATACAAAATTAGGCAGGCATGGTGGCACATGCCTGTAGTCCCAGCTACACGGGAGGCTGAGGCAGGAGAACCACTTGAACTCAGGAGGTGGAGATTGAGGTGAGCTGAGATCGTGCCATTGTACTCCAGCCTGACCAACAAGAGTGAAACTCCATCTCAAAAAAAAAAAAAAAAAAAAAAGAAAAGATAAAGTCTTCCAGAATGGAGAACAAAACCAGATAGCTGGAAAACAGAATAGCAGTAACACAGGCAGGTGCTCTTAGGGCCAGCCTGGCACACGAGGCCTCCACAATGGAGAGGATGGATGGGAGGTAGGGGCTGGTCTGCCACCACTGCCAGCTGAAGCCACAAGTGCTACCCTCTGGTGACAGCTTCCCTTGACAATAATGTGCACTTTGGGCACATGGTGCCCAGCACTGTTCTCACACACACTCACTCGTGGGATCCTCACAACCCAATGCTATGCAGTGGGTACAGCTGTTATCCCCATTTTTACCAATGTGCAATAGCACAAGGCAGGGAGCAGCAGAATGGCTCCAGAGCCTGTGCTCTTGTCACTACATGACTGCATCTCAAAAGAGAAGTCCAGGTCAGGCACAGCGGCTCACACCTGCCTTCCTAGCAGTTAGGGAGGCTGAGGCAGAAGGATCACTTGGGCCCAGGGGTTCAAGACTAGCCTGGGCAATATAGCAAGCCCATGTCTCTACAAAAAAATAATTTTTAAAAAATCAGCTGGATGTGGTGGCACACACCTGTAGTCCTAGCTACTAGAGAGGCTAAGGTGGGAGGATCACTTGAGCCCAGAAGTTGGAGGCTACAGTGAGCTGTGATCACACCACTTCACTCCAGCCTGGGTGACAGAGCCAGACCCTGTCTCAAAAAAAAATTTTTTTTTAAGTCCAACATCTAAATAAACTGTCCAGAAAATAAGGAAATGAGATAAACCAACAAAGGGATAAATCAAGAAAATTTCCTAGAACCAAACAGTCATGTTTTCTGAATAATGGGTATAAGGGAAGTTGTGTATCAAAACATATCATTGAGGATTTCCAAAGGAATGGGACAAAGTAAAAAGCACAAAGAGATCACAGGTAAAGAGCCAGAATTCAGAAAGGCACAAGAGTTCTTGGAACTAGAAGACAATAACATGATACCCTCAAAATCCTTGGAATAAGTATTTTCAACCAAGCCAAGTTTTCTGTAACTAGTCACACTGTCAAGCATATGTGAGGTTAGCATAAAGACAAACAGGTAAAGACTCCTTAGCTTCCTATGTACTCTCTTGGGAAACTTGGAGGATGTTCCTCCTCAAACAGCGCACGTGAAGGAAGAGGAAAGCATTCCAGGACACCAGTGAAGAGTTAACCCATGCTGGGCCACAAGTCCAAGAACAAGCAGCCTGGGCAGGGGGCTCTAGGAAAAGAAGAAACTAAGCAGTCAGTTATGTGATGAGTCCTAAGCTCTGAGAGGATATTCATGCTTCTTCAGGAAAGTCAAAAGATGATCGATGACAAACACATGTAGAAAACTAGGCAAACGAAAAAATTAGGCAACTATTAACTCCAGGGAAAACAAAAAGTTGTGCAAGAAATGCCATCCTAGAACACCCTGTTCTCGCCTGACGTGTGGTAAAGAAGCCGAAATAATACCCATGCAGCTGTGATGCCCAGCACACAGGAACGATGCCGCATAAAGATATTGAGGCAGGTGGCCACCCTCCTCCCAGAGGATGACAGCTGGGGACACCTGATGTAGAAAAACTAATAAACCGGAGTAAAGGCATGCCCATGAGTTTGAGACACATGAATTTCAAATGCCTGAAGGAACAGTTAAGAGAGTTGAATTTGGGGAGCATCAGAGCAGGAGCCTGCATTTATTATTTATTATTGGCCTCAAAAAAAAAGCCCATTCCACTTTAAAAGCAATATGCATATAATTCTGAACAGATAAAACTTAAAAGGAAAAATTCAACAGACGTGATTATGTGCAGCAATGGCAGTAATGATGCTTTTAAGTTCAGTTTAATTACTAGTACAATGTTACGTATTTGCCACTGAAACCGCTTAGGACCATGCATAATCAGGTAGCTTAGCATCAGGATTTCCATCTAGGACATGGAAATTATTTTAGATTTCTAATTCTGAGTTGGAAGGTGGGAGAATTTGAATCACTTTGTAAATAGTATTGGAATGGTTAAGATAACTGAGATTCACTATTTTGTACATTTAATTTATTTGATATGCCTTGGTAAGTCTTGCTTTGGTTTTTGGTTTTTTGTTGGGGTGCTGTGGTAGGCAGAATGCCACCCTTCCCCCACAAAAGAGGTTCATTCCTTAATCCCTGGAACCAGTGAACATTAGTTTACATGGCAAAATGTGTTCTGCAGATGTGATTAATATTAAAAAGCCTTGAGGAGGGAAGTTAACCTGTGTTATCTGGTTGAGCCCAACCTGATCTCATGAGTCCTTAAGGACAACCTTTCCTGGCTGCAGAGAACCAGAGAAATGGTTCTTGACACAGACTGAACCTGCTGGCTTTGAAGATAGAGGAGGGGCCAAGAGCCAAGGAATGTGAGCAGCCTCTACAAGTTGGAAATGGCCCCAGTTTACAGACAGCAAGGAAGTGAGGACCTTGGCCCTGTCACTGAAAGGGTTTGGATTCGGCCAGCAGCCTGAAGGAGCAGCAGATGGAGTCTCCCCTAGGACCTCCAGGAAGGAAGGCAGCCTGCCAGCCTTGACTACTACAGAACTGCAGTAAGTTTGTGTTGTTTTAAAACACTAAGTTTGTGATAAATCTTACAGCAGTATAGAGCTAATACAGTGGTGTGCCTTCCTGCTTTGACATTTGAAATGCTTTTTAAAAAGCATGAATGCACTAAATTTATACATAAAATTTAAAATGTTTAAGGCCGCTTCACTAAATTTGTAACTGGAGGAGAGGCAAGCCAAGAATCAAGAGGCCAGGAATGCAGGAGCAGAATCCATGAGGGCATAGAAACCTCAAAGACTGAGCCACGAGTGGAGTGGGAGAGAGGCAGGGAGCCAGGAGCCGACATACTCAGTGGCCCAGGGAGCAGCTGCCCCAGGGAGAAGGTGTGGGAGGTAACATGGAGAGGGTATGAGTTTGAGGAGCTGAGAGGATGTGGGGTCCCTCAACCCTCCAGGCCAGGGAATGCAGGAGAGAAAAAGCCCATTGGAGGGGCTGCAAGGGCCAGAGGAGATCTGCAGAGGGGCTGCACATCCTGGTCTCAGGGTGGGTAAAGGGCCAAAGAGGTGGCTCCAGGGCAGAGCTGTGTGGGACCAGGGTCTTTGCTGATGACAGCCTCAACTCCAGACCTCTCTGTGGTCTGTTTCTCCTGCCAGGTCCCAGTTGTGCCCAGTGCCATGCCTGACACCTGCAGGCGTGTCACCATTGGCTTGCTGTGCAGGCTTCTTGTGTGGGTCTATGGTGCCAGCCAGGGATGGCTGCTCTCTCAGACTTCATGGAGCCGTTTTCTGGGCAGAGGTCTGTTCAGGGCTTACCCTCATCCCCAAGCCCCAGAGCCGGGGCTCCCTGCAAGGGAGCCTCCTGCATGCTAAGGAGGCAGTGGCCCTGGCCAGGCAGAGAATCGAGGATATAGGAAGGGGTCCTGGGGGCAGCCCTGATCCTAAGGACCTGGGAGGCCTCATGGCTCCCCCACCCCCACCCCATGGCACCTGGAGGCAGGGTCAGCCCCGCTCCACAGGAGGTGGGGGTTTCTTCACTACCCGGGCCTTTGTGCTCCTAGGGACACAATGGAGGGCAGCCTGGCAGTGCTGGGCTCTCCCCAACGTGGCCTGACCTGGGCAGCACCCTGGCATGGTCTCCTGGGGCTGGGGCACTGGGTCAGGCCTGGGCCCCGCGGTACTTGAGGAAAGTGCTCTCCAGGAAGGTGGCCAGCTTCATCCGGTCGCCCTGCGGAAGGAGGGAGGCATGGGGGACGGAGGGGTGCAGCCCGCCCCGCACACCCCCTCGGCCTGGCAGCACCACCCTGCCCAGCACACCTCGTGGAGGAAGCCATAGTGCACGAGCTCCGCAGCGAGGTCCTGAGCACTGTCCGCTGGGACAACGGCGTAAGGTGAGGCTTGAGGCCGCTGCGCCTCCAGCCACCCAGGGTCACTGCCCGCCGCCCAGGTCCCCTGCCCAGCCTACTTGGGAGCAGGTCGTAGGTCAGCTGCCGGTGCAGCCGGTCCTCCATCACCAGAAGCAGAGTGAGCTGGGGAGGTGGCAGGGCACAGTCGGCAGGGAGTTCGGGGGTCCACCAGGCCCCCGCCTTCCCCATGGCAGCGCCATCCTCCCAGGCCCCGCTCACATGCCAGCGTGCCTTGTCCTCGCTCCTCTCCAGGTTGCACTGCATCTGGATGACCTGCAGCGGGGGAAGGCTGGGACTCACAAACCCAGCAGCAAGAGCACATGCCGCTGCACTAGAGGGGCCCAGAAGGGACAGCAGAGATCGTCAAGGGGGAGTCTATAAGAGGAGCCCATCTCACTGCTAGTGGCCTGGCAAGCTAAGGAAAGCTTCCTAAAGAATCGACATTTGGGGCTGGGTACTGAAGGATGAATAGGAGCTTTCACCACGGAGAGAACCATTTGAACAAAGAGGGAACTGTGGGTACAGGAAAAGGGAGGTTGGCCAGGACAGGACCACACGGAAGTGCATGGTGCCTGCGGAATCAGGCCTCCCAGAGCCTGGGCGTCAGCTGAGGACTCCCATGATCTCTGTGGCCAGCCAGGAGCAGGCAGTTTGCTTGTTTAGGACATGAATTCTGGCTGCACTGCACTGAGAGAGGCTCCTGGCCAGTAGGCAGCACTGTAGAAGTCTGGGGAGACACCAGGACACAGATGTCCAGGAATCAGCACCCAGGGGTGGGTGAAGAGTGCTGGCGGGTGGAAGGGCCCCAGGTGAGTCCTGGAGGAAGGATGGTTGGAGTGGGTTCAGTGCAGGCAGCAGGATGTGGGGGAAGGATCTGAGGGGACATAGAGCCTCCCAGAAAAGGGGAGTGTCCAGCCTGTCCTACAACCCCCATGATCCCCACTGGAGGATCAGCCTGCATCCGGTCTCTGGCCGCCTGGAGGAGAGCTGGGCTGTGGGGATGCAGGCCCTGAGAGAAGGAGGGGCACCTCTTGTCTGTCTGAGGGCTGGCACTGAGCAGCAGGAGAGAGGCCTCACCTTTCTAGTCTCAGAGTCAAAGGGCTCTGGTGTTGGGGTCTTGGCCTTTTGGATCTCTTCTGGGGGTGGGGCCAGCACACGGGGCAGCCCCAGGGGCCGAGTGGCTGCAAAGTTCATCAGTGGGTAGATCCCGTTCCTGGGGACACACCAGGGTAGCTGGGGACTCAGGCCTGACAGCTGCCTGGCCCCCAGCCTTATATCAGCTCTCACCTGACATCTTCCAGGAATTTGTCCAGCTCCATGAAGGAGACCTCTGAGTACCTGGCATGGAGGTGGAAGGTACATGAGGGGCTGGCCAGGGATGCTGGAAGGGGAGGCTTCTGGGTGCTGACTGCTCACCGCCACTGCAGCGGGGGCCTGCGGGGCCGGGGAAGCTCTGCCAAGACAGCATGCAGGTCCATGGCCTTGGTCTTCTCCTCCACCACATTCTCAGGCATGAGGTCTGTGGCCACAGGAGCATTAAGGTGATGGGCTCAGGCCTTGGGTCCTGCAGAGCCCCCTTCCACATCCCAACTTCAGCCTCCCTGGCCACCCCCTGGGCTGGCCTGCTGCTCACATTGGTGCTGGATGAAGCAGTGAGCTGCCAGGAGCTTCAGTGAGTGTACCTCGAAAAGCACTCGGTGGAAGAGGAGGCTGTGGGCAGAGGGCCGGCGGGCAGGGTCCCGGGCCAGGCAGCAAAGGATGAACTCCTGGGGTGTGGGGAGGAGGGGCTGGTGGTATGCAGGGGCTCTCTGCTCTGGCCCCACAGTTCGAGGAGAGGCAGCCCCTGAGTTCCCCATGTGCCTCCTTCTCAGGGACACATGGGACATGCAGGGATGACCACAGGGAGGAGTCCTGGCAGCAGCCAGGCCAGGACCAGGTCCTCCGAGCTTGAGGACAGCTGGGTTCTGGGATTGGAGCACCCATGCTCTGCTTCCCTCAACCCTCAAAAAACAGTGGGGAATAGGAGCCATGATCCTCAAGTCACACCTGCAGGCCTCCTACCTACAGACTTTTGATCAGCCCAGCTCAGGCCCAACACTGGAGACGGCCATGTGGACAGGTCCTCACCCTGTCCACATCCATACCTACTCCAGCTCCAGCTCCCCACCTGCCCCGTGCAGGCATCACCATCTCCTGAGGCCATGGGGTGAAGTCTGGACTCGAAGCAGAGGGGCTGGGGATGCAGCTTCCATCCCATACCTCTTTTGCCTGCCTGGCACCCACCATGTCTCCCCACAAGCTGGAAATTTAAAGTCAAGTACTTAGACTGAAGCAGACCCAGGTACAGAGGTTGGCTCTACCACTTACTCTAAAGCTTTGGGCAAAGGACTCATCTCTGAACCTCGGTTTCTTTATCTATAAAATAGGCATGGTGATAGCAGCCACAGAGAAAGGCTCTCTCTTGCCTTCTTGTTCTTAAAATGTGCTGACCCTTCAGGGCCTTCTGGCCTGGAACCAATATGTGCTCCCACTGAGGGCCTCTTTGGGAGGGTGCAGCCAGCTGGCGCGCTCCTCAGCTGCACAAACCGTGATGCTCTCCCAGGCCTGCCTGGAGCACCTTGCTGGCCTACCTGAGTACCGTGAGCCAGCTGGGGAGGGCAGGGCAGGCTGCTTACCCGCATGTTGGGGTCACTCAGCGAGTGCCTGGCACGAGCAATGGCCTCCTCTGTGACCCGGGTGTCCCCGTTGGCCTGGATCTCCAGCACAGCCATCTGGGGCACAGAGCCAGGTAAACCATGGGGAAGGGACCACACAGGTAAGCCACGCAGGGCACAGCTAAGAGGAGGGCAGAGCACAAGGTGGGGGGGGGTGCAGTACCTCCAGCGCACACATCCCAAAGGAGAAGATGTCCACAGCAGTCCCATCGGCCACCTCTGAACGAGAGAGAGCACAGGACAGTAGGACAGAAGCGCAGGGCGGGCACGGGTCACCCGGACCCAGCGCCACTCACCGCCATACTCTGGGGGGAAGAAGTGCAGGTTCCGAAGCTCCTCTCGCTCAGCGCGGATCGGGCTTCGGAGATCGTCTGGAAGTGCTGTGGGAGAGGGCAGAGGCTGAGCGGGCGGGACCTCTCCAGGACCCCATCCCTCCAGAATTCGCACTTACCATTGGAGAAGATTCGGTGCCACACTGCCAAGGGGCGGGAGAAAAAGCGGGGTTAGCTGCTGGGGCATCGTAAATCCTTGGCCCTCGGCTCCAGGAACCTTCCCCTGCCCCGCCCCGCCACCCCCGAGCCCAGCCCTGCCCGCCAGCACCGGAGCCGATCTTGATGAGGCCGTTGTGCTGAATGAAGATGGTGTCGCTCGTCAGGTTCCCGTGGATGATGGGGGGGCTGCAGGCGTGCAGGAAGCTGCAGACGTGGGGAAGGAGCAGGCAGGTGAGGGGAAAGTAGGAGGAGCTGGTCAGGAGGCGTTGGAAAGATGGGCCCCCCCACCCCCGCAGCGCAGAGCCAGGCCAGCCCAGGCTCTCACCTGAGGGCAGACAGGATCTGTGTGCACCAGCGCTTCCAGGCCTGGCGGCGGACGCACGACTCCGTCGGGTGGGCGCAGGAGAGGTGGCTGGGCCTGCGGAGCCCGCCCCCGCATCCGCGCCCAGCCCGTGTCCGGGGCACCGGGCACCCCCTCCCCATCCCAGTCACCGAGGCTGCCCCAACCCCATCCCCGACCCCATCCTGCTCCCCAGCCGCCCCAGCCCTGCTCCCCAGGGCTGCTCCCCAGTCACGGAGGCTGCCCCAACCCCATCCTGCTCCCTGGCCGCCCCAGCCCACTCCCCGTACCCGGGCGTTCATGGCCTTGTGGTTCTTCTTGGTCTTTTTGAGGAACTGCTTGAGACTGCCCGATGACACGTACTCTGTGATGAAGATGACCTGCAGGGTGCGAACTCGGGATTTCCACCAACCGGTTCGTCCCCACGCCCGCCCCACCTGGCTGTGGCCTCTTCCTGCCCAGGGCCTCTTCCTGCCCGAGCTCACCCTCGCGCCAGCCTCAGAGGCGTCCAGCCAGTACTTGTGCAACTTGACGATGTTGGGGTGGTCCACCAGCACCAGCTGCTCGAACACGGTCTGGATCTTCTCCTGGGGAGGGAGGGTGGTTGCTGGGTGGTCAGCAGGTGGCCACCCGGGCAGGATGAGGAGGGGGCAGTGGCCTCACCTCGTGCGCAACGAAGGCCTTCCTGTCTCCGAAGTGGAGCTCGTTCCACACCACCTCTACCCCCTCCTCTGTGTCCATGGCTAGGAAGGTGCTCTGAAGCCCTGGCATGTTCCCCTGATTCACCTGGGTGGGGGTGAATAAGGGGTTATGTGTGCCCTGGTGTGTGTCCGGATTGTGGGTGAGGACTTGGTCCCTGCCCACACCCTTCCAGTGGGCCCAAGCATGGGCTGCAGGCCCTGAGCCAGTCTGTGGGAAGGTGGGGGCTTGAAGGGTGGCTGCTCTCAGGAGCCAAGGGCTCCTATCCAAGGGCTGGGCTAAGGGGATTTGGAGCAGGTTTCAGGGGGTCTAGGGGGATTCCCCAGAGAGCTAGCAGCTGAGTCCAGAGGCATGGGGAGGTGGTCCTGGGAGGAGACTGGCGCTCAGGGAATCCCAGTGCGGCAGCCAAGGCAAAGGGGTCCAGGGGTGGCAGATTTGCACGCCGCCTGAGAGAGGCTGCCGAGAGGTCTCCAGGCGCCGCGCTCTCCCAGCGCCCCCACACCCCGCGCGGCCTCCAAGCCCCTCCGGGTCATGGAGGGCGGTGTCAACCCGTGTCCCTGACCCCCGCGCCCACCTGCTCCCGCCGCTTTTGCCAGCGACCACACGGGCTCTCCTCCAGGATGTCGCTCTCGTCCTCGCTCTCGTCCTCCCGTTCCCTCTCCCGGGCCCGCCTCGGCGCCGGCTCTGGGGCCGCCATGGTTCGGCCGACTCAGCCCACCGCCCTCCGCGAGATCCGCCGCCGGCGCAGCCGCTCCCGGCCCGCCCTGGCCCCACGCCCAGCGCCCAGCCTAGAGCCTCCGCCGCCGCAGCCGCCTAGAGCCCCAGCCCCAGCTCTGGGAATTGGGAGGCGCCGGCGCGCGGCGGGCAGGCGGGGCCCGGGGGTGGAGCCGGCGCGCCCCTCCGGAGCCGCCCTTGCTGCGGGAGCCAGAGCGGAGCTTCCCCCGGAGCAGCAGAGCCTGGGCATCACCCAGGCCCCGCCCATCGGAGCCGCGCCCCGCGATGCCCCGCCTCAGGCCCCGCCCCGCCCCGCGATGCCCCGCCTTCTTCCCCGCCCCCACTAGTCCCTGGGGTGCTCAGCGAAGCCCCGCCCCAGGCCCCGCCTCACTCCTAGAATCCCCGCCCCGTTCTAGGCCCCGCCCTGCACGGAGGAACCGCTCCCAAATCCCCGCCCCCTCGGAGGCCCAGTCCGGCGCTCGGGAACCTCCGGCTCCTGCACCTCTCCCGACCCGACTCCTGCCCGCGTCCGGAACCCGGCCTGGGTGGCCCCACGGACACCCGGGGCCAGCAGCAGCGCACTTCGCTCGCGGCTGCTCCCCCAGGATCTGGGGGCCTCCAAGCCCACGACACCCTACAGCTGCAGGAGCCCCCGCGGGCTCGAAAGCGGGGCCTGCTCTCTGGGCCACGCACTCCACGTCCCGGCCGACTCCCAAGGGACAGGTGGGAGGGACACCGAGGGCGAGAGAGAAGCCCACCAGCAGGCTAACCCGGGCTAACTTTCATTGGTGGTCACAAGTTTCTCCCTGGCCCGCCCAGTGCCTTCTCCCGCCCACAAGCCCATCTTACCACCTTCCAGGAAAAAAAGATTTTCTCTTTTCTCCTCAAACGCGCCCCTCCTTTCTGCGGTTGGCTCCCCTGGGACAGTGGAACCATGAGGGGGAGACCCCCGGCTCACACGGACTCTCCCTCCGGAGGCCACTCTGAGCACACCCTCCAGCCACACCGACCACCAGGGCTCTCCCCAGTTGTCACCTAAAAGCCCGCTCAGCCCGCAGCCCCTACAGCCTTCCCGTGGTCTCCTCCCCCTCTCAAGGCGGGGCCGCCTCCTTCACTTTCTCACTCTGGAGCCCAAATGCCTGTGGCTGTCGGACTTAAACCCGGCAGGAGCTCCCGCTCCTTCCCTCCGCGAGGCTTCACGCTCTGGTCGTTTGGGACTCCTTTCTTTGGCAGAGCAGCATCCAGCCCTGCTGCATCCCCTGTGGTCGCTGTTTCTTGACCGGTCTTGGTCACCAGGCCCCCTGTGTGTGGTTTCCACCAGGCCCCCTGTGTGTGGTTTCCACCAGGGCCGAGTGATCCTGCTGAGACCTTTTGCAGTAAAGGTTTGGGGTGTTCAAATCCTGCACCCTGAAACGGGCCCTGACCAGCTCCTGGGAGACACCCTCTAAGTTCTTGGCATGTTCTGCCTGATTTGAATGTCTGCGTTTACCTGGGCCACATCAGAGTCTATGCCAAGCTTCTCCAACCCACAGCCCACACACAGGGGGCATTCAGCCCAGGACAGCTTTCAATATGGCCCAACACAAATTCTTTCTTGCTGTGATTTTTTTTTTTTTTAAGCTCATCAGCTATTGTTAGTATTAAGTGTATTTTTTTTTTTTTTTTTTTTTTTTTAGAAAAAAAGGAGAGGAGAGGAAGAAAGAGGAAGAAAAAGAGGGAGAGAGAACAGGAATATTGCTTTATTCTAAAAATAGGTATTAATAATGGCCGATCAATATTTTGTGTACTTAAAGTGGAGAATGTATATTTTGTGTATTTAAAGTGGAGAGCTCTATAAATACTCATTAAGTTTACTTGTTCCGGATCTGAGTTCAAGTCCTGGATATCCTTATTAATTTTCTGTCTCATTGAGTCTAAATCTCTTTATGGGTCTTATGTATCTGGGTGTTAGGATCGTTAGCTCTTATTATTGCATTGATCCTTTTACCACTGTATCTTTGTTGCTTTGAAATCCGTTTTATCAAATGCGAGAATTGCAACTCCTGCTTTTTGTTTATTTATTTATTTTTTCTCTCTATTTGGTTGGTAAATCTTTCTCCAACCCTTTGTTTTGAGTCTTTTTGTATCTTTGGATATAAAATGGGTCTGGATGCAGCATACCGTTAGGTTTTGGCTGTATCTTTTGATTGGGGGATTTAGTTGATTTAAATTTAGGGTTACTGCCATTTGATGTTAACTGGCTGTTTTATCCATTTGTTGATGTAAATTCTTCTTTATGTTGATGTTCTTTACTTTTTGGTGTATTTTTAGAAAGGCTAATACTGGTTGTTCCTTTCTGTGTGTAATGCTTCTTTCAGAAGTTTTTGTAAAGCAGGCCTGGTGGTAATAAAATCTCTGAGTACTTGCTTGTTCATAAAAGATTTTATTTTTCCTTCAATTGTGAAGCTTAGTTTGGCAGGATATGAAATTCTGGGCTGAAAGTTCTGTTCTTTAAGGATGTTTAAGTGTATTTTATGTGTGGACCAGGACAATTCTTCCAATGTGGGCCAGGGAAGACCAAAGACTGGATACCCCGGTCTGTGCTAACAACATGGTCGATGTTGGGGGCCTTGGGCCATGTGGTATCAGCCTGAACTTTGCAGGGACTGGAGGCCAAAGTCAGCCACTTGGGAGGTCAGGCATGCCTGTGTGACCAACCCAATGAAAACCCTGGACACCAAGGTGCCGAGAGCTTCCCTGGACAATGGCATGCTGTGCTCATTGTCACACCTCAGGGCTGGGAGGTTGGGCACTGTCCACATGCCTGCTCTGGGTAGGGACACCTGCAGACCCATGCTGGTCTCTCCTGGGTTCTGTTCTGTGAGTCCTTGCCACTGCTGATTTTAACGCATCCGTTGCTGTAATAAATTGTATCCTTTCTGAGTTCTTTGAGTCCTTCTAGTGAACCACTGAACCTGAGGGTGGTTTTGGGGAGCCCCCAGTGGTCCCTTCTCACCTTGCATGAGGGCCTAAACATGAGGCCCAGTAATTGGTCCCATTACCCAACCTCATGTCCCCTGCCCTCTCCAGCTGAGCACACCCCAAGTACACGGCCCTGTCCCATCCATCAGACGTGACAGGCACTTCCCCTCAGGGTCTCTGCCCTGGTTCTACCTTTGCCCAGAATGCCCTTCCCAAACATCCCCTGAGGTCACTTCCTGAGAGGCCTGTACTGGTCCCAAGTCCAGACAACACCGTCCCCATCCTCTTTCCCTGCTTGACTTGACTTTTCCTGAGGCTTTCACCCGCCGGACTCGCACGTGGGTTTTTCTCATCTCTCATCTTCACTGTCTGTGTTCCTGTTGCGATTGGAACCTCCAGAGGGCAGGGGTGGCTGCTCTTTGTTCCTGTTCTTTCTCTGGTGCAAGGTTGGTGTCTGACACACAGCAGGCCCTCAGCAAACACTTGTTGAGTGGATCTGTGGGCGGGCAGGGGTGTGTTTTGCGGGGGGAGGGGTGGTCCAGGAAGTCCCTAAGGAGATAAGGCTTGAGCAGAAGAATCTCAACAAATTTCCTCCGCTTTCTCTGCCCCCATAACCAGACACACACGTTCTGTGGTAGGTCAAATGGAGTCCCCCAGAAGTCTACACCCTGATCCCTGGTACCTAGGAGCACGGCCTTATTTGAAACCAATGGTCCTTGCAGATGAAAATAAGTTTAGGATTTTGAGATGTTGGGGTGGGTCCTAAATCCAGCGTTTGATGTCCTTATCAGAGAAAGAAGAGGGATACTGAGTGCAGATAAATAAGGCAGACAGTCACGTGAACATGGAGGCTAGTATTGGAACAATGCGCCTGCAGGCTAAGGCATGCCTGGGACTGCCAGGGCCATGAGTGGTGAGAAGAGAGGCCTGGGATGGATTCTCTCTCGGAGTCTCCAGAAGCAGTCAGCCCTGCCGATGCCTCGACTTTGTACTTCCAGCCTCGGTAACAGTGAGCAAGTCTGTGTGTTCTGCTTTAAGCCACTCTTCCATCCCTCAGTCCTGCTCTGGCAGCCGGAGGGGACAAGCACATGTCCCGGGCACGGTAAGAACAGCAACATGACAACAGCTACATGTTCACATGCAGGGATGCGTCCCAGCACTTATTCCCCTGACTCCATAGAGTGTGTCGGACTGCTGCCCGCCCATGCATAGTGGCAGTGGCTGCTGCAGCACGCCCTCTCAGGCCTTGCTCAGGCTGTGCCCCAGGGCAGGGGCCCACTTTCCCTCCAGCTCTGCCTCTGAGCTTGTCCACCCCTTGATCCTGCCAGGTCATTTCGATTTATTGGAGGTTCTCTAGGGCTGCTCTTGGCCATGGAGCCAACAACCTGCCCTCTTAGCCTAATCTGTGAATTGAGATTTTTTTTTAGAGGCAGGGTCTCACTCTCTTGCCCTGGAGTGCAGTGGTGTGATCATAGCTCACTGCAGCATCACCTTCCTGAGCTTAAGGGATTCTCCCACCTGAGCCTCCTGAATAACTGGGACTATAGGCATGTGCCACTGCACCCAGCTATTTTTAAATATTTTTTTTTTTTTTTTTTTGTAGAGCCAGTCTTGCTATATTGCCCAGACTGGTCTTGAACTCCTGGGCTCCAGGGGTCCTCCTGCCTCAGCCTCCTGAGTATGTGTATCTGGGAGTGCACACCTGAGCTGCTGCACCTGGCCCCTGTGCAATGCCTCGTGACTCCCTCCTTGCAGATCTGCTAGGGCTCCATGGTTGTCGCCTTAGAATCTTCCCAAGCCTCTCCCTCCTCTGGGGCATGCAGGTGAGTTGCTGGTGAGACACAGGTGAGATGATCTCTGAATTCCTGCAGATCTCTTTCCCATTGGCAGGTGGATGATGCCCCTGGCTTGCGGGGCTCAGGACTGCTGTCCTGGATGCCTGGAATACTAGGGTGGGAGAAAGCCAGGGGGTCCCATTCTGAGGAGCACCAGAGGACCCCTCTCACTGCCTGCCCTGGTGACTCCGCCTCCTGGTCTCCCACCTCATGTGCGGTCCCCTCCCAGGAATGTGGACTAGACTGGGTGACATGCTTCCAGGGCAAGAACACAGCAGAGGCACTGGGCTGGTGCCTTCAAGATTGGGCGGTGGAGATGGTGGCTTGCTGGCTTCCCAGCCCCCTCCAAGGAAGCACATGAAGCATACACATGGACAGAAACAGCCGTTTCCAGACAGCAGCCATGAAGTGGCCAACAACCAGTTTTGAAGCTGGTACGTGATAGGCGCGCACAAGTGTGAGTGTGAGTGTGTGTGGGGGGGGTGCATGTGCATGTGTGTGTGTGTGAAGTACTGATTAGAAATAATTATTACCGGCTGGGTGTGGTGGCTCACACCTGTAATCCAAGCACTTTGGAGGCCAAGGTGGGTGGATCACCTGAGGTCAGGAGTTCAAGACCAGCCTGACCAACATGGTGAAACCCTGTCTTAAAAATAATAATAATAATTATTATTATTATTATTATTGCCAAAAAGATTTCAGAGGATAGCAATATATTTAATCATAAATAAATGCTAAGCAATAGAGGCATATATACAGCATACAGATAAGGCTAAGTGGAAGATAATTGACACCTATGGCGAGCTCTTCTCAGTGTGAATGGCCCTCACTGGTGGGGTCTTAGCATATGCACCAAACTGCTTTAAAGGACTATTTGTGTAACAGTGAGACAGCAAAAGAATTCACATCAGTCACTCCTTTTTTGTCTGAGGGACCTTTACCCACTTCTGCATGTAGGTTAGGATAATTGCAGAGCACTGAGACAAAACAGAAGAATAGTAGTTTTCATGTAGTTTTTGAAACTCACTCTAGGACCGAAGGGGAAGCATGTGAACAGCTAACTATGTTTTGTTGAAGAGTTACAGGAGCATTGTGACCTGGAAAGGAAGAGGGAGTTCCCAATCTCCTCGGACCCTCACTGGCACCCAGTTGTCCACAGTCATAGTTACCTCTTGATCGCAAGCCCTCCTCTCTCCCCTGCCCAAACATGAAAAGGGCCTGACTCTCGTACTGACATGAGATGGTTCCTGAGGGCACTTGCCGGCATCTGCTGGGCTTGCTGCTCTTAAAATTGAAGTTGCCCGCCAGGCACGGTGGCTCACGCCTGTAATCCCAGCACTTTGGGAGGCTGAAGCAGGCAGATCACCTGAGGTTGGGAGTTGAAGACCAGCCTGACCAACATGGAGAAACCCCGTCTCTACTAATAATATGAAAATTAGTGGGTGTTGTGGTGCATGCCTATAATCCCAGCTATTTGGGAGGCTGAGGCAGGAGAATCGCTTGAACCCGGGAGGCAGAGATTGCAGTGAGCCAAGATCGTGCCATTGCACTCCAGCCTGGGCAACAAGAGAGAAATTCCATCTTAAAAACAAAAAACGAAAACAAAAAGCAAAATGAAGCTGCCTTCCCAGCTGACTCCTTGTCTCTTGACTTACTGGCTATAGTGCAGGAGCAGCACAAGTTTGGATTTGTCACTGTTTGGACATTTTTAGTTACTTACAAAACTTGTTGGCCAGTTGCTGTGGCTCGTACCTGTAATCACAGCACTTTGGGAGGCCAAGGCAGGCGGACCACCTGAGGTCAGGAGTTTGAGACCAGCCTGGCCAATATGGTGAAATCATATCTCTACTAAAAATACAAAAATTAGCCAAGTGGGGTGGCATATGCCTGTAATCCCAGCTACTTGGGAGGCTGAGGCACGAGAATAGCTTGAACCCAGGAGGCAGAGGTTGCAGTGAGCCGAGATCACGCTGCTGCACTCCAGCCTGGCCAACAGAGCAAGACTGTCTCAGAAAAAAAAAAAAAAAAAGAATTGCATTTTGTTAGAAGAGCAACAAGAGCAGCACAAACAAGTAAATACAAAATTGTCTGATGGGTGATCCTTTTTCGCTTCTCTCTACACCTGTGATATTGTACAGCAGAAGGAAAGACCCTTCTGTAACTGACCTGGTCTCACCCCAGCCCAGCAGGGACAAAAGCTAGGTTTGATTCTGTTCCCCGCGGTGATTAAACCAGGCCCTGTCAGGTGAAGCTGCGGGTCAGACCTGTTGGGAGGGCTCCTGTGACCTGGGGTTGGGGAGGAGTCTGGGTCCTTGGCTCTCTGTGGAGCTTCCTCTGGTCTTGCTCTGTTGCTGCTTTGCGGAGACCAGCTGTTAGTTTACCTCTTGTTCCCAGGCAATCTGACTTTTCTCTTGAGCTGCCTCTGAGATTTCTCTTAGCCTTTCCATGTCTGCAGTTTCATTAGGACATAAATAGGGATTGGGACATTGATTTAGACATTAATGTCTTTGATCTGGAAAATTCTAAGCCTTTATCCTTTCCAACGTTTCCTCTGCCCCATTCTCTATCTTCTGAGCTTCAAGGTCTCCATTTGATGTATGTTACACCATCTTGCTGTTCTTTTTGCCCCTTAGCTTCCCTCCTGCTCTTCCCCGATTTTATCTTCCTGCGCTTTATTCTCCAAAATTCCTTCTATTCTGCCTTCCACTTCACCTGCTCCCTGCCTGACTTGTCTGATATGCTGGTTAAATCTGCCCATTGGGTTCTTAGCTTTAGTCATTGCTGTTTACAGTTGACCGTGGCTATTTTATGATCTCTGTGGGCTTGCTCTCTCACTTCTCTGGGTTCTCCCCCATGGAGTCTTCATTCCTGATGTGCTCTGGTTTCTTTGGTTGTGTGCTGGACACCATTTTCAGAAGTATTTATAGGAATAAGCGGAAGGCACCACATGATGTGTAGTGCTGTTGGGGCCCCACAGGGTCGTGGGGTGTCCCTTATGCTGTGATGAGGTGCAGGATCCTAGAAGTAAAGAGACAGGACACTGAAGAACTGGAGAAGACCATCTGGACTCGGGGGGCCATGCCCCCTGTGTGTGGAGATTCGCGAGGGCCCCTAAATGCCCCAGAGCATCTGTATTTATTAGGTACAAGCAGGGGTCAGGGTCGTGAGTGAGGTCATCATCTATAGGCTTAGTAACAGGGCCTACATAATCACTTGAGTTACAAGCAAGGAGACCACCCCATTATGTCACCTGGGCAGAGAGGTGGGCCGTGTACAGTAGGGGGCTGTGCCGTGTGCAGCAGTAGAGGGTCGTGTACAGAAAAGGGGTCCACCCCCATTAGGTCATCAAGGCAAGGAGGTGGGCTGTGTGCAGCAGGTGTCATGAGCAACACTTCTTATCTGGGGGCTGGATATTTCAAAGGATTTCTGATAGAAGGATACTGTAAGCCAATGCAGTGGGAGCTGACAGCCGTGTCCTCTTCTCTTAAGATATTTATGGGAGGATGATTTGAGCTAGTACAGAAGTAAAAAAAGACTAACAGGGTGTATAACCACCATGACTGGATCACACCAGAGGGGTTCTTCTCCCTCGGTTATTTGCAGGATCTCAGGCCTGAGGCCTATTTTCCACAGGAACTGGATGTAAGGTACCACAACTCCTTTCTCAGGAGGAGAGGCTCTTGCTCCAAGCCTGCCATACAGCATATGCCCTTTCAGGCAGGGACGCCACCGCCTGGGTCTTTGGTTCTCATCCTGCTCTGGCTGCTTTCCCATGTGCTGCTTCTGTTCTGTGACTGCTCTAGGCATTCCTCCTACTATAAACTACTATATGGTTATATGGAAGGATACTATAAATCACACTAAATGTGTCAGTACAGCTCCGACTACATCTGTTATATGATTATATAGAAAGATTATATAGAACTAAGTATGCTAGATATATGTAAGCAGTAAGTTATACTTCAAGCACTAATTCTATAAACTAATATATGATTGTATATGCAAGATTATGTAAAGGAAACAGCTGAGCAATAACACTATAAACTAAGATATTCTTCAGGCACTGGTTGTGCCTGGGGTCTGGACAGTTCTCCTTCCTTGGTGCCCGTGAGGGGTGTTACCCACATAACGCATCCTCTTCCAGAGAGTTTTGCCCACTTGTGACAAAGTCTAGGGTGTTGCTGGTCTGAAGCTGCCTTATCCCGAACTCAAGGCTTTAAGATCTTCAGACCACCCTAGCAGACAGAAGTCTGTGCAGGGCTGCTTGACCCTTAGGTTGTGGCCCCTCAGGAGCTTTTGTAAAGTAGGAGGTTCTTTTGAGTTTCCCACCTTTGGTGGATCCTGGTTGGTCGGACATCCCAAAGGCGCCAGTTCCCTCTCTGTCTGGATTGTAGAGCTGTGTCCATGGGCCACTGTGGTTGAAGTTGGGGCAGATGTGACACCATCAGTGCCCTGGGCTGGCACAGCTTAGCGTGCATTCGGACTCTGAGTTGTTGCCCTGGTGTGGGCTGTTGCCCGCATGTCTGCTGTGAGGCTGCCTGTCCTCACTGTGGGCCCCACAGTGTAAGTGTAAGCTCCAGACTCAGCCTCTGCATTACCTGGGAAGCATGAGGATCTCACGGCACTCTGATGGTGCCACTCCTCTCGCTCAACCACAGGAGCTCCTTCTGTCAGCACTGGGGTGCTCTGCCCTTAGTGTCTGCCCACCTGTCAGGATGCTTTTGTTTTTTTGTTTTGTTTTTTCTTTTTTTGAGATTGAGTTTTGTTCTTGTCACCCAGGCTGGAGAGCTGTGATGTGATCTCAGCTCAGTACAACCTCTGCTTCCTGTGTTCAAGTGATTCTCCTGCCTCAGCCTCTTGAGTAGCTGGGATTACAGGCAACTATCACTACAACCGGCTATTTTTTTTTTTTTTTTTTTTTTAGTAGAGACAGCGTTTCACCCTGTTGATTAGGCTGGTCTTGAATTCCTGAGCTCAAGTGATCTATCCACCTCAGCCTCCCAAACTGCTGGGATTGCAGGTGTTAGCCACCAAGCCCAGCCTGTCAGGATGTCTTTGAAACAACCCCCACCAGCACTGGAAGGAATCAAGAAAAGAAAACCCAGGCATTCACCTCCTCAGTCTCCACCTTTCCTTCTCACTGTCTCCAGTAAAAGGAGTGAAGGGTTGTGAAGGCACTGGAGAAGAGCCACACCCACATAGAACACTGGAAGCAGAGATCCCATCACCGGCCCCATCACCAACCCCATAGCCAACCTCATCGAAAACTGCACAGTGAACCCCATCACTAACCCCATCACGAACCCCATCAGAAACTTCATCACAAACCCCATCATGAACTCCATCAGAAACTCCATCACTAACCAAATCGCCAACTTCATCACAAACCCCATCACCAAAGCATCACCAACCCCATCAACAACCCCATCACCAACTTCATCACTCACCCCTCGCCAGCCCCATTGGTGGCGAGGGTTGCTGAACCCTGTCACCAACCATCATGAACCCCATCACCAATCCTATCACAAACTCCATCTCAAACCTCATCACCAGACCCATTTCGAATCCCATCACCAACTGCATCACAAACCTGTCTTCCAAGCCTATTTTCTTGCTGGAAAGTCTACTTTGATTATAAGTCAGAATATAGGCTATGTGTGGTGGCTCATGTCTGTAATTCCAGCACTTTGGGAGGCTGAGGCAGGTGGATTACTTGAGCCCAAAAGTTCAACACCAGCCTAGGCAACATGGTGAAACCCCATCTCTACGAAAATCTGCTGGGCATTTGTCTTTGACTTTTTGGTCCTTAAATAAATCAGCTGGGAATGGTGGCACACACCTGTAATTCCAGCTACTTGCGAGGCTGAGGTGGGAGGATTGCTTGAGCCCAGGAGTTCAAGGCTGCAGTGAGCTGTCGCACCACTGCACTCCACCCTGGGCAAAACAGCGAGACCCTGTCTCAAAAAAGAAAAAAAAGGAGAAAAATCTGAATCTGAATATTAACTAGTTTTTTAATTATTATTATTCTTTCTATAACGATCCTAATTTCCTTACCACTAGAAGGGTGACTTCGGCTGACTGGGGAGAAAATCTTATTTCAGATAGGAAGAAAATGCCACACAAATGTTAAAAATAACAAAAGCAAGGCCATGCTACTCTGTTCTGTCATTCTTGTGGATGTTTTTTGAACACTTCCAGGATTTGAATTTTGTTTGTACTCACAACTGCTATGTGAGTTAGGTGTTATTATGGTGACCATTTCACAAAAAGGGAGACTGAGGCACTGAGACATGAAGTCACTTGTGGAAGCACCTGCAGTCATGAAGGAGCAGTGGGAGCATTGAGGCAGGGTTTCAACCCCAGGGCTTGCCATCTGCCCTTCATAGGAGCATCCTTTGTACTTAGAGATTGGAGAGAAATTTTTCAGGGGATCCTGGGAGTCTCCAAATTTATCCTGGTTCTAACCCTGAGGCGTGAGTACCTGGAGCCTGGCAACTGAGGGATTCCCCGGAGCGTCTGCCTCCTGTCACCACCTGCCCCAGAGAGCACTAATGAGTCCAGCTGGGAGGCCCCGTGCCCTGCTGCCCGCGGCACGTGCCACTCAACGTTCCAGCCTCCCGTGCCCAGGCTGCCTCCCAGACCCCAGCCAGCCACTGTCCATCCAGATGCCTCTCCAGCACAGCCAGTGGAGCAAGGCCTTGAGTGTGAGGGGCCTGGCCAGCCCTTCCCCAGGCTCTGAGAAAGCCTTCTCCTCCAGCACTGTTTCTATCTGGGGTGTGCAGGGCAGCAGGGACCAGCTCAAGCTTGAGGGGCAAGGACACAGGTTGGAGCTGGGTGCTTGTGAGTTCCTGCCCCTGCCTTGGGGACCTGGGGCTTGTTACATCCCCAGGACTCTGGTTCTTCACCTGTAAAATCAGAAGAGCACTTCTGGAAACTTCTGGGCTGCCTGAGATGGAGCACAGCCTCTGCAGCTCCTCTCTCCCTTTGGACAGAATATAAAAAGCGACTCCCGGAGGACTATAAAATGATAACAGTAGCAGCTGGCTGGGGAGGAAACTTAAAACTTACCAACAACTGGTGTGGAGGTGAGTGTACTGTTTTTGTTTGTTTGTGTGTGTGTGTGTGTGTGTGTGTGTGTGGCTTTGATCTGAGGATGGGGGGGTCTCACGACTGTGCTGTGGGCACAGAGACCAACAACCCCAATACAAACCCATCTCTCCCTCTGCAGAGTGCATGGGAAAAACCCCCACTTCCCTCTCCTTCCTCCTCCAACCATCCCGGGCCTGCCCTTTGGTGGCATCATGGCCCCCTGAGATCCTGCACGAGAGTCCACCTGTATTGACAGAGGAGCGGGGCACAGAGGCTCTGTGGTCCAGAGCATGTGTATGCAGGGTCCCTCTCTCATTTTCCCTGTCTTTTCTCTTGCTATGTTGCCCTGAGCAGGGCCCGAGTCATGTGGAATGGATGACAGCACAAGGAACGAAGACTGAGAAAAACCCTGCCCTGGCTTTCTAAATGGAAGACTCCTGGGAGCCTGAGTGTACGGGGAGCCCACAGAACAGAGATCTGGAGGAGGGGCCCCACCCTGAGCGTAAAACAGCACTGGCTCGGTGCACGTCTGAGCTGAGCAGCAGTGTGGAGAACACAGGCCGCACAGAGAAAGCCTTGTGAATGGAGCCAACCCGGACCTGCTGCACACAGAGGCTGGGATGTGGCTGGTGGCCTGAGCCAGCCAGGACAAGTGCCTGCCAAAGCGAAAACGTCAGTGTTCTAAGGCGCTTTCTCGCGGGGCCCAGAGCCTCACATCTGATCATTTAAAATACCCAAGATACAACCCTAAATTACCCAACATGCCAAGGACTGAAAATTGGATCCAGTCTCAAGGGAAAGGCCAGTGAGTCGCTGGCAGTGCCCTAGGACTCAGATGCTGGAGGGATCAGAAAAAGACTTCACAGCAGCAACTCTAGCCTGATGCTCTCCCAGGCAGGAGTAGACACTCCAGGAATGAGTGAAAAGACAGATGTCCTCAGCACGGGGAAATATTAGACTGTGCTAATGTAAATAACGGCAGAAAAGTTCCCCTACTTAGAGACAGATATAAACTTATGAAAATCAAGAAGTTTGACCAACTCTAGTTAGGGTAAAATAAAATAGTTTATGTATTTATATGGGTAAAATTCCTCACCAGCAGACTTTGTTTGGAGATGGAGACTTACTCGGTCGCTCAGGCTGGAGTGCATGGTGCGATCTCAGCTCACTGCAGCCTCCGCCTCCTGAATTCAAGTGATCCTCCCACCTCAGCCTCCCAAGTAGCTGTGATTAGAAGCATCACCATGTCCAGCTAATTTTTGTATTTTTGGTAGAAATAGGGAATAGGGTTTTACCATGTTGGACACACTGGTCTCAAACTCCTGACCTAAAGTGATCTGCCTGCCTTGGCCTCCCAAAGTGCTTGACCTGCCCACTTTAAAAGCAAATGCTAAAGAAAGGTATGTAGCCTGAAGGGAATGATACTAGAGGGAAGCTGGAACTTCAGGAATGCAGGAGGAGCCACAGAAATGGCATATATTTAGAGAAGCATAATATGCTGTTTTCACCTTTTTTTTTTTTTTTGAGATGGAGTCTTTCTCTGTCACCCAGGCTAGAGTGCAGTGGCTTGATCTTAGCTCACTGCAACCTCTGCCTCCCGGGTTCAAGCTGGATTCTCCTGCCTCAGCCTCCTGAGTAGCTGGGATCACAGGCACCTACCATCATGTCCAGGTAATTTTTGTATTTTTAGAGACATGGTTTTGCCATGTTGGCCAGGCTAATCTTGAACTTCTGACGTCAGATGATCCACCCACCTCGGGGTCCCAAAGTGCTGGAATTACAGGCATGAGCCACTGCACCTGGCCTGTTTTTAAAAAATCATTTAAAATATCTATTACTTTTGAGGCCTGGTGTGGTAGTGCACACCTATAATTCTAGCACTTTGGGAAGCCAAGGTGGGGAGATTGCCTGAGCTCAGGAGTTCAAGGCCTGCTTGGGAAACATGATGAAACACTGTTGAGTAGAGACTGAAATACAAAAAACTTAGCTGGGTATGGTGGTGCATACCTGTAGTCCTTGCTGCCTGCCAAGCTAAGGCACAAAAATCACTTGAACCTAGGAGGTGGAGGTTGCAGTGAGCCAAGATCATACCACTGCACTCCAGCCTGGGCAGCAGAACAAGACTCTGTCTCCAAAAAGAAAAAAAAAGGTCTATACTGTTGAAAGCAAAACTGCCACGTAGACTACCTGGCAGGACTTTCAGTGCATGTAGATGTGATAATATGACAAAGACAGAATGGGGGGCATGTGGAGAAAGAAAGCACACCTCAAATGAGGTGGCAGAGCAGACAGTCTAAGAAGACTGTAAAAAATTATAACTATAGCTGGGTGCGGTGGCTCATGCCTGCAAACCCAGCACACTGGGAGGCCAAGGCAGGTGGATCACCCGAGCTCAGGAGTTTGAGACCAGCCTGACCAACATGGAGAAACCCCATCTCTACTAAAAATACAAAATCAGCTGGGCATGGTGGTGCGTGCCTGTAATACCAGCTACTTGGGAGGCTGAGGCAGGAGAATTGCTTGAACCTGGGAGGCAGAGGTTTCAGTGAGTTGAGATTGTGCCATTGCACTCCAGCCTGGGCAACAAGAGTAAAACCCTGTTTCAAAAAAAAAGAAGTCATAAGTATACTGTAATCTCCAGGGCAACCAATAAAACATTAGAAAAGAATAGCCCAGAAAGATCCAAGATGGCCGATCACTAGCAGCTCAGGCTTGTAGCTCCTAGTGAAAGCACAGAGAATGAGAGGATGCCACACTTTCAGATGAATTTTTGTTGCTCAAGGACCAGGAGATTCCCAGCGGAGGAGCCTCATGGGTCGCCAGCATGACTCTTGTGGCTGGTGCAGTGGTTTTGCTGGTGCCCCCGCACGGCGGTTCTCAGTGCAGAGTAAACAGGACTGGGTCCCCCTTGGGTCGATGTTTGGAGCTCCGGGAAGGCAGAGTCACCCATTAAGCTGATTGAAGAAGGGATTCAGGAGGGAAGCCAGACTAGAGACTCCCTGGCAGAAAAGCACCAAGAATCTTGATGCCGCTGTTTTAGCCAGTGCAGCTCAGATTTTGGCCCTGGGAATTAACAAGTTGGATGTCCACTCAGAGACCTAATTTGAAAGTCATTAATTACAAAGATGACAGGTGGATATATTTACAATGATGGGAAGAAACCAGCGTAAAAAGGCTGAGAATACTCAAAATCAGAATGCCTCTCCCTCTAAAGAGGATCACAGTTCCTCATCAACAGGGGAACAAGGCCTGATGGATAGCAAGTGCATTCCATTAACAGATTTAGGCTACAGAAGGTGGATAACAAGAAACTCCTGTGAGTTAAAAGAACATGTTCTAGCTCAATGTAAAGAAACTAAGAACCTTGAAAAAAGGTTTGATGAAATCCTAATGAGAATAGACAATTTAGAGAGGAATATAAGTGAATTAATGGAACTGAAGAATACTATATGAGAACGCCTCGAAGACTGCACAGGTTTTAACAGTCGAATTGATCAAGCAAAAGAAAGGATATCAGAGGTTGAAGACCAACTTAATGAAATGAAACGAGAAGACAAGATTAGAGAAGAAAGAGTAAAAAGGAATGAGCAAAGTCTCCAAGAAATGTGTGACTATGTGAAAAGACCTAATTTACGTTTGATAGGTGTACCTGAATGTGACGAAGAGAATGAATCCAAGCTGGAAAATATTCTTCAGGATGTTATTCCGGAAAACTTTCCCAATCTGGCAAAGCAGGACAATATTCAACCCCAGGTAATACAGAGAACACCACAAAGATATTCCTCAAGTAGAGCAACCCCCAAGACACATAATTGTTAGATTCACTAGGGTTGAAATAAAGGAGAAAATTCTAAGGGCAGCTAGAGAGAAAGGTCAGGTTACCCATAAAGGGAAGCCTATTGGACTTACAGCAGATCTCTCAGCAGAAACCCTACAAACTAGAAGAGAGTGGGGGTCAATATTCAATAACCTCAAAGAAAAGAATTTTCAACCCAGAATCTCATATCCAGCCAAACTAAGCTTCATAAATGAAGGAAAAACAAAATTTTTCACAAACAAGCAAGCACTCAGAGACTTCATCACCACCAGGTCTGCTTTATAAGAGCTTCTGAAAGAAGCATTACACACAGAAAGGAACAACCAGTATCAGTCATCCCAAAACTTACCAAAAGGTAAAGAGTATCTCCATAATGAAGAATTTATATCAACTAATGGGCAAAATAGCCAGCTAGCATTAAATGACAATATTAAACTCACAAATATCAATATTAATCCTAAATTTAAATGGATTAAATGCCCCAATCAAAGACAACAGACAGGCAAACTGAATAAAAAGTCAAAACACATCGGCACTCTGTATCCAGATCCATCTCATAAGCAAGGGCACACAAAGACTCAAAAGGTTGGAGGAAGACTCACCAATCAAATGGAGAGAGAGAGAAACAAACAAACAAACAGGAGTTGTGACTTTTGTCTCTGACAAAATAGACTTTAATAGTAACAAAGACTAAAAGAAACAAGGAAGGACATTACATAATGGTAAAAGGATCAATGCAACAACAGGAGTCAATGATCATAAATATATATGAACCCAATACAGGAGCACCCAGATACATAAGACAAGTTTTCAATGACTTATAAAGAGACTTGGACTCCCGCACAATAATAGCGGGAGACTTTGACACCACATTGTTAATATTCGATGGATCAACGAGATAGAAAATTAACAGGGACATCTATGATTTGAACTCAGACCTGGAACAAGTAAACTCAGTGAATATTTATAGAATTCTTCACCCCAGGTAAACAGAACATACATTTTTCTCAGTATCCCATTACACCTATTTTGAAAGTGACCACATAAATGGAAGTAAATCACTCTTGAGCACTTGCACAGCATTTCACAGACTTAAATGAAATATTGGTTGGCTGTTTGTTTGTTATTTTCTTCCCTTATTCCTTCCTGTCTCTACTGTTAAGCACAATTATTGGCATAAAAGAGGTTTTTAATGCCTATTTTTATATTGCATTCTAGCCTGGGCAATGGAGCAAGACTCCTGTTCTCTCTCCCCCTTTTCTCTCTTTCTTTCTAAAAAAAAAAAAAAGAAGAAGAAGAAGAAGAAATAAAAAAGAAAAGAATAGCCCAAAGCTGGTAAATTTAAGTGGAATACTAAAAATTATTCTAATAATCCAAAAAAAGGTAGTTGAGGGAGGGAAAATGAACAAAAAAACAGAGGAGGGTAAGAAAACAAATAAGAAGTCTAGGCTGGGTGCAGTGGCTCACACCTGTAATCCCAGCACTTTGGGAGGCCGAGGCAGGTAGATCACAGACAGTCAGGAGGTTGAGACCAGCCTGGCCAATATGGTGAAACACGGTCTCTACTAAAAATGCAAAATTAGCGGGGCATGATGGTGCACCCCTCTAGTCCTAACTGCTCAGGAGGCTGAGGCAGAAAAATCGCTTGAACCCAGGAGACTGAGGTTGCAGTGAGCTGAGATTGTGCCACTGCACTCCAGCCTGGGTGACAGAGCAAGACTCCCTCTCAAAAAAAAAAAGAAGTCGAAATGCATAAATAATTATATATAATGCAATGGTGTAAATATACCAATCCAAACATAGAGATTGTGAAATTGGATAAAGATAGCCCCCACCCATTAATATGCTTCGTGCAAGAGACTCACTTCAAATATAAGGTCAAGGTAAAAGGCTTGAAAAACATGGAGCTTATAAACACCCATCAGGCATGTATTCCCTTCTGCAGCATTGCCATAAAGTTCACGGTGAGAACTTGTGCAGCACAGGTGCCTGGCACACATGCAGGGCTTGCTCAAGAACAACAGGAGGAATGCGTGTGAGAGCACCCTGCTGATGCCTTTCCAATACTTGTTTTTCAAGGTTCTCCCTGGCCCCCATGTCAAGGCTGGTACCCTGACTGCATCCCCCATTGCAGCCTTCATCACTGGTTGCACATGGCTATGAAACTTGGATGAGAGTTATTAAGTGGTTTGTGCCGAGTGACTACTTTGACATCTGTGAACGTTAGCACATGTGAACCTCACTACAGTTTCTATTTCCTTGCTGGCCCTCTGTCCCCTTAAGCCCACCTCCAGAACCTGGCAGGAATTTTCTCCAGAGTCTGGAAGGCACATTTTGATGAGTTACCCAGATCATTTCTGCCCTGAGGCCACTGGCTCTTCATCCAGAATGTTCAAGCCCTGTCCTCTTAGTCTGCCCTTGCTCCAGCCAGCCGAGCACAGGGACTGTCCTCCATGGTGCCCATGCCCAGCCTGCAGGCCCCCAGGAAGCAAAGCCACACACAGCCACTGGGCAGAACACCTGGATTCTTGCTGTGTGCTGCTACCATTGGAGAGCAAGCCACCCAGATGCTGTAGGCAACCCATGTGTGGAGTGAATGAAGGGGACTGGCAGGGCTTCTTTGTCACCTGCTCCAACTGCCACTCTTCCATTAATAACGAAAGTTCATTCAACTTGTCTCGGGAATCTTTGAGCATGACTTCACTACAGCCTATGTGGTTACAATTCTGAGATAGGGCTCCAGGGACCCTGGGTTTTGGATGGCTTACTTCACTTGTTTAATGTACTTTCTATCTCGATATTCAGGGTATAAACATTGGTGATTGAACCTTCAAAACCTGAAATCAAAAGCAAAACTTTCATTCATATTTTACTTGCCCAGCATTTTTTTTTTTTTCTAAACTGCCAACATAGGTATTTCTCCACAAGAGAGTCACTCAGTAATCGCTGGTGAGGTCACACCTATAAGGTGAAGCAGCAGCCAGGAGATGGAATCCTCCCCCTGCTCTTGGCCACCACGGCAGGGAGCGGGAAGGCACTGGAGGAAGCAAACTGAGCCAGAGCATGAAGTAGGAGACACTGACTGATGAAAAAGGGGTTTTGCCGTGAATATGAGCAGCAAAACATGAGGGAAAACAGACCATTTATGAAAATTACCCCACAACAAAGCTGTACCGTTTGACATGATGGACAGAGAGTCTACAGTGAACTTGCTGAAAAAGTTAGCAACTGAATCCAAAACACACAAAAAAATGTTCTGAAAAAAAAAAAAAAGCAGTGAAAAGTGAAACCACATGAAAGCAAGAGGCCCACAGAAAAACCACAAAATCAGTTATGAAAGATATTGATAGGAAAAGACAAATTCCACTCACAATAAATGATAACTTGAAATAATTTCCATAGATAATTGATGGGGAAAAAACAAAATGAAAGAATATGATCAGAAAAAAAAAACGAAATTATGCCTCATCTTCTCAAGAGTTGCAGAAAATTCACAAGGGGAGCACAGTCACTGTGGAGAGACAGAAAGAAGTAAGAGCCCAGTCTCAGGGTCGAGAGTAGCCCTCTGCAGCAATTGAAGGTAGGTGAGGTTTTCATGAGTGTTGGGGTCGAAGAAGCCCTTGGTGTCGTCGCTGGGGTCCGCCAGGACACGGTTCATCTCCTCGTCGAAGTAGCCGCGCCGGTAGGCCACGTCCACGGGCACGCGGTGGCTGTGCACGGGGTCGATGACGCCGCCCGTGGCGATCTGGGCCTCTAGCAGGCGGATGCCGTGCTCCCGCACGATGAGGTCCTTCTGCATGGCCTGGAAGAGGGAGATCTGCTGCCCGGTGTAGGGGTCGGTGTAGCCGGTGACGGCACGCTCGGCCGACAGCAGCTTCTCCTGGATCTCGCCGCCCACCACGCCTGCGGCCACGGCCTCCTCCACGGACAGCCTCAGGTTGCGCACGGGGTCGATGACGAAGCCGGTGGCCGCCTGCGCCTCCAGCAGCACCAGGGCCGTGCCGGGCCGCAGCACGCCTTTCCACATGGCCTGGTAGATGCTCATCTTCTCCTGGCGGCCCGGCTCATCCTTGGCGGGCACCAGGACGCCCGCGATGCAGCTGGTGCCCTCCAGGTAGCGCTTGACCGAGTCCATCTCCGTCACCTCCTGCAGGGTCTTAGTGCCCTGGGCCAGGGCCCGCAGGGTGTCGGGGCCCAGGATCCCGGACGTGTGCAGCTCGGAGGCGGACACCTGGCGCCTCAGGCCGCGGAAGGACACCTTGCTGAGCCGCTCCTCCGTCTCCTCGATGATCCGGGTGAGGACGGCGACGAGGTCGGGCAGGCCCAGGGCGCCGGCCGCGTGCTGGGCCAGGAGATCGTCTCGGCGGGCCTCGCTCAGGTACGAGGAGAAGAGGACGTCCCACACGGAGACCCGCCGCCCCTGGAACTGCCCGCGCAGCACCTCCATGGTGGCGCCACGCAGGCTCTGCTCCTGGCGGCGGGCAGCCTCAGCCTCGGCCTCGGCCTCGCCCGTGGAGCGCCCCGAGTTACCGTCCCCGGGGCCACGCGAGGCGTCCTGGAGCTCCTGCCGGTCCCCGGGGGTCTCCTCGGCCTCCTCGATGATGGCGGTCAGCCGGCGGGTCAGCGCGGGCAAGGCCAGCGTCCCCGAGCCCAACTGGGCCAGCAGCTCCTCCCGGGCGGCCCCGCTCACGTAGCCGGATGCCAGCACGTCCCACACGGGCACCGCGTGCCCCCGGAGGCGGCCCACCTTGACCTCCATGGTGGCTGCGCGCAGGGTCTCCCGGGGGTCTGGGCGCGGGCTCCCGGCCCCGGCCTCAGCCTCAGCCTCAGCCTGCGCCAGCAGCGAAATGAGGGTGGCGCCCAGCTCCTCCACCGTCAGCGTGCCCGCCCGGTACCTGCTCAGCAGGTCCTGGCGCCGGCCCTCGGACACCTCGCGGTAGAAGAGGAGCTCCCAGACGGAGACGCTCTGGCCCCGGAGGGCGCCCGAGCCCGGCGTCACGCGGGCGTCACGCAGGGCACAGCGCAGCTCCTCGCTCAGCTGGTGTACGGCGGAGCCCCGGCCGGCCAGCTGCAGCATGTAGAACCCGGTGTCCGGGTCGCGCACGCAGCGTCGCAGCAGCTGCACATACGTGAGGTTCTCGTGCGTGTTGGGGTCGAAGAAGCCCTTGGTGTCGTCGCTGGGGTCCGCCAGGACGCGGTTCATCTCCTCGTCGAAGTAGCCGCGCCGGTAGGCCACGTCCACGGGCACGCGGTGGCTGTGCACGGGGTCGATGACGCCGCCCGTGGCGATCTGGGCCTCCAGCAGGCGGATGCCGTGCTCCCGCACGATGAGGTCCTTCTGCATGGCCTGGAAGAGGGAGATCTGCTGCCCGGTGTAGGGGTCGGTGTAGCCGGTGACGGCACGCTCGGCCGACAGCAGCTTCTCCTGGATCTCGCCGCCCACCACGCCTGCGGCCACGGCCTCCTCCACGGACAGCCTCAGGTTGCGCACGGGGTCGATGACGAAGCTGGTGGCCGCCTGCGCCTCCAGCAGCACCAGGGCCGTGCCGGGCCGCAGCACGCCTTTCCACATGGCCTGGTAGATGCTCATCTTCTCCTGGCGGCCCGGCTCATCCTTGGCGGGCACCAGGACGCCCGCGATGCAGCTGGTGCCCTCCAGGTAGCGCTTGACGTGCTTTTCCTTCCTGAGCTGTTGCACTGTGCTCCGCCCAGCTTCCAGGTCCTGCAGCATTTCCTCTGTGATGATGCCTGAGCTTAGGAGTTCCGAGGCTGTGATTTGTCTTCTAATCCCTGGGAACCACAGTTGTTTGCTGTCCTTTTCCTGCTTCTCAATTATGTCTGAGATCAGCTGTGCTGCCTTCTGCAGTGCCCGGCTCGTGTCCAGTCTGTACATCCTCACCAGCTGGAGCTTCTTCTCCTCTGTCACGTATTCCGAATTCAGCAGTGTCCACAGTGTGGGCTTCTGGCCTCTGAACCTTCCCACTGTTATGTCCACTTGCTCTGCCTCCAGGGCTCTTCGTGTCTCGTCGTCAATGTACTGGGAGTCTTGTGCGTCCTTGGCCACTGGGAAGAGTAGCCAGCCAGTGTCCTGTTGCTGGTGGCACCTGTGCTGCAACTCTTGGTAGGAGACCTTCTCATGTGTGTTTGGGTCCACAAACCGTTTCCTCATGTACTTCTGGTCAGAGATGAGTGCATATATGTCCTTGTGTAGACAGCCCCGTCTGTAGGCTGTTTCCAGTGGGAGCCGGTAGTGGTGACGTGGGTCAATGACACCCCCCGTGGCCACCTGCACCTCCAGCAGCCTCAGCGCCTCTGCCTTCCCTATGAGCTGCTTCTGCATGGCCTGGAACAGTGGGATCGTGTCTCCCGTGGCCGGATCCCTGTAGCCCGTGGCAGCCCTTTCGGCCTTCAGGAGCCTTTCACGTAGCTCCTGGCTCACCAGGCCCACAACCACAGCCTCATCTACAGAGAGCCTCTGGTGGGTGCAGGGGTCCAGAAGGAAACCTGTGGCAGCCTGTGCCTCTAGCAGCCAGGTGGCAAATGCTACAGGGATGAGCTCCTTCCTGCTGGCCTCATGGAAGCTCATGGTCTCTGTGGTGGAGGGCACCGTCACCCCCGCGATGCAGCCGTTGCCTTCTAGGTAGGGCTTCAGGCACTCCAGCGAGCTGAGCACCTGCCCCCCAGTCTTCCCTGCACGAAGCATGTGGAGGGTCTTCTGATCGATGATCCCGGAGTTGAACAGCTCTGCAGCTGTCACCTCCCCTCTGATGGCCGCCACCTTGATGCCTTGGTTTTGCGTCTCTGTTTCTTCAATTGTCGTGGTGATGATTTCCAGCAATTTCTCCAGGCCCCCACTCTGGGTTCCACATGCCTGGATCAGCTCCCGTTTCCTGTCCTCTGTGAAGTATGGAGAGGACAGCAGGTCCCAGAAAGAGACCACCTGGTCAGCAAACCTCCCCACGTGCATTTTTGCAGTTCTGGATAGCAGCACGTGTCTCGTGGCCTCATCGATGTACACGTAGGTGTCGCCCTTCTTTACAATTTGTAGCAGGTACAGGCCTGTCTCGGGATCCTCCACGCAGCGCTCCAGTAGCTGCAGGTACGTGAGGTTCTCGTGCGTGTTGGGGTCGAAGAAGCCCTTGGTGTCGTCGCTGGGGTCTGCCAGGATGCGGTTCATCTCCTCGTCAAAGTAGCCGCGCTGATAGGCCACGTCCACGGGCACACGGTGGCTGTGCACTGGGTCGATGATGCCACCCGTGGCGATCTGGGCCTCCAGCAGGCGGATGCCATGCTCCCGCACGATGAGGCCCTTCTGCATGGCCTGGAAGAGGGAGATGGGCTGCCCAGTGTAGGGGTCAGTGTAGCCGGTGACAGCGCGCTCGGCTGACAGCAGCTTCACGTACGTTTCTTTGCCAAACATCCCTGCCTTGAACGCCTCCTCCACGGTCAGCTTCCGGTTCTCCACGGGGTCAATGATGAAGCCGGTGGCTGCCTGCGCCTCCAGCAGCACCAGGGCCGTGCCAGGCCGCAGGATGTGCCTCCTCAGGGCTTCTGGGATGCTCATCCTCTCCTGGGTGCCCTGAACAAGAACCCCGGCAATGAAGTTGCCACCCTCCAGCGACCGCCTCACACTGTCCATCTCCGCCACCTCTGTCACAGTCGTCGCCCCCTGGCTCAGCTCGTCCAGCGTCTTCTTGCTGATCAGCTGTGCCCTGAACAGGTCCCTGGCTGATACCTGCTTCCGGAGCCCTCTGAAAGTGGCCTGCAGGGGCTGCCTCTCCGCAGCCTCCACCAGGGCAGTGACCGCACTGACCACCTGCCGTAGGGCCGCAGCCCTCCCAGACTGACAGAGTGCCACCAGCTCCTGCCGCTTGTCAGCGCCAATGTACTCAGAGCGCAGCAGGTCCCAGAGTGACACGCTACAGCCCTGAAGCCTCCCCGTGCTGACAGGCACCTTCATGGCCCTCAGAGCCACTGCAGTGTGGTCATCCACCTCAAGCGCTGTGTCCGAGGGCAGGGGCAGCAGCAACAGACCGGTCTCCACATCATGCACGCAGCGCTCCCTGAGCTCGTGGTAGGTCACCTGGTCCTGTGTGCTGGGGTCAAAGAAGAACTTGTTGTCCTCGTCAGACGCGGTCAGTGCTCGGCTCGTCTGTGTGTCCAGAAGGCCAAGTCGGCAGGCTGCCGCCTGGGGCAGGTGCACCCCATGGACAGGGTCCACCACACCCCCCGTGGCCAGCTGCACCTGCAGGAGGGGGAAGCCCTCGTTCTGCGGCACAAGTCCCTTCTCCATTGCCTGCCACAGCGAGAGGGAGCCCCCGGAGTAGGGGTCTGGGTACCCGGCCACTGCCCTCTCGGCCTGTCTGAGCTGCTCACTCAGCTCCCTGCCCACCAGGCCAACCTTAATTGCATCCTCCACTGACAGTCTCTGGTTGGTCAGGGGGTCGACAAGGGAGCCAGACCCCACCTGGGCTTCCAGCAGCCTCTGGCCCAGGCCTGCAGGCAGTAGGCCATCCCTCATGGCCTGGGCGATGCTGGCCTTGGTCCCGGAGGGCTGCAGCAGCACACCAGCCACGCAGCCTGTGCCCCACAGGCAGGCCTTCACTGCCGGCTGCTCAGCAACCTGGGTGGGTGACTGCGTGCCCTGAGCCAAGGCCTTAAGGGTCTCCTGGCTGATGATGCCTGCATCCAGCAGCCAGACGGCAGGGACCTCACCCCGCGGGCCAGGCACTGTGACGCGGGTCTGGGCCAGGAGCTTGGTCTCCTGTATCCATGTCTGCACAGAGGCTAGCAGCTCTGGCACAGTTGTCCTCCCCTCCTGCACGTCTTCCAGCAGGGCCCTCCGTTGCTCCTCAGTGAAGTGGCAGGAGCTGAGCAGGTCCCAGAGGGATGTGCCATCCTCGGTGCCCGGCATGGCCTGCAGGCTCTTCTGGACCTGCTCTTCAGTGGGGAAGGCAGGAGCACTCTCTGGCAAGGGCAGGAAGTGAAAGCCAGAAGTCTCATCCCTGGGGCACTGCTCCAGGAGCCGGGCATAGCTGGTGCGCCCCCGGCCGTCTGGCGTGGGGAAGGTCTCGGAGGAGCTAGACAAGGCCATCTCCATCTCCTGGTCAACATAGCCACGTTGAATGGCCACGGGCATGGGGAGGTGGTAGTGGTCCATGGGGTCGATGACCCCTCCTGTGGCCACCTGAGCCTCCAGGAGGCGGGCAGTTTGGTCCCAAGGGATGAGACCTTTCTTCATGGCCTGGAACAGGGACACCTGCTTCCCAGAAAAGGGGTCTCTGAAGCCAGTGATGGCACTCTCAGCCCACTTCAGCCTGCCATAAAGCTCTGGCCCCACGACACCCCTGCGGACAGCCTCGTCCACTGAGAGGTTCTCCAGGCTGTGAGGGTCCACTATGGCTCCGGTGGCTGCCTGGGCCTCCAGCAGGGCCAGGGCCACACTGGGCCCCAGCAACTTCCGCCTCATGGCCTGGTAGAGGCTAAGCTGCTGGCCAGAGGGCAGCAGCCTCACACCGCCCACAGCTCCCACGCCGCACAGGTACCTGCAGACGCCATCCATGAGGAGGAGGTCCTCAGGGCTGACCGTCCCAGCCAGCACTTGGTCCAACAGCTGCTGGTCGATGATACATGCCTCCAGGAGCTGGTGGGCAGTGACCCGGCCCCGCAGTGCAGGCAGTGTGACATCCGCCTGCCTCTGCGTCTCAGCCTCCAACAGCTGGGCCACCTGCCCCAGCGTGACCTCACACTGCCGGTAGCGATGCAGCAGCTGCCTCCTACATGTCTCGCTGAAATACTCAGAGTTGATCAGCTCCCACGCAGAGACCCTCTGCCCCTGAAACCGCCCGTACTTCACGGAGAGCAGCAGGTTCTGGAAGGCCTGCCGGGTGGCACTGTCCACCAGTGGGCACTGCGTGCTGCCGAGTGGCAGGAGGTACAGGCCTGTCTCGGTGTCATGCATGCAGCGCTCCAGCAGCTGCAGGTACGTGAGGTTCTCGTGTGTGTTGGGGTCGAAGAAGCCCTTGGTGTCATCAGAGGGGTCCAACAGGATCATGGTCAGCATCTGATCAAAGTAGCCGCGCCGGTAGGCTACGTCCACGGGCACGCGGTGGCTGTGCACGGGGTCGATGATGCCGCCCGTGGCAATCTGGGCCTCCAGCAGGCGGATGCCATGCTCCCGCACGATGAGGCCCTTCTGCATGGCCTGAAAGAGGGAGATCTGCTGCCCTGTGTAGGGGTCGGTGTAGCCGGTGACGGCACGCTCGGCCGACAGCAGCTTTGTGTACACATCGGGCCCAATGACACCAGCCCTCAGCGCCTCCTCCACGGAGTATGCCTTGTTTTCTTTCGGGTCGATGATGAAGCCTGTGGCAGCTTGTGCCTCCAGGAGGATGAGCGCGGTGCCCGGTCGGAGGAGTCCCTTGCGTCGGGCCTCATAGATGCTCAGGCGCTCCTGGGAGCCGGGCAGCAGCAGGCCGGCAATGCAGCCGGTGCCCTGCAGGTACTTCTGCACGGAGGTCAGGGTGCTCACATCCTGGGCCGTGGCCTGCCCGTGTTCCAGCTGCTCGTACAGGTCCTGGTCGATGATCTCAGCTTCAAGTAGCTCTCCTGGTGTCACAGTGTCCCTCAGCCCAGAAAAGGTGACCTTGGCAGTGGCTGCAGCCTGCTCGAGGGTGGCACTCAGCTCAGCAGCCAGCTCTTCCACAGAGAGGGTCCCTTCCTGGTGCTGCTGGGCCAGCATCGCCCTCTGCTCTGCCGAGATGGCCTCAGAGAAGAGCAGCTCCCAGAGGGACACGGGCCGGCCCCGGAACTTCCCCACAGAGATGGTGGCTGTGGCTGAACTCAGGGCCTGCCGAGTACTGTGCATGATGAATGGGGGTCCCTGGGGCTCCCGTTCCCTGGGCCCCCCTGAGAGTGGCAGGAAAGCAAGCCCAGTGTTGGGGTCGGTGACACAGCGGGCCAGTAGCTGCTCATAGCGCAGGCCGCCGTGTGTGCTGGGGTCTGAGAAGCCACCGGCCCCTGAGAGCTGTCGCTGAGTGTCTTCATCCAGGCAGCCGCAGTGCAGGGCGGCCTCCAGGGGCAGCCGGAGCCTCCGTACTGGACAGACTAGCCCTCCTGTGGTCAGCTGGGCATCCAGGAGCCGCAGTGCCAGTGGCCTGTCCACTAGCCCCTTCTTCATGGCCTGGAAGAGGGGGATTTGGGAGCCACTGAAGGGGTCGTGGTACCCTGTCATGGCCTGCTCAGCCACCAGGAGCTGCTCATGGAGCTCTGGGCTGACCAGGCCTGCCCTGACTGCCTCGTCCACCCACAGCCGCTGGCCTGTGGTGGGGTCCACTAGGGTGTGGGTGGCGGCCTGGGCCTCTAGGAGTGGCAGCACGGTGCCCATCGGGAGCAGGTGCTCAGTGGCAGCCTGGAAGAAGCTCTTCTTGTGGCCTTCAGGCAGCAGGACGACCCCGGCCACGCTGTCAGTACCCTCCAGGTAGCGCTGCACCTCGGTCCATGCACTCACGTCCGCTGCAGCCAGCCTGCCCTCCTGCAGACCCTGCACAGCCTCCTCATCCAGGATGCCCACCTCCAGCAGCTCGGCTGCACTCACTGCCCCGCCCACTGAGCGGAAGGTGATCTTGAGGGGCAGCAGAGCTAACCCTGAGCCGGGGGCCTGTACACACCTTTCCAGCAGCTGGTGGTATGTCAGCCGCTCCAGCGTATTGGGGTCAAGGAAGTGCAGGATGCCTGTGCCAGGCTGGAGCTCCGACAGCTTGTGCCACGTCTCCCGGTCCAGAAGGCCCTGCTGGCAGGCTTGCTCAGGGGCCATGCGCACGCCACGGGCAGGGTCCACCAGGCCGCCAGTGGCCAGCTGTGCCTCTAGCCAGCTCTGGCCCAGGGCCCTGTCCACAACCTCCTTCCCGATGGCCTGAAAGAGGGGCAGCTTCTCACCCCCGTAGGGGTCAGGGTAGCCTGTAGCAGCACGCTCAGCGGCCAGCAGCTTCTCCTTCAGCTCCAGCCCCACCAGGCCCCGCTGCAGGGCCTCAGACACAGGGAGCAGCTGGCCCTGGGCAGGATCCACCAGGCCTCCGGTGGCTGCCTGGGCCTCTAGCAGAGCCAGCCCAAGCCCAGCGGGCAGAAGACCCTGCTCCATGGCAGTGTAGATACTCTGGGCCTGGCCCAAGGCCTCCACATACACCCCAGCTATGCTCCTGGCCTGGGGCCTGGGGGCCGTGCCAGCTCCCAGCTTGGCTGCCATGGCTCTGGGGACACTGGCCTGCTCCGTGCTGTTGGTGCCTGGGAGGTGAAAGCTGCTCATCACATACAGCTGGTTATACAGAGTCTGCTGAGGTCCACCTCTGTCCTGCAGGGGACAGAAAGGCTCAGTCAGGGACCCTGCATGGCCTGGTGGGCACGAGGGAAGATGTGGTCATGGGGCCAATTCCATGCTATCCTGGGCCGAGCTCTACCCATAGACCTGTAGCCAGAGTGTCCCTGAGGAGCTGAGTCTGCCTGGGAGCGCTCTGTCAGTAGTACCACAGAAGTGCAGGCTCAGAGGGACAGGGCGAGCACAGAGTGCAGGGACCCAGGCTGGCTGCCAGGAGCCTCTCGGGACTCCAGGGCTGTCCCTCCTGCAGGCTGTCCTTTGACCTCCACCCCAGGCCAATGCCCTCCCGCCAGCCCAGGGCCCTGTGCCCTTGGGTCCTTCCTGGGCACCCCAGTCCCCAAACCTGCCTGAGGGGCCCAGCCCTGCTCCATGGGGGCTGGGGCTCCACCCTCAGGGCCCACCCCTCAACCTGGGCACCAGCATCTTCCCACCTCTGGGCTCCTCTCTTGTTCTCCAAAGGCTCTGCCCCATGCCCTGCCCCATCCTAGCTCCAGTGACTTCTTGAAACCTCCCACCCCACCTGGACCTGTCACTCCAGAGAAGCCTCTGCCACCTCCTGCTGGCTCCTGAGGCCCTGCCCTCCCTCCACAGCCACGCACCAGGCTCCAGCGAGAATCCTGCCCTCTGAACCCCGGTCTCCTGCCTCGGCCTGGCCCTTCACCCTCATCTGCCTGTGCTAGATCTCACATCCCTCAGCACCATGGCCTCTGGACTGTTACCCTTCTGAACCCACACCCCGCCCTGGGGGCCACAGCCACGTGTTAGTCCTGCCAGGAGCCATGTGCAGGCCAGGCAAGGCTCTCTCCCGCCATGGGCCCTGGTCCTCCAGCTGCAGCCCCAGCATGCCCTGTGCTGACCCTTTCCATCCACAGCTGTGCAACTGGCTGAGCAGGGCACAGGTGCCTCACCTCCATCCCCACCCCTCTTTCACGTCAGCCGCCTCCACCCAGGCCTGTCCCCTTCTGCACCAGGTTGAATTGCGTCCCCTGAAAAGGCATATATAAGTCCTAATCTACAGTCCCTGAGAATGTGACCTTATTTGGAAATAGGATCTTTGCAGATGTCATCCGGTCAAGGTGTGGTTATACCGGGCTAGGCTGGCTCTTACCCAATGTAACCAGTGTCCTTATAAGAAGACAGACAACAGCCAGGTGCAGTGGTCACAACTGTCATCCCAGCACTTTTTGAGGCCAAGGTGGGTGGATCACCTGAGGTCAAGAGTTAGAGACCAGCCTGACCAACATGGTGAAATCCTGTCTCTACCAAAAATACAAAAACTAGCCTAGTGTGGTGGCAGATGCTTGTAATCCCAGCTAGTCGGGAGGATGAGGCAGGAGAATTGTTTGAACCCAGGAGGCGGGGGTTTCAGCCAAGATTGCACCACTGTACTCCAGCCTGGGGCGACAGAGGGAGACTCAGTCTCAAAAAAATTAAAATATTTTTTTAAAAAAGTAAGACAGACACACAGGGAGAAGACAGAGGCAGAGACTGGATCTACAGGCAAAGAATTCCCAGGACGCCCGTGGCCCCAGAAGCTGGAAGAGACAGGAAGGATCCTCCCCTCCAGCTCCGGAGGGGGCGTGGCCCTGCCCACTCCTTGCCTACTGGCTTCTGGCCTCCAGAACTGTGACAGCAAGTTCCTGCTCTTTAAGCCCCTGCAGTGTTCTGCACCCCTGTGCCTACCCACCCAAGAGTAGGGTTTGCTCCCCGTTTTCTCAGCACCACGGGCCCCAGACCCCCTCTTGGTTCTCACCCTCATTCCAGCTGGATCCTCCCTGTTCAGCAGCCTACCCATGCCCACCTTTCCCTACCTCTACAAGGGGTCTCAGGAGAAGGGTTGGACCCCACGTTTGAGCCCCACCCCCACTCTCCCCAGCTCTCGAGGCAGCCGCCACCCACGGCTTCCAAACTCAACACATGCATTTTGGACTTGGCTGCCACCCACTTCCGAGACACAGGCTATGGAGGCTCCCCTCTCCAGTAACAGGATTCTGCTCCATCTTCATTTACCCATTAAATCTGAGACCTCCTCCCACCTACCCTCAGCCTCCCAAATCTGCAGCAAGAGCCCAGCCTATCCTGGGTCCCAAAACCATGTGCCCAGCAGCCTCCTGGAGGTCTCACCGGCACCCCACGCTGCTCATCCTCTGAGCACTCAGAGCCTAGCCCTAGAAAGTGCTGGGTCCTCCCTGTCCCCTCTCCCCCGATCTGATCCCACGAAGGGCATGCTCCAGGGGAAACTCTGAGGGCTGTCAAGGCTTATCGATGCCCCTCTTCAGGGCTGCCTGTTAAAACTGTGGCCCATCTACCCACCATGGCAAAACCCTAGCCCCCTCCCCTCCCTTCTGCAGATACTGGCCCTGGGGCTCCTCAGGGCATCCTGCTGCTGCCGGGCTGATCAGAGCCTCAGACACAGAGCCAGGGCCAGGAGGGCTCACCACCACCCCACTGGCTGAGCACAGAGAGCCAGGGCTCCAGGGAGCAGTGCTGCAGCTCAGCTGTCCTGAGAAGCCGTGCTCAGTATGCAGTGTCAGGTGGCTAAGATGTGGAGGATGCAGAGGACCACGGAGTGGGCTGCTGTTAAATGGCCAGCACTGGAGAAAGCTCTCCAGAGGCTATAGACGTCTGGGCAGGTGGCTGGTGGGCCACAGGGATGCCTGGGCACTTGTCATCATGGTGCAATTGGCCATGGACCCGCTGGTGACACCACAATCTGCCCCAGCCAGAATCTGCTGGCCTGAATGACTTCTGGAAGGCACAGCTGGAGTGCCAGCTCCCCAGTGACACCTTGCAGGCTGGGCACCATTCCCCAAGAAGCCAGCTATACCACTCTAAAACCTGGCGTCCCATGCCTGTGTCCCAGGAGGTGGGCCACAGGGGTCCCCAGGAATCAAGCAGTAGCCCACCCACCATCTCCCACTGACCCATGATGGACATGACGGTGCTTGGGCTCCTAAGCCCCATAGCTCTGCGGTGGGTGGGCTCAGCTGTCCTGGTCCCTGAGGGGGAACACTTCTGCCAGGGGACATAGCTAGTGTCACTGAGTCAAAGGCTATGCTACTCCCAGGCCACTCCGGACTGTCACGTCCCAGGAGCAAGCAGCCAGGAGGAGGCACCCATTTGGCAGGGGGCAGGCCTGGGCAGCAGAAGGAGGCACTACAGAGAGGGGCAGGCAGTGCTCAGGAACCTGGTCTGTCCTGCCTGGTTCTCATGGTCAATGAAACATCACCCCCAGCCCTAGAGGGGACCCTCACAGAAGAGGATCTGGTCACACCTGACAGGTCCTGAGCCAGCAGGCATGCCCGGGTTGAGGGCATCTGGTCTGGAGTACAGGGAGGTGGCCCCAGGAGCCAGGTCCTCACTGAGAACTTTCTGTACTTCCCCAGGAAGAGGCTAGGCTCAAGGGCACAGCCTGTCTGGGGTGGCCTTCTCTGCTTCTCAGGGGGTGCATGAGATGGTGGGACAGGCCAGCTTCTTCTTTATCCACCCTGCTTCCTCCTCCCTTCCCTTCCTGATGCCATCCTGAGACAACTCCTGGTGACCCCACATCAGACTCTGCTTCCAGGAACCCAGCCTGCCTACCCTAGGGCTGGGCCCTCTCCAGCCGCCTCATTCCAGACCCCAGGGTCTGTGAGCCGGAGGGAGCCACTCACTACAGCATCCAGGCCAGGCTTCTGGTGGGTCAGGGCCCTGCCCCATCCCCTGACATCTGGGTGGGGATGGAGGTGGGGAGATGAGAGGAGCACCTGACTTCCCAGCAAGGGGGAGGGGCAGTGCCCACTGGTAGGTGGGAGGTCTCAGATTTAATGGGTGAACAAAGATGGAGCAGAACCCTGTTACTGGAGAGGGGAACCTCCATAGCCTATGTCGTGGAGGTGGGTGGCAGCCAAGTCCAAAATGCATGTGTTGAGTTTGGCAGAGATGTGGTGGGGGGGTTGCGGAGGGTGGGGACAGCACCTTGAGCAGCCCTCGACCTGGGCTCGGGCAGCCAGCCCAGACCGGCCACATGCTATGTGGGCTGAAGAAGCTAGGCCAGCAGCGCCAGTTCCCCAAACAAAGAGGAGATTCAGGGAGGAAGGCTGGAGACCGGGTGCTTGCAGCAGGGAGTCGGGGGCAGGCGTGCCCTGCATGTGTATGTGCCAGCCAGTGCATGCCTGAACCATGCATGAGATGCGGCCCATGGCTGGCTGCGCCACTCCCTGTCTCTTCGTCGGTGACCTTGGGCCTGGTAGGAGCCCTCCTGGGCCCTGCCCCTTCCCAGGTTGGGCAGGAAGAAGGCCCAGCAGAGGGCTCCTGACTCCAAGTGGGGCCTGGGGAGGGCAGGTGGATTGGAGAGTCTGGAGCCAGATGGGGGTGGGAGGGCAGCTTTGAGTGTGGGGGCATCCAGAGGAGGTGGCTGCCACCCAGGTGAGCATGGGGAGTGATGGGATGGGGAGGAGGCTGAGCAGATTTCCCCAGAGTCTGAGGCACAAAAGGCCCCTACTGCAGATTTCCCACCTCAGGTGGCCCCCAGGCACCAGTGGTGGAGGGCCATTCCTGAAGAAGGAAGGTCTGCACCTCTTGGGAGAGGTCACTGTCTGTCACCAGACTGCCCAGCAGGTCCCCGATGCAGCCTGGGACAAGGGTCAGGGCGGCCGCAGATGCCTGCCTGAGCTGGGTCAGGACAGACCCTGCCTGGGCCCACATAGGAGGCGGCAGCCTGGGACTAGGGTCAGGATGGACCCTGCCTGGGCCCATATAGGAGGCAGCAGCCTTGGCCTCTGCCCAGGTCTGTGCCCTTTTAGGAAGACACCACCCACCTGCATCCTGCACCACAGTGAGAGATCAGACCCCAATAACAAGCTTGGGGTGGAGGAGTAGGGAAGCAGAGCCCTGGATCCAAGCAGGACCCTTCCTGCCTCCGCCTCCCAGGGGTCTCCAGGCTACCCGTGACCGCTGACCTGACCGCAGGGGCCACCCCGGGACTGCTCACCCAACGCAGGCAGCTCCCCAGGGTGAGTGACGCCTCCCTCCGGCAATGTTGCCAGGAGCCACCCCTCTCAATGTGTCGGCCTAGCTGCCTCCTGACCTGGGCGTTCCCCACCCTGCAGAGCCTGCCCGGACCAGTGCTCGCTGCCGCTGCCGGGAAACCGCTGGGCCCATGAGACCCCCCACCCGTGGCCGCCTCTCCCAAGACGGGGCGGGGCGGGCGCCCGGGACTCAAAAAGGGCCTCCGAGCTCAAACGCCCAAGGCGGGGCACCTGCCGGCCCTCTGGAGCCCAAGCCGCGCCCCAACCCCGGCCTCGGCGTGCGGCTCCCGTGGGAGTCCGGGTTTCCCCGCGCCCGCCCCGCACCTGCCGCACCTGCCCGCACCTGCCGCACCTGCCGCACCTGCCCGCACCTGCCGCACCTGCCCGCTCGCCGTGCCTCCGCAGTGACCCGCCGCCCGCGCCGCCCGCATTTCAAGCCGCGCAGGCCCCGCCCCGTCGAGGGCGGTGTCCAGGTGGGTCCCGACGCGGGGCGGGGCAGGCGAGGGCCGGAAACCCCGCGCGGCGGGCAAGAGCCGCGGCCCCGCCGCCAGGACCCCCTCCTGTCCCCGCCCCGGCAGGTAGTCACCGCCAAGGAACGCGCCGCGGGGCGTCCTGCGCCCTTCCGAACAGTTTTTTTTTTTTTTTTAAGGAAAGGCATTTGGAGGGAAGCGCGGACTGGCCCAAGCAGCGGCTGCCTCCCCACAGACCACTTGCTTGCCATGCGGCTGGTGTCGCTGCCTCCGGCCCCGACGCCCCTCTTGTCTGCTCAGCCCCCTGGAACACGGGTTCGCGTCCTCTGTCTGCTGGGTCCAGGGGTTTTCAAGGCTCTCCTTGGCGGACCCCTCTTCCCCCATGAGGTCTTAAGAGCTGGGGTCTCTGTATCCTGTGTGGCAGCAGTGCCAGGCCTCACCCCCTCCATCCGGGCTCAGAGAACGCCCCCTGTCACCCTGGGAGTACCTGGCCCTCTCTGAAGCCCATTCTGGCACCCACCTTCCAAAGCTGGGGCCTGATGGAGTTGCTGGGCATGGAGGCTCACAGCCTCAGGGGGCTGGCCTGGGGGCAGCCTCAGCCTTATGGGAATCTTCCATGGATATTCTGTCGGGCCCTCTCCTTGGCTGCCCTGAGATCCCAGGTGGTCAGGGCCAGGGAAGGACAGGGCCCAAGACCCCTCCTCCTGTGTCCCCAAGGCCCCTCTTCCTCTCTCCCCAAGGCCCCTCCTCCTCTGTCCCCCAAGTCCCCTCCTCCTCTGTCCCCAAGGCTCCTCCTCCTCTGTCCACTAGTCCTGGAGGTCCTGGGGGCTCAGGTGCTTCTCACCCCCCACAAGTGCCCCCTTCCCACAAGCCCCAGCCCTCACCTCTACCTGGGTCATTCTTGACCAGAAACTCATCTAGAGCCACCTAGCCACCTACAATGCACACTACGAGGGCACTTGTAGATGCCCAAGCAGACGCAGGAGGGAGGGGTCAGGCCTTCAGGGGTGAGGGTGCTCGGGACCGCTGCCCTGGCTCTGCCCTCACCCACCCATCAGGCCCACATTCACACCTGCTCACCCAGGCTGCCTGGACCCTGTCCACAACCGCCACACTGGCCATGTGTTATAGCTGTTGCTGGCTGCTGGGAGCCCTGACCACAGCAGAGCTCTGGTGAGGCCCACATTCCCCCAAGGCACAGCCACACCAACCGCATTCATCCCCAGGCCTGCTCAGTGGATGCCCGGGCACTGTGCAGTCTTGTTGGGATGCGTGGTGGGGCTGTCTGTGGCCTGTGGCTTGGAGCGCACCCGGAGCCACTTCTTCCCTCAGCTGAGCCATTGCAGGCCAGGTCCCTGCCAGGCCATAGAACCTGGGTGTATGCCAGCCCCTCGTTGCAAGAACGGGGCATGAGGCTGGCCAGGCCGAGCCTGCTCAAGTGCCTTCTGCTCCCACCCCTCCCGTGGAGGCAGGTGGCACGGAGCGGGTCCTGCTGGATGCATCCATTGGCATCTGTCCCCCGCTCCTCTCCCTCGGCTCTGACTTCCTGTGACTCCAGATCCCCTGCCCCAGGGAGTCCTCCAGTCCAGTGACCTCTGGGGACACCTCCAGGGAAAACCTCGGTGCCTCCCTGACTCTCCAGTTCCCTGGGCCACTCCCGATCAGGGCTTCTGGGAGCTACCACCTCCTCAGGGGCCACCGGTCACTCCTCCAGCCCCCAGACCTGGGCCTACAGCACCTACACAGCAGGGAAGGGCGTCAGGGAGGATGTCAGGAGGTGAGCGAGATGGCCCCAATACCCAGTACTGCCCACAGCTCTACCCACCTTTACTTGGCACAGGCACCCAGCTTCCCCTTGCAGGTCAGGGAGGCTCTCAGAGGGCAGAGCCCCAAGAGCACTGCCCCTGGGCTGGTCCGTGGAGGCCCTGTGCTGGCTAGAGCCTCGGCCAGGATCCCCGTTGATCCCTCTGGTCCTGGCCTGCCTCAGCCCGAACAGGAGTGCCCACCACTGCTCCATAAAGCACCTGGGAACAGGGAGTCCTCCTCTAGTGTTCCCTGCAGGGCACATGGCCCAGAGAGGAGACAGGGCAGACGCAGGGAGGACAGAGGGCCCTGTGGGAGCAGGTGGGACGGAGCTGAGCAGCAGGCTGACCTCTCCACCAAGGGCCTGGACATGGCAGCCCGAAGCTCAAACCACAGGCTGGGGTACAGGGGGTGGGAGGTCTTCCTCTCAGGCTATATGCCCTCACAGCAAACACGTGGGCTGCTCTCCCAACGGCTCTCAGGGGACACCTGCCGTCAGAGGAGACTGGTGACACACCTGCCTCCAGGTGGGGGAAGGGCTGAGGTGGGAGTCGGAGGCCTGCTGCCACTGTCCCCCTGAGAACCCCCCGACATCCTGAATTCTCTTTCTCTACACCCTCCTCGCTGTGCCTTGCACTGACCCCCTGTCCCCCTTCAGCAAGGGTGATGGCCCTGGCTGCCCAGGCCTCGGAGGCCGGCTGATGTGAGGAGTACAGCCTCTGCCTGCCAGGGCCCCTGAGGGCTCAGTCAGGGCCAGGAGAGGAAGAGCCAGAGGGTTTCTCCCAACTGTGGCTTGAACTGCATCCTCAAAGGCCTGACTCCAGATCCCTCCGGAACGTGAGCTTACTGGGAAGCATGGTTGCGGCAGAAGCGGTGAGTTGGGAGGCGGTCATGCTGGAGTGGGTGTGCTTTCAGACAGGGCATTGGACACAACACAGACTAAAGAGAGGAAAGACGCTGTGAAGATGCGGAGGGAAGACACCACGGGGCCTGGAGTCAGGTCTTGCCTCACGAGGAAAATGGCCCTGCCCAAGTTTCCAGATTAGACTTTGGCCTGGAGAGCTTAGGGTCCACACGTGACTGTTAGAGCCACCCCACTGGTGATGGTTGATTACAGAAGCCCCAGGAAATTCACAGTCCCCAAGCCAGGGAAATAAGCCAGGGAGCAAGGGCAGAGGGGGCTGCAGGGTCCGGGTGGAAGGCAAACCCTGAGGCTGCCTCATGCAAGCCCCGCTTGTCCCATTTTGTAGAAAGGGTGGGGAGGAGGAGGGGGAGGGAGGGAGAAGGAAGAGGGGAGAGGAAGGGGAGGAAGGCCAAGCTCACTTTGGGCCTTGAGCTTGCGTTAAGCACAGGACAGGAGGCTCCACCCTTTACCTCGGAGTTAAATGTTTTTCCTATCTTGCTCCAGATGTATATGCTTTCCAATCGCCACATACATGGAAGTCATACATGGCAATACCACCATCTTAACTGGGAATTCTACTTGCTAGAAAAGGTAGAAGGCATGCCCAGGTACCTGGGCCCGCTCTGCCCCGCCCCAACACAGTTTAGAGGCTGGCAGTGCTGTTCTGAGAGGCACTGGCCCTGCGCTGGCTAGGTCCACCTTCAGGGGAGCCAAGGCCACCTGTACTTCCAGCTCTGAGCCCATGGGAGAGCGGCACAGCCACACAGGGGGGCTCCAAAGTTGTTAGAAGGGTGACAGCCAAGCCATGAAATCAGCACCAGAACTCCCCGCCCCACCCCGCCTGCCCCTGCCTCCCTTCGCCCCTGCTGTACCCTCTTTTCCCAAAAGAGTGGGTGTCCTCTGGCTAGGCCCCTCCCAGCAGCTCCAGAGGCCCCAGGTTGTCCAGCCTGCCCGTGGTCACCTCTCCTCTCCTCAGGGACTCCAGGGTGACCTCCTCCCTCTTTCAGTCCTCCCAGGCAGCTGCAAGACTGGGGCCCAGCAGCCCTCTGGCCAAAGCCCCTCCTCCAGCCCCCCCAGGCCCCAGCAGTTTTGCTGGCCTGGCTCCCGTGTGGCCTTCAGCCCCGTGTCCGGCTGCTGAGGCTCTGACCAGGGTTCCTCCAGGATTCCTCCTCTGCCTAAAGCACAGCTGGGGAGAGACAGTGCCACCTGACTGCCAGCTTTGGGCCTGGGACCCTCCAGAGCCTGACCCAGCAGCCCTGGGGCCACCTGATAGGAGGTGCTGTTCTGGGGCCACCACTGGGTGGGCAGCTGCCTCTGCCCCCATGCCATACTGGCCAGCCGGGCCCTCAGCTGGGGGAAAGCTAGCATCGTCCTGGGCAGTGTGGCCTGGGGAAAAAGCCCTTGGGCACTCCTAGCCATTCCTGCTCCTCAGGGCTGTGAACTGCAACCTCCCCAAACGGCACAGGCAGGGTGGAAAACCTTCTTCTGGGGTTGGCCAGGTGGGTGCAAATACCCGCTCCTGGTTCGTGAGTCCTTGACATTCAGAGGCTGCTTCCGCCAGTGCAAGCTGGGCCTCCAGGCCTGCTGGGGATGACGGCTCAGCAGACCTCTGGGCATGCAGCTGCTCCCACTGAGCACAGGCAGTGCCATCCCTGGTCAGCCTCACCTAGTCCTGGAGCCCCTGTGGTGGCTGCCCCACCAGCTGAGCTTCACCCTGTGTCGAACCAGGGGCAAGGGAAAGGGGTCAGGGGCCTGGAGAGGGACATGGGCATCGGGAGGGGGCCTTAGACTGGGGGCCTGGGACATTTCTCCTGGGGCAACATCACAGACATCTGAACCAGGATGGCACCCCAAGGAATGGCGGGGGAGGGGCTGTGGAGGGGCCTTTCTAAGAGCACTCAGGACTCCTTGGGGGGCCGACCAGCCAGGCTGAGGGCCCCCTTACCCATGAGCAGCTCCGCTAGCCTCCAGCCAGTCTCTAGGACCTTCAAATCCTTGGCCCATGCCACAGCCCCACCACGCACATGTTGCCGACAGGTGCTGGGGCACATGTGTGATGGGGACATGTGCTGTGGAGCCCTGGGCCAGCCTGCAGCCCTCCCTGGGCCTGAGTCTACCTGCAGGCACTGCATGGCCCCTCCTAGCCCTCAGGCTCCAGCTGCCCTGCCACGGCACAGCCAGGAGAGCGTGGTGGGCCACTTCAAAGCTTTGCGCTGCCAGGACAAGCTGCTCCAGGAACCTCAACCTGGGGACCATGACCAGGCGGCCAGTGGTGCCCTCCCTGTGATGGTGCCCTCCCCGCGATGGTGCCCTCCCCACTCATGCCCCCTCACCTGGCCTCTGCCTGCTGCTCCAGTCAGCCCTACTGTGCATGCAGCTCTGAGGGGTTCCTGTCTTCCTGCAGCCTCTACCCACCTGTGGTGCCCTCACCCACAGCAGGCACAGGAGCAGCTGCTGGGGCATGGGGGTCAGCTGAGCACAGGGGGCTGGTGGCCTCTGTCCAGCCCTCCCACAACTGTCCTTCTCAGGGGTCACCGGCCATGGGGACAAGAGCCATATCTTCCACCAGCATCTGCCATCTGCCCACCCCCCAGGGAGGGTCGGCTGTGACCTGACGCCCAGCGGCATCATTAGGCATCAGTGGCTTCAGCTGAGATTCAGAGGAGGACATGGGGTCCCAAAGATGTAGCCACCCAGCCCTACACCCCGCTCTCCACACATGCTCCTGCAGCTGGGTGCCGGCTGCCACAGCATGAGGGACCAGAGACTCCTGCAAGGCCTGAGCTCCTCCATACCGTCTGGCCAGCTTTGAAGGGCATCCAGGGACCCTGGGGACACCTGCAGGAGGAATGACTTGGCCCCAGGGACTGCCCTGACCCCCACCCTGGCTGCTGCTGCCTTGCCAGAGCCAGCTGCCCTTCTCCCTCACCAGGCTCCAGCTTCACGGCCTCTGTTACCACCATCTCCATCACCACCCTCTGTCACGTCAATGGCACGGGGGATCCACCAGGCCCAGGAGCTCCCCAGAACACCAATGGTGGCAGAGACTCCCTGGACTTGGGGCCTAGCCCCTGTGTGGCTCCTCTCAGCCCCAGGCAGCCCCACCATGAGGCCGGGTTTCCCATGGTGAGCCCTGAGGGGCAAGGGGACCTGAAAGGACCTAGAAGGCTGCCGGGCCTGCCAGCCCCTCAGCCCCGTGCTCAAGGCTGGGGCTGGTATCGCATCCTTAGACTTACTGTCTGTGGCCACCGCTGCAGCAGGCCTGGGGGCAGCAGGGAGCCCAGACCCCAGGGGTCAGCTCCATCTTTGCCAACGTCCCTGCCCCAGCCTTCCCTCCCGGCCGCAGCTTGGCCAGTCCAGCTGTCAGGTGCAGCCGGTGCCTCGATCTCCTCCCGACCCTGCCTCCTGCCAGCCATTTGCTCCTGGGGAAACCAGGGCCTGGCCCCAACCATGTGAGCAGGAGGGGCTGGGAAGGGGCTTTTCACCCTGCCCCTGAGTTCCCTGCCCCTCGGGGGAGGTGGATGGGCCAGGGTGGGAGGAGCTCGCTGCCCCCGAGGCCCGCCCATCCAGCCCACCCGGACTGAGCTCCCCTGCTGGGCAGACTGCCAGAGGGAGGGATTGCTGGTGGTGGGTGCCAGGCCTGCCCTGGGAGGATCTGGGGGCTGGGGAAATGGGGGCACTGCTCACATTCCTGTGGGCCAGGGACTGAGGAACTACAGGTGGGCTCTCCCACCTCCTCCTCTGCAGCTGTGCAGATCCCAAGGACCCCTCTCTCCTCACCCACACCCTCGTGGTCTCTCCATTCCCCAGCTGCCCAACCCCCAGGGCCCTGACAGCCCCCACCCAAAACTTCCCACCACCCCAGACTGGCTGTTCTCGATTCCAGGAACCTCCACCCTGTGGCCACGCCTTTCCCACCCCCACCCAGGCCTGGAATGAACCTGCCCCTCCTCAGCCTGGAGCCCCCCCTCCCAGGCCTGACAATGGCAGGGGTGACTTCCCAGTGCAGGGGTGGGCGCCCCGGTCCCTGCAGGTGCAGGCTGTGTCTGTGGTCAGCTGGTCAGCAGGCGCCAGTGTAGGCACTCCTCCCACCATTGAGTCCTTCCTCAACACTGGCCTCTGCTGAGGAGAGGATTGTGTATTGGGCGCACAGGCCAAGGCCCCTCTGTGCCCGCCACTGTGCTGCCCCCAGGAAGAAGGAAGGAGAGCAGGGACTCAGCCTCCAGGCAGCCTGGACAGAGACTGGGAGTCCCTGGAGCTGGAGGCCAGCGCCTGCCCAGCCTGCGGGGCCCAGGCCCACCCCTGCCCAGGCACGTCTTCTTCACAGGGTTTATGCTGCTGTTGCCTGCGGAACTTTCCATCAGAAAATGCTGGGTGGGGTAAGTAGGCAGGCCGGGCCGGGCCACACACCACACGCTGTGGGTGGATGGGTGGTGGACGCCTCTCCTGGGAGGGGCTGCTCTGGCCCGCACCCTTGGATGGCCCACGCTGCCCACTGACACCCCCACCCCCAGGCCCAGGGGTACCAAGCATGTGAGCCCCACAGGAGCTGTGGAGGGCATCCCAGCACAGCTGCCAGGGAGGCACCATTGCCTGGGCCAGGCAGGCCTGATGACCCCTCCCCTTCTCCCCTGGGGAGGCGGGGCAGGAGCCCTAGGTCCTGACACCCTGGGGTGCCTCCTCAGCCAGGTAGGGTGCGTGGGGTCTCTGTTAGAGCCTCCATTGGGGCTGGCCACAAGACTGAGGCCAGGGTAGCCTCCAGCCTCTCCTGCCTGGCACCTGGGGCAGGGTCTGGGCTGAGCCCACTGGGCAGGACCCCTGAGGCACGGTGGCCACCCCGCCCCCACCAGGGTCTCTGACAGCCACTCTCCGAGTTTCGGGTACATCCAGCTCCTGGCAGTTCAGCTGGCCACAGGGTCCCTTTCCACAGGGAGGCTTCCTCATCACAGGAGAACCCCACCCTCCATGCCTGCCCTGCACACAGAAGCAGCTGCCTTGCTGGGCCCATGGCCCTGTAGCTTGGGGCTCATCCTGGGTGCTGCCATGGGACCTTCACGCAGGCCACCTGTCTACTACAACCTCCCTTCTCCCTGTCCTCTCCTTGCCCATTCAAGCTGACATCCTCTCGCAATACCCCTCCTCCCCTGGCTTCATGCCCCTGGCCTGGGCTGGGGATGGAGGTCTGGCCCCACCTGCACTGCAGCTTTCTGCCCTCAGGGCATCACAGCCCCAGCACCAGCTCAGATGCAGGCCCAGGAGGACCCTGTGTGCATGGCCTGAGGGCAGGCACAGATGACGGAGTTTCACTCTTGTCACCCAGGCTGGAGTGCAATGGCACAATCTCAGCTCACTGCAACCTCTGCCTCCTGGGTTCAAGCAATTCTCCTGCCTCAGCCTCCCGAGTAGCTGGGATTACAGGCACCTGCCACCATGCCCAACTAATTTTGTATCTCTCAGATAAATGGGGTTTCTTTCTGTTGGTCAGGCTGGTCTTGAACTCCTGACCTCAGGTGATCCGCCCGCCTTGGCCTCCCAAAGTGCTGGGAATACAGGCGTGAGCCACGGCACCCAGCTCAAACTGTCTTTAAAAAGAGAAAATAAAAACGCAGCTCAGCTGGTAGCACTGATGGGGTGGGGGTTGGGGTCATGTAGCATCAGGTTGCAGCTCCAGCTTAGGGAGCCCGCAGCACCAGGATCTGCAGGGCCAGGCCAGCACAAAGCCGACCAGACAGAGGAAGCCCACGAGCCTCTCTCCCCAAACTCTAGAAAAAGCACATCATCGAATGGCCTGCTATCCTGAGCTGAACCGTGCCCCCCAAAAAGACATGCTGAAGTCCTCATCCTAGTACCTGCGAACACCACCTTACTTGGAAATAGAGCATTTGCTGACGTAATCAAGTGAAGATGAGGTCACCAGGGTGGGTCCCACTCCTAATGGAGCCGTGTCCTTACAACAAAACACCGCCCTGTGAGGACTCGAGGGGTGACGGAGGCAGAGGCTGAAGCACTGTCGCTGCAGGCCCAGGACTGCCACGGGTTGGCAGCAAACAGCCAGAGCTGAGGAATGAGGGAGAGGCCAGCAAGAGCTGCAGAGGAGCACACCCTGCCAACACTCTCATCTCAGGCTCTGGCCTCCAGAATGTCGGGACAGTACATCTCTGCTGTTTTACCCCCCACTTAGTGGTCCTTGCTTGAGGCAGCTGCAGGAGACAAGTCCACCTGAGCCATCTTGGGGCCTGGAGCAGGGGGTGGGGTTGGCCCGGCTGAGCTGCGGACTGAGGGTGGGGAAGGAGTGGTTCCCCAGAAATACCACTGCCGGGATCTGGGGCAGCATGTGCTGGGAGATTTATCAGGGCAGGGCCTGGGAGGAGGTGAGCGCGTTTCAGCAGACGCTGGGGAGGGAGAGGCGGAGGGCAGGGCCTGGATGTGTTCCAACCCCTGCATGCCGAAGCAGCCACCGCCTGAGACAAGCCCCCAGGAGAACCCGCTGGCTGAGCCCAAGAGTCTGAGGCATGGTTGCGCAAATGAAAATGAACCTCAGCTGTGAAGACAGCACAGTTCCCTTCTTGCCCACCTGTGTCTGCTCCAAGGGGGCACCAGGTGTATGACTGCAGTTGCAGAATCTAAGAGGCCTTGTGTGGCTTCAGAGGGCCAAGGGCAACACTGGAGGACACCCCGAGTTCCTGGCGGTTACCCACGTCTGAGTAAATGCGCCGGTGCAGCTCGGACACACGGAGGGCCGGAGCCCCTGCACATCCGCTCCTCGGCAGCGCCATGAGTCTGCACGTCTGAGCCGCCTCTCAGCTCGGCTGTCGCCGCACACTGGCCTCGGCCTCCACGTGGCTTTTGCCAGCACGCTGGTCTTGGTCTCCACGCGGCTTTCATTGGCTATTCTTTGTGCCATTTTCTTTCCAGTTCCATGCCCGTCTCTGGAGTGGGAGGTGTCTAAACAGGCATCTGGAGCATCACCAGGTCCCAGTGCCATGACCCCTACCACAGTGGGCCACCATGATGCTCCATGGCCTGCCAGGTGATGGGCGCCCTTGGGCTGCAGGGTGACAGAGGGCATGAGGGTGCCACTGCCCCATGACAGCCTGAGACAAAGCCCGAGGAGCGGGATCCCACTGTCATCCATCCCAGGAAACAACAAACTGCTTCTATTCCTCTTTCTTGGCAGGGAAGGGAAGGAACGCCTCCCAGGCTCGGGAGATTTGCCTGGCAGGATGCTACATAACACAGCTGAACCCCAGGGGCCACTTTTGGCTAAGGCAGCACAGGCAGCGCGACAAGCCCATTCGAGGGCCCTGTGTTCGCCGTGGTGATCCGCATGGCAGCGCCAGAGCTGCGGCCCTCAGGTGGTAGAAATGCCCTGCAGAGTCATCCTCAAGGGGAAGCTGGTGGCCAAGGACTGAGGAGCTGGGCACTGCGCTCCGGGGCAGGGCCTACACCCCGAACCCATAAGCAGGGTGTCCTCGGCATCTCCTCCCCAATAAGTAGAACGCATGGGCCTTGGGTTAAGGCATGGAAATAGGAGGGGCCCCATTTGCCATCCCTACCGCTTCCCTCTTGAGGACCCTGCATCCCCTCCTGCAACCAGATGCTCTTAAGGACTGGGAGTCCAGTCTCAGCAGAGGACACGGAGGCCACTGCCACGCCAGGGCAGCTGCTCCGTTTTCAGGTGAATCTGAGCATAGGTCCGGGGTGGCATGAGGGGTGGGCTTGGGGGTGCTGAGCAAGAAAGGACAGACATAGCGCTGGCACCTATGGTGTTGCTCAGGACCTGGGGAGTGCAGCCGGAGCACTCCCACCAGCAGCCAGGAGTGGCTCCAGCAAGGGCCGGGCTGCAGCTGGGGCTGGCTCAGACTCCGCCGTGGTCCCAGGAGGAGCGAGCTGATGGTGGGCTCCAGGAGTCACCAACATGGAGTCCATTTCCAGGCCTGGAACCTCCTGTGGGAAGGGGGCCGGCGGCCTCCAGGAAGGCCCTGCCTCCCACAGCCCCGGTGGGCCCCTCACAGCTGCGTCTACTCCAGCACCCGACACACCTGTGCAGTCCTCCTGCGTCTCTGACTGCCGCCTAAGCACAGCCACTGGCCACATTCTTTCCTCAGGGGCTGGATGCCTGGTTTTAAATGCTGTGTGAGGCTCATGAGCCATGGGCCCTGATCCAGTTGGGAAAGACCCAGCCTCCCTCGACTCGTGGCCTGGTCTGTGCCTAATCCTGGCTGCCTCTGGTCTGTCCTTGGCTCCTAGGCCAAGCAGGCGAGGCCCCAGGACCGCCGTCCACTGCAGTTGCACCACCCCACAGCTCACCAACCCAGCACAGTCCCATGGCCCCGCTACCTCCGAAAGCTCCCTCATCAAGCTCCCTCATCTCTGGCAGCGGGGACCATGTCCAGGCTGTGATCTCTGCTGCAGCCAGAGAGCTGTGGTGGGCAGTGTCTCCCATGTCCCCTGTGTTCAGGTGGGCTGTGCCACCGGGCCCCTCCTGACGTCCTGGCACCCACCTTTCACTCCTTCCCCCTTGTCACCCCAGAAGCACTCGAATCCACTCCACTCCTTGCAGCCCCTGAGGCAGGCTCTGCCCACCCCCAGCTGAGGAGCCGGCTGGGCCCCAGGATGCCTGGGTTCCACTGCCCTGAACCACTTTCTTCCCTCCACGCCACACCAGCCAGGGAGCGGCCAGCAGATGTTAGCAAATCTCCTGCCCAAGAGGCCACACCTACTGGCCCACCCTCAAATCAGCCCTGGAGAAACTCCCCGAGCAAGAAGGGGCGTAGACTCCAGAAACCACCCAGTGAGGCCCCCACAGGAGGAGGTGTGGGTGCAGGGAGGTGTGGGTGGGTGGGCTCTGCACTTGCTGCTCCCTGGCCTCACCTGTGGAGGTCATCTATCCCTTTACCACCTGCCGAGGTCATCTGTCCCTTCACCACCTGCCGAGGTCATCCGTCCCTTCACCTCCTGCGGAGGTCACCCGTCCCTTCACCTCCTGCGGATGGTCATCCGTCCCTTCCCCACAGGCCACTGTCATCCGTCCCTTCCCCACAGGCCATGGTTGATGGTGGCTTTGAGAAAAATCCTGGCTGTACAAACACAGGCTGGGTGACCAGTTGTGACAAGATCTGAGGGCTTACATTACCCAGCCTGTCCTGCAGCCCCTGTCCTCTAAGCCCCAGGGCTGCAGGAAAGTAACCTGTGAAACCCACCTCCCTCAAATATATGGGAGGATCCATGGCGCCCTGGCACCCAGGACAGAGCCTGTAGCCTCCAGATGGAGAAGGGGGTGCCGTGAGCGTGCGGCTGGGGTGTTGGCTACGTCAGGCACAGACGAGGCTGAGCGGAGGTGAACCGGAGGCAGGGCCGGAGGCAGCCAATCAATGAGCCAGTGGACTTTCACAAGAACGAGGGGCGTGGCCGGGGCCAGAAGCCAGGGCGAGAATTTGTTTAGGAAAAGAACTGAGCCTGTTGTGGGGGGACACGGGCCAGGCGCACAGCACAGGGGTCAGGCTAGGGCCTTTGTGGTGGCTGAGAAGTAAAAGGATACCAAAAATATACAAGAAAATGCCAATGCTCTGGAGGATGGAGGTGAGAGGAGGCCCAGGAGCTGTGGACTCAGGTCCCCAGAGTTGGGGTGATGGGAAGATCTCACACAGAAAGGGTCAGGAGTCAGGGAGGCAACAGGGGAGACCCTGAAAACCCTGCCCTGTGACCCAGAAGGATAAGAGAAAGGAGGAAAATTGTAAAAACGTTGGGATAGAAAGAGAAACTCCTAAAAGGGGAGTCATGAGGGCATCAGATGTGTAAGCCGCAGCCTTGGCTAAGCAAGGATAACTTGTTCTGAAGGAAAGAACTGTGGGCCTCAGACCTCCTTCTGTCCTCTCCTTAGACCTCCTTCCCCGACATTAGACCTCCCTCCCCGACATTAGACCTCCCTCCCCACCTCAGACCTCCCTCCCCACCTCAGACCTCCCTCCCACCTCAGACCTCCCTCCCCACCTCAGACCTCCCTCCCCACCTCAGACCTCCCTCCCACCTCAGACCTCCCTCCCCACCTCAGACCTCCCTCCCAATCTCAGACCTCCCTCCCACTTCAGTCCTCCCTCCCCACCTCAGATCTCCCTCCCCAACATTAGACCTCCCTCCCACCTCAGACCTCCCTCCCTACCTCAGACCTCCCTCCCACCTCAGACCTCCCTCCCACCTCAGACCTCACTCCCCACCTCAGACCTCACTCCCCACCTCAGACCTCCCTCCCACCTCAGACCTCCCTCCCCACCTCAGACCTCCCTCCCACCTCAGACCTCCCTCCCACCTCAGACCTCCCTCCCCACCTCAGACCTCCCTCCCCGACGTTAGCCCTCCCTCCCCACCTCAGACCTCCCTCCCACCTCAGACCTCCCTCCCCACCTCAGACCTCCCTCCCACCTCAGACCTCCGTCCCCACCTTAGACTTCTTTCTCCACCTTAGACCTTCATCCTGGCCTTAGACCCCCATCCCTGATCTTAGGCCTTTTTCCCTGGCCATCCAGCTGTCTCTTAAACATGAGCCCATCTTGAGAACAACGGCCTCAGGCCTCCAGGCCCTCCTATGGTGTGAACATGAGGAGGGTCAGGAAGAAGAAAATGAGAAAAGAAACAGATGGGTGCATGGGGGGCCACAGCCACGAGACTGAGGAGGGGAGAGGAGAAAGTGCAGCCCCCACACACTGCTCTGGGCTGAGGACCGGCGAGAGGAGCCTGGGGAGCAGGCGGCTTGGATGCAGCTGACAAGAGCAGGACAAGCTTGTCCGAGCCCCAAGCAGCCAGGGTCAGAGCAGACATGCAGGCCTCGCTCAGCAGGCCAGCAGGTGCGTCCAGTGCAAAGCGATAAACGAAAGCACAGTGCATAGAGGCTGCGGAATAAGACGAAAGCTCTCCAAACACTGCAGGAGATGCCGGACACAGCCACTCACCCATGAGGAGAGCCTCAGACCCCCTGGAAAAGGAGCAAACAGCACCTGGCAACCGGTGGGCTCCAAGCGGCGATCTTGGACGCCTGTCTACCACAGGGACAGCAGGCCCCAGCTTGCAGAGCAGACCTCACGGACGCCAGGGCCCAGAGAGACACAAATGCAGAGGCGCTCGTGGCTCACCCATCTTTTTTTATTTTTGACCCTGTGGGACACTTCTGCTCCTTTATCAGGCCACAGAGAAGTTTGGAAGCAACCCAAATGATCAATATCACATAGACGGTCCTCTGACCAAAACACATTAAATAATCTCTAACAACAAGAATCCCATGAGGCGACAACCTCGCCAGTGTATCACTTCTTTCTTTTTTGGGGGGACAGAGACTCGCTCTATCACCAGGCTGGAGTGCACTGGTGCAATCTTGGCTCACTGCAACCTCCGCCTCCCAGGTCCAAGTGATTCTCCTGCCTCAGCCTCCCAAGTGTCTGGGACTACAGGTGTGTGCCACCACGCCCGGTTCATTTTTGTATTTTTAGTAGAGACACAGTTTCGCTGTGTCTACTCCGCCTGCCTCAGCCTCTCAAAGTGCTGGGATTACAGGCGTGAGCCACTGTGCCCGGCCCTTTTTTTGTTTGTTTGTTTTAAGAGGCAGGGTCTCACTCTGTCGCCCAGGCGGGAGTACAATGCTGATCACAGCTCACTGCAGCCTCAACCTCCCAGGCTCAAGCAATTCTCCTGCCTCAGCTGCCCAAGTAGCTGAGACTACAGGAATATGCTGCCACACACAGCTAATTTTTGTATTTTTCTGTGGAGTCAGGGTCTCACCGTGCTGCCCAGGCTGGTCTCAAACATCTGGCCTCAGGTGACCCTCCCACACTTTGACACTCTGAAGCCAAACACCAGCTTCTCTCCAGCTATGAACGTCTTACATGGCATCTTCTTCCAGGAGAAAGTTGTTTTGTCTACATTGAAAATCTGTTGTTGGCCGGGCACGGTGGCTCACACCTGTAATCCCAGCACTTTGGGAGGCTGAGGCTGGCAGATCACCTGAGGTCAGGAGTTCGAGACCAGCCTGGCCAACAAGGTGAAACCCTGTCTCTACTAAAAATACAAAAATGAGCTGGATGTGGTGGCGTGCACCTGTAGTCCCAGATACGAGGGAGGCTGAGGCAGGAGAATCTCTTGGACCTGGGAGGCAGAGGTTGCAGTGAGCCGAGATCACACCATTGCACTCCAGCCTGGGCAATGAGCAAAACTCTGTCTCAAAAAGAAAAAGAAACTCTGATGCATAGGATAGCCATTTTCAGCAGTTATTAGCTTTGCTGAACCAGGGATACTGTAACCCTACCCTAGGATTCAAGGTGGAGGAACCGTCTCTAGATGTGGGATGGCAGACAGTCCAGGTCTCTGCGGGAGAAGCAGAGAGAAAGGCACGCAGGCACCATAGTTTCCAGGCCACTGCCCCACATCTCTGGACAGTCTAGAGACAGCACTCTCTCCTGCCCTTCAGCGGCCGGTGGTATCAATAGTTCAGAGACACTTGGAATTCCTAGGAATCCTGAGTCAGAAGCCCGAGGGGATGGGAGCCCACTGGCCCTGAGTCCCTCTCTGGGGTCCACATTCCTGTCCCAGATCCTAGAACTCATGCTCAGGATTGCAGAGGGCAGGGCTGGCATGGGGCAATCCCGGGGCAGTGAGCACTGGGATTCCAGGTGGGGTCTGCGCTCGGTGACTGGCACAGCTTGCCTCCTGTTTCATAGACCCACAGATGCCTTGTGAACTTTAGTGGGGGTCTTACAAATGTAAGGGCCCTTATTATTTGATGATATTAAGACCCAGTAATGATGCTGTGATTATGATTTTGTAAAAGCTCCCTTGTCTCTGATAGACATACAAGGAGATGGATGGAATGTGGAGACGGAAGGCTGGCCATGGGCTCCTCATTGTTGAGGCTGCTGATGACGCCTGGGGGCTCTTTATCCAGTTCACTTGTGATTGTGTTCAAATTTTCCACTATAAAAACTTTAAAGAAATAACAGAAGGAATTGTCTTCTTCCGCGGCTCTGCAGGCCGGGGCCATGCGGCAGATCCTCGCTAGAGACGAGAGGTTTGATAGCAGCTTCGCTTTGTGCGCTCCAGCCTCTTGTTCTTGACTTAATCACGAGCACCACAGTCCCTGTAGTTTCTTTCCCTAGAGCCATTTTGTTACTTAAAAGTATTTACAGAGATTTAACTGTGGGTGTAGCCTCTTACTCTTGACTTAATCCTTGACTGAAGGCTGAGATGTGTTAGGCTCTGTCACTCAAAGCATTTCTGCTTAGGGTTGACTATTTGTCTCTTCCAGCTTTGTAAGTCCTTGATAATATGACTGGCGACCTTCCCTTTCATTCCTGCTCTCAACGCAGCCTGTTCTTGTCTAAACATCTCTCTCCCTCTCAACATACACTTCATGCATTAAAATCATCTCTAACATTCACCCCTTTAAACTGTATAATTCGCTGTAGTTTTTGGTACAATTAGGTTATGCAACCATTACCTCTATGTAATTCCAGAACATTTCCATCACCCCCAAACAAACCCCACACCTTTTAACAGGAACTCTCCACCCGCTGGAAACCTAATCTGCTTTCTGTCCCTGGGGATTGGCCTTCTCTGGGTGTTTCATATGAAGGGAATCAGACTATATACGGTCTTTTATGTCTGGCGTCTTTCATCTAGCAGTATGTGTTCAGCGCTCATCCAAGACGTAGTATGTGTCAGTATTTCATTCCTGTTCATGGCTAAATAATATTCCATTGCAGGAAAATCCACATTCTGTTTATCCACTCACTGTTGATGGACATTTGAGTTTTCACTTTTTAGCTATGATGAATAGTTCTCCCATAAACATTAATGTATAGGTTTCTGTATAGACATGTTTTCCATTCTTTTGGGTATATATCTAGGAATGGAACTGCTGGGTCATAGTGTAATTCGGGTTTAACTTTTTGAGGAACTGTCATTGGTTTCCAAAGTGGCTGCCCCATTTTACATCCCCTCCAGCAATGTATGAGGATTTTAATTTCTCCAGCTCTTCATCAACCAACAGTTGCTATTGTCCATCTTTAAAAATCAGTTATGAGGCCAAGCGCGGTGGCTCACGGTGTTCCGTGGTAATCTCAACACTTTGGGAGGCCGAGGCAGGCAGATTATTTGACGTCAGGAGTTTGAGACCAGCTTGGCCAACGTGGTAAAATCCTGCCTCTACTAAAAATACAAAAAATAAAAATAAAAAAAAAAATAGCTGGGCATCGTGGTGCACACCTGTAATCCCAGCTACTCAGGATGCTGAGGCAGGAGACTCTCTTGAACCCGGGAGGCAGAGGTTGCAGTTAGCCAAGATTGCACCTTTGCACTCCAGCCTGGGCACCAAAGCGAGACTCTGTCTCAACATAAATAAATAAATAATAAATAAATAAAAATAAATAAATCAGGCCGGGCGCGGTGGCTAAGCCTGTAATCCCAGCACTTTGGGAGGCCAAGGTGGGCGGATCACGAGGTCAGGAGATCGACACCATTCTGGTCAACATGGTGGAATCCAGTCTCTACTAAAAATACAAAAAAATTAGCTGGGCATGGTGGCGCGTGCCTGTAATCCCGGCTACTCAGGAGGCTGAGGCAGGAGAATTGCCTAAACCCAGGAGGCAGAGGTTGCAGTGAGCCGAGATCGTGCCATTGCACTCCAGCCTGGGTAACAAGAGCGAAACTCTGTCTCAAATAAATAAATAAATAAATCACGGCCATTCTAGTGGGTATAAAGTAGTATCTCATAGTGGTTTGATTTGCATTTCTCTAATAACTAATGACACCAAGTATCTTTCTATGTGCCTATCTGCCATTTGTATATCTTCAGAAAAATGCCTCACGTTTGTTTCCTTTTACCAATTTAATAGGATGCATTACATTGCTTACATTTCACATATTGGACCAATTCTGCATTCTTTTTTCTCTTGGTAAGTCTGGCTAAAGAGTTTTCAATTTTACCTTTTTTTCGTTGTTTTCTTTTTGAACATAAACTCACGATTTTATTGTCTTCATAATAAAGGAAAAGGTGGTGATTAGAACTGGATCCCTGGCCTTTTCTCTTCCTGTCTCCTCCCAGCTCAAAACGCTTGCTTCGTTTCATGGCCGGCCTTCTCTTAGACCTGCAGTCGGACCCAGTGCACTGGAGTCTTGCACAGTCTTCATTTTAGTTCCAGCCTTTTTCTGGAAAATCGGCTTAGTCTGCCCACCACAGCAACTCTGCTTCCCGTCATAGTGCCGCTTTCCCTGGATACAGAGAATCCTTGCCCTTCTTAAACTGTCTCACTTTGTGGGGTCAGTACTTGCCACGCTTCTTACAGAGAGTCCGGGGGGTTTTAGGAGCATTCACCATGATTGTATGAGCGCTATCACCATGGAAGCCAATTTTATCATTTCATAGAATCAACTTTTAATGTCATTGGTTTTTCTCAACTGTTTTTCTATTCTCTATTTCATTTATGTCCACTCTAACTTATTATTTCTTTTTCTTTTATTTTTTGAGATGAGTTTAGCTCTGCCGCCAAGGCTGGAGTGCAGTGGTGCAATCTCACCTCACTGCAACTTCCACTTCCTGGGTTCAAGCGATTATTTTGCCTGAGCCTCCCTAGTGGCTGGGATTACAGGTGCATGCCACCATGCCCAGCTAATTTTATGTACTTTTAGTAGAGACGGGGTTTCACTGTGTTGGCAAGGCTGGTCTTGAACTCCTGACCTCGTGATCACTGGCCTCAGCCTCCCGAAGTGCGGGGATTACAGGCATGAGTCACTGTGCCCGGTCGCTCTAACCTGTTATTTCTTGTTGCTTTGGATTTAATTTGGTCTTCCTTTCTAGTTCCTTAAGAAGAGAAGTTAGGTTATTGACTTAAAATGCTGTTTCTTCTTCTTTCCTTCTTCCTTCTTCCTTCCTTTCTTTCTTCTTGAGACAGGATGTCCTTGGTCACCCAGGCTGGAGTGCAGTGGCACAATCATAGCTCACTGTAGCCTCAAACTCCTGGGCTCAAGTGATCCTCCCACTTGGCCTCCTGAGGAGCAGGGATTACAGGCATGTGCCACCATGCCTGGCTAATTTTTAAATGTTTTAAAGAGATGGTATCTTGCTATGTGGCCCAAGCTGGTCTTGAACTCCTGGCCTCAATCGATCCTCCCACCTTAGCCTCTCAAGATGTTTTTTTCTTTTCAATGCAGGCATTTATAGCTACACATTTTCTTCTGAGCACTGCTTCCATTGTATCCCATAAAGTTTGGTATTTTTTAAAAAATGCATTTCAAAGTTTTTCTAATTTCCCTTAGAATTTCCTCTTTGATCCATCAGTTATTTAGGAGTATGTTGCTTAATGTTCACAAATTTGTGAATTTTTCAAATTTTCTTCTGTTCCTTGATTTCTAATTTCATTCCACTGTGGTCATAAAACATACTTTGTATGATTTCAATCCACTAAATTTTTTTTTTTTTTTTGAGATGGAGTTGCTCTCTGTTGCCCAGGCTCCATCTGTCACTCTGTTACCAGTCCCTCTCTGTGGCACCATCTCTACTCACTGCAGCCGCCGCCTCCCAGGTTCAGGCAATTCCTCTGCCTCAGCCTCCCGAGTAGCTGGCACTACAGGTGTATGCCACTACGCCTGGCTAATTTTTGTAGAGACGGGGTTTCACCATGTTGACCAGGCTGGTCTCGAACTCCTAGCCTCAAGTTATCTGCCTGCCTCCGCCTCCCAAACTGCTGGGAATACAGGCGTGAGCCACGGCACTTGACCCCAATCCAGTGAAATTCACTGGGACTTGTTTTGTGGTCTAACATATGACTTATATTAAAGAATGTCCCATGTGCTTTTGAGAAAAGTGTGTATTCTTTTAGTGTTGGGTGGAATTTTCTGAGGATGTCTGCATAATCTAAGAGTGTTGCTCAAGTCTTCCCTTCCCTTGCTGATCTTTGTCTAGTTGTTCCATTCATTATTGAAAGCGGAGTATTGAAGTCTTCAACTATTATTGTTGAATTGTCTGTTTCTCTTTTTAATTCTGTGTTTGCTCCAGGTATTTTGAGGCTTTGTTGTTTGGCACATGTTTGTTTATAAATATATCTTTTTTATGGATTGACCCTTTTATTATTATTATTATTATTATTATTTTTTGAGATGGAGTTTTACTCTTGTTACCCAGACTGGAGTGCAATGGCACGATCTCGGCTCACCGCAACCTCCACCTCCTGGGTTCAAGCAATTCTCCTGCCTCAGCCTCCTGAGTAGCTGGGATTACAGGCACGCACCACCATGTCCAGCTAATTTTTGTATCTTTAGTAGAGACGGGGTTTCACCTTGTTGACCAGGATGGTCTCGATCTCTTGACGTGGTGATCCACCCGCCTCGGCCTCCCAAATGCTGGGATTACAGGCATGAGCCACCGCTCCCTGCCCCTTTTATTATTATAAAATGTCCTTCCTTTTCTTTATTAACAACTTTTGTCTTAAAGTCTATTTTGTCTGAGCTTACAAACCCACTCTCTCTCCTTTTTTCTTTTTCTTTCTTTTTTTTTAAACAGTTATTTTCTTAGTGGTTGCTTTGGGGATTACTATTGACAAATAACTTGATACAATCTAATTTGAATTGTTGCAAACTATGCTTACATAGTATCCGAAAATGTTGCTCTGACTCTCCTTTGTGCTATTCTTGTCAGGCATCTTCATCTTGGTACACTGTGCTCTCATCAACATAGATGTGTAAGTATTACTTTATGCAGTTACCTTTAAATCAGGAAAAAGGAAGATCAAGCAAAAAATAAGTTTATGCTGGTGCTCTGTGTTTCTTTATCTGCATTTGAGGTGGATTTTTTTTTTTTTTTTTTTGAGACAGAGTCTTGCTCTGTCACCCATTCTGGAATGCAGTGGTGCCATCTCAGCTCACTACAACCTCTGCCTCCTGAGCTCAAGAGACTCTCCTGCCTCAGCCTCCCAAATAGCTGGGACTACAGGCATGCACCACCTGCCTGATTAATTTTTGTATTTTTGGTACAGATGGAGTTTCACCCTGTCAGATAGGCTGGTCTCAAACTGCTGACCTCAGGTGATCTGCCCACCTTGACCTCCCACAGTGCTGGGATTACAGGCGTGAGCCACTGCTCCCAGCCACCTTTTTATAATTTCTGTCTCTTAATGTATATCCTCTATCTGGTGAGAGATTTCTCTCATACTTTAGCTCTTTAAATATTATTTCCTGTCCCCTCGAGCTTTGCCCAAGCTCCTCTGCTCCCAGCGGCCAGAACGGAGGGGTAGAGAAGTCCTCGGCGGCACAGAAGGCAGGCAGATCAAGGCACAGGTGAAAAAAAAAGAAAAAAAATATTATTTCCTTAGCTCTTTGAACAGAGCTATTCAATAGTAGCTAATTTTAAGTCTTCATCTAGTAAGTGCAATGCCTGGGCTTCCTCAGTGGCTATTTCTGTTGATTTGCTTTTCTTCGGTGTATGAGCATACTTTCCTGTTTCTTTGTATGTTTAATGACTTTTTGTTGAAAAGTAGACATTTTAAACAATATAGAGCCTGGGCACAGGGGCTCATGCCTGTAATCCCAGCACTTTGGTAGGGCAAGGCAGGCAGATCACTTGAGGTCAGGATGGCCAACATGGTGAAACCCTATCTCTACTAAAAATACAAAAAGTAGCCGAATGTGGTGGCACACACCTGTAGTCCCAGCTACTTGGGAGGCTGAGGCAGGAGAATTGCTTGAACCTGGGAGGGGGAGGTTGAAGTGAGCTGAGGTTGCACCACTGCACTCCAGCCTGGGCAACAGAGTAAGACTCTGCCTCAAAAAAACTAATGGTAAAAGTAATAAACAACATAATGTGACAACTTTAGCAATTAGATTCTGTCCTCCCCTCCAGGGCTTGTTGCTGCTGCTTGCAGTACTTAAACAGCTTCGCTTGTCAATGCTCAGCAAGTGTGGCTGGCCACAGCCACCCACATGTTTGACTAGCTCTATTTCCACCCCTTCTCTTGGGCACAAGTTCATTGATATGTGACCTGCTTCCCAGTTATCCTGGAGACAGTTTTGTCAAGGGTTTTGCGTAACATTGGTCTCTGTCCTGTTAAGTGCTTTGCTATCAGGCCACTTGGGAGAGTCCTATGGGGTTTGCTGTAGCAAAGTCCACAGTCCATACACTGGGACAGGCTTGCTTCTGCCACTCACAAGCAAGCCCAGGTTTCTGGCTTAAAGCCACAGCTTGTTCTCACTCACATTGCCTGGAAGAAGGTGGTTGAGGTTCTCTCTTCTATCTTTGCTTCAGGACCCAGGCTGAACGTTGTGGGTCTTCCTAGATGAGAGACAGAGGCTCTGGAGGGTCGTGCAATAGGAAGTAAATGCTCTGGTGTAAAGGTGCCACGTGAATACCTCCTCTCATTCCTCATTGGCCAATACTGGTCCCATGGCACCACCTCATGACCCCTCCATGATCCCCCAATGGCCCCCACATGGCCCTCATGGTGGGACCAGGCAGTCCGACCCCTCCCACACACCTGAAGATGAAGCAGAGTCAGGAGCACTGCCAGGGACCACCGCTCCCCTCATTCCAAATTATCACCTTCATTCCATCTGCCATAATTGTATTTATTGAGTCAGATAATTTACCCTCTAAATAACAAATAGTAGTATTTAGTACAGATGATTGTTTTCCACTTACTGATTTGGCAGCATGTTATTAGATTTTGCTATGATTTCTGCCAAATGAATGATACTTGCCTTATCACACAGGTGCAGTCGTTTGAATGGTCTTCTGAATCCTAGATCCTGCCTCACCGGAAGCTGAGCCTGGTAAGGGCATAGCCCACAGGACACCTACAAGAGTCACGTTCCCGCCACTGATCACCTCTGGGCTTTTAGTGCCGAAACATCAAAGAACTTATGCATCTCTTATTACACTTTCTAGCAATATTTATACAGGAACATTTTGTATTTATATCCCCCAAAATCAATAAAAAGCTTTTAACAAAAGTGTATGGGGAAAGTTTTGAGTCACGTTGCAGAAACAATGAGTAAACGGTTGTAATAACATGAGGGCGTTTTGCAAAGTTTGAGGATCAACGAAGAGGTGTGTGCATAGCCAGGTGGGGCTGGGGTGAAGGGGACTTGTGTCCTCCTTAGCCAGGCGGGGCTGGCGTGAAGGGGACTTGCGTCCTCCTTAGCCAGGCGGGGCTGGGGTGAAGGGGACTTGCGTCCTCCTTAGCCAGGCGGGGCTGGGGTGCAGGGGGACTTGCGTCCTCCGTGATTGACCCTGTGTTCAGGAAGCCATGTGCATCAAATGTTACATTCAGTTCATTTTTTTTGAGATGAAGTCTTACTCTGTTGCTCAGGCTGGAATGCAGGGGCATGATCTCTGCTCACAGCAATCTTCGCCTCCTGGGTTCGAGCAATTCTCCTGCCTCAGCCTCCTGAGTAGCTGGAATTATAGGCACATGCCACCACACCCAGCTAATTTTTTTAAAATTTTTTTAATTTTTAGTAGATACGGGTTTTCACCATGTTGGCCAGGATGGTCTCTATCTCCTGACCTCGTGACCTGCCCGCCTCAGCCTCCCAAAGTGCTGGGATTACAGGCATGAGCCACCGTGCCCAGCCTCATTTGTTTTTCAAATTTTTTACTTTTTGAGACAGAATCTCCCTCTGTTGCCCAGGCTGGAATACAGTGGTATGATCACAGCTCACTGCCATGGGTCTGGGAGCCTCGACCTATGGAGCTCAAGCAATCCTCCCATCTCAGCCTCCCAAGTAGCTGGGACCATTGCAGTGGGCCACTGTGCCTGGCTACTTCTTGTATTTTTTTTTTTAATAGAGATGGGGGTCTCACTGTGTTGCCCAGGCTAGTCTTGAACTCCTGGGCTCAAGTGATCCTCCCACCTTGACCTCCCAAAGTCCTTGGATTAAGGTGTAAGCCACCACACCTGGCCACTTTTCTCATTTAAAATAGATTCTCGGCCGGGCGCGGTGGCTCAAGCCTGTAATCCCAGCACTTTGGGAGGCCGAGGCGGGTGGATCACGAGGTCAAGAGATCGAGACCATCCTGGTCAACATGGTGAAACCCCGTCTCTACTAAAGATACAAAAAATTAGCTGGGCACGGTGGCGCGTGCCTGTAATCCCAGTTACTCAGGAGGCTGAGGCAGGAGAATTGCCTGAACCTGGGAGGCGGAGATTGCGGTGAGCCGAGATCGCGCCATTGCACTCCAGCCTGGGTAACAAGAGTGAAACTCCATCTCAAAAATAAAATAAAATAAAATAAAAATAATAAAATAAAATAGATTCTCAGCTGGGCCTGGTGACCATGCCTGTAACCCCAGCACTTTGGGAGGCCAAGGTGGATGGATCACTTGAGGTCAACATGGTGAAACTCTGTGTCTCTACTAGAATACAGAAATTAGCTGGGTGTGATGGTGGGCACCTGTAATCTCGGGTGGCAGAGACTGCAGTGAGCTGAGATCACACCACTGCAGTCCAGCCTGGGCAATGAAGCAAGACTCCATCTCAATAAAATAAAATGGATTATCAAATGAAGGTTTTGTAGGGAATCCTGGTTCTTGGGTTATTGACAGTACATGAGGGCATGTGTGTGAGGACCAACAGCGCCCCATTTATGTTTTTTTCAAATGGTATCTATTCCATAGCATGGACTGCCCTCTTTTTCAAATTTTCTGTTGACTTTCAATGCTCAGTGTTGGGAATGTACAGGTCACGATATGGCTGTGGGTAATCGCCACCCTCCTCACTCCTCAGCAAATTCTTCCCATGTCCAGAAAGGCTGAAATAAAAACAAAATTTATAATCCTTTGAGTATATATATATTATAAAGTAACCAGGATTGAGTTTTTTTGTTTTTTTTTACATTTTACTAATTGGAAGAATTTACGTTCAATGTTTCCAAAACCTTCTGCCTGTGACTGTCATCCTGGGGATGAGAAATCTCTAGGGAGGAGGACTTTGGGGACCACCGTCCTCCTGGGACATGTCGGGGCATGGGCTGCTGAGTGAGGCTAGCACCCCCACCCCTCTTACTGAGCTGGTTTCCCCCAACCCGGGAGATGATGTGGCACCTCCCAGAGGGGATACAGCCTGCTGTCCCCACTCTGGTCAGAAAGCAGGAGACTGGCCAGGACCAGACACTGGGGCTGGGAGGTGCTTTGCTGCCATCTGCTGGGGCAGCAGCCTCATGGACCCCCGTGCCGGTGAAAGTGCAAAGCCACTGTCCACGTGAAGGCCGTCCACATCCTGGCAGTGCCCCTGAGGGGTGGCCTCCTGCCACCACCCAGGGAGCCGCAAAGCCACCCTGCCTGCACTGGTGTCACCTCTGAATCCATCTCGATGTGAGACAGAAGAGGACCGAATGGGGTGGGCCCAGTGTGCGCTGCTCAGCCTGGTCTTGGCGAATGGGCTCCATCCAGCCCCATCCTCAGAGGCCAGGTGGAGCCCCGTCTTCCTGTCTTCCTGGCAGAGCTGGAGGAGGTATGGGTGGAGTGGGACCCAGCCAGGAGTCCCAGCCCGGAGGCCAAGGGCAGGCCCATGTCCAGCATCCCACAGTCCAGCATCCTTAGACCAGGCCCAAGAGAAGCCCCGCTGCTGAGCAGGGGGAGGACAGGGGAGGGCGGCCACTCAGGCAGCTGCCTCCCAGAGTGGGAAGGAAGGGCCCCAGCCTTTCCCAGCTCCAAGCCCACTTGGCTTTCCGCCTCTTAGCTGTGGTCCCCCAGGGCGTGACTTCCCCAGAGGCTCCAGCCAGCAGTTCCTCAGTAAACTCGCTCAGGGTTTCAGGGTGGGGGATAAGACTCTGCCCCCAGAAGGCTCTGAAATGTGTCAGGATGGGACACGGTGGAGCTGATCAGGTTTCTGGTAGGTCTGCAGGGGTGAGGCCTGCGTCCCCTTGGAGGCTGGCGTGGAAAGTGGACATACCCTCAGCTCCGCCGTCTTTGTTCACTGGCTGGACTAATTCTGCAATGATAAACTTCCCTCTCATGCCGTTTGGCTCCCCAGAGGCCCGTTTACGCAGGAAAAACAGAATTAGCGCTTGATTCTTGGTTCTTGTGTTTTATTTATCCATTTAAAATATGTAAGTTTGTTGCCAGGATCCCCTAAGAATGATCAGTTAATTCTTTTTTTTTTTTTGAGATGGAGTTTTGCTCTTGTTACCCAGGCTGGAGTGCAATGGCGCGATCTCGGCTCACCGCAACCTCCGCCTCCTGGGTTCAGGCAATTCTCCTGCCTCAGCCTCCCCAGTAGCTGGGATTACAGGCACGCCCACCATGCCCAGCTAATTTTTTGTATTTTTAGTAGAGATGGGGTTTCACCATGTTGACCAGGATGGTCTCGATCTCTTGACCTCGTGATCCACCCGCCTCGGCCTCCCAAAGTGCTGGGATTACAGGCGTCAGCTACCACGCCCGGCCGGTTAATTTTTTTTTAACTCAGGAATTTAAGCAGGTGAGTTTAGTAAGCTCAAAAGGTCTCATCATCCAAACGAGTCTCTAGGATGGCGAAGCCTCCTGTTCAGAGAGGGGCAGAGCAGGAAGCCACTCCCCACAGATCACAGCTGCCCCACCCCTTCCGGGCGTCCTGCCTTGCCTCGAACTCCTGGGCTCAAACGATCCATTCCTTTTCCTTAGTGTGGAAAAAAATGACTCCAGAAAAGAGGCTCCTCCTCTGGGCCAACAGCTGCAGCCACTGAAGCATTCTCTTCCTCACCTACCAGGGCACACAGCCCAGTTCAGGGTGGGAGCTGTGGATTGCTCGGCTGGAACCAGCTGAGGCTCCAGAACCAAGAGGGCCCCTCCATGCCAAGCCCAGGGAGGAGGAGCCTGTTGACAGTGCTGTCCATGGGACCTGGTGGGTGAGAGCTCGGGTCCCAGAAACCCGGGTCCGGCCTGCATATGACCCAGTGGGGCGAGCCGGTCTGCCCCCCAGGCCCAGCCACCAAGCTGGGCTGTCCTGAGGGCCCTGGAGGACAGGTGCGATGCGGTAGGCTGTCTCCGCAATAGACAAACATCAGTTGTATTCATGCTAGCAGCAGGCAATGCAAACCTGAAACTAAGCAAACAGCTCCACACATGACAGCACAGCAAATAATAACACTCAGGAATAAACGTAGCCAAAGAACTGCGAGACTTGTATACTTAAGACTAGAAAACATGGCTGAAAGAAATTCAGACGACACAAATGAAGGGAAAGTCATCTCTGCCTCACTCCCCAACTGACGCAAGTTCAGGGCAATCCCATCACAATTCTGCCATCTCCTGCCTGGGGGCTGCCCTCCCCATGCCCGCCCTCTCTGCCCAGGACACAGAGGCTGCTGGGCAGTCTTGTGCATTGGTGGGGAGGGGCTCCGCTCCTGCCTGTGGCCTGAGGCCCTGATCAGTGCATTCCCAGCATTGAAGAATGACCTCTCCCAGGGCCCAGCAGTCGGGGCCTTCGTCCTGAGGTAGGAGGCAGGACTCAACTCAGGAGGCAGGGTTTGGACACTGGACAAAAGTGAGGACTAGCTGAAACAGGTGTAGGGTGGAACCACCTCCCCGTAAGACACGCCCACCAAGTCATTTCACTATTTCCATGGCAACACACCCAGAAGTTACTGCCCCTGTCCATGGCCACAACCGGACAACCTGGAAGTCACCACCTTCATCCTAGAGATTTCTGCATAAACTGCCCCTTAATTGGCATGTAAGTAGAAGTGGGTAGGCTGGGTGCCCTGGCTCATGCCTGTAATCTCAGCACTTTGTGAATCTGACGGGGGAGGATCACTTCAGCCCAGGAGTTCAAGGCTGCAGTGAGCCCTGATGGTACCGCCAGACTCCAGCCTGGGTGACACAGCAAGACCCCATCTCAAAAAAAAAAAAAAAAAAGAACTGGGTATGCATATGCCCTCAGCCCTGACTCAGCTGCGACTCCAGTGTACTGCCTGCAGGGCGGCCTGTTCTGAAGGAGCTTCCAGCACAGTGGCTGTCTAGGCCGGGTGCAGGGCTTCACTTCTGCAATCCCAGCACTTTGGGAGGCCAATGTGGGTGGATTGCTTGAGCCCACACATTCAAGATCAGCCTCGATAACATGGCAAAACCCCATCTCTACAAAAAAAAAAAAAAGAAAATAGCTGGGTGTGATGGCGCACATCTGTAGTCCGAGCAACGCAGGAGGCTGAGACGGGAGGGTCACTTGAGCCCAGGGTGTTGAGGCTGCAATGGCCAATGATGGCACCACTGTGCTCCAGCCTGGGCGGCAGCAAGAGCCTATGTCAAAAAATAAGAAGTTTCTAACACACAGCCCAGCCTCAGTTTTGGGGCTCACCTGTGGGGCCTCACTGCTGCTTCTGGAACATCCAGGTGCCCACGTGTTTCCAAATTGGGGTCAGCGTTTTGATGATTAAATTTGCAATGTTAAGTTGTTTCGTGGGGACTTTTCGGAACCCTGTGAATACACAGCAGATAAAACACCTTGGAAATGGAGAAACCTGTTCTGCCCTAACAGGGAGCAGCAGCCCTCCCCCAGGATCTGCCCGAAGTAGCAAGTGCTGGCAGGTCCAGAACCCTGCAGGACCAGCTTCCCTCCTGCTGTCACCCCACCCACGCCTTGGTGAATGGCTTCTTTGTTAGCATTCCTCAGTCACCCTGTTTCCTGTCCCAACACCACTGACAGACATGCAGCACTTCCATTCTTTGAATACTTGCTCTCACATTTTCAACATGGATATTTGACGAAGTCCAGAGTCAATAAAAATCTCTACCTTCTTCCTGAGAAATACAAAGGCAGTAAAAGTTTTTTGTTTCTCTTTTTGTTTTTGAGACAGAGTCTCGCTCTGTCACCCAGGCTGGAGATCAGTGATGCAATCTCGGATCACTACAAACTCTGCCTCTTGGGTTCAAGTGATTCTCCTGCCTCAGCCTCCGAAAGTGCTGGGATTAGAGGCGTGAGCCACCATGCCTAGCCGTTTTTGAGATGGAGTCTCATTCTGTTGCCAGGCTAGAGTGCAGTGGTACGATCTCGGCTCACTGCAACCTCCACCTCCCAGGTTCAAGTGATTCTCCTGCCTCAGCCTCCGAAAGTGCTGGGATTAGAGGCGTGAGCCACCATGCCTAGCCGTTTTTGAGATGGAGTCTCATTCTGTTGCCAGGCTAGAGTGCAGTGGTACGATCTCGGCTCACTGCAACCTCCACCTCCCAGGTTCAAGTGATTCTCTTGCCTCAGCCTCCCAAGTAGCTGGGACTACAGGCATGTCCCACCATGCCCAGCTAATTTTTTTGTTGTTGTGGTATTTTTAGTAGAGACAGGGTTTTGCCATGTTAGCCAGGCTAGTCTCGATCTCCTGACCTCATGATCTGCCCACCTCAGCCTTCCAAACTGCTGGGATTGCAGGCATGAGCCACTGCACCAGGCCTGGATGTGCTAAACTCTTTTCTAAAGTGGCTGAAACACTGATATTTCCATCCACTCGGTGTGAGAGTTCTGGTTGCTCCATCTTCTCATCAACATTTGGTATGTTCAGTCTTTTTGAATTTTAGGCATTCTAGTGGGTGCGTGATGGCGTCTCACTATAATTTCAATTCATACCTTTCAATGACTGACGACATCGAGTATCTCTTCATGTGCTGTTCACCACCCACGTATCTTCACTGGTGAAACGTCTGTTCGAACCTTGGTCCATTTCTAAGTCGGGTTATTTCTGTTGAGTGCTGAGAGTTCTTTGTATACTCTGGATACAAGTCGCTATGTGACTGGACCGGTTATGTGATTTACAAGTATTATTTCCAGTCTGTGGCTTGTCCCTTTATTCTCTTAACAGTGTATTTTAAGAGCATAAGTTGCTAATTTTGACGAAGTCCAATTTATTGATCTTTTTCTCATATGGATCATGATTTTAGTGTTACATTTCAGACATGTAACTCAAAAATGACAAAGATTTTTCTCAGGCTTTCCTTTAGATGGTTTATCTTTTAGGTTCCAGCTGTGATCCATTTTGGGATAAGTTTTGCACATGGTGTGAGATTCATTTTTTGTATATAGGTACTGGAAAGATCGTCATTGCTTCACTGAAGTGCTTCTGTGCCTTCACTTACAATCAAATGACAATAGACGCACGGGCTGGTTTCTGGGCTCGGTCGGTCTGTATTTCTGTCACTGTCAACACTTCACTGTCTTGATTACTATGGACTTGCAATAGGCCTTCAAGTCAGAGAGCAAAGTCCTCTCAATCCACTTTTCTTTTGCAAAGTTGTTTTGACTGTCGGTCCTCTGCATTTCCATATTAATTTTAGAATCAGCTTGTCAGTTTCCACCAAAAAAAACCTGCTAGAATTGTGATTGGGTTCCACTGACGTGTACTTCAAGTTGGAGAGTATATCTCAGCAGTATCGAGTCTTCGGATAAGCAACGTCTATCTCCAGGTGGACTTAGGGGCTGAATTTCTCTCATCAGCATTTGGTAGTTTTCAGTGTTCAGGTCTTGCACATCTTTTGTCAGAATCACTTGTATTTCATATTCTTGATGCTATTTTAAGTGATGTTTCACATTTCAATTTATAATTGTCCATTATTACAATATAGAAGTACAACTATTTTTATAGCTTCATCTTGTATCCCACAGTCTTGCTAAACTCAATAGTTCTAGTTGCTTTTCTGTAGATTCTATCAGATTCTCTACATGGGTAATCATGTCAGTGGCAAATAAAGACAGTTTTATTTCTTCCTGTTCAATATGGATGCCATTTATTTGTTTATTTATCATTTATCTATGTATACTTTTTGCCACTGGCTAGAAGCTTCAATACAATGTTGCCCTTTTTCCTGCCCTTAAGGGAAAGCATTTGGTCTTTCATCATTAAGGATGATGTTAGCTGTAGAGTTTTCATAGATGCCCTTTATCTAGTTGAGGAAGTTCTCTCTTCTTTAATTTTTTTGAAGTGTTTTTACAGAATTGTTACTGGTTTTCCTTAAATGGGACATTGAATTTGCAGTGAGCCATCACGGCTCACTGCACTGCAGCCTAGGTGACAGAGGGAGACCTTGTCTTAAAAAAAAAAAATGCAGGTTCTGATCAGCGGGTTTTCCATGAAGGCATCACTTGTGCCCCACATGAGGAAGGAGCTGAGAAACCAAGAATGAGGCCAACAGATTCAGTCTGTCCGGAGAGGGCGCTCCACTGGGGAACCTGCCACCAGGAGTGTGTGGCCTTGGGTGGAACAGGCACAGCGTGGCTCCCTTGCTCCCCAGACCCAGGGCTCAGCTTCTGTATGCTCCACAGTTAAAGGCAAGGATGCCAAGTGCGTCGTCACCTGTGATCTGTGTAATAACAGGCTGCTTTGATGGAAAGGCAGGATTCAGAGCAAGTGCATGTGCTTACACTAAGAACAGCGAATACAGCAGGAGTCAGGGGCATTCCCGGGACTGCAGTTCATCAGAAGTCTGCACAGTGGATTAGAACCCAGCACAGAGTCACTTCTGTCTCCACGGCGGGTCTGCGGTAGGTCTCAGGAGTCTTCATTTCCAAAGTTCCAGGGTGAAGCCCGCACTCCCAGCTCACGGAACATACATTAAGAGGCTTCCCCTTGGCTGCCGCACTGTGTCCAGTATCCTTTCGAAGGGAAGCTGTCCTTTCTCTTTAGCTGCTTTAAACATCTTTTGGTTTTTGGTTTTCTGCGATTTTGCTACAATGTGTTTTGATGTAGAGTTCTATTTGCTGCATCTGGGTTTTGCGGTGCCTGCTGGATAAGTGACTCGTGTTTTTCACCTATTTGGAAAATAGTTATCAGTCATTATTTCTTCAAAACGTTCTCACCTTATTCCAGGATCTCCTGCTAGAACCCCAAGTAAACTGACAGGAAATGTTTTCTGTTCTACTTGCTAACCTCGCTTTCATATTTCCCATCTCTGGGATACAGTCTGAGTATCTTTAGATCTATTCTTTAAATCACCAGTTCTTCAACTGTGACTCGTCTGGTGTTTAATAGTCCATTGAGTTTTAAATATTATTAGTATATGTTTCATTTCTAGGAATTCTATCAACTTTCTTTAAAATCTTCTTGCTCTTTTTAGCTAAGATCTTACTTTTCGGAACGATCCAAGATGGCTGACTGCTAACATCTCGGGATTGCAGCTTCCAGTGAAAGTGCAGAGAACGAGAGGACACCACACTTTCAGACAAATTTTTGTCACTCACGGAGCAGAAGATTCCCAGTGGACGAGCTGCACGGGTCGCCAGCATGACTCTTGTGGCCGGAGCAGCGGTTTTGCCGGCACCTCAGTGCGGCAGCTCTTGGTGCAGAGTAAACAGGACTGGTTCCCCTTCTGACCGAGGTTTGGAGCTCCGGGAAGGCGGAGTCGCCTATTACGGACTCAAGAAGGAAGCCAGACTGGAGATTCCCGGGCAGAAAAGCACCATCGGTCTTAACGCCGCTGTTTTGGCCGGCACAGTGGGTTGCTCATATTTTGGCCCTGGGAATTAACAACTTGGACTTCCACTCAGAGACCTAATTTGAAAGTTGGTAATTACAAAGACGACAGGTGGATACATTTACAATTGTGGGAAGAAACCAGCATAAAAAGGCTGAGAATACTCAAAATCAGAATGCCTCTCCCTCTAAAGAGGATCACAGTTCCTCATCAACAAGAGAACAAGGCTTGATGGAGAACGAGTGCATTCCAATAACAGAATCAGGCTTCAGAAGGTGGATAATAAGAAACTCCTGTGAGTTAAAAGAACATGTTGTAGCCCAATGTAAAGAAACTAAGAACTTTGAAAAAAGGTTTGACGAAATCCTAACAAGAATAGACAATTTAGAGAGGAATATAAGTGAATTAATGGAACTGAAGAATACAATACGGGAACTCCGAGAAGTAAGCACAAGTTTAAACACTCAAATTGTTCAAGCAGAAGAAAGGATATCAGAGGTCGAAGTCCAACTTAATGAAATAAAATGAGAAGACAAGAATAGAGAAAAAAGGATAAAAAGGAATGAGCAAAGTCTCCAAGAAATGTGGGACTATGTGAAAAGACCAAATTTACGTTTGATAGGTGTACCTGAATGCGACAGAGAGAATGAATACAAGCTGGAAAATATTCTTCAGGATATTATTCTGGAAAACTTTCCCAACCTAGCAAAGCAGAACAATATTCAACCCCAGGTAATACAGAGACCACCACAAAGATATTCCTCAAGAAGAGCAACCTCAAAGCACATAATTGTTAGATTCACCAGGGTTGAAACGAAGGAGAAAATACTAAGGGCAGCCAGAGAGAAAGGTCAGGTTACCCACAAAGGGAAGCCCATCAGACTCACAGCAGATCTCTCAGCAGAAACCCTACAAGCCAGAAGAGAGCGAGGGCCAATATTCAACATCCTTAAAGAACAGAACTTTCAGTCCAGAATTTCATATCCAGCCAAACTAAGCTTCACAACTGAAGGAAAAATAAAATCTTTTATGAACAAGCAAGTACTCAGATTTTATTACCACCAGGCCTGCTTTATAAGAGCTTCTGAAAGAAGCATTACACATAGAAAGAAACAACCAGTATTAGCCTTTCTAAAAATATACCAAAAAGTAAAGAGCATCAACATGAAGAATTTACATCAACGAATGGATAAAACAGCCAGTTAACATCAAATGGCAGTAACCCTAAATTTAAATCGACTAAGTCCCGCAATCAAAAGATAAGCCAAAACCCAACGGTATGCTACATCCAGACCCATTTCACATGCAAGGATACATAAAGACTCAAAACAAAGGGATGGAGAAAGATTTACCAACCAAATGGAGAGCAAAAATAAATAAACAAATAAAAAGCAGGAGTTTCAATTCTTGCATCTGATAAAATAGATTTTAAAGCAACAAAGATATAGTGGTAAAAGAAACAATGCAACAATAAGAGCTAACGATCCTAACACCCAGATACATAGAGACTTAGACTCTATGAGACAGAAAATTAATAAGGATATCCAGGACTTGAACTCAGATCCGGAACAAGTAAACTTAATAAATATTTATAGAGCTCTCCACTTTAAATACACAAAATATACATTCTTGTCAATACCACATCACACCTACTCATAGGTTTAAATGAAATATTGATTGGCCATTATTAATACCCATTTCTTTTAGAATAAAGCAACATTTCTGTTCTCTCTCCCTCTTTTTCTTCCTCTTTCTTCGTCTCCTTCACTCCTTTTTTTTTCTTTCCTTCTCTCAAAAAAAAAAAAAAAGAAAAAAGAAATCAACTTGTAGACCTCTAGAACCAGGTTGGCAACGTCTCTCTCATTGCCTGATTTCCTTCCTTCCCTTCTCTCCCTCCCTCCCTCCCTCCCTTCCTTCCTCCCTCCCTCCCTCCCTTCCTCCTTTCCTCCCTTCCTGCCTTCCTCCCCCCCAAAAAAACTTACTTTTCACATTATAAGTTTTTTTTTGTCAACATTCTAGGCATACTTACTCTATATTCTTTACAGAACAATCCCAATATCCTGCATCCTTCAGGTTCAAGGGCTGTCCTTGTTCCTTTGTGACGACACGTGTCTTATAAGCTTTGACTGTGAAGTCATGCTGGAAAGCCTGGGGGTTTATCCAAAGCCTGGGAAGCCTTGATTGGGGCCAAGACCTCCAGATAAGGTTATGTTGGCTCAACATGGTGAAACTCCATCTCTACTAAAAATACAAAAATTAGCTGGGATTGGTGGCACGCGCCTGTAGTCCCAGCTACTTGGGAGGCTGAGGCAGGAGAATTGCTTGAACCCGGGAGGCGGATGTTGCCGTGAGCTGAGATTGCACCACGGCACTCCAGCCCAGCACCTGGTGATGGAATAAAACTCTTGTCTTGAAAAAAAAAAAAAAAGATTATGTTGGCTTATGCCAGGTCCAGGCAGCAACCAACCTGGGGCCATGGTGATGTAATTTCTCTGCATGGGGTTCTCCAGACCCTACAGGGGGCTGGCCTGAAATTATAAAGCTCAGTGGAAACGTTTCCTGTCAGAGCCCGGGCAGAATCCAGTGTTTTCCTTCTGTGCTGGATCTTTGGATTTACCCACCTTCTCACTGGGTGCAGCCCTTTGAGGATCTAGAAGCCACAGAGGCCTCTGTCTGTATGGCCTGTGACCTGCCTCCTGTTCCTGAGGGCCTTTAAAGCCCGAGGAATTGGGTTTCCGGGAGCAGGAAATTCCCTGGGAAGTGTCAGCTCAGCCGCTGCACTGAGGCCTCTCTGTCATACCTGGGGCTTTCCTTTTCTTTTTGGTAACGTCAGGCATTTGCCTGAGAAGCTATTTAAGTTTTACTTGGATTTACAAGGGAGGGGTTTTCAGGGTGTCTCTGTCCCTCCGCACTGCTGCTGAGGAGCTGCCTCTGTGAAGGCGGATGCTGTGGCCCACCAGCCAAGATCCGCTTGGGGCTCCGTGTGCCTCTCCCCAGCTGCCGCAGACGCACACCTGCACTGTTCTCCAGAACACTGCCCTTGGCTGACTAGAGCTGCTCATTCAGAGATGCCCGAGGACCACGTGCCACACCACAGGCAGCTCAGACCCACGTTTGCACAGGAGTGGGAGCCTCTAGGCCGTGCCACCTCTCAGGTGTCCATGGGGCAGGGCTACAGCTCCAGCCCCCTTTGCCGGCTCCTTGCCCTCCCCACTTCTTGCACCTCTTTCCTGAGAGTTCTCCAGAAACCATGTGCAGCTCTGGCTCCACCTCTGGGAGCTGGCCTGGGACAGGGGGTGCAGATGTGGTCCTGGGGCACAGAATGCCACCAACTGCCTGGCAATGCTGTCAGCCCGGCATCCATGGCGGTGCAGCCACGGAGCTCCCGCCTGTTGAGATTTGCTGGCCGTGGGTGAGAGATTTGGGGGCAGGGCAGCAGCCAGAAGACCCTGACCACAGGGGCCCATGAAGCTGGCTTGTGGGGAGCCCCACCCTGAGGGGAGACACAGATGGACAGCCTGCACGGGGCTGCTCATGATGCTGGTTCTCACACGCGGGCAAGCAGCAGCTGCTGGAGGTCTCCTTAGAGCACAGGTGGCTGAGCCCCAGGCCCAGAATTTCTGACTCCATTGGTCTGGGCCAGGGCCAAGGCTCTGCCTCTCACAAGCTCCCAGGTAGTCTCAAGGGCATCTCAGAGGACCCCTGGCTCAGCACACAGCACTGGTGAGTTGTAAAATGAGTGAGTCCAGGCCCGCTGCTCCTGTTGAAAACGCAACGGCTGCTTTGTTTCCTTATGTAAGCCAGTTCTCAGAGCCAGAGCCCACGATGTGAAAGAGGGGCCGGTCCCCTTGTAAAAGGCCTCAGGACTCCAAGTGTGGGCAGCAGCAACCCCCCGTCCCTCTCCCAGGGACCCAAAGCCACTTATCTGGACAACTGTGCCCTGGGGCGAAGAAGGTGCCCAGATCAGGATCTGAGCAGATGCGGACACCTGGGATGCAAAGCACCCTCAGAGGCTCCCCGTCTGTGTAGGAACATGGGGGCAGGAAGTCCATGGAGTCCTGGCCCAGGTCTCAGCCCATCATTTCCCAGCCCAAGAATGTGTGATTGGGACAGGTGTGCTCAACAGCAGGCAAATCCTCACGTGGGCTCTTTGGCCCATGGCGTAAAAATCACTGTAGTAGAAAAGACCAAATGGAAGCCTTAGAAACTACCCCAGCCCCAGCCAAATAAAGCAATACGACATCCTGGTCAAAATGGCAGCGTCAGCAACACCTCAGGTGCCTAAAGTGTGCAGGGGTGACAGTTACCATCTTCCCACTTGATTTTGGTCAGGTTCCTACAAGAGCTGGGTGGACTATGGTGGATGGCAGCGGAGCCACAGTGTCCCCTGGCAGCACCAGCCCAGCTACCATGCTGTCTGCAGTCCTTCCTGGAGCAGACTCCTGGCCTCGGATGGTGCTCTGTGGCTCCTGGCTGGGTAAAGGGCTCTTCACTGCACCGGGAGGTTGAGGCAGCTCCCGCTCACATGGGTGGACAGCGGCTCACAGACTCGCAGACACATGGACAATCGTCCAAAACATAAACACACAGGTCCATTTACTGCCAGCATTGCACCCACCAGGCCTGGCAAGCAGGAAGTGGTGGGCACTCTGAACATCCTGCTAGGACATGGGCACTCTAGGGTGGGAGAGAGGCTAAGCCAAGATTCAGGGACTGGTCACGTCATGAAGGTTTTAGGAGTCAGGCTGGGCGCAGAGGCTCACACCCGTAATCCCAGCACTTTGGGAGGCCGAGGTGGGTGAATCACCTGAGGTTGGGAGTTCGAGACCAGCTTGACTAACATGGCAAAACCCCATCTCTACTAAAAATACAAAATTAGCCAGATGTGGTGGCACATGCCTGTAGTCCCAGCTATTCAGGAGGCTGAGGCAGAAGAATCGCTCGAACCCGGGAGGCGGAGCTTGCGGTGAGCCGAGATTGTGCCACTGCACAGCGGTCTGGGCAACAAGAGTGAAACTCCATCTCAAAAAAAAAATGGTTTTAGGAGTCCATCTGGGCATGTTAGAACATCCTGTCCCAGGTCAAGGACGAGCTTTGAGACTTGTGTTTCCTACCACTGGGAAAGAAGCCCAGTAGCCAGAGGGCCTCTGGGTTCTGGACATGGCACGATACCAGACATGGATCCCCTTATCAGATGGTATGGAGGCTTCCAGTTTTGAGTGGTGCCCAGGAAAAGGAAGGGTGGCACAGCTGGTGAGGCTGTGGAGCCAAGCCCTGCCACTCAGGGCCCGTGACCTAACATAGCTCCTGTACTGGGAGCACCTGCAGCAGGTGGAGAAAGCTCTGGGAGCACCTGCAGCGGGTGGAGGAGGCTCTGTGGGAGCACCTGCAGCGGGTGGAGGAGGCTCTGTGGGAGGATCTGCAGCGGGTGGAGAAGGCTGTGTGGTAGCGCCTGCAGCGGGTGGAGGAGGCTGTGTGGGAGCACCTGCAGCGGGTGGAGGAGGCTGTGTCAAGGGGGCTCCAGCAAGGCCCAAAAGAGCTGCAGTACAGACGTAAGGTTTGAAGCAAGAATGTTCAGAGTTCCTGGGGACGGTCCAACCACGGCTCCCACCAGGAGTCAGTGCCACAGGACCCAGCCAGGCTAAGGTCAGCGGCATAGTGGGATCTTGGGTAAGAGGCAGTGCACAGCCGGGCACTGGCCAGGAGAGCCAGAGGGCTGCATGGGCGGATGGCCCAGCTTCTAGCTCACCTGCCAGTCAGGCCAAGGTCTCAGAGGGTCCCTGTGACTGGGCGGAGGTCAAGCCCGGGCTGCTCCATGGCAATTGGGTTCATGGTGTTTGGACCACTCCACTCAGGCTGGCCCTGGAGTCAGGGGCAAGGGTGATTCCTGGCGTCTCAGGAGGAGAGCAGGTCACAGTAAGGACGCACATGGACAGGGCTGGGGAAGGGCTCAGCTGCCTGGCCAGGGTCTGAGAAGCGCAAGGCTGGAAGACAGCCTGGGAATGAAACTGGCAGGTAGACACCGGCGTGGGGGCTTCTGGGTGTACACTGGGGCACTGGCTGCAGAGCAGGCTCCAAGCTACCCACAAGACAATGATGGGGCCAGTGAGGCAGATTCCGCCTAGAGCAATGGAGGGGCAGACAGGGCCAGGCACCCTCGATAGCCCAGCTCCTCTCAGCAGCCGCACATCTGGTCCTCCGGCAGTAAATATCACCAGGGGCCTGGATGTGAGAGCAACCGGTCGGTTGGTGGTAAACTCAGCCCTGGAGTCCCCTTCCCCTCGGAAAAGCAACAGCTGGTACTCCAGGCTTGCAGCCGTGTCTGCCCTGGGGGACAGACTCCTGAGTAACAGCCCCCAGGGCCTCTGGCTGCTTATGGCAAGGGGTGCAGAGGGATGTGGGAGCACGGGGCCGCGAAGCCTGCAGTGTCAGTGAGCCTCTCCAAAAGCAGTGCTGCCAATTCCCTGACACCAGCCCTCTGGGACTGTGGCAGCCCTGTCCCCAGGGTGTGGCCTTCGGCCTGCATCAATGGCCCCACGGAGGACCACATGGGTCTGGGGACCAAGGGGTAGAGGCAGGAGTGGCCGTCCACTCAGCAGCTCCCAGTGACCCACTGAGAACATGTACCCCCTTTCCCCATAACTCTAAGCTGTGAGGGCTCAGAGGCCCTAAAGCACAGCCACCTGGGACAGTGAGGCACTGCCACGCTCAACAGCTGTAGGCCACCTGGCCACGGCCACTCCTGTTTCAGTGGACCAGCGGGCAGAGCAACCTCCACCCGGCCAGGGTGGGGAGGGCAGAGCTCAGCAAGAGCAAGGGGACCAGGATTTGGACCTCGGGGTAAGGGCCTGGGTCCTACCAGCAGAAAAGAGAAGCAAAGGCTGGGCACAGTGGCTCACGCCTGTAATCCCGGCACTTTGGGAGCCAAAGCGGGGAGGATCACTTGAGGTCAGGAGTTCAAGACCAGCCTGGCCAACATGGTGAAGCCCTATCTCTACTAAAAATATAAAGATTAGCTGGGTGTGGTGGTGCACGCCTGTAGTCCCAGCTACTCGGGAGGCTGAGGCAGGAGAATCATTTGAACCTGGGAGTAGTGGAGGCTGCAGTGAGCTGAGATCACGACACTGCACTCCAGCCCAGGTGACAGAGCAAGACTCTCTGTAAAATAAGAAAGAGGTGAGTATCAGCTAAGCCTCGGCCAGCAGCTGCTGCGGGCTGGGGTTGGCCCTGGCCCCACTTTCCTCTTCCCCTAAGTCTTCCCCAAAACTGCCACCAATCGGAAGCCTGGAGAGGCTGGTCCAGGTGGAATCCTGGAGTGTGAGGGGCACGGGGCCAAGAGACACAGCATAGACTGTGGTGAGGCCCTCAGACTCTGCCCACTGCCCACAGCCCCTTCTCTGGAGGGCTGCCCAGCCAGCAGGAACCAAATGACCAGGGACCATGTGGCACCCTCTCTGGGAGCGAGGGGGCCAGAGCCAGTGACTGACAAGGGAGCATGCCAGACCCCGCCTCAGATGAGGAGACATAAGCGTGCCTTACAGTGCCAGGAGCGGGGCTGGGGGACCGTCAGTGCCTGATCAGCAGGAGGCCCCAACAGGCCCAGCCTCGGTATAGCCACCACCCTGCCCCACACTGCACCCTCTGCCCAGGGTCTCTTGGCTGCTCTCCTGCCAGCACCTGCTCTCTGCTGCACACAGACATTGGTCCCTGGCCCCACCACAGTGGCTGAGCTCAGAGCCTGGAGCCTGGGGCTGCAATGTCTCCCATCCCTGACACACACCGGACCCCAAGAAAAAAAACAGAAGTCAGGACGCACGGGAAGGTTGGAACTGCTTTTATTGGGGGCGGATGCCGCAAGGCCCCACCCAGGTCAGGTTAGTGTTCTGCTCTTGCAGAGGCACCGGCAGCCTGACACCTCCACCTGCCACCCGCCCAGGGTTAGTGGAACATGCAAAGCTCAGAGAGTGGAGGCAGGAGTGGTCGCTGCTGAGGCCAGGGCTGGGTGGAATGGGAGGGTCAGCACAGAGCCGGCTGGCGTCCCTGGGCCCAAAGGGGGTTGGGGCTCCCTGGGAGAGAGATGGGCAGGCAGCACCCCAGCGTGGGGGCTCCACAAGCTGGAGGGGCCCTGGGCCCACCAGGAGGACAGGTTTGCAGCTCCCAGCCATGCCAGCTGGAACATCCACCTCCCCCTGGGTCTGGGTCCTTGGGGCCTGGGGTGAGAGGCAGACGTGGAAGGCACTTACTAGGGAACAGAGGCTGGAGGGCTGAAGCCAGAGGCTAGGGCTCTCAGGACTGAGTGTGGGAGTGAGCTGGAAAGCAGAGATCAGACAGTGCTGTGGGGGGCCGGGCCTGCTGGCTCTGCAGGCAGGACCTTGTCTTCCCATGGGGAAGGGGCTTCTCTGGGTAGACTGGGAGAGAGGCAGGCTGGGGCTCCCTGTCCCCAGGCAGACCCACCATGTAGGCCAGCACTAGAAACACCAGGATAGAAATGCCAGCCAGGCTCAAGCCCTGAGAGGCTGAGGGCCCTCTACTGACGGGACTGAGCCCAGCTGCCCTGTGCAGCTAGGACTGGCAGGCGGGCGACCCTGGGAAGACAGGAGAGTGGGCTGGGGCCCGGCTTGGGACCCTCCAAGGCACCTGGCTGTGTGAGTGGCAGGTAGAAGGGAGTGAGGAGACCCAAGGGGGTGAGGTGGCCAGCAGAGCTGGGCCAGCCCTGTCCCCCAAGATACAGGCTGTCTGGACAGCAGATATATATTAATATATTAGTCTGGTCTTTTTGGTTAAACTTTAGGCACCACTTGGGAGGAAGACACCTTTAAGCGTTGAAAGCGACCCCAGCAACTCGGTGGGAGCCGGGCCGCATGCAGAGCGGGAGGGTGCAGGCAGGCTCAGGCCACGGCAGACTCAGGGCCCCCCAGGGAGGCTGAGGACCCGGAGGCGTAGCGGCGGCCATAGCCTGAGGAGGAGTAGGAGGACGAAGAGAAGGTCATGGAGAAGCCGGAGCCAGTGGCATCAAAGCTGCCACGGCGGGAGCCGGCCCGGGAGCCGGTGCGGGAGCCAGTGCGGGAGCCGGCAGTGGAGCCGGAGCCGCTGACGCTGTATGGGCTGTAGTAGCCCTTGCTGGACTGTGCGGCCGCCTCCAGCAGCCGCAGCCCCGTGCCCTCCTCCACCATGCTGCGGTCCAGCGCGTCCTTGTAGGAGATCTTGAGCTTGGTCTTGGGGCAGGTGAGGTACTTGGAGTAGGCGCCCACGTCACGCAGCTTCTGTGCCGTGCGGGCGTCCACCGTGCCGCGCTGTAGGGCCTCGTCCAGGGACACCCGGCCCGGCGTGTCAGGCTCGATCAGGCCGCCAGTCAGGTACTGCACCTCCAGGAAGCGCTGGCCAGCCTCGTAGTAGAGCCAGCCCTTCCTCAGGGCCTGGGCAGCTGACATCTTGGTCTTAGTGCGTGGGTCCTCAAAGCCGCAGAAAGCCTTCTGGGCCAGGTTGATGCGGTCCACCATGATCTTGTCCACCAGGCCCTTGTTGACAGCGTCAGTGACGGGGAAGCGCTCGCCGGTGCTGGGGTCGATGATGCCCCCGGTGCAGGCCTGCGCCTCCAGCAGCCGCTGCCCCGTGATGTTGTCTACCAGGCTGCGGTGCATGGCCTCAGTGATGGACACCTTCTCCAGCGTCTCTGTGTCCAGGATGCCGGCCACGGGGCCGGTCTCCTCAGTGGGGTCCGACCAGGAGGCCAGCTGGGGCCTGGAGACAGCAGGGCTGATGGGGTAGGAGGAGGAGGAGCCCACGGAAGAGGAACGGGAGCGGAAGCCACTGGCGTTGCCCGAGAGCATGTCGGCGAACTCAGTGATGGAGAGCGTGCCTGCGCGGTACTGGTCCAGCGCCGAGCGGTCGATGAGGTTCTTGGCGATGGCTTCGTCGATGTCATACTGGCGGCCGGAGCGTCGGTCGATAATCATGGACTTAACCACGCCATCTGAGGAGGAGATGGTGATCTCTTCCCACTCACACTCTTGCTCCGACAGCTCCAGGTAGGTCTGGTGGTCGATGAGGCCCTTGCGGTAGGCCTCATACACCGACATCTCTTTGCCCGTCTCGGGGTCCACGATGACCACGCGGCGCTTGCGCACAGAGGACTTGGAGGACGTCTTCCGCTCCCGCTTCTTCTCCTTCAGCGGCAGGAGGCACAGGCCCGTCTGGGGGTCAGTGATGCAGCGCTCCATCAGCTGCAGGTAGGTGAGGTTCTCCTCCGTGTTGGGGTCAAAGAAGCCCTTGGTGTCGTCCGAGGGGTCGGTCAGGATCTCGTTCATCTCCTCGTCGAAGAGGCCGCGCTTGTAAGCCACCTCCACAGGCAGCCGGTGGCTCTCCTCGGGGTCAATGATGCCACCCGTGGCGATCTGGGCCTCCAGCAGGCGGATGCCATGGTCCTTCAGGATCAGGCCCTTCTTCATGGCCTGGAAGAGGGAGATGAGCTTCCCAGAGTAGGGGTCCTTGTAGCCGGTGACAGCGCGCTCAGCCGACAGCAGCTTGTCCTTGAACTCGGGGCCCACGATACCCATGCGCACAGCCTCCTCCACTGTCAGTTTCAGTCCCTTGATGGGGTCGATGACGTAACCGGTGGCCGCCTGCGCCTCCAGGAGCTCAAAGGCCGTGCCAGGGCGGATGATGCCCTTCTTCATGGCCTGGTACACTGAGAGCCGCTCTTTGGTGGCATCCACGAAGACGCCAGCGATGCAGCTGGTACCTTCCAGGAACTTCTGCAGGTTCTTGGTGACCTCCTCGATGGAAGTCAGGCCCTCCCGCAGCTGCAGCGCCGTGGCCTCATCCATGACCTGCGAGCGCACCAGCTCCTCCACAGTGATCTGCTTCCGTAGGCCGCGGAAGGTCAGCTTGTGGGCGTCCGACAGTGGCAGGAGCAGCTGGCCAGTGCTGTCGTCACGGCGGCACCGCTTGAGCAGCTGTGTGTAGCTGAGGCGCTCGTCGGTGGACGGGTCCACGTAGCTGCGCACCTCGCTAGGCTCTGACAGCTGGTCATGCGTGTCCTTGTTAAGGTAGCCGCGCTGGTAAGCCACCTCCAACGGGAGGTGGAAGCCCAGGCGGGGGTCCACGATGCCGCCGGTGGCCAGCTGGGCATCCAGCAGCCGCAGGGCCTCCTCAGCAGGGATCAGATCCTTCTTCATGGCCTGGAAGAGCGAGATGGTCTGCTCCGTGTAGGGGTCGCGGTAGCCGGTGACCGCCCGCTCCGCTGAGAGCAGGCGGTCATGCAGCTCAGGCCCCACCAGGCCCTTCCGCACAGCCTCATCCACAGTCAGCCGCTCGCCCTTCACCGGGTCCAGCAGGAAGCCCGTGGCTGCCTGTGCCTCCAGCAGCAGGCGGGCTACCTCGGCATTAAGCAGCCCTTTCTTGAGGGCCTGGTAGATGCTCAGTGTCTGCCTGGAGCCAGGCAAAAAGACACCAGCCACACAGCCCGTGCCATAGAGGTAGCGCCAGGCAGACTCCGCCTCGAGGACCTCGCGGAGGCTCCTGGTACCCTCCCGGAGCAGGTTATAGGTCTCGAGGGAGATGATCCGAGCCTCATATAGGTCCTCGGCCGTGAGGCGGCGGCGCACATAGTCATAGGAGGCCAGGCCCTGCTGGCGGATGATCTCTGTTTTCTCAATAATCTCGATGATGATGATGATCATACGCTCCTTGGTCACCCGGCCGGCCTGGAAGTCGGCCATCAGCTGGGCGCGCTGCTCCTTGGGGATCAGGTCCGACTGCATCACCTCCCACAGGGACATGGTGGAGCCACCGTGGCTGCCACCACCAGGAATGTCGATCTGCGTCTCCTCAAACGCCCTTCGCGTCTCCTCTTCGGTGTACACCTGCGTGGTCTCCACCACCTCGGCCTTCTCCGCCCCTTTCAATGGCAGGAGGCGCAGGCCTGTCTCGGGGTCCTCCACGCAGCGCTCCAGTAGCTGCCGGTACGTGAGGTTCTCGTGCGTGTTGGGGTCGAAGAAGCCCTTGGTGTCGTCGCTGGGGTCCGCCAGGACACGGTTCATCTCCTGGTCGAAGTAGCCACGCTGGTAGGCCACGTCCACGGGCACACGGTGGCTGTGCACAGGGTCGATGATGCCACCTGTGGCAATCTGGGCCTCCAGCAGGCGGATGCCGTGCTGCCGGAGGACCAGGCCCTTCTGCATGGCCTGGAAGAGGGAGATTGTGCTGCCCGAGTAGGGATCTCTGTAGCCGGTCACAGCCTTCTCGGCCGACAGCAGCTGCTCATGCAGCTCAGGGCCCACCACACCCGCCTTCACGGCCTCGTGGACATATAAGCGCTGGTTCCGCACAGGGTCCACCAGGAAGCCAGTGGCCGCCTGCGCCTCCAGCAGGAGCGTGGCTGTGCTGGGTCTCAGCAGGCCCCGGCACATGGCCTCGTAGATGGACACCTTCTCCTTGGCTTCCTCCAGGTAGATGCCGGCGAGGCAACCACTACCCTGCAGCAGCGTCTGCACGGAGCCCAGCTCCGAGAGGTCCTTGACAGTGGTCTTGCCATCCTTGAGCTCCTCAAACTGGGCTCTGCTGAGGACCCCGGAAGCCAGGAGCTCGCTGGCTGGCACAGGGGCACGGAGGCCACTGAAGGACAGCCTCTCCTGCCGCTGTGTCTCCACTTCCTCCACGATGGTAATGAGGATTTTGATGACCTTCTCCACGGTGACCTTCCCTGTGCGGAACTGACGCAGCAGCTCCTGCCGCTGCTCTGCCGTGAAGTACTCAGAGCTGATGAGCTCCCACACTGACACCGTCCTGCCCTTGAAGCCACCCACGGGGACCTCGACCGGGGTCTTCTCAAAGGTCTCGCGGGCCTGCAGCTCCGAGTAGAGCTCCTCCTGCCGGGCCCGAGCGGCCTTCTCCGAGAGCGGCAACAGGCTGAGCCCGGTCAGCTGGTCGGGCCGGCACCGCTGCTGGAGCTCACTGTAGGTGACTGGCTCCCCTGTGCTGGGGTCATGGTAGGCCTTGGTGTCAACCCTGGGTGCTGACAGGGCCCTGCTGGTCTCCTCATCCAGGCATCCTCGGGCACAGGCGACAGCCAGGGGCACACGGTGACTCTTGCTGGGGTCCACGACACCACCCGTGGACAGTTGGGCATCCAACAGGCGCAGGCCCTGCTCCCGGGGAATAAGGCCCTTCTTCAGGGCCTGGAACAGGGAGACGCTCTGCCCTGTGTAGGGGTCCCTGTACCCCGTCACAGCCTTCTCGGCTGACAGCAGCTTCTCATGAAGCTCAGGGCCCACCAGGCCAGCGCGCACCGCCTCATCCACAGTCAGCCGGGCGCTGGTGGAGGGGTCGATGATGTGCCCAGTGCCAGCCTGGGCCTCCAACAGGGCCACAGCCACGTCGGAGGGCAGCAGGTCTTTCTTCAGAGCGTCATAGAGGCTCAGCTTCTGCCCCGCCTCCTCCAGCCACACGCCCGCAATGATGCCGGCACCCCGCAGGGCCTGCCTCACGGCATCCACCTCAGCCACCTCTCGCACAGAGCGCTCACCCCGCTGCAGCTGGAGGTAGAGCTCACGGTCAATGACACTGCTCTCCAGCAGCTCGGCAGCCGGCACCAGGCTGCGCAGGCCCTCGAAGCAGAGCTGGCCCTTCTGCTCCTGTTCTTCCACCACCGTGATGATGATCTTGATGATCTTCTCCACCGTGATCCGGCCCGTGCGGAACTGCCGCAGCAGGTCCCGCCGCTGCTCTGCTGTGAAGTATTCGGAGTTGATGATCTCCCAGATGGTCACTGTCTTGCCCTGGAACTTGCCAAATGGCGGAGAGACGGTGGCCTTCTCAAAGACGTCTCGGGCCTCCGAGTCAGTGTAGACTAGCTCCCCTCCCTTGGCAGCCTTATCTGTGAGTGGTAGAAGGCGCAGGCCCGTCTCGGGGTCCTCCACGCAGCGCTCCAGTAGCTGCAGGTACGTGAGGTTCTCGTGTGTGTTGGGGTCGAAGAAGCCCTTGGTGTCGTCACTGGGGTCCGCCAAGACACGGTTCATCTCCTCGTCAAAGTAGCCGCGCTGATAGGCCACATCCACAGGCACGCGGTGGCTGTGCACGGGGTCGATGACGCCGCCTGTGGCGATCTGGGCCTCCAGCAGGCGGATGCCGTGCTCCCGCACGATGAGGCCCTTCTGCATGGCCTGGAAGAGGGAGATGGGCTGCCCGGTGTAGGGGTCGGTGTAGCCGGTGACAGCACGCTCGGCTGACAGCAGCTTGTGGTGTAGCTCGGGGCCCACCACACCCTCCTTGACAGCCTCGTTGACAGTCAGCCGCCGGTTCTGCACAGGGTCCAGCAGGAAACCTGAGGCCGCCTGCGCCTCCAGCAGGATGAGGGCCGTGCCAGGGCTCAACAGCTGCCTCTGCAGGGCTGCATAGATGCTCAGCTTCTCATTGGTAGGCTTCAGCATTAGCCCCGCAATACTGCTGCTGCCCTGAAGGTAATGACGCACATCTTCCCGCCGTGCGAGCTCGTGCACTGTGGTATGGCCTTGTGCCAGCTGATGCAGCTCCTCTGCACTCAGGATGCCTGCCTCCTGCAGCCTCTGGGCTGGCACCTTCCGCCGCAGGCCGTCGAAGCTGTGCTCGGGCTCCGCCTCCACTGCAGGCCCATCAAGTGCATCCTGGCCATTGGGCAGGGTCTTTGTGGCAGCAGCCTGTAAGGCGGTGACCTCCTCTGAGTGTGCCAGGGCGGCCCGATGCTCCTCCTCCAGGCGCTGCAGCTGCTCACGCAACCTCTGGTTCTCTTCAGCCAGCAGCTCCTCCTGCTGACGCCGCTGTTGCTCCAGTCGCTGCAGCTCCTCCTGCTTGCGCCGCACGCCCTCCTCTGCCTCACGCTGCCGCCGCAGCGCCTCTTCCATGCTGGCTACCAGCTGCTGCCGTTCTTGCTCCATCTGCTGCTGCTGCCGCTGCTGCTCTTCACGCAGCTGCTGTGCCTTCGCCACCTCGTCTTGGAAAAGCTGCTCCAGCTTGGCCTTCTCCTGCTCGATGAAGTGCTCCCGTTGCAGCAGGCTGTCCTTCTCGGAGAGGAAGCTCTGCTGCAGGGCCTGTGTCTCCTGTAGCAGCTGTTCCTGCTGCACCGTCTGCATCTGCAGAAGAAGAGAGTGTGATCAGGGACCTCCGGCGCAGGAGCACCCACCACCCACCAAAGCAGATCCTGGGGCCCACCCGCCCGTCGCATGGAGAGGGGCGGTACCTCCTCCGACTTGAGTTGCAGCAGTTTGGCCTCCTGCTGGAGCTTCTCCTTCTCGCGCTCCAGCTCGGCGATGGCCTCCCGCAGACGCTCAGCATCGTGGTCGCTCTGCTGTCGCTGGATCTCCAGTGTCTGCACCAGCGTCACCTTCTCCTGCGTGGCAAGCTCTGTGCGGTGCAGTTTCTCACCGATCTCCTCTGCCTGCTTCCGGAAGCGCTGGGCATCCTCCTCGGCACGGGCCTGGGCCCGGCTCATCTCAGCCATACGCAGCTTTAGGCGCTCAGCCTCAGCAGTCATCTCCAGCTGCCGCTGCCGCTCCGCCTCCAGCGTCCGCTGGAAGCCCTGTGTCTCCTGTGCCAGCTGCTGCGCCATCTGTTCCTTGTCCTCCTGCAGCCGCCGCGCCTGCTCCTGTGCAAGCTCCTTCTGCTGCTGTAGCAGCTCTGCCTCAGCCTTGAGCCGCGTGGCCTCTTGCACTGCCTGCATCTTCTCCTTGAGCATCTTCTCTGCCAAGGCCCGCTGCTGTGCCAGGTCCTCCTCTGCCAGCTGCCGTAGCCGCGCAGCCTCCTGGGCTGCCACACTCAGCCTTGCAGCCTCCTCCGCCACCTGTTTCATCTTCTCGGCCTCCTCCTGCAGGAAGCGCTGCGTGTTGTCCTTGTCGCGCAAGATGAGTGCGCGGTTCTCGGCCTCAATGCGTGCCTTGAGCTTGCTCAGCTCCTCCATCTGCACTCGCACTGAGAAGAGTTCCTCCTCCACCTGGCTGCGCTGGCGTGCAGCCTCTGTGGCCTCTGCCTTCAGCCGCTGCAGCTCTTCATCCAGCAGGTTCTTCTGGTGGTCAGTCTCCTCCAGCTGCAGCCGCAGGGTGGTCAGCTCCTGCTCCACCTGTGCCTTCTGCCGCAGTGTCTGCTCGGCGAACTTCTTATGCTTCTCCATCTCCGCATCGGCGGCCTGCTTCTGCCGCAGAGCCGCCTGCTCCGCCTGTGCCCGCCGGGCGGCCTCTTGCTCGGCCTCCTTGCGCAGCTTCTCTGCAGCTGCCTGTGCCTGAGCCTGGGCCTGCGCCTGCTCTTCTGCGGACTGCTTCAACCGCTCAGCCTCTTCCACCTGCCGCCGGGACTGTGCAGCCTCGCGCTCGGCCTGCACCCGGGCTTCCTCCGCCTCCTCAGCCGCCCGCCGGGCCACCTCCGCCTCACTGCGCAGCCGGTCCAGCATGCTCTGCTCCTGCTGCAGCGTCTCCTGCAGCTCCTGCTCCTTCTGCTGCACTGCGAAGGCGTGCGCCTTCTCCTCTGCCTGCAGCCGCTTCTGGGCGGCCTCCTGGGCCAGCTGCAGCTGCCGAGTCGACTCCTGCTCTGCTCGCTCCCGCAGGCGCCGCGCCTCTTCCACCTTGGCTTTCAACCGCTCAACTTCCTCCAGCGCTGCCTTCCGCTGCCGTGCGGCCTCCTCCTCGGCTGCCAGACTCTTCTGTACGCGCTCCTCGGCCTCACGGCGCCGCTGCTCCTCCTCCGCCGCCAGCTGCCGCTGCCGGGCGGCCTCCTGCTCAGCCTGCTCCTTGCTGCGTAGCGTGTCCTCCGCATTGCTGCGGATGCGCCCCAGCTCCAGCTCCAGCTCTGCCTTGCCGGCAGCCGCCTTCTCAAAGCTCGCCTTCAGTGCCAGGATCTCCTCCTCCACCTGCCGCCGCTGCCGCAGCGTGTCCTCCACCAGCCCCTTCTGCCGCTCCAGCTCACTCTCTGACGCCTTGCGCAGCTGGGCCAGGCGTTCTTCGATGTCGGCCTTGTGCTGCGCTGCCTGCTCCTCCAGCCGCCGCCGCTGGAAGGCCTCGTCCTCTGCCAGCCGCCGCAGCCGCTCATTCTCTGCCTCCTTCTCCTTGAGCGCGATCTCTGCCTCTGTCTTAAGCCGCGTGGCCTCGCTGATGGCAGCCAGCTTCTCCGCAAGCACCCGCTCCGCCTCGGCCCGCTGCCGCGCTGCGTCTTCCTCAGCCAGCTGCCGCTGCCGCTTGGCTTCTTCCGCCAGGGCGCGCAGGCGAGCAGCCTCCTCCGCCAGTTCACGGAACCGGCCGGCCTCGGCCTCCAGCCTCTGCTTGGACTTCTCGCTGGTGGAGCGCGACTCCTCCTCAGCCCTCGCCTTGCTGGCCAGCAGCACCTCCATCTCGGCCCGCACCTTGGCCAGCTCTGCTTCCAGCTCCTGCCGTTTCTGCGTGGCCGCAGCCGCCTCACGCTGCAGCCGGGTCAGCTCCTCCTCCAGCAGCTGCCGCTGCTGCTCCCCCTGCTCCGTCTCCGCCCGCAGCCGGATCAGCTCCTGCTCCGCCGCCAGCCGCTGCTGCGCAGTGCCTTCCGCCAGCTGCCGCTGCTTCTCCAGCTCTTGCTCGGCCAGCTCCCGCTGCCGCACAGCCTGCTCCTCCGCCTTCCCTCGCCGGCGCGCCTCACGCTCCGCCTCTTCCTTCTGCTTCTCGGCCTCAGCCTGTGCCAGGCTCTTCTGCTGCGCCACCTCCTCTGCCTGCAGCCGCAGCCGGAGCGCCTCATTGGCCTTGAGCTGCCAGCGCTCCAGCTCCCGCTCCGCTTCCTCACGCGCGCGCTCGGCCTCGGCCTGCTGCTGTGCCCGCCGCTCGGCCTCCTCCCGCAGCTGCGCTACTGCCACGTGCTCCTCCTGCAGGGAGCGCTCAAGCTGTGCCGTCTTCTCCGCAAAGGAAGCGCGTTTGCTCTGCAGCTCCGCCTCTGCGCTGCGCTGCGCCGTCTCCAGGGCCACCTGCACCTGTCGTGCCCGCTCCACCTCGGCCTGCCGCAGTCGCCGTTCTGCCTCCTCCGCTTGCAGCCGCAGCTCCTCCAGCGACTGCAGGGCCCGCTGCTTCTCACGTGCCGCCTCAGCCTCAGCCTTCACGCGCAGGGCCAGCTCTGCCTCCGCCTGCCGCTTACGCTGGCTCTCGTCCTGCACCTGCCGCCGCAAGCGCTCAGCCTCCTCCTGCGCCTGCCGCTTCTGCGCCTCAGCCTCCTCTGCCCGCTCACGCAGCGCCTGCAGCTCTCCCTCGGCCCCGCCACGCTGGCGCTCAGTGGCCTCCAGCTGCAGGCGTACCACGCGGATCTCCTCCTCGATGCGCAGCCGGCTGCGCTCTGCTGCCTCTGCCTGTCGGGCCTTGGCCTGGATCTCTGCCTCCGAACTCTGCCGCAACTGCTGCAGCTCCTCCTGGATGCTGCGCTTCTGCTGCTGCGCGTCCACCGCGGCCTCCTCCCGCCGCACCACCTCCTCCTGCATGCGCTGCTGCAGCTCCTTCGCCTCCCGCTCCGCCTGTGCCTTTGCCTGGGCATGCGCCTCGGCCAGCTGCCGCTGCTTCTCCAGCGCGGCCTCCACCTCTGCCAGCCGCTCACGCTCCTCTGCCCGCTGCTGCTCAGCCAGCCTCTGTGGCCACAGCAGAGAGAAGAAGAGAAGCAGAAAGAGCGTGAGCACGGGCAGGCACCAGCGCCCACAGGGCATACACTGGCATAGTTCACTCAGACAGCGTGGAGCAGGGTTCAGGGAAGACAGAGGCCCCAGCCCTGAGGAGGAGACAGCGTGCACCTGCCCAGGGCACTCAGGCAGCGAGTGCAGCCAGCTCCACTGTGCTCACCAGCTGGGGAAGGAAGCCCAGGCGTCCTCCCCACTTCCCGCAGACAGGCGATGAAAACAGACGGACAGGGAGAGAGACAGCAAAGCCGGAGCTCGGAACCTGCGAGCCACACCCAGCACGCAGCCCTGCCTGAGCTCTGCTGGACACCAGGGGGCCTGGCTCCCATCACCGAACCCCTCTCCCGACCTGGGTGGGAAGTCTGTGTGGGGCAGGGTGGGGCGAGGCGGCCAGCGTGGAGACAGCAGTGCAGACCCGAGCCAGCTCAAAGATGATTCAGGGCCACGCAGAAGGTAAGGAGGAGCCAACAGGTGGGTGCCTTGGAACTCCCCTCCCTAGCCCCACAACCCGCAACCCCCGACTTCCCGCAGCCTAAGGGCTGAACGCAGAGAAAGAGCACACAGGACGCTCACTAGGCTGCTGGGGATGCTCACGAGGGAGAAGAGGCAGCGCCAGCCACTGCGTGGGAGCAGCACAACCGCCAGGCTAGGGGCAGGCCACAGTGGGGTAGGCTGAGCTGGGGGCAGGGGGGTGCTGGCAGCACCGGGGGGAGTGGGGAGGGCCACGAGAAATAGCCTCAGGCTGCTCCTCTGGCTGCATGTGGTGCGTTAACAGGTGGCGAGATGGACCCCCACCCGGCTCCCACCAGAAGGGCCGCACCTCCTCCTCCTCCATGCGCCGCAGAGTCTCGCTGATGAACTTGATGTACTGGCTCGTGAGCGTGGTCAGCTCGCTGTAGCGTGTGCGCAGGTCCACGTACTACAGGGTACAGTCGGGGTCAGCCCTGCGAGAGCCATTGACTCGGAGGCCCGCCAGCCCTTCTCCCAGTGAGGCTCAGCCCCACCCTACCTCCTGGATGACACTCTCCGACCCAGACTGGACCTTGGGCTTCTTGGCCGGGGAGGCCACCGGCTCAAGCTGTGCCTTGTATGTGACCAGCTGGAGTTCATAGTCCTGTGGGAACACACCATGGTCAGCCACCAGCTCTGCCCTCTGGTGGCCCCTGCCCAGCCCACAAACTCTCACACGGGCTTTCCGTGGCATGGCCCAGGCTCAGGGAATACCCGCCACCCAAGCAATAGTCCTGGACTCAGGGTCTGGCGCAGTGTCTGGGCCTCACCTTGATGGCGTTGATGTACTGTTTCGCAAACTTCTGGCACTCCTCGACCTTCTCGCCATGGCGCTCAATCTCCTCCAGCAGGGCCTAAGGGACGGTGCAGTCAGCATGGCAGCCACAGGGCACGCCTGGCCACCCCATGCCCGTCCCCACTGACCCAGGCCCACCTTCTCCTGCCGCAGCTGCTCCCGCACAGCCCGACTGTTAGCCAGCGGCACAGCCTGGATCTGCTCCTGCCGCTGCCTGGCGTCCTGCAGCCAAGCACCCAGCGGGTCTGCGCTCTCACGGTAGTAACGCAGCTGGCGGCCCAGCTGCTCGAGCTCTCGCTGCCGCACGTCGGTCTGGGCCAGCACGGCCTGCCAGCGCTCAAGCAGCTGGGCAACCCGCTCCCGCCAGCGCTCCACCTCCACGTCCCGCTCGCCATGCCGCTGCTGCAGTCGCTCCCCCACCTCCTGCGCCCCGCGCAGCTCATCCCGCAGGGCGTCGAACACGGGCTGCTGTGCCTCAGCCTGGGCCCGCAGCTTCTGTTGGGGACAGGAGGGTCATGTGTGGCTTCAGCTGGACCCATAGTACCCCCACCCTCCAGAGGTCCAAGCCCCAAAACGATACCTTCAAAGAGGCCTTGGTGGCCTCGAGCTCTGGGAGGGTGGCCGGCACAGCCTGGGCCTCCTTGAGCTGTTCCTCGTGGGCCCTGAGCACCTCCTCCGCCCCCTGCGTGCTGCGGATCACCAGGCTGATGGTCTTGAGCCTGGCGGGAAAGCAGGGCTCAGGGCCAGGACACAGGGCTTGACAAACAGCCCAAGGGGATGGAACCCAAGCCACAGCGAGCCCGGGTACCGCCTGCCAAGTCCAGACCCAACCCTGGGGTCGGCTGGCCCTGTGGTCACAGGCTTCAGGGAGAAGGAGGTTGGGAGCCCCTGCAACACAAGTCCCCTCAGGTTTCAAGCCTGAAGAGGGCAGAGGGGGTGTGCCAGCCAGAATTGGCAGACCCTAAGGCCCCGAGACAGGCAGAGCCCACTGGCTGGATCACAGCAGTGTCCTGGTGCCCACAGGGCCTGGAAGCGTAGTTCTCAGCCCTTGCAGCCCAAGACTGGGTGAAGGAGACACCAGGGTGGAAATGGCACCATGTGGCAGACAGTGACGGCCCCATGACGGCGTTGCTGTTTGTGAAGGGTGGACAGGGGGTGGACATGTGGTTTACAAGACAGGAGGAGACTAAGACTATGACATAACACATTGGAAGTAAACGCAGAGGCCCTTAAGTGCAGGCCAGGAACAGGATGGACGAGAGGCAGGTGCGGGATTTCTTCCTGTGCCACTGAAAGTGGATCCACAGCCTCGCCACCGCACTCAGCAGCCCCCGCGCACCTCCGCTCCTCTCTTCCCCACACCTGAATCTGATCATCAGGAAGTCCCCCGGCCGCCACTGCTGAAGCGTGTCCAGACCTAACTCTTCTCACCACCTCTGCGGCTGCCACCCTGGCCTGGTCCTGCTACTTCCTGGCCATATCTCTGAACAGCCCCAACTCACTGCCCTCATCCCCTCCTGCACTCTCCCACGAGGTCACAGCCCTCAACCACCTCGCACCCCCCAGCCCACCCCAGCCCCTCGCCTGTGGCCAGGTGCACTCACTTCTCCAGGTAGATGGCAGACAGGCTGCGGACCTGCTCCAGCTTGCCCAGCGTCAGCTCCAGCTCCGAGCGCAGCGTGGGGGCCGCAGGCGATGGCTCTGGCAGGGCCAGGACCTTCTCAGCCTCGGCAGAGAGCCGGGCGACCCCCTTGCCCAACCCCTCCACCTCTGCCTGCGCCTTCTGCAGAGACAGGGAGTGGGAACACACTCACCACTGGGCAGGTGCAGCACACAGCACCCCTTGGGCCGAGGGAGGGAAGGTCAGGAGGAGGGGTGGGAAGAGGGATGGGACTGGACAGGGTAGGGAGGCGCCTGCCTGCTGCTCCGCAATGCGCTGGGCACATTCCCGTGCTGGTTCTTTGTCCAGGGGCAGCCGCAGGCGGTGCACAGTGCGCGTCTCGCAGGCCTCCAGCTGCAGCCGGATGTCTTTGAGCTCCGAGATGCAGCGCTGGCAGCGAGATTCCTCCTGTGCACCTGGGAACACTTCCAGGTCACTCCACTGCCCGCCTCACACCAGCCCAACCCGCCAGCCCTGCCGCCCCCCCTACCCTGCTCCAGGCTCTGCAGCAGCTGCTGGTAGTGGTGGCTGCAGGAGCCGTACTCGCGCTCGGCCATCAGCCGGTCCTCAGGCCCAAAGCCGCCAGCGTCCTGGCTGTCCCGCAGGAAGGCCTGGTAATGCAGCTCCAGGCTGTGCAGGGCTTGGCGCTGCTCCTCTGGCTTCAAGGTGCGGAACTGGGGGAAGCAGGTGGGGCTGAGCACCCTGAAGAACACCCCTCCCGTCCTCCCGCCCAGAGAGTCCCCGGCTGGGGGCAGGCGTACCGTGGCCAGGGACCAGGAGCGGATGAGCTGCACGTCACGGCGAAGGCTCTGCCAGGCCAGAAGGCTCTTCATGTCCACATGCAGCTGGTGCCACAGCACGACCAGGGCCTGGTGCTGGGCCTCCAGCCTGATAGGTCAGGGCCACAGTCAGCTTCGCCCATGCCTCGCCCACTGCCCACCCCAGCTGCTGAGCCCCCACAACCCACCTGGTGACAGCCTCCTGAGCCTCCTGGTTGGGCGGGGGCACCAGGAAGCACACAGAGGGCACGGCGGCCTCGCTGCCGGTGCTGCTGAGCACCTTCCAGTGGGATGGCTGTGCAGGGCCCACCAGCTGGCACTCATCACCCTTGTGCACAGTCACCTGGGACAAGCAGAGTCGGTGAGGACATGGCCACACTGTGCCCTGCTTGGCACCCCCACCCCCACTGGAGTCTGGGCCCACCCTCACCTCCACCTGCTTATAGTCGCACACGGCCAGCAGGGGCACGCGGCCCCGCACGGGGTAAGCTGGGTGGCGGGGCTTTAGCTGCACGATGGCCTTGGCCCGCTTGGCCAGGCCTGAGAGGTGCCCCTTGTATTCATTCAGCTGTTCCTTCTCGTCCTGTGGGGAGGGTAGCATCCAGATGAGGGCGACAAAGACCCACAGGCCTGCCCCAGGACCCCCAGGCCCCCCAGCCCCCGGGACCAGGTCTGTGGGGCCCTCCTGATGCTCCCAGAGTGGCAGCTTTTGGAGGCAGGAGGTGTAGGTGGGACAGGCCTCGGAGCTTAGCCCCAAGCAGACCCACGTGCCCTCGCTCCTTCCCGATGCAGACAGGGTGCCCTCCTCACCCCACATCATCCGCCACGGCCTGCCAGCTACGCTCTGATGCCTACAATGTCCTCGCCCCTCATCCCTGCCCTGTGGGCTGCAGAAGGTCACTGCTTCCTCCCATGCCATCCCACCCCTCTGTGGGGGCCAGGCACTCTACCAGGCCCAGCCCTGCTGACCTCAAAGGCCATTCCAGCCTCCAGTCCCTCTTCCCTGTCACTCCCCACTGTGCGCCCGCCCTCCTGGGTGACCCTACCCCTGCTTGCAGAGCACAAAGCCCAGCTCCCCTCTGCCCACTCCAGGTCTCAGGCCAAACTACTGGTGCCCCCTTCTACAGCAAACGGACTGGTGACAGCGGCTTACTTAAGACTTCTACTCCCTCTGTGGCTGTGAAGGTGGGGGTGGCCCCAGCTCGGACCGGCTGCCTCTTGGCTCCCCACACCCTGCCTCATTCCCCTCTCGGCTGACCTCCACACCCCCCGTGGTGCCTCCCAACCCCTGCTGGCTCCTCCAGTTGCCCCCCCCCCCCGACCCTGGTCTCCAGAGTACCCATGCAGCCCAGACTCCAGGCCAGCCTCTCTGGATGAGCACCTGTACACCCTGTCCCTCACCTGGGCATCCTGCAGCAGGTCCTCCAGCCGAGTGACGGTGACGGAGCGGTCACAGCTGTATTTCCTGCGCAGTGTCTCCTGCAGCTTCTGCAACTGCTCCTCGGCCTCCCGTACATCTGAGAAGAACTGGGGCAATGGGAGGGGGTCATGCCGGGCTACCAGGGACCAGAGCCCCAGCCAACATATGCCCCAGGGCAGGCCCATGAGGGGGGCACTGAGGAAGGAGTGGCAAGGCACCCAAGAGGCCTGGGGAGCACCCTGTCCAAGGCCCAGTTGGGCTGCAGGCAGCAGCTGGCAATGTCTGCAGACAAAGGGACTCCTGGTCAGAGCTGCACCTCTAACGAGGAGTCCAGGAGCTCCAAGTCTGCCACAGAGCCACAGTGGGCAGAGAAGCTCTGGTTCTCACCTGAAAGTAGGCGGCGTTCTCCTTCAGGTGCGCCTCGATGCAGCAGCACAGCTGTAACATCCAGCTCCACTGTGTCTGCAGGGCTGCCTGGAAAGACTGCAGGACCCCAGGTCCTTATCAGGCCCCACCACACCCTGTCCCCCGTCCCACCTGGGGGCCCAGCATGGCCCCCACAACCCCACCCCTAACCAGGGAGCACTGTAGGCCCCCTTGGCCCACCTCCACCGTGGGCCGGGCCGGGTGGTCCTCCCGCAGCAGCCGGTCCCCGGCACTCTGGAGCTCCTTGATCTTCTTCTCCTTCAGCTCCAGCTCCCTCATCAGGGCCTGGCACCAGGGCAAAGGGTCTCAGGGACAGCTAGCCACACCTGACTCTGCCAAGCACCCAGCAAACTTGACCCAGGGCTCTGCTGGTCTCTGCAATGGGGGACAGCCAGGGCACAGGTGGGGAGGGTCTGTGGGTTCAGGGGCACTGAGCCACCCTCACCGAGTAGCTGTCCTTCTTGGCGGTCATGTTGGTGTTGCGGTCACTCCAGTCGAAGCCCACCTCCTCCTCCTCCTTCTCATTCAGCCACATCAGCTCCTTCGTGGCAGCTGCCACGAAGCTGTGTAGGCTCTCCAGGGATCTGAGGCGGGCCTTGGAGGAGTTCTGTGGGTGGGAGAGTGTATGTCAGCAGGCCGTGGCCTACCCACCTCCCCCAGCCAGTCCTGCCCCACTCACCAGCAGCTTGGCATACTGCAGGTCCAGCCGACCCAGGCAGTCACGGTAGGCACCCCGAGTGGCGGGGGAGAGCTGGCCCTGCAGCAGATGAGACAGGTAAGCCTGTGGGGTCTGGGCCTGGCCCATCCCTCTGTCCATCACACAGTGCCACCGACCTCATCACTCCGTGCCCGCTCGATCTTGGCCCGGAATTCTTCGATGGACTGGTGTAGGCCTCGGTGGCTGCCCAGCTGTGCCTCCACACTGGGCAGGTCCACACCCCACTCAGCACTGTCCACACGGTGCTGGTTCTCCTCCACCCAGGCCAGCAGGTCCTGCAGGTAGCGTAGGGTGGAGTCCTCCGGCTCGGGGCGCCTCTGCAGAGTCACCTGGGTCACCTGGACTGCAGGGGCCGCCACGCCGGCCTTCAGTCGGAGGTTGTACTCGGTGCGGATGGCTACCAGGCGCTCGTGCAGACGGTATACCCTGGGGCAGCAGAGGACTCAGGTAGGCGCCAGCAGGCCTGGGGCCAGAGGAATCAGGTGCTAGGGAGGATGGGGCGGGCCCCACCTGCGGTACATCTGCTCGCCCTGCGGGTGCCGTCCATCCTTGAGGGTCTGCACGTCGTTGAACAGCAGCCGGATCATGCCGTCCGCCTTGTCCAGGTCCCGCTCGACCTCCCCCACCCGCTGCGGCACTTTGCCTGTGGCCAGCAGCCGGACATCCTGCAAGGCCGTCGCCTGTGACTTGGAGCCCAGCTGACCCCTGACCTCACAGGGGTCCTGGCCAAGGCAGCCACCCTCACCTGCTTCCCCAGACTCAGTGGACCACTGCCCCTTACTCCTCCAGCCACCTCACACATCCTCCTGCCAGCCTTCTGGGATTGGGACCAACTCCAGAGTATTTCTGCTCAGTCCATGAACTGAGACCCCATGACCCATGTCCTCGGGGTCCCAGGCTTCATCCTCCATCACCCAACCCAGGTAACCAACGCCTCCTGTAACACTGTGTGGACTCCATCCTCCTGCGCAAGCAGTATAGGGCCAGGTCCTCTCCCCACCGCTCCCCAACACTAAACCGCTGTGGGGGAGGGGGCCTGGCAGGGGGCAAGGCAGCCACTCTGGGTCCTGCCCAGTGGCCAGAAATCAATCTGCCCAAAGCAGGCAGTGAGAGCTGGCTGCACACCAGGAGGGAGGAGCTCAGGCCTGGATTCCCCACCACATGCCCCGCCCTGCTCCTGCCCCAGGAGCCCAGGGGACAGCCCCCTCCTGGCTTTCTGGCTGCAGGGCGGGGCAGGCTCCTCTGGCCTCCCTCCCTTGGCCTGCCCCCACCCCCTCACCGACTGCAGCAGGGCGTCGGCCTGGTTGAGCTGCTCCTCACACAGCCCCGCCTCCATCTGCAGCTTGCTCACTATGCGCTGAAGACACTCCAGCCTGTGGGAGAAGCACAGGGAAGGGGCCTCGTCAGCCGGGTCTGGCACAGCCCTGGCCACAGGCTGCAGCTTGCCTCCTGCTTTGGCCTCCCTGCCTGTGGCCCACTGTCCTGAGGCGAGTGGGAGCTCGGGTTCCCCCACCAGGGGCGGGCTGGGGGGTGGTTTCCTCCCCAGGCAGTGACTCACCCTCGGGTGGTTCCCCTGCCACCACAGGGCCCCACCCACCTCTCAAACTCGCTGCGGAGCTGCTTCTCCCGCTCCAGGATGGCCACGTGCAGCTTGCCCCACTCCTTCTCCACGTCCAGCGGGTGGTAGCCAGGGGGCACCTTGAGCTGGCCTGCTTGCACCGCTCCCTGTGGACAGGGCCAAGCTCAGGCCTGACATGCAGGAGACGGGGCAGGGTGCTGGACTCTCAGACTTCAGCCCACCAGACCTGGGACAGAGCTGGTCCCAAAGGCAGGGACAGGTTGGGCTCTGGAAGAGCCTTTCAGGCCTGGGGCTCCAGGACAGCACCTGCACCTCCCGGGGCCCCGCTCACCTCCAGGGACTGGTAGATGCCCTTGGACCGGTTAGGCCTGGGGTTCCAGGACAGCACCCGCGCCCCCCGGGGCCCCACTCACCTCCAGGGATTGGTAGATGCCCTTGGACCGGTTCTTGTCAGCCTCCTTGGCTGGGAGCTCCATCTCTTTAAACTTCAAGAACTGACACCACAGTATCTGCAGGGAACAAGGGTGTCAGCAACCACACCCAGCCCTTAGGGTAGGCCCAGCACCCCTCCCCACATGCTCAGCCCACCTCGATCTCCTCAAAGCTGGAGGGGAACCTGCGCTCCTCAAAGGTGGTGGTGTGGTGCCGCATCCACTGCAGCAGCAGCAGCACCAGCTCCCGGTACTCCTGCCAGCGCAGCTGCAGCTCCTGTAGGTGGGTGAGGGCGGCTGTAAAGGGCCGTCGGGGCATCCAGGCCCAAGCCCCCTGCCCTCTGGGCCCCCACTCACATTGGCCCTCACCCCATCCTGCACGTCCGGCACGCGGGGCATGGCGTCGTACAGGGACGAGACGTAGGTGATGATGGACTTCTCATCGGGCTGAGGGACGTCCACATCTGCGGGGAAGGGCAGCTCAGAGAGGGCTCTGGGGCAGGCAGTGGGGAGGGGCGAGGAGGGGGGCCACACGGACATACCTTCGGGGTCCAGGAGTCGAGTCACTCCCAAGTCCCGCTCCGCCACAGAGAAGGCCTGGTCCAGGTTCTCCAGGTTGGTCTGCCGGTACACTTTGTTCATGTCGATCAGCATGGGCCTGGGACAATCAGGTGGCTGGTCAGGTGGGCCAGACAAGACCAGCTGCACCACACAGGCGGGCGCACAGGCCAGCTGCCCACACATCCCCGCAACCATGGACCTCCCACAGTCACCCTGCCACATGGGCAGAGCTGAAATCACCATGCCACCCCCACACCCAGGAGCCCAGGGGCACAGTACAGGACTATGCAGAGCAGAGGGTGTCAGGCAGCTGGGGCTCCCTGCAGCTACTCTGCCCACCAGGCCCCTCCAGAGGCGTCCACAGTGGGCACATACTCCTAGCTGTGAGGACCAGCAGCCCACAGGCCCTCCAGCCTCAAGAAAGCCGTGGTGCTTCTGAAGGGCACCAGGGTGGGGCTGGGCCCTGTTGAACTCCAGCAACCCGAGGCAGCCTGCTGGCACTCACCCTGTTCCTCCTATCCCACTCCCTGCCCCAACGTGTCTGAAGTTGCCTAGTGGAGGCACTGTGAGGGTGCCCCCAACCCTAGCCCCCTCCCCCCAGGGCCATGTACTTGTGCCGGTGGATGATGGCGTTGAAGAGGCGGCCGTCTCTCCAGCTGGAGGTGAAGTTGTCACAACGCAGGCCCTGGTACCCCTCCACCATGCGCTGTGACCACAGCAGCAGCTTCTCCTTGGCCGTCATGTCCTCTGACTGCCCACTCACCTGGATGTCTGAGATCTACCCCCACAGAGGACAGGAGGCCACAGCTCAGCCACCGCTGCCAGGCCTGCCCTGTGCCCACAACCACGTGCTCGAGGGCAGGGGCAGCTTAGCACCCAGGGTGAGTGTGCAGGGCCGCCAAGCCAGCCAAAGCAGCACTGGGCTCCAGGGCCCTTCCCTGTTGGGAAGCTGCTGGGACCGGCCATGTCTTGGGGCCACAAGTCCAACCACTCCAGCCAGGGGCAGCTGCCACCATAGAGCAGGTGCCCGCTCCGCTAGCTGGAGAGGGCTAGGCTGCACCCTGAACCTCCAGGGCTGGCATGGACCAGAGCAGGAGGACAGTAGGCACAAGAGGAGCAACCATGTACCCCCAAAGCTAGCCTAGAACCCCTGGGTCTGGAAAAGGCTGGGGGTCAAGCTCCATCACTGGTTGCAGGCTGGCAGGTGGGGCCTCTGGCAGCCTGGCTCTGTACCCACGGCCATGCTCAGGACAGGGTCTGCCCGCCCATCCCTAGTTGCCTGTCGTCCTGCCAGCCTGTGTGACTCAGCTGCCATGCCAGCACCAGGCTCTGCCTGCCCAGCTCTCAGATTTGCGGTTTCCTGTGAGGCCAGGACAAGCAGTGGGTGAGTCAGCCCGTGCAGCCTGTGCTGCTGCAGAAGCCTCCCCAGGGCAGGCACTGGGCAGCATTCCTCCATAGGGAGGCTCCAGGCCCTGCCCCGCAGGGCTCGAGGGCAAGGATAGGCAGCTGTAGTAGTGAGAGACCTGTGCCCTCAGGCCACAGATCCAGTCCAGGGCTGCAGCTGGCAGGAAGGCGCCCAGGTGCCACCATACCTATGGTGCCAGCCACCTCCCAGGCCATACCCCAGCCAGAAAGCGGATCCGCCTGCCACCAAGGAGCCCAGGCTACCCTAGAAACTCCTGCAGGTGGGGGGCCTGGGGGCAGCCGTTCTACCTGGAAGTGCAGAATGATTGTCCAGATGAGGCCAAGGGTCAGCTTGGGGTTGCCATCGGCAATATCATCATTCCTGATGTTCACCAGCTTCACCTGTGAGTGAGGGGCTCTCAGTCACAGCCCACGGGGCAGGGCTGGCTTAGTGAGGGGTCTGGGTGGGGTCCAGGGCCAGGGAGGCAGCCTTACCTGGCGGTGCCGGAGGTAATCCAGGGCAATCTGGACATTCTGCAGCTTGTGGAAACGCATCCTCCCCTTCTCCCGGGGCTGTGGGGAGGCACAGTCAGCACCCACAATGGAGCTGGAGCTCCCAGGCTCTACCCTCAGCACCCCCAAAAGCACTACAGTGACTAAGCCAAGGGTCTTCCCCAGTGGGCAATAGCCCCCCTCATCCCAGGTTCACCCTCCCCTGCAGGGAAAGGGAGGCTACCGGCCCAGGGGCCAGGCCAGGCCCAGCGGGGGCTCGGGAAGTCCAGCGATCCAGGCTGAGGGAAGGAAGGAAGGGGTGGGAGGAGACAATAGCCAGGAAGCCTGGTGTGGAGGGCAGTGGCACTAAAGGGGGTTCCTCCTGCCCAGCAGCAGCAGCCTCAGCAGCTGCTGGTGGGTCCCAGGCCAGCTCTGGGCAGCACGGTGGGCAGGCAGCTTGACACCCAACCACCTGCCCGCCCAAGAGCCTGGCAGGGCTCAGCCGATGGGCCTCTAGCCCCCAGAGAGCTGGGCTCCACGGTCTTGGGGAGCTCCCGTGCCACTGCGGCCTGCAGTCACAGCCACTCACCAGGCGTGAGCTCCTGGTTACGTCCCGCTCCCTCGGCTGCCCAGCCAGGGCAGGGTAAAGGGTAAAGGGCAGAGGTCAAGGTTCAGAGTCCAAGCAGCAGAGAAACCAAAGCAGAGCAGAGCGTGAGGTTACTGTGTCAGGGATCCAAAGCAGAGGGCAGCAAGGCCCAGAGCACCGAGGTAGAGGGGTGCAGCCACTCCTAGGCAAGGCCCTTGGCTGTGCTGCCCGGCAGCCTGGGCCGGAGGCGCTGCCGGGGACAAGGCCAGGCTGCCCCAGGGAGAAGTCAGGAGGGATGACTTGACTTCTGAGTAGGGTGGGCGGCCAGAGAGGCCCCAAGGAGGGAAGGCAGACAGGGGTGTCCAGGTGGGGGCAGGCAGGGCCCCGACGGGGCAGAGGCACACGTACCAGGCTGTCCCCCGAGAGGACCTCCAGCAGGGAGATGAGGTTGTGGCCATCGCGGAGGTCTTCATACAGGTCACTGATGTGCCTCTGTGCCTGTGGGGACAGCAGCAGCTGGGGTGGCCACAGGTCCCCCAGAGCCACCAATAGGCCCTGGGGGGCCGACCCACAGAGTGAGTGCTGGTCCCAGAGGGAAGGAGGTGGGAGCTGAGTCCCCCAGGAGCCCACAGAGCACGGCCCTGCCCCTTGGAGGCACCTACCTCTGCCCTCCAGTGCTGCAAGGGGAGACCAGAGGAAGAGGAGGAAGAGAGAGACAGGAGCAGGCGTGCGAAGAAGACAGAAAATAACAGGTTTCAGAGATGAAAGGTGAGTACGCAGGCAGCGTGAGGACAGCCTTGGGTGGCAGGGCCACCCTCCCTCAGTGCCACCCACAGCCTCGGCCCGTGAAACACACGAGCATGTGCCACCAACCTTGATGAGGTGCTTGTTGACCCACTTGGTGAAGGTTTTCTTCTGCACACGGTCCCGCTCATCTGGGGGAGACAAGACCAGCTGATCTGGGGCCTGGGAGAAGCCCTGGAAGCCCACAGGTGACCACACACGGCCTGGCTGGCCAGGTCCCACCTCAGGGGAGCCCCAAAGCCCCCCTCAGATCACACACTGAGCCCCAGGCACCCTCACCACAGGACAGCAGAGACCCAAGTGCCTGGGGCCCAGCAGTCTCAGTCCAGACCAGGTTCACCCACAGCCAGGTGCAGCCACCCCACCCCCAACTGTTCCCCAGAGAAGACAGGAGGGTCCTGGGTCACACCCTGAGCCCACAGCACAAGTCCCATCCTGCACCGCCCCCCGCCCCCCACAGACTGAGACCCAAGTAGGGGTGTGGCAGTGGCAGGGCCAGGGCCAGGGCCCGCAGGTATTGAAAGGGAAGCAGTGCGTCCTGAGGGGCAGCGGGCCCTTCCCAGAGCACAGAGTCCCTCCACCACCCAGGCTTGGAGGCCTCCGCCAGCCTTGCGGAAGCTCGTCGGCCTCCTCCATGTTGGGTGGAGATGGCTCACCCCCGACCCTCATCTCTAAGACAGCCCTCCTCCCGGTGCCAAGGCTTCCTGCCACAGGAAGTGGCCTTCCTCCTACAGGGACCCGCCCTGCCTGGCGGGGGTGCCGGAGGGGAACCCCCGCTACCTTTCTTGCCCTCAGAGGCCCTGAGCACAGCCAGATACAGGTTGTCCTCCGAGCTGGTTCTCTTTCGGCCCAGGCCTTCAGGCTCAGGCACGCGGAGGTGGTACTGAGACATAGTGCCGCCCCCACACCTTCGTCACCCGGACCCTCAGCCTCAGGCACAGTGCTCTGGGCAGCCCCGCGTGGCACACAGGCTGCTGAAGGCTATCGGCCCCACGAGACGCTCACTCGGCACAGGCTCAGCTCAGAGCTGGAGTCGTTGTGGCCACTCCCTGCCTGCTGTACTCCCCGAGAGGCAGGCCCGCCCCCGGGGCCCCACCCCACACTGCCAGGGAGGGGAGTGTCCCGGCGGGAAGGAGCAAGGAGCCCCTCCCCCATGGTCACGCCCTCGGCCCACCAGAAACAGGAAACCGGAGTTTCCTCACCCATCCTGCCCACTGCAGCCCCTTAGGGCGACCTGGAGGTACAGGGGACCTGGCCCTTCACTGCACACTAACTGGTGCCAGGAGAGTAAAGGCCCACAGGCTATCCCCACGGCCACCCAGAAGGACCCCCCCAACAGAGGGAGGGGCTCCCCCTGGGAGGGGCTCCGAGGCCACGCCTCTCTTTAGAGCTCCCTCTAGGCCCTGCTTCAGCCTCTGCCCACCCACCCCGCCGGCATGGACTCAGGAAGCCGAAGACACCTGGCTAGGGGAGGGGGCCTGCTGCCCATCTGCTCTGGCAGCCCCAGCATTGCACCTCCTCACAGACCTGCACAAAGGGAAGCCAGGACCACACCCTACTCCATGTGCCCGCCAGGCTCCTGCCCCAGGGCCACTGGGGTCCCACACCAGGCCTGGCCCCTCCCAAGCTGCCCCCCGGCATGTCCTGGAGCACTGCCTGCCTCAGGAGCCCACCCTGGCACAGGCAGACTGGCAGCACACCTCAGGCCAGAGGCACGTAGCTGAGGACTGACTCATGGGGGTTGGGCTTTGTGGGGGGATGGAGCAGCGGGAAGCCCCAGGAGGGGCCCAGTCAATGAGTCAGGGATGGGGAGGGGTCCTAGGCCAGTGACTCACAGAAGGGAAGCCACACCTGGGGCAGGACCTGGGCGACCCCAGGGGTAGGGGGTGCTGTTTGCATCTGGGTGGGGCTCGAGGGACCCAGCCTCAGCTGTAAAGGGCAAAGGGCAAAGGGCCTGTGCTAGTTGGGGCCTCCGGCTCCCTGGGGTCCAGGGCGGAGCTGCCTCTCGCCAGCTTCTGGGCCTGCCCAGCCCACCCGACCACCATAGGAAAGAATGTGCTGCCCCAACCGCAAGAATGTTCCAGCCCCACATCAGGCTGATTCGGTCCAGCTGGGAGCTGCACTCAGCCTCAGTTCTGGGAAGAGCTCACCCCACGCCATTCCTACTGACCCTGAGGCCATGAGGGGCACCAGAACCCCCACAATGGGGGTGCCCAAGCCCCCCAGACGTGGGGAAGCCCACCCCAAGCCAAGGGACAGAGCGAGCCCCCAGGACTCTGCCACGTCTTACATCCGTCCCCGGTGAAGATACCCCTTGGTCTCCCTGCCTGGACTCTGAGCCTGGCATAAGATTCAGGGCAACACTCTTGCTCTGCCTGTCCAGCCCAGCAGCCTCCAGAACCTCAGGAGGCACCAGAAGCTCCCTACTCCAAGTGTGATCCCGCACTGGTCACACCTCCAGTCGTGTGCCCAAGGGCACGCCACACCTGACACATCTGCCACCCCTCCCCGGCCCGGAGCCACTGGAAACACTGTCTGTCTCTTCAGAAGCCCCAGGCCCAGCAGCTACCCTGAGGCCAAGCACCGTGCTGAGACCCTGCTGGGTGTGGGCTCTGGGGACCTGGCAGTGAGCAGGTGGCTCCTGCCTGCGGGAACGGGGCTGCTACTCTGCTGAGGAACACGGTGTGTGATCCCGGAACAGCCAGGAAGGTGGGCACGGGGAGACGAAGACAGCTGGAAACTAGGAGCCGGGGCCAAGGTCCACCCCAGCCAGGCCCCTGTTCCAGCCTTCTTCCTGCCACTAACAGCCTCAAAGATGCTGCCCTGGGCAGGGCCAGGGCCAGGAATGGGGCAGGGTGGGGACTCGAGACAGAGACAGGGCAGCAATGAGGCTGGGCGAGGAGAAGGGCTGGGCCTCCACCAGGGGCCTCCACCTCCCAAGCCTGGCTTGAGCTCCCCTTCCCCCTGCCTGCCTCTGGGTGCCTCTTTGCTCTGAGCTCCTCCCCACCCATCACATCCCCCTCCCTTCCAGTTCTGCCTGCCCTTTGACCGCTACAGTGGATGCCCGTCCATCCTATTCCGACCCTAAAACCGAGACACTCACCTCCCCCGCCCAGCCAGGCCACGCCCACCCCCTGCGGCCGCAGCTCAGCTGGCTCTCCCACCTAGGACGCACACAAAACACCTGCCTGACACCTGTGCTGTCCAGGGCAGCCGCCCCTCGGCCGCCAGCCAAGGAGACACTGGCCCTCTGGGCAGTATCGCGCCCCCGTTTTACAGGTGTGGACACTAAGGCTGAGGCCCCGCAGCTAGTGGAGGCGGTCCTAGGACGGAAACCCCAATACTGGGAAGGGAATCCCACTGGCCCTGGACTGCTGCAAATCCAGAGGGCCTGGAGCCCCGCCTTCAGCACCTCCTCCCTCCCGCTTGTCCTGGCGCCGGGAAACCCAGGCCAAAGCCCAGGCTGGAGGCGAGCCAGCCCCGCCCATCCAGCGCCTCCTCCAGAGACAAACAAATGGAGTAGGGGAACGTCACCCCGCCTTCCTTCCCAGGTGTTTCCGGAGCGCGGAGGCTGCACCTGGCCTAGGCACCACCCCCATCCCAGGCCCGGTAGCAGTTCCCAGCACAGACCCAGCCCCACCAGTGAGCGCGACGCTGGCCCCCTTCGGTGCCGCCGGCCACGCCGCCGACCCACCTACGCAGCACAGCTGCCGGTAGAGGTAGCCCCTGCGGGCCGGCTCACAGCCGCTGTCCAGCCAGCACGGCCGCTCCAGCGAGACCTCCCTCGGCGAGGCGAAGGCGCCCCCTGCCCCCCACATGCCTGCCACCGCCTGAGCCCTGGTTCGGCCCCGGACGGTGGGGCGAGCTGGACCGCGGCTGCGCCTTTGCTTCCAACCGACGCTAGGAGGCCGCCAGCTCGGCTCTCCACCTCCCCACAATCCGCCCACCGCGGAGCGAGGCCCAGACCCAAAGAACCTGCCCCTGGCGCGCAGCCCCGCCCAGCGCAGCCAGGAAGCCGCGCCCCAACTCACTGGCCGGGCCGGGAAGCCGAAGCGGCCTGGGAAGGAGCTCTCGGCAGGATGTAAGGTGGGGGGGGTGCGGGGCCCAGGGAAGAAGGCAGGGCACGGGGCCCGGCAGTGGGGAGACAACGCTGGGGGCAGAACCGAGAGGCTGAGCCCCGTCTGGCACCACCGGGGAGCAGAGGCATCCCATGAGCCAGGACCCTGGTGGAAAGGGGCAATCTTGGGCTGAGGTGGGGAGGGAGGGACAATATCTGGTCCTCAGCCAAAAACATGGATAGGAAAGAAGCCCTCAGCCCGTCTCATCCCGGCAGCTGAGTCCCTGGCAGCTCGGGTACCCAGCACCACGCCTAGAAACCCCATCTTGACTCATCTCAAGTATGGGGGATCCAGCGGAGGAGCTGAGCTGGGCAGACCCCCCACTGCAGGAGAGGCCCAGCCGGCCAGGTCCCCGGTGGGGCAGTCCCTCTGGCCAGATGCCCAGGCTGCTGCCTAATCCCCATGGTCCTGTCCCAGGCTCTATTCACTCCCGCCCCACCCCATCCTGTGCTGGGCCTGGCTGCCACCTGGGACCACAGCCCAGGAGCTGGTGACTTTGAGCAGGGAGGCAGGGCACAGCCTGGCTGCCCCCACCCCCCTGTGAGGCCTTCCAGGCCCTGCCTGAGGGCATGAGGGCACCTGCCTCACCTGTGTGTGACTCCACCCCTGCCCTGTGAGTGGGGAGCCAGCTTCACCTCAGTGCTAGCCAGAACAGGCACCTGCCTCACCTCTCCCTGCCACAGGCTTCCCTTCACGAGGGGGACGCTCCTGCCCTGCCTGGCTGCAGGCTGAGGGCTGCCGCATAGCCCGCTCTGCGCTGGGACTGCAGCAGGGTCAGGGTCTACACTGCAGCATGGGTTGCGGGGGCCAACCCTGCTGTCACTGACATTCAGCTCGGGGACAGGAAGGGGAGGGCACAGGGAATGAAGGGGCGGGAGGGAGGCGGACCCTCCGCCACACCCCAAGTCCCCGGCAGGGGCTTACCTTGCTCATCCCGTGCCCATCGACGTCCCCTGCGCCAATGCCACACAGCAGCCAGGGTGACGACATGGCCCACCACCACCAGGGAGGGGAACAGGCTGCCTGAGGGCTCCATGGCCACCAGGCAGAGCCGCCAGGGCTGCCCTTCCCACTCCAGAAACCCGCTGCTTCAGGCTAGACAGCCCCCTCCCTGTGTGCAGGGTGAGTGAGGGGGAGCACCAGGACCAGAGCCTGCCCTGCCCGCAGGACCGCCCCACAAGCCGCAGCAGCCCCGAGACAGCTCCCGCCCGCCTCCTCTCCTCCTTCCTCTGCCAGTCCGGCCTTCGGCGCCTCCCCACCCGGCCAGCTCAGCTGTCCCTGCGCTGAGCTACCGACGCTCAAGGTTAGCAGGCCTTAACCCCTGCGTCCCCGCAGCCACACCCGCTGGGAGGAGGGGCCAACCGCAGCCCCCCAGCACTGCCCGCAGCCTTGGCACACACCCTCTCTCCCAGCCTCCCCCTGCTATCCCCACCAGAAGAGGGGCCTGAGCAGCCCACTCTGCCTCCAGGGCTGCCCTCTGGGGACAGCTGCCGGGCACAGAGGGATGCCAGTGCCCCCCACCCAAGCCTGCAGCTGATCCCACCACACTCAAAGACCTTCGCCCTCCTCACCAGCCCCAGTGCCCCCCTGCCAAGTGGGACTGCAGATAGAGCTGAGAGGGTCTGGGTGAGAGCGCAGGAAGTAGGCTGCCTGCAGGATGAGGGATAGAGAGCTCCTGGCCTCCAGCCTCAGCGCCCCAGCCCTCTGGCTCCTGTCCCCAACAAAGGGCCAGGCTTTCACCAGACTTTCAAGGGCCGCCCACCTACCGGGCACGATCTTCATCAGGGACAGTGGCAGAAGCCCACGGGGCAGACAGAGCGGGCCAGGGGTGTGGGAGGTCAGGGGCCCCTCAGAGGAGGCACAGGCCGCGGCGGCAGCGTCGGGTGGGAGGAGGGCCCGGCTGTGCTGCTGTGAGCAGCAGCGCATGGGGGAGGGGAGTGGTGGGCAGGGGCCCAGGGGATATAAATATCCAAGGAGGGCTCAAGAGGACGGTCACCACCCAGACTTAGAACATGACGCACGGCTTGAGGGCACCTAGGCCCTGCGGCAGTAGGGTCTGGCTGGGTAGTGCCACCTGACACCTCGGTCCCCCAGCTCCCACAGGGGTTCTAATGGAACAGGGCATGGGGGGTGGGGTGCGTGGGCTCATGTCCCTGCAGTCCCTGCCCACCCCACCTGGGGGGTGCTCTTGGAAAGGCCACAAAGGCCAAGAGGAGAGGCCGCCCGTTTTCCCAGAGGGCCCTGCGCAGGTCACTCAAGGCAGCACCTGGCCCCACCGGTGGCCGGGACAGCTGCCCCAAGGTCACGCACAGGCCTGGGACCCAGGCAGCCCGAAATCAGGGCTCTAGCCACCCAGGCAAGTGCCTGCCCCACAGCACAGGGGGCACCTCCAGCCTCAGGCCACTCCTGGGGTCCTGGGGGATCTGGGATGGGGTCACCCCTCCTGGGCCTGGCTCCAGCCAGGAGCCCCAAAGCCCTGCTCTGTGGAAGGCCTGGGTCAGAGGGTTTGGCCACAGGCAGGCCCATAGCATACATATCCTGTAGTGCAGCCGGGGAAACAGGATGTGGGGTGCACACAGTTCCACTCCTCTCACCCAGGACACTCCTCTGCTGGGTGCGCCCCTCAGGCCCAGCAGAATGCACGTTGACAGTTCCACTGCTCCTGGCACCACATGGAACCCTAAGCGAGCCCCATGAAGTCCTGTACCACGAATGCATCATACAGACGAGGAGCCTGAGGCGCCATCCAACGTCCTGCACACTGCCATCTGAGCCCAGGTGGCCCCCAGTGTAGTCACCTCAGCCCACAGTAAGGCACGGTGAACCAGCCTGGCCCCGGCCACTGGGCAGGGTACCCTGGTCCATGCTGGGAGCTCAAGGACAGCAAGACAGCCCACCCTAGCCTCCTGCTCTCCAGCCCCACACTTCAAAAGGTGCTGCTGAGGGAAATGCCTGCAGGGGCCTGCTCTGGGCGGCCAGGGGTTGGGCGGGCACAGGCAGCCCTGAGGGTGAGGGACACCCGCTGCCCCAAAGGCATGCCAGAGAGGGCCCAAATCCCAACTGAGCCCAGGATGGCATCCGGCCAGCAGTAGGCAGGGGCCGGCAGGCTGGACGTTTCAGCCCACTCCCTGCCTCAGGCCAGGGAAGTCTGAGGAGCCTGTGACTCAACAGCCTGGGTGAGAACCAGCTCCTGGAGGCAGGAGTGCCCCGGGCTGGCAGGGGGCAGTTTCTCTACCACTCCACTGAGCCAGGACAGGGCCCGTGGTCCAGGACACATCATACATGCTCCTGGGGCAGCTCCAAGAGGGGGCCATGCCTATCCCTGCATCCCAGATTTTGGCGTCTCAGAACTGTGGGCAGCGGGAAGAGACAGGTCTGCCAGGAGCAGCCCGGCCCCCTCGTGGCCCTGCACAGCCAGAGGCCTTGGTCCCTGGCTCCCCTCCTCTGCCTCCCACAGCCTCCAGCTCTGCCTGCCCTACCTTGGCCCAGCTGAATCAGCTCCTCCATGCTGTACCTGTCCATGGCTGCTGCACACGCCAGGCTGCTCCGGGAGCCGGCAGGGAGGAAGGCCAGGCAGGAAGGAGGGAAGGGGTGGGAGGCGGAGGGAGGGCCAGGCCCACCCGTGCCCTGGGAACAGCGGCTCCTCCTCAGAGCCACCCCTTAGTCAGTTGATGGAGCTGAAGCCCAGCAGACTGACAGGTCAGACCAGCCCAGCAGACCCGCCTGGGGGTGCAGGGGACTGGCCTGCCTGCAATCCCAGAGAGCCCTCTGGCCCCAGCCCATGGGTCTTCCCTACTGTGCCTTGCCCCGCCCAGCAGACCCCACCCTGCAGCCTCCCCTTCCCGCTGCAGGCCCCACCAGCCCAACCTGCCACCCCACCCACCCTCCCACCCACATTCCAGGCATCCATGTGCCCAGCGGCAATTTGTGAGCCACGCGGGAGCAGAGCCCCAACTGTCCACCCCACCCTACTCATTGAGACCCACATTCCTCAGCCCCAAAGGTGGTCCCTTCCTCTACCTGAGTCCTCCCAGGCAGTCAGTCCTGTCCAGGGCTGACTGTCTCCACACCTCCACCTAGCTGCTTGTGGACCAATGAAGTACAAATCAAATCCCGCCATAACTCCACTTAGAAACCTGCCTGCGATCGACAGAAATCCCACAAACAGGTGACTCAGCCAAGCCAGTGATACCTGCAGAGATACCTGCAGAGAGCTGGCCAGGCCACAGACCGCCTCCACCCAGGATACTACGCGGCCGTGAAGAAGGGCAAGGCAGCCAGGCCCTCTCCAGGAGCCCCCCTTGACGCAGGGTTACAGAGGGTCAAGTGGGGAGGTCGAGGCACAGGCATGCCTCCTCCATGGGGAGGGGAAGTGATGGCGGCTACACCGGCCCCTGCTCATTCCTGTGGGAAGAAGCTCTAGGTGCCATGGGTAGACAGCGCTCAGCTGGTGTCTCCTCCACACAATCCTGGGTTCCTTCTGAATTTTGAGCCAGGCAAAGCATCACTATTTGAATGTAAATTATGGCTGGGCACTGTAGCTGTAATCCCAGTACTCTGGGGGGCCAAGGCAGGTGAATCACCTGAGGTCAAGAGTTCGAGACCAGCCTAACAACATGGAAAAACCCTATCTCTAACAAAAAATACAAAATGAGCCAGGTATGGTAGGACCTGTAATTCCAGCTCCTCAGGAGGCCAAGTCAGGAGAATCACTTGAACCCCGGAGGTGGAGGTTGCAGTGAGACAAGACTGCGCTCCAGCCTGGGCAACAGAGCAGGACTCCATCCCAAAAAAATAAATAAAATAAAATAAAACTGAAATGTAAATGAAACTCACATATAAAACCTGCTTCAACAGCTTCCCACCACACCAAGCAACCAAAACTCCCTGCCACAGGCTCAGGGCCTTCCCATGAGTCCTCTCCCTCTGGCCATCCAGCCTCCCTCTGTCCCTCTCTGGGCTGCTCCTGGCAGGGCAAGGCACCTCCTGAGAGAGCCTTCCCTGATTGCTTCTGAAGCCACCTCCCTATCGCTCTCTCCTCACCCAGTTCACCCCACATATCTGGGTCCCCCTGGGGCAGGGGCTCCATCTGGGTATGGCCCTGACCTGCACATGGCTAGACAAGCAGATGGATGGATGGCTTCCCACACGGATGTGCCACTAGCAGGGACTAGCAGATCACCAGGGCACAGAGAGGGCGGGGCCTCACCACAGGGGTACAGCTGGTGCTCCCTAGCCAGGGCTGGATGGAGAGGGGCAGCCCATCTGACAGAGCCGTTGTGGACCAGCAGTTGGCACACAAGCTCTGACCCTGCCCTTTTGCCAACTTCGGAGGAGTTGTGCAGTGGGGAAGGGCAGGGCAGGGCACTGCTTGGTCACTTTAAAACTCGGAGAAGTTCATGGTCTCAGGTATCCTCAGAACTGCTCCAGCCTGTATGCAGGGCCATCATGACCCCTGCCACTGCCCAAGGCCAAGCCCTGGCCCTCTGCCACACCCTACATCTGAGCCCCATCCTTCCCCTAGCTTCCTATTCCCAAGCTCAGCGCGTGAAGTCAAGGGGAGAGGGGTCGGAGCCTGCTGGCCCTGACTCATCCCGGAGCTACAGCTCGCTTCCTGTTGGAAACTCTGAGCTGCCGCTGGTGGCTGTGGCTTCGGGGGGACTGAGTCACCTCCATCGGGGAGGGGTATCCTCTGCTCTGCCCGCTGTGGCCACACCCAACCCCCCCCACCCTTGGCCCTGCCGCCAGCTGCCCGCCAAGCTGTCCCAGCCCAGCCATGGACAAGGAAAGAGAAAAAAGGAGGGGAAGGGCTCCCAGTCACCACACCCAGGAGTTGAGCACAAGGAGGCTGGGCTGCCAAATGGCCGGAGGTGGGTGGGCAGCAGTGTTGGGGAGAGGGGGAGAAGCCAGCAGAAAGCCCCATGGGCTGGGGCCTGGACTACACACCTGGCTGAGGGTCTTTGTCTCACACCTCCTCCAGGAGACATGTCGCCCATTTAGAGAGGAGGTGGAGAGCCCACAAGACCTGCCCAAGGCTGGGAAGAGAGCCAGGAGGGGAGGCCAGCCTCCACCCCACAGCCCCAGGGATCCTCCCAAACGGGCTCAAGGCAAGCCCCTAACAAGTCCAACCCACCCCAGCCTACCAGCACCAGGGCTCTGCCTGGCGCCCCTTGAGGGCAGCTGTGCCCCAACCTTGGGCCTCCCCTGGCCTCCCCCATACCTCGGGCAAACTGCTGCCCACCTCAAGAGCCCCAACCCAGGCCCCATTCTTCAAATGCCAGCCCCAGAGAGGGAGGTGGGGCCACACCGGCCTTCTGCTGGGGGCCAGGGTCCTCCTGAGCCGGCCCGGTGCTGAGGGCGGAGTACTCCAGTGTGTGTAAGCTTCAGGCTGCAGGGGACACATCTGCCCACCTGGGTCCTGCTGGTACAGGTGCTTGGGGACAGAGGGAGGCCACAGAGAAGGTACAGAACAAGGGGTCTCTGGAAGCCTCTGGGATGACAGGACCTGTCTTGTCCTGCAGGACCTGGTTCGTACTAGGAAGGGTTTATCTAGGCCCCAGGTTAGGCCAGTACATGCCACAGCACAGCCTGGCCTCTGCCCTGCCGGAGGAGCCTCCTGCCTGAACCCTGTGCTTCTCCCCATCCTGCCCGGGGCTGTCCCCAGCCACCACCAAGCCCAAGCTGGCCAAGCACTGTTACTGGTCACACTAGGTGCTCTGTGCAACAGCAAGCCTGACCACCAACCACCGCGGCAGGGGAGGTGGCCAGACCACGTGCTGGAGGATGACCACCCACTACCGGCACCAGCATCTCCTCAAACACCCCATCTCAGTGCCGAAGGGGCCTCCAGGCAGACAGGTCACTGGGACAGGGGAGGAGGCATAGGGGGCGAAGGCAAGGGCAGTGCTAGAGAAAAGACAGGGGGCGCCCCGGGGTATGCCTGGGGAGGCACTGACATCAGCCGCAGGCTCCTCCTTGGTCTAGACACCCCAAGGTCCCCAGCCGAGGAGGAGGAGCCACGTGGCTCCACAGGCAAGAGCACCCCACACCTTCGGGCAGGGGGCCACCTGCTGGTGTGAGCGACACTCCGCACACCAGCTGACCACTACGACCCAGGCCCAGGTAAGAAGGAACGACAACCAGACCCCCCACTTTCCACCCCTCATGACCTGGGTTCAGGGTGCAGCTGACCTGTGGCTGGAGCAGGGGCAGGCTCCGGGCCGGGCCTGGCCAGGGTCCCCAGGGTGGTGGCAGGCACCACAGGGGTCTCAGGTGACACCTTCTCAGGCTCCTTCCGGCGGTAGACCCGCTGCTCCTCCGCAGGCAGTGGCCCCCGTTTGGGTGGGGAGCTCAAGGGACCCTGCATAGCCTGCACCTGTGGGGTGCGGCGTGCGGGCATCACCATAGCGATGGGGCGGCGCACACGTTGCAGAGAGGCGGGCACGATCTCCGGTGGCAGGTGCAGGTATTGGCGGAGGTGGGCAATGCCTTCGTTGGTGAGGTACCAGTAAAAGTGGCGCCAGGCAAAGGTCTCTCGGACCAGGCCCCGTGCCCGCAGGGATGCCATGGCACGCATGACCTGCAGGTTGGTGACGCCGGGCACATGAGGGTGCAGGCTGTGGGGCCGCCGGTCCTTCTTGGCCACCATCACACCCTCGCGGAAGAGCACCTCATAGATGGCCCGCAGCTGGTCCCGTGGCATGAGCATGCCGGCCACCATGGCTGCTAGAGCCGGGAGGGCAGCACAGGGGCAAAGGCAGAGGGCAGGACACCTCGAGAAGGCTGCACGAGGCTCCCGCACTATGGGAGGGTGCGACAACGGCCAGCGGCAGGGCAGGCAGGCAGGCTGGGGCGCTGAGCTTGAGGGCAGACTCCCGCCTATGCAGCTCGTGGGGCTCTGTGCAATTCCTGCCGGCACTGCCGGCTGCCCGCCCTCCTCCAGGACGCCGGGCCGGCCCCCTCTGACTCAGCAGCTTGGCGGCCCCTCCCACCCACAGCCAAGGGGCCCTTGCAGAGTGGGGGGCACCTCAAGAGGCAGCGCCACCTCCACAGCTGCCCCTTCCCCCACCAGGCCCCAGGGCTCCAACGTCAGAAATGACATCAGGTTCTAAACACATCCTTCAAATTCCCTAAGACTGTGCTGGGGCGAGTGGGGGCGGATATAGTCCAAGAGTCTAAAGAAGAGGGTGGCAGAGCAGGCAGCGGATCCTCGGCAGGGGTGTGGGCTCTGGCCTCACAAGGATCTGAAGGGGGGTGCTGGGCTGCCAGGCATGGAGGGATGAGAGGCTTGAGCTGGGAGGACTAGGGCCTGGGGAAGAAACTGGGGTCTTGGGGGAGGAAGTCCAAGGGGGGTGGCCGGGGGCAGCTGCCAGAACACATGGGCAGGCGGGCTGCAGGCACCGTTGCTGCTGTCCATCAGGCAGGCAAACCGACAGAGCCCCCGCCTCCACACAGCAGGCTCAGAGGCGGTGGCCCCCAGGTTAACACTTCCCGTTCCAGGTCAGATTAGGGGTGGCCACTCCAAGCCCACAGCCCTTTGAGCAGTGCACCAGCTAGAGGGCTCTGAGAGGTGCCTCTATCCACCCCCACCTCCAACCCAGCTGTCGGAGGCCGGAGACTCCCAGCTGCCACAGGGAATCAGAGTCACCAAGTCCTTACTGCCCACAGACGCCCACCCTGGGCAGCCCAAATGCCTGTCTGTGGGCCAGATGGATGGCTGCAGAGTGGAAGAATGCCACGCCAGAAGACGGCCAGGGCCCAAGGGAAGGGAAGAGGAAACAGCCTTGTGAGGCCCTGCAGGCCTGGCCCAACCACACCCATCATCACACCGCCCCCCACCGCCCCCACTGAGGGTCTAGGCATGGGAACCCCACCCAACATTCCCACTGTCCCACTTGTGCTCCAGGGACCCCCAGCTGGATCCCTGCTCACCCCAAGCTGACACACCCCTTCCCACCAAGCACGGCAAACCCGGGAACTGATTATAAATAGGGCGGCAGGGGGGTGGAGGGGGGGATCCCGAGGTGGGAGGCGCTGGCCAGCAGCGGCAGGCGGCCAACATGAAGCTTGTGGGGGCGGGTTTATGGGGCCGTCGCCATGGCGCCATGGTGCAGGCTCCAAACACAGTCTCACTCACACACACACACACACACACACGCACAGAGTGTGGTGGCGGGGAAATTCTGAAAGCACAGCCACTGTGCCCACAGCCCTCCGGCAGGGCCAGCTCGATACCGCATGGCTCTCCCTCTGAAGCCAAACCCAGCCAGGAAGAGGCCAGCCTCAGGAGGTGAGGCTCAAGGAAGATGTGGGGACGAAAGCGGCCTCGCCCTTTGGCCCACCAGCACCTGCGGACCCTCCACCCACCAGAGCTGTGGCTTTGGGAACAATACCAGCTGGGTCCAAGCCTGCCCCCCTGGACCACAGAGGTCCCTACCCTTGGTGTGTCCCTCAGCGCCCCCACACACGGTCCACCGCATCTTCCTGGCAAGATTCCCTAACTTAATTCCCCCCAATCTGCAAGTGCCCTACCAAACAAATGTAGGCATCACCCATGATACCCACACTGCCCCAAAATGAACCTGAGGCACACCCAAGGAAGGTCCCGTGGACTCAGGGTCTCTCTGACACAGCCCTGCAGGGGTGCTCAGCCTGAACCCCGCTGGGCCGCCAGCCCACCCAGCCCCGCCTCCCCCAAGCCGGCTCAGGGCAGGAGAGGGCGGTAGCTTCCCGCAGCAGAGAGGGGCGGGGCTCGGTGGAATCCCCTCCCTCCCACCAGCCCTGGGCCTGCAGGCGGGAAAGGAGGCCGCAGGGAGGAGCCCGGAGCAGAATGTTCCCGGCCCATCCTGCCAGCTCCGCACACGCCCCGCCTGCGGCATGTGCCACCCCCACCCCGCGAAGCACACACACCCCCGCGCCAGCGTCCAGGTGTCCCCGCAGACCCCGGGGTAGAAGCTACTACCCCCGCCCCCACCCTGTGGGAACCGAAGTGGGAGCTGACTCCGCACTGGGAGGGCCAGGGTGTGTGACTGGGCAGCCCCCTTTCACCGCCCCCCGCCCCACACTCCAGGCCCCTTCGGGTTTCCAGAGCAACCAGTCAGAGCTTCTGGGCAGCCCCCAGCTCCCCCACCCCACCCCAAGACAAAGAGCCGCAGTGTGGACTTGCCCAGAGCCAGCCCGCCAGGCGCCTCTGCACAGTGTTCCCCATAGCACTACCCTGCCCCTTGGACGCCAGGCTGTGGGAGCAGGGGGCCGACCCGCTGTGAAGGCTGAGCTCCCACCCAGTCCCAGCCCTGCCCTGCCGCCGCTGCTGCAGCTACCCCGCCCCCGACGCTCCTGCAGGGCTGGCTGGAGCCAACCCCGGAGGACCCCGCACCAGGTGGAGGAGCCCGGAGCGGGGCGAGTCTGGGGGCGAGTCTGCGGCTCAGTGACCCGCAGTGTTGCCCCATGGATAGACCCTGCTCGCCACCCTGCGTGCGCTGCACCGGGCCAGAAGTCACTGTGTGGTCCGCGCCCCCTGGCTCGGGCCCGGCCCCGGGACCGCACCTTTGAGGGAGCTGATCTCGTGCTGGATGGCTCGCGAGGGGTCCATGCCTGCGCCGGGGTTGAGGGCGGCAGTGCCACCGCCAGGCAGTCCAGCCCCGCACCGCACTGCCCAGGCCAGCGCCGCAGCCGGGGGAGGAGCCCGGAGGTCCGGGGGCAGGGCCTGCTGGCCAGGGGCGGGGCTTCAGCTGATCAATGAGCCGGACAGGCCCACCCCAGGCGCATGCTCCGGGCCACACTGCGCACCCCTCCCTCCCAGCACACTGTTCTGGGGCACGAGACCCCATTAACCCCAGCCAGACTGCTAGGTCACCAGGCCAGATCCAGGAGCACTGGGACGGCCCACCCCACAGATCCACAGCCCCTGGCCCACCCCACAGACCAACAGCCCCCAGCCCACCCCACAGCACCCCTTCGTCCACAGCCACGAGCCCTGCTCAGAATGTCCTGTGGGACACAGGTTCCAGGGCCTCCAAGCCGCCACCCATACTCTGCAGGAGACACTCACCCATCTGGATCTCCCAGCGCCTGGACTGGCAGGCTGCTGATATCAAGCCCCCAGGACCCTGGATGGCCACCTCCCACATCCCCAGCCCCAGAAGTATGCCCCTTCCTGGGGCGTCTCCCCTCCACACAGCCCTGGGCCAAGCACCTTCTACACTGGCTCCCAAGATGACAGGTCCAACCTGCACCCTGGCCTCTGTCTCTCCCACCCAGCCTCAGGATGCCCCATAGGCAGCCCCACAGGTCCTGCTGGCTGCACCCCTCAGTATGCGCACTCGCCAGTATCTCCATTGTCACCAGGATGACACTGCGGCTCCATCCCACCCCCACTCCCCCCACTACCACCAGGGACCCTCTGCAGCTGCTCTGATCCAACCACCCCTATGGCTAATAAGGTCAGCCTCCTCAGCCCGCAGGAGTACTGTGTGTCACTGCCCACCCCGGGGGGAGCAGGTTGCACTGGCAGGGTGAGGTCAGCTCTGCCTAACTCACTGCAACACAGGAAGTCACAGAGGAATGCCTGGGCCCTGCCCACACCACAGGCACCCCTTCAACACTGGCCCTGGGGTTCGCCCCACCCCAGTCCGTCGTGCTGGGCAGTGCAGGGCAGGATGGCCTCCACGATATGTGACCAGCCTGCCTCAGTCTTCAGCCAGGTCCCTCCTCTCCCTTCACCCACAAGCCCCTCCCCTCCTACAAACAGGCTCGCTGTATGCCAGCTTGGGGCTGGCATGGAGGACGTGACCATGACCCAGGATCGAGGCTGGCAGCTACCACAGGTACGAGCTAACGGGCAAAGAGCCAGGAGCCAGCCCCACCTGTGCTGCAGACCCAGCAGTTCTGGGGTCTCCGCCTGTCCCTGCCTTCCCTGGGACTCAGGCAGTCTCAGGGTGTGGGGAGTCTCAGGAAACACCAGTTGGCAAACTTAGGGAAAATGGTGAAGTGAGGAATTAAAACACAATTCCAAGCCAAGCACGGGGCTCATACCTGGAATCCCAGCACTTTGGGAGACTGAGGCAGGTGGATCGCTTGTCAGGAGTTGAGACCAGCCTGGCCAACATAACAAAACCCCATCTCTATTAAAAATACAAAAAGTAGCCCATCATGGGGGTGGGAGCCTGTAGTCCCAGCTACTTGGGAGGCTGAGGCACAAGAATCGCTCGAACCCAGGAGGTGGAGGTTGCAGTGAGCAGAGATTGTGCCACTGCTAAATTCCTGGGTATGTTTTACGAAGCTATATCTGGATAATCCTAAATTTGGCCTGCAAGTAAATAGTACTTCCTTATTAAACCTCAAGTGAAACTGACAGATACTTGTAAATAGATCTAAAAAGTTTATACATTTAAAAAAAATTGTTTTGTTTTTTTTATGAGACAACATCTCACTCTGTCACCCAGGCTGGAATGCAGTGGCTCAATCACAGCTCATGGCCGCCCTAGCCTCCTGGGTTCAAGCAATGCTCCCCCTTCAGTTTTCTCAGAGGTTGGGACTCTAGGCGTGCACCACCACTCCCAGCTAATTTTTTTCTTTTTTATACAGTCTGTCTCTGTGTTGCCCAGGCTGGTCTCAAACTCCTGGGCTCAAGCCATCTTCCCATGATTACAGGTGTGAGCCACCCTGCCTGGTCTGGATCAATTATTTTAATTTAATGAATAAAAGTTTTCCTCAGCCTAGGGAGTGTTTTTTGTTTCGTTTCATCTTGTTTTATTGCGGCAGAGTCTCCCTCTGTCACCAGGCTGCAGTGCAATGGCGGGATCTTGGCTCACTGCAACCTCCGCCTCCTGGGTTCAAGCGATTCTCTGCCTCCCGAGTAGCAGAGACTACAGATGCACGCCACCACGCCTGGCCAATTTTTGTATTTTCAGTTGAGACGGGGTTTTGCAATGTTGGTCAGGCTGATTTGAACTCCTGACCTCAGGTGATCCACCCGTCTTGGCTTCCCAAAGGGCTGAGATCACAGGCAAGAACAGAAGTGACCAGCCAGGGAGATTTTCTTTTAAAGATTAAAATGCATACAATTGAATATTACAAGATTGGACAGGTGTGGTAGCTCTGCACTTTCAGAGGCTGAGACAGGAGGATCACTCGAGCCCAGGAGTTCAGGACCAGTCTGGGCACCAAAGCGAGACACTGTCTCTCCAAAAACTAAAACACTAGCCTGACATGGTGGCCTGTGTACCTGTGGTCCCAGCTCTTTGGGATGCTGAGGCAGGAGGACAGCTTGAGTCTAGTCCACCCAAGGCTGCAGTGAGCCATGATCGCACCACTGCATTCCTGCCTGGGAAACAGCAAGACTGACTCAAAAACAAAAAAAATATTATCATAGTTTTAAGCTAACAAGAAGGTGAGGGCACACAGCTGTTCAGAGAAGGAACACATAGGTTTTCATGTAGTGTGACTCTGCCTTTAACATACCTCCTGAATTTAAGCTGCCCACCTGTGAGTGGCCACAATGGTCACCTGTGGTCACGTGCAGCCAGAGGCTTATAGACAAGCTGCAGCAGCTGCAAGGTCCCGTAAAGGAGCCCCTGAGACTGCCCAGCTCAGCCTGCCTGAAACAGTGGCCACATGGTACAGCCTTGGAAGTGGGGGTGGCCACAATGACCCTGGGGACAGCTCAGACAGCTGCACGTTAGTCAGCTCTGTGGTTCCTTCCCGGCACAGGCTTCCCAGAGGAAGGGACAGCTATGTGGGGACAGGCTGCAGACAGCCAGCACAGGAAGAGGGGCCACAGGCATCAAGGCCCTGATGCAGAGAAAACAAGTCCAGGCAATCCCAAGAATGTGGAGGTGGTTGCAGCCAGGAGTGGGGCGCCTGGAGACAGAGCTGTGGCCAGGGATTTCAGTAGGACAGGCAGGTCCCAGGTTGGCAGTGAAGGGCCTGTGAGCAAGAGATTTAGGCAGCAGGGAGGAAAGGGAGCCAGGGAAAGGAAGCTGGACACCCTGGTGACAGCTCTGGAGCGTGGGAAGCAAAGCCCCGGCCACTGCCCAGGAGATCTCATTGTTCTGGGCCCCTGCAACCAATTCGCGGATCACAGACGAGTCTTGCTGAAGAAGCACATGGGTCTGTGTGTCCAGGTCTATGAACTGGAAGGACCCCAAGGCTGCAGCCGGGCTCACCAGTGCCAGTGACACCGGAAAACCCTTAGCCAGTGCCAGTGCCACCGGTAAACCCTTACCAGTGCCACTGGAAAACCCTTACCAGCACTAGCGCCACCAGAAACCCTTAGCCAGCGCCAGCGCCAGTGCCAGCACCACTGGAAACCCTTAGCCAGTGCCACCGCCACCGGAAAACCCTTAGCCAGCGCCAGTGCCACCGGAAAACCCTTACCAGCACCAGCGCCACCAGAAAACCCTTAGCCAGTGCCAGTGCCACCGGAAAACCCTTACCTCTAGCTTCTGCTCAGCTCGTCGAACCCAGCACAGCTCCATGCCCAATGCCACTGGAAAACCCTTACCTCTAGCGTCTGCTCGGCTGGTCAAACCCAGCACAGCTCCATGCCCAGCTGGGGTGCCATCAGGTCACCTGGTCAGGTCTCACACCCTGGACAAAGCCAAATCCTCTTGAAGTTTCCTGCAAATCCCCCCCCCAACTGGGGACCCCAGGACTGAGGTTGAGCCCAGGCACCACAGATAAGCCCTCCCTCCTTCCCAACCCCTCTGTATGGGCACAGAGCAGCCCACTGTTCACCAGTTCCCTGAGGCCTTGGCTGCCCTGGCCACAGGCCCAGGCCGAGAAGGGGCTCCAAGCCAGTCCCCACACCACACCTGCACATGGGATGGGCCCACTCCGGAGGCCCTGTGCACCACCACCATGCCTGCCCCCAGCTTTGCCCCCAGTCTTCACACCCACCCACCCACCCAGCCCCTAGACCCATGGCAGCCGGCCCTGCTGGGGCTCTCTGGTCGTGGTGGAGCAGGCTAGTGGGCCTTGACCCAGTAATCCCATGCAGAGGCGACCTAAGACAGGCAGACACCTCCACCTGGGGCCTCCTACAATAGCCCCAGGGGAGACCAGGCCCAGTGAAACCCGCCATAGATTCATCCCGCACACACCCAGCCCTCTGGACACACAGCGCCCTGCTCTGCTCCCCGCCTAAGCCTGCAGCAGGTCTGCAGGAGCCATCTCACCTGCCCCAGGCCTCTGCCCGCAGCCTTGGCCCAGCAATGGCCCGGCCTCTGCTGATGCTGTGGGACTGGGGCAGGAGGAGGGCCTCCTGTGCAAAGTAGGGCTCAGGGCAAGCTCAGTCAGGCAGGCCACCCCGCAGGGCCCCTGGGGTCCAGGGCCAGCACTGCTGGTCTAGATGCCCACCAGGGCTCCTGGGGGATCCCAGTAAGGGCCCAGGAGACACAGGGGTGACCTCTCCAAGCCACATCCATCTCCTCTCTCTCCCCTGCAACCCCAGTACAAAAGAATCTCAATACCGGGGTCTGTTGGAGACCAATTTGGGGGGAAGGTCCTGGCTCCCACCCACATGACCCATCCATCAGGGGGCCCATCATTCCAAAATATCTCTCACACCTGTCTTGTGCCCACTGTCTCCACCACACCCTGACCTGGCCACCACCTTTTCACCTCAAGGACAGTGGCAACCTCCCTCATTGCCCCCCACCTCCAAGCACTGGGCACACAGCAGCCAGCTCTCTCCGAGCACAGGCTGGTCCCACCACAGCCCTCCAGAGGCTGTCCTCATGCAGGCACCTGCTCCTCTGCAGCAGGGTGGACCCTGCCAGGCCTCTGCAGAGAGGCTTCTCGCTCGGCCGTGGTGGCTCCCCCTTCCCTCCCTCTCAGGTCTGCAAAGACAAAACACCTTGGGCCACTGGGGCAGCTGCCTCAGCCCAGCACCAGACACAAAGGTGTCACACAGGAAACACGGAGCAAGAGAAGAAGTGAATTCCTGGAGTTCAAGGACGATGTACTTCCGAGAACCCTGTTAATATCACTGACTTCACCAGTAGATTAAAGGAGAAAACCTGCATCTCAATCTCAAAAATTCTGGTAACTCATTTGATGAAAACCAGCAACTGTGAGCAGGGGTGATGAGTACACTGTTAACATGAGAACAAATGCCCCTCGCAGCACAGCGTGGCACCCTCCCAGAGCCAGGCGGGGCTGCTGGGGGGGGCACGTGAGGGTAAATGCGGACGGTGCAGGCCTGCTCTTGGTCCAGCGCCAGGACATGGGGCAGTATTTACCCAAGTCAGCACCTCCTTTTGGCACCTGCAACAACTCAACACACCACTTACTGGAGCTCAGAAACAGTTCATTGAGAGGCTGGCTTCCAACGCAGTTAAAAGACCCGAGAGATTTCTTTAGGCCAGCAATAACAAGTTAGGAAAAACCCTTCATTAGCACAAAACACTCTGGAATAAGGTAACTGACAATTGGTCAGAGCTGATACGGGGAATGCCGGGGCTCCAGGACAGCTCCAGGACCAGGCTCGGGTCCGGAATGCAGAGGTCCCAGATGGCAGATGCCATGCTGACCTACGTGCTGACGTGGCTGCAGTTCCGCTCACCCTCCCACTGGCTCCCAGGAGACTCATTACATAAGACCCCATCAGACAGCGAGGCCATGTGGCTTGTCTGAAGCTCCAACACTGGGTGCTGGGCAGCTGAGAGGAGTCAGCTCACTTGAGCACTGCCATAGGGATGCCCCTCAGAGAAAGGACTGCAAGACCTAGCCAGCAACTTAGAAATTGTTTAAAATTGTGTCTGAAACCTGGTGTGGTGGCTCATGCCTCTAATCCCAGCACTTTGGGAGGCTGAGGCAGCCAGATTACTTGAGCCCAGGAGTTCTAGACCAGACTGGCCAACATGACAAAACCCCATCTCTACTAAAAATACAAAAATGAGCCGGGGGTGGTGGCTCACACCTGTAATCCCAGCTACTTGGGAGGCTGTGACACAAGAATCACTTAAACCCAGGAAGTAAAGGTTGCCTTGAGCTGAGATCATGCCAGTGCACACACCAGCCTGAGCAACAGAGTGAGGCTCTGTCTCAAAAAAAAAAAGAACTTAGGCCAGGTTTGGTGGCTCATACCTGTAATCCCAGCACTGTGGGCAGCTGAGGTGAGTGGATAACCTGAGGTTAGGAGATGGAAACCAGCCCAGCCAACATGGTGAAACCCCGTCTCTACTATAAATACAAAAATTAGCCGGGCGTGGTAGTGTGTGCCTAGAATCCCAGCTGCTCAGGAGGCTGAGGCAGGAGAATCACTTGAACCTGAGAGGCAGAGGTTGCAGTGAGCTGCACTCCAGCCTGGGTGACAAGAGCAAGACTCTGTCTCAAGAAAAAAAAAAAGAACTTATAACAGTTCACATTCTTCCCTTCACCAAACTTTAAAAAAATAAAATAGAAATCGTGTTGGAATAGAAAATATTCATGTGACTCAAACACTGAGCAAGACACAAGCCTCACTCCCCTCGTCCTCCCTGTCTCCCCTTACCCACACAAGCAATGTGAAAATCACTATTAGTAACTATTTATTTCTCCAGAATTTCTTTACGGAAAATAAAGCAAATACCATGTGATTCTTGGTTTTCTCCCTTTAAACACAAACGGTGAAATCTCCCAGGCACCATTCTGCCGCTGCTTTACCATCCTTGCTGCAGCTGGAGCCCTCCTGGTCTGCACAGGGACCTCGACCCCGGCCGTCCAGAGCCACATATTGGGGCCAGCCTCTGAGCACACCCAGGCCGGCACCCATCTTCTGCTTTGACACACACTGCATTTGTGGCTCTGACAGACCCTTTCTCTGGCCTGGTTCCCACAGCTTCACCAACAGAACCTAGAAATCCAGATTTTTTTTATTTTTGCCAATACGATAGGTAAAAAATGGCATATTGGTGTAAATAAAGCTTAAATTTTGAAAACCACTTGCCCCAGAAATTCCACTTTTAACACCAGTCATGCTGATGCATGATGACCCAGCTATGGCGCTGTTCACTGCAGCCGTTTCTAATATTAAAAAAAAAAAAAAATAGGTCGGGTGTGGTGGTTCACGCCTGTAATCCAAGCACTTTGGAAGCCAAGGTAGGCGGATCACCTGAGGTCGGGAGTTCAAGACCAGCCTGACCAACATGGTGAAACCCCGTCTTTAAAAAAATAATAATAATAAGCTCAGTGTCCTATGAGAAAGGATTGATCGATTTTGCCATACAGAGGAATGTTGTATTGTAAATTAATGTCATAGAGACACGTCCAAGCTGTATCAGTATCACTAAGTAAAACAAGTTACATATGTCTAAAATACTTCATAACGTTAAATTATGAAATTACAGATAAATTAACACATACTAAAGAACGCTGTGCAGTCTTTTTCATTTTTTTATTTTTTTGAGACAGAGTCTTGCTCTGTAGCCTGGGTTCACTGCAGCTTTGACATTCTACATTCAAGAGATCCTCCCACCTCAGCCTCCTAAAGTGCTGGGATTACAGGCATGTGCCACCATGCCCAGTGTACACACTGTTTAAAACAATGACTATGGAACATAGATTCCACATTAACCCACTCCTGAAGGATGGCTGCGGGTAGGTTGAATGGTGGCCACAAAAATATATGTCCGTGTCCCTGGAGCTCATAAATGTGGCCTTATTTGGACACAGGGTCTCTGCAGATCTAATTAAGTAAAGGATCTTGAGATGAGATCATCCTGGATTACCTGGGTGGGCCCTAGATCCAAAAACAGGTGTCCTTAGACATGGAGAGACACAGGAGCAAGGGCTGGCATGGTGCAGCCACAAGCCAAGAAGCAGTGGAATCAGAAGAGGCCGGCGTCTCTTCCCGATGCCTTCGGAGAAAGCGTGGACCTGCTGATGCCGGAATTTTGACTTCTGGCCTCCAGAGCAGTAAAAGGATCCCTTTCTACTGATTTAGAGCACTCTGCTTGTGATTCTTCCCGGTGGGAATCACAGGGAGTCAATACAGACAGTGAGCAGGAGCGGGTGCTACTGTGACAAGTATCTGAAAACGTGGATGTGGCTTTGGAAATGGGTAATAAGCAGAGGCTGGGACATCTTGAGGCACACAATAAAAGAAAGCCTAGACTGTCTGACCAGACTGTTGGCAGAAATATGCGTATTAAAGGTGCTTCTGGTGAGACCTTAGAAGGCAACGAGGAACATATCATTGGAAAGCAGAGGAAAGGTCCTTCTTACACTGAAGCAAAACTTGGCTGAATCGTGTTCACTGTTGCATGCTTAATAGAACTTGTAAGCCATGAACTTGGAAATTTAGCTGAAAAGATTTCCAAGCAAAATGTGGAAGGTGTGGCTTGGCTGCTTCTTGCTGCTTATGGTGAAGTATAGGAAGAAAGAGATAAATTGAGGAACGAACTGTTGAGTAAAAAGGAACCAGCATGGGTGATCTGGGATATGTGTAGCCTATTTAGATTGCAGGTGATAATATTGAGAGGTTCACAGTTAGGGAAGTGTGTTCTGCAGAGAAAGACATCTCTGGAGAGATGAGGTTGTGACTCATGGTTCCATTCACCCATCTCAGCAGAAGCCAGAAATAGAGCCGAGATTATCCAGGGAGGATCTCTAACGGCCTGGCTCCCTGTGACATACAAGAGAGACCCAGAAGGTTTATGAGAATGTTGTACCAGCAGAAACACTCTCCACCTGGATTGACAGGGACAGAGACAGGATGAAATGAAGGAAGGTACTGGGCTTCTGCAAGTCTACAGGCAAGAAACAGGATGACAGACCCAGGCAGCTACAAGCATGTGCTGCCCTTCGAGAAAAAGGAAGAATGACTCCAAGGTCAGAGCCTCAGGCCTAGAGGCAGAAGCCAGCAGAGCTACAGGTACAGAGGGAGGAGCACTGAGCCACAGACGGGCCTTCCCAGTCCTTGAAACCTCATGGAATTCACCCTCAGACGCGCTTGGGACTGGCAACCCCTTCATTCCTTTATATTTTTCCCTTTGGGAACAGTGATGCCTAATCTATGCCTAACCCAACATTGCAGTTCGGAGGCATAAAACTTCCTTTACAATTTAAAAGGTGGAGAAAAATTGTGCCCCCTTCCGGACCCTACCCAGAGCCTCACCAACGCCTGATTTAGACACAGCTTCAGTGACCAGATTCAGGACTTCTGAGCTGATTAAATGTTGTTGCTCTTGTTTTTTTAAGATAGGGGCTCGTTCTGTCACCTGGATTCAGCCTCCAGGGTTAAGTAATCCTCCTGCCTCTACCTCCTGAGCAGCTGGGACTGCAAGCCAGGTGCTACCACATCTGGCTAATTTTTTATTTACTGTTTTTTTTGAAATGGAGTCTTGCTTTGTCACCCAGGCTGGAATGCAGTGGCACAATCTCGGCTCACTGCAATCTCTACCTCCTGGGTTCAAACGAGTCTCATGCCTCATACACCTGAGTAGCTGGGATTATAGGTGTGCACTACCACGCCTGGCTGATTTTGTATTTTTAGTAGAGGCAAGGTTTTGCTACGTTGGCCAGGCTGATCTCCTGGTCTCAAGTGATCCACCCACCTGGGCCACCCAAAGTACTGGTTTTATAGGTGTGAGCCCCTGTGCCTGGCTGAGCTGATGGAATTTTAGACTTAGAGTTGATGCTACAATAGGTTGAGACTTTGGGGCATGTTGGGATAAGATACATTTATTTTGGAAGTGGAGCAGACATAAATTTTGAGGGGCCAGGGGACAGACTGCAGTGGGTTCCCAAAAGATACATCTATGAACAATTCTCTGGAACCCATAAATGGTATTTTATTTGGAAAAAGGATCTTTGCAGGTGTAATGAAGACAAGGATCTTGAGATGAGATCATGCTAGATGACCCAGTGGGGAGGCCTACAGCCCGTGCCAGGTGTGGAGGGCCACGTTAGGATAGATGCCAACGCTGGAGCAGTGCAGCCACGAGCCCAGCCACGCCAATGGCCACAGGGGCCTGCCCTGGAGCCTCCGAGGGAGCATGGTCCTGTCAGCATCGTGAATTTGGACATCTGGCCTCCAGAACCATGACAGAATACATTCCTGTTGTTTTAGGTTTGTGGGTACACGTGACAGCGGCCACGGGAACTTCAAACAGGGCACATTCTTTGGGGGTATTTGTATTCTGCAAGTGACCATGCATTCTTGTGGCTGTCATGACAGTGGCATCCAGCTGTGTCTCTTAGGCCTATCGTGTGCCTGCTCCGTTAGATTCCCAGGTAGCCACTCATTTAGCAAGAAAGAAGAGACAGATGCACTTTCTAACGGTCAAAAGACACATTCATTTGAAAAAACAAAAGAGCAGAAAAAAATCGTAAAAGCCACACCTGAGACACTCACTGCAGATACCTCATACTTGATCTTAGGCCAGAGACACTATCCTGAAGACACCTCTTCCGCCATACCTGCAGACCCACACTTCCAGTCCTGCCCAGCCCTGCCCCCCACACCACCCGCCCTGGTGTGCCCCTATGGATGGCCTTCCCTACCCTCACTGTCCCACTTGGCCCCAGCCCGCCTGACACCAGTCTGCCCAAGAGCACCCGGGCTCAGACCAGCCATGCTGATGCCGTCCTAAGGCCTTCCTTTCCACAGCACTGGCCCTGGGTCTGCCCCTACTCCTGGAGCCACACGGGGACATAAGGTGATCCCCATCCCATTCCTGGTCCTGGATCCCCTTTGCTTCCCGGAATTAGCAGCAACAGTCCCTGCCAAGAGCTGACCACCAGCTGGGAGGACTCTTCTGCAGCCAACCAGGACCCAAACTCCCAAAGACCAGAGGAAGAGAGGGAGGAGAGCAGGACCTGAGGGCCGACTCCCAAGTGCTACAGGATCCTGTCTTCCCAGCTGGCACTCTGCTTCCACCATCTGAACTGCAGTTCCCAACTCCCCTTCTGCCTGGTCTGCCATCATGCCAGGCTACCGCCCCTACAGATGACCTGGCCCATGTCCCATTATGGGTCCCTGACCTCGCAACCCATGGCCCCTGCTCTCCCAGCCCCACAGCTCCCTGCCCTCTGTGGGTATATGGGCATCACCCATCCAATCTGACCATACCCCACACAGTCCCATTGAGGTCCCTAACATCCCCTCATCACCTGGTCCCAGCACCATCCAGGCCTCACCCTGCTCCCAACAAGGCTCTGCTTCCTCACATCCCTTCCTCCTTCACCGAGCCACCAGGCCCCCTCGCTGTGACTGCTGCACAGCTGCCCACTACCCTGCTTCCTGGCTGCCTCTTCTCATAGGCCTCTAAGCTCTGGAGGACCCCAGACTCGGAGCTCTGGCCTAAGGCCTGCCCTAGTGATGGCCCCGAAGCGCCGCCTCCCAGCCTGGCCTCCCCAGCTCAGCCTGGCATTTCCTGCACCTCGGTGTCTGCACATGCATTCCTATCTCACAGGCATCTCTGATTTTATGCACCCAAAGCTAAGCTCCGGCTCTTCTGCCCTCTCTGTCACAGGCGAATCCTCTCCACCCCAGGCTGCTCTCCACCTCCACTGCCACCACCAGGGTCTCCTCAGCTGCTCCTTGGGAGGCCCCAGGCCAGGATTTTGCAGGGGTCCAGCCAGCTCCAAGTCTACCTACCTCTCCCACCCAATGCATGTTTCAAGCCACACCTGCCACAGGATAGGAGTTCAGCTCGGGGTACAGAGGTGCAGTGACACACAGCCCCTGCATCAGAAAGCTGGATGGGCGAAGGGGAGATGTTTACAGTCGTCCCTGTTACCCAAGAGCCCACAGCCAGACCCTATGAGCGAAACACCAAGCGAGAAGCTGAGCTTCCTTGAACATCTCTGCCTCAGCCCCAAGCAAATTCCACAAAGATTAACAATGGAGACATTTAAAGAAAATGCACCAGTGTTGGAAGCAACTCTCAGCAGATGTTTTTACAAAAGAAGGCCATTTTAAGCATAGCATAAAATCTAGAAATCATAAGACTGGTGAATGTTAAAAATTGATATAGTTGGCCGAGCAAGGTGGCTCACACCTGTAATCCCAGCACTTTGAGAGGCCAAGGCAGGTGGATCGCCTGAGGTCAGGAGTTCGGGACCAGCCTGGCCAACAAGGTGAAATCCCATCTCTACTAAAAATACAAAAATTACCAGGGCGTATGGCGGGTGCCTGTAGTCCCAGCTACTTGGGAGGCTGAGGCAGGAGAACTGCTTGAACCGGGGAAATGGAGGTTGCAGTGAGCCAAGATCGCACCACTGCACTCCAGCCTGGCAACAGAGCGAGACTCCATCTCAAGAAAAAAAATTGACATAGCTAAAGACACTATAGACAGAATTAATCAAAATTGATGCATGGTGTGAGATCCATCCATGGTGTGACCAGCTACTGGGGACACAGGGGGACCTTTCAAGGAGCTGGAAAGTTCTGTTCCGTGAGCTGGTGCTGATCACAGGCAACTTCAAAATTTAAGCTGAATACAATCGTATCAGCAGGGGATGGGTTCTAGACTCCCCATGGATACCAAAATCCACAGATGCTTAAGTCCCTGATATAAAAAGATGTAGTAGCCAGGCATGGCAGTGGCTCACAGCTGTCATCCCAGCAATCTGGGAGGCCAAGGCAGGAGGATCCCTTGAGCCTCGGAGGCTATTTTGTTGTTGTTTTTTTTTTAAGAGATGGGGGTCTCACTATGTTGCTCAGGCTGGTCTCAAACTCCTCTGCTCATGTGAGCAGCCCTGAAAGCATTATGGCAAGTCAAAGAAGCCAGACACAGAGCTGTATTCCATTTACATGTGAGCACAGGAGTTTGAGACCAGCCTGGGCAACAACACTTCTGAATAGGCAATTCACAAAAGAAGAGCTGCAAATGGTCCACAACTCTGGGAGATAATGCTCAACTCAATTAACAAGCAAAGAATTCAGGCCGGGGGTGGCTCAAGCCTGCAATCCCAGCACTGTGGGAGGCTGAGGCGGGGTGGCTCACTTAATGTCAGGTTCAAGAGCAGCCTGGCCAACATGAGGAAACCCCATCTCCACTAAAAATACAAAAATTAGCTGAGCCTGGTGGCACACACCTGTAATCCCAGCTACTTGGGAGATTGAGGCAGGAGAATCGCTTGAACCCAGGAGGCTGATATTGCAGTGAGCCAAGATCATACCACTGCACTCCAGCCTGGGTGACAGAGCAAGACTCTGCCTCAAAAAACAAACAAACAAACAAACAAACAAACATTGGTGTAAAGCTGCATGACTTGGGTTAGACAATGGCTTCTCAAATATGACACCAAAAGCACAAGCAACCAAGGAAAAAAACAGATAAACTGGAGTCATAAAAATGAAAATGTTCATGCTTCAAAGGGCGCTGCTGGCCAGGCGAGGTGCTTCACTCCTGCAATCCCAGCGCTGAAGGAGGCTGAGGCCAGGAAGCTGAGACCAGCCTGGCCAACATGGTGAAACCCCATCTCTATTAAAAATACAAAAATTAGCTGGGTGTGGTAACACGCACCTCTAGTTCCAGTTGCTTAGGAGGCTGAGGCACAAGAACCACTTGAACCTACTCCAGCCTGGGTGACAGAGCAAGACTCAGTCTCAAAAAAAAAAAAAAAAAGACACCAGCAGCAAGTAAAAAGGCAAAAAAGGCAAACCACAGAGACAGAAGATTTTTGCAAATCATGTTTCTGATAAGAGACTGGCATCCAGAATATACAAAAAAACGATTACAACTCAATAATAACAAAAGCCAATTTCTAAAATGGACAAAGGATCTAAATACACATTTCTCAAAAGAAAACGTATAAACAATGGCCAACAATCACATAAAAGTGCTCGATGTCCTCAGCCTTCAGGAAACACAAATCCAAATCACAGTAAGACCCCACTTGACACCCACTAGGTCTGGATGTCAATTATCCCACCAAAGAGTCAGATAATAACAAGTGTTGATGAGGATGTGAGGAAATTGAAAACCTCGCCCCCAGCTGTTACTGGGAATGCAGAATGGCGCACCCACTTTAGGAAGCAATCTGGCAGTTTTTCAAATGCTTAGATATAGAATCACGACACAGCAGAGCAATTCCACTCCTAGGCATCTACCCAACATAAATTAAAAAAAAATATGACCACACAAAAACATGTATTTAAACGTCCAGAGCAGCAACACTCATAACACCCAAAAGGTGGAAACAACCCACCACCATCAACTGACAGACTCATAAGCAAAAGTGGGCACTTCCAGAACAAGGAACCGACTCCAGCGTGGGGAGGGTGAGGTGCTGATGATGCCATGATGTGAGCAGCCCTGAGACGTCCTGGCAAGTCAAAGAAGCCAGACCCAGGGCCAATACAGACCAATACAGACCAATGTGGGCCAATGAGTAACCACCAAAAGGAGAGCAGTGTTGCCAGGGGCTAGGTCACAAAAATGTCCTGGAAGTGACAACTGTGAATGTCCTAAAACCACTGAATTGGACACTCAATGGGTGAACCGTACGGCCTGTGAATTACACCTCAATAAAGCTATTAAAAAATACTGATAATCAGCCTGAGGTCAACCTAATTGGTGCTGACAGGAAAAGCCAGTGGCTCCAGAGGAAATCGCAGTCTGAGCTCCTGTGAAGGGGCGTCCAAGTCCATGCGTTCCTCCGGCCAGCTATAAAATGATCTCTCACAGTGATCACTCAGCCGGCAGCCGGGCCCAGAGGTGTGACTCTCTCTGTTTTACTTTGTATACTTCCACCCTGCTTGATTTTTTTTTTTTTTTTTTTTTTGGTGCATTTTACTTTTGACAGTAAACACCAACCAAAATTCCTCTCCAAAGAGCCCCAAATAACCTGCAGCCTCCCCTCTGCCAGCTGAGCACTAGCCGCTGCAGACAACGCCCTACACCATCACCCACTCACCCGTGCAAACACCCTGCAGTACTGGCTGAGGGCCTGGGGCCACTGCCAGGGACAGATAACCAAGCTCAGAGTCCAGGACAGGGGAGAGTGGGGACACATGAGCAGGGCATCAGGCACAATGGCACTGGGCAGGCCCAGAGCCGGCAAGGGGTCCTGAAGAACATGAAGGCCACAGGCTGGGCACATGCCCTGTGGGCACCGAACACACCCAGCCCTTCTCCAGACCCACTTTTCCCCCAAACCAATGCAGGACTCCCACCCCTGGCCCCTGCCCCACACCAACCCCACCCACTCACCAGTAATACTCACCCCTGCCTCATTCTCACCCCTGCTGCCCCTCCAGGACCACCTCAAAGCACCCCTAAGCCCGACTACCATCACTAACATGACAACCTTAAAGTCTCTACCCCCAACTGCCCAGGCCCCTGGCTGGCCCCACTCCCCACTCTCTGTCCTGTGCTCATGCCCCGACCCCCAGGACAGGCCCCTGCCAGCAACGCTGCAGCACCGCTGGACAGCTTTCTTTCTTTCTTCACCGACCACCTCACCTCCACTCACCTGCATAGCCACAACTCTCCCCTAGAACTGTCCCCGCCCTGCCGTACCCACCCCAGGCCTGTCCAGGCTCCCATGGTGGGGCAGGACAGCCCAGCCTCTATGAGCTGTCACAGGCCAGGCTTGGGGGGCCAGGCAGCTGGACGCCTCTTGGCAGCTGGGCCAACTGTCTAAGTCACCAGCCCACAGCCCTCAGCACAGAGGCCTCTCCCACGGGGCACTCAGAGCTCTCCCACCATAGGCCACAGTGGCCTCAGCCCCAGAGGAATCTGCCCTGGATAGAGGGCAGGGAGAATGGGGGAGCTGAGGGGCTCAGGCAGACAGGAAGTTGGAAATGCTCTGGGTGGAGCAGTGGCTGGCTGACTGTACAGGAAAGACTGGGGATTTCCAGGGGAGAGCCAGGGAATGACATGTCCAGGGAAGGGTCTGAGACATTGTGGGGTAGGGGGTGAAGGTCACCAGGGTGAGGGACAGGGAGTTGTCTCTGTGAGAGGGCAAGGTGAGGTGGAACCAGGGGCAATGCCACAGCAGGGAGGAGGCAGGGAGACTAAGTCAGAGCATCTCTCAGTTCAGGGATCAGCTGGGCAGGGGTCCCTGGGTGCAGGCCTGGCCTCTCTGCCCTCCTCAGAACCAGCAAATGCTGAGCTGGGCACAGGACAGGGGCCCACAGCTGCTTCTCACAGAGGGACTCAGGCTGCCTCCCCGTCACCAGCTGGATGTACCATGCCCTCCTGCCTTCCCTCTCTGGGGATACCCTCCCAAAGTCCCTCCACCCTAAGGACAGGAAGGGCCAGAGCTCCAGCCATCTAGCAGGTCCAAGGGGCTCACAGTGGTCAGGCCTGGAATGCTGTAGGGCACAGGGGGCCACATCTGACTTCCTGCAGGCCCTCCTCAGCCTTGGCCCATGGCTCCCAGACACAGGTACCAGCCCAGCCCCTCCCTGTCCCCTTGTCACCAGCCAGGAGCTAAGGAGACTTGGAATGCCTGGTGCACTCACGGAGCCTCAGCACCTGCCTTCCTGCTTAGCCACTCTCTGGCCAGTGCCACACACACATGGGCAGCTGCACCATCACGTGATGACTCCACATCAGGCAGGCACTCCAGCACCCCCTGCCCCCTCACCAGCCTCCACGACCAAGCCCAGAAGGACTCTGTGTCCAACACCAACCCTGGCCTCCAGAGGAGCTGAGCTGGGGAGGGAAGGCCCTGAGATAGGGTCCCAGCAACCTCCAGCGATCTGTCTGGCTCACACTCTGGATGAATCAGAAGTAACCCCCACCACAGGAGGTAGAGGGAAGATAGTCTGGGGGCCAGGAAAGCCTCAGCACAGCGCCCAGGACAGGCTGGGGCACCCTAGGCAGCCCAGCAACCCAACCAGACCAAGAACCCCAGGAGGAAATGATTCTGCACAGGTCCCACACTTTGAACAGAGCAGTCAGCTCAGAAACAGCTCTGTCCTGGGGCTTGTCAGGAGGACTGGAGCCCAGGTGGGCAGCCGCTTCCCTGCCCTGCACCCCAGCACCCGGCCGGGTGCTCCCTCCAAGGCAGGGCCAGCTGTGCAGAGCATGAGTGACAAGCCGCCCACTCAAGGCCTCCCCAAGGGTGTAGGAGTGTCTCCCCTGGCCTGGATGAACTAATCACACAGGCAAAGGGGCTGGGCACAGCGCTGTCAAAGAGAACCACAGCAGCACACCCACCCTGCCCCAGAGCTGTCAGTGGAGGACACCTGAAGAAGGTGAGCTCAGGGCACCAAGAAAGCTACCCAGCTGGGTGAGGCTGTGGTAGAGAGCAGCACCATGGGGCCCCAGTAGGACCTCTCTCCCTGAGCTGCCCTTGGGGGCAGAGCCAGCAAAACCAGCCACGTGGAGCTGGAACCTGCTCTGATGGGCTCTGCCCAGGGCCCCCACCCCGACCCTCCCCAGCAGCTCAGTCCCTTGCCTTTAAGCCTCTGCCGGCTGGAAGCCAACGCGATGTCCACAACTGCCCAGAGGAGCCAGGCAACCCAGGCTGAGCCAGGCAGCTGAGCTGCACGAATGGCAGGGGCACGCCAGAGACTGGGAGGGTCCAGGGGCTCCCTGTGGGCGTGGACTAGGGCGAGGGGGTTGCTGAGGCACCAAGCAGGTGGTCAGGCCACTCTGATGCTCCCCTAGCCCGACCCCTAGCCCACAGCTGTCCCCCAAGAAACAGAAGGGGTGCGTGGGGGTGCCCTGCCAAGGAAGGGTGGCAGCCCAGGCCCTCGCCAGTTTGGGGAGGTGAGCAGAGGCGGCAACTATGCAATCCATTGCCAGGCGGCACAGCCACCGCTGTCCCATGCAGAGAGGCCCCAGAGGAGGGGCAGGGGATGGCTCAGCCTCGACCCTTGTGTCTGCTGCGCGGACACCGAATCCTGGCTCAGACAGCCGACCTCGACAAGCCCCGAGCGCCCCCACCCGCCCGCGGCCCACCCCACCCACCCGAACCGCGAGATGCCCTATTAAGGGCATGGCCGCGGGGGCTCAGCGGCGCGCGCCCGCCCCCTTCCCTGGGCACGAGCCAGGAGGACGAGGACGGCTGAGTGGCCGCCACCGTGGACAAGGTGCCGATCGGCGGGGCTGTCCGCAGCCCCGGGGCGGGCGGCATACCTTTGTACTTCTCGCGCACCTCCTCGTAGGCCTGGATGAAGTCCTGCTCGTCGGGCGGCGGGCCGGGCGTCAGCAGGGCGGCCATGCCGGCGGGCGCGGGGCTCGGGGCTCGGGGCGCAGCGGAGCCTCCAGCACCCGGCGGCCACTCTGTCTCCGCGGCCGCGGGCGCCGCTTAAAGAGGCCGCCCCCGCCCCGCCCCCGCACCCAGGATGCCCCACGGGCGGGCGGGGCCGGACCGGGCCGCGGCCGGGCAGGGGGAGCCGGGTCTGAGCGCCTCCCGGCGGGCGGGCTCCCCTGGCTCCGAGTCCCGCACACACGCCTCTTCCCGTTCCCGCCCATGCGGCCCCAGCCCAGGGGCGACAGTGACCTGTCTGTTCCCCGCGGGGCCGGCGACCTTACTGCCTCCGAGACGCGCCCCTACCCGCCCCGCTCCTCGCTTCCTGCGCGCCGCTGAGAACTTTACCGTTGCAACATTGGAGACGACTGAGTCGGTATAAAGAACCCTTAAAATACCAAAACAAACAAAAATTAAGTGCACATACGAGGACTGAAATCGTCCATTCACAGGAGAAAATGCTTCGTGATAATTAAAACTGCTCTTTCCACCCATCAGCTTAGCAAAGCCCCGGCTCTCCCAGCGTTCACCAATGTGGGCCATCTTTTTTTTTTTTTTTTTTCCTTTTTTCTTTTGAGACAGTCTCCTCAGTCACCCAAGTGAATGCAGTGGCACGATCTCGGCTCACTGCAACCTCCTCCCGGGGTTCAAGCGATTCTCCTACCTCAGCCTCCCAAGTAGCTGGAATTATAGGTGCTGCCACCACACCTGGCTAATTTTGTATTTTTAGTAGAGACGGGATTTCACCATCTTGGCCACCCTTTCTGGGATGCCCCTGGCCATGTTTTCTTCAAGCTTAAAACCACATGTCCTGTAACTCAAGTCCAGTTTCCAGGAAGTAGGTCCTAGGGAAACCATCAGAGAGGCAGGGCCCTGGCATGGGGTGCTGGCTTCAGCACAGCCTTTGCAGTGAGTGCTGGAGGTGGCCACAGTCCGCCGGGAACTCAGGACCCCCCCTCCCACACTTCCACAACTGTAAAGGTGATGCTGAGGAAAGCCCAGGGGTGCGAACGACACAAGTGATTCCCTTTCAAGTGGAAATAAATGACTTATTTCTTTTAAAAGTCTGTGTGATGTGAAAACCTCTGAAGGTCATGCACCTCACACCAGATGCTGGGGCTGGGGCTGGGGCTGGGTGCACTGTGGTGACCCTCTCCTTCCCTCTTTCTTGTTCCCACCAGCCCCACTTCCTGCAACCTCCTCAGGGCTCAGCACCTGGCCTTGCAGCCCTCTCTGGCTCCCGCAGGGGCCCTCCCTGCCCTCCGGCTGGAACAGGTCAGGACTCTCCAGCCCAAGCCTAGAGAGCTACGGCTCCTCCCTCTCCTAGCACACCCTTCCCATGGCTTCCAGCTCTAGGTCACCCACTTTCCTTCTGCCCTCCCGCTTCCCCAGACCTCTCTCTGGGTCCTTCCCATCCTTCTTCCAGGATGGGCAGCTATTGGAGGGCAAGGCCAGATCCTGGCCCAGGAAGAGGCTGGGGCTCCAGACAACCAGGCACCCCCTCGCTAGACACTGCTTCCACATTCCCACATGCCCCCCTTCCCCATGGTAGCAGCCAAGACCGAGGGCCTGGTGGGCAGCTCTGCCCCAGGAGCCCAAAAAATTATCCTTGTTGCAGCTGGGCACGGGACCGTTTTAGTCAGTGACGGACGCTGCGGCAAGAAGCCCAACCCCAGGCCTCAAGAACCGCCTAGGCGGGGCCGGCAGGTGGCGCTGTGCCGCCTGCACTCACCTGGGACGCGCGGATCCCCCCCAGGCCTCCCATCCAGTCCCAGCCGCAGTGCCCGGCAAGCGGCGCGAACCCAGTCAACCCGCCGCGAGAACCCAGTCAACCCGCCGCGAGAACCCAGTCAAACCGCGTGTGACACGGAGATGCACAGGCAAGATCCTGCGCAGTTACCTGCGATGCGAATGACCGCCCGCTCCGCAGGGTCCAGGACACTCCCGTTGGTCCTGGCGCCACCCGCGCTGCGCCGGCTCCGTTGCGTTTTCCCAAGGTTCCAGGGCAGTGTGTCGCCAGGACTGGGTGAGCCACTGCTTCCATTGGAGACATCTTCAGCGACTGCCCGCACCTCAGCGTCCTCACCCGACATGGCCTCCTGGAAAGGGAGCAGGAGGGGGTCATATCTCTGCCGGTTCAGGAGTGGACTCTGCACGCTAACCCACCCACCTCCTTCTTAACCTAGACACTGACCCCACCCCACCCACCCTCTCACCGAGACACTGGCACCCAGACACCTGCACCCTGCTGTACCGACATACTGACACCCATGCTCTCACCCCAGGCACTGACTACTCTCCATCCACGACTGCCTCGCCCCCTCCCACCCATTCCTCAGAAACCCACACAGTGACACAGTGACCCCCACCCAGTCACTGGCCTCACCCTCCAGTCCATCACCAGGACACTGACCACCCTGGCCACCCCCACTCCCACACACTGGCTGCCACTCTCCTTTCTTAGTCGCCAACACCCCAACCGCCTACTGTCACCGAGGGGCTGGACCAGCACAGGACAGACCACCCTCCACCCTGTCAAATGGAAGGGGAGGGGGTGACTACCTTCACTCAGACGTGGGCCTCCCCTGCCTCCATCCCAAACCTGACTCTTCGTCTAATCCTCTAATCGCATGCAGGCGAGGCCATCAAGGAACGCTGACCACCGCCCCTTCCGCTCACTGGGTCATCCGAGAAGGACACCCAAGCCCTTCTCCTGGACACCGGCAGTCCACCTCCAAGCCGTCAAGACCTCTAGGACTCCCCATCACGCTCCCCCACCTCAGCCCGCAGTCCCACCTCGATCTCCGCAGCGAAGGCCTATAAATAGCTGCAGCCGCAGCGGCGTGGGCCGTGGGAGCTCTGCTGCGGCGAGGCCGGGGAGGGTGCCCAGGCAGCCGCTCCAGCAGCCCACCGTGGGGGCGCGTACACCGGCACCGCAGACGCAACCAGGGCGCACGAATACCCACTTGCGCACACTCCTCAGCCCCCGTCCCCAAGAGCGCTGGCGTGCGGGAGGTGAATGGGGCTCTGTCTCGGCGGGGTGGGTTGGCGTGGGGGCACAATGTGGGCTCTGTGCCTCCGCCCTCAGGCCAAGGGCCAGGGAGGAGACTGTAGGCACCGCGCACAGGGCCGCCGCCCCCCGCCCCCACTGGCCCTTCCACCGGCAGCCCCGGGAGCAGCCCCCGCCAGGAACCCTGCGGTCAGCCGCGCCTCCCCAGCAGCCTTTCCTGCCCACACCCCGGGCACCGCCCGTCCAGTTCCGCAGTATCGGGCGCGCAGGGAGGTGCTGTCCTCTGGAGGGAGGGCAGGAGGGGCCGCGGCGCAGCCCTAGTTCCGTGTGGCCAGTGACCGAAGACCCCCCCGACCCCCATCCCGCAGCGCCCGCACGCGGCACGCCCTTGCATCCCGGCCGCGGTCATACGTGCCTGGTGGCTCCGCTCGCTTCAGCTCTGCCGCCGCAGCCAGACTGCTCCCACCCGAAGAGCGGCGGAGGCGGCGCAGGCGGGGCGAGCCCCGAGCCCCGCCCCGGCCCCCACCCAGAGCTGTGCCGCGCCGGCCCGGCCGAGAGCTAGCAAGCGATGTCCGCGAGATCGGGTGCCCGTGTCTGCGTGGGGCAGGCGAGATCACGGGAGCGGCCGGGCCAGGGCCAGCGGGGGGCGACTCGGCCAGGGCAGCGGCGCACACCTGAGCCAGGGCGCACGGGGTAGGCCGGTCGGCAAGGAGACGCGGTCGGCGCCAGCGTGCGTGACACCGGGACGCCGTGCGCTCGCTCCAGTGCGCTCTGGGCCCCGCCCCGCACCGCGACGCCCCCTCGGGAGCAGCAGACTCCGCCCCTAGTCCGCGGAAGTTCCCGCTCCCCAAACGGAGGTCGCAGTCGGAGTTCCCGGGGCCCTTACGCCCGGTTTCACGTTCACGTTTATTCAAACAACAGAGCTGTTTCGAGCGAGGACGCGGCGCGGCGGGCGGGCAGTGTCGCCGCCCCCTCCTCCTGGGCTTTGCTGACCCCTGGTGGTGGGGTCGGCCCAAGCGGAGACCCGGCCCAGCCCCGCTCGGCCGCTGCCGACCCCAGCCCCTCAACCCCGCCTTCGGGAGCGCGTAGCGAGAGGCGGGGGCGTCTCCGCGGTCAACTCAGGCGGCCACAGCGGGGGGCGGGGGCATCAAGCTGGGCGGAGTCGGGAGCCTGGGAAGCAGGAGGCAAGAGCGGTCAACTGGCTGGGGAGGGGCCCCGGAACCCAGAGGGGTCGTCGGGGGAAGCCCGGGGCATGTGCTCGCAGGTGATGAGGTAGGTGGGCAGCGCCTGCGTGTCGTGGAAGATGACGAAGATGCTGGGCTGGCGGATGCAGTCCACCGCGCTGTCGTAGCGCAGAAGCACGTGGCCGGGGCCCCGCAGAGGGGGCGCGAGCAGACCGCGATGGCCCTGTCCGTAGTCGCCGGTCAGCACCCGTGCCACGAACACCGCCTTGTGGCCATTGGCGTTGGGGGGCGAGAAGCGGTCCTGCACCGACATGGAGGCGCGCGTGGCGAAATACACGCCCTTTCCGTAGACAGTGGCTGCAGGGCAGGACGGAGCGAGGTCAGGGTGGTCGGGATGGGCAGAGCCCCCGCCCCTGCCGGGCTCAGGCCTCACCGTTGCGGCCGCAGAAGCTGCGGTTGAAGCCGTGAGCGCAGATGTCAGGCACTGCCGGCGCCGTCGTACCGTGGTACAGCACCTGCTCCACGGGGCCCCGCTCACATCGCTGCAGCAGGCGCTCCCGGTACAGCTCATATTGCTGCTGTAGCAGCGGGTGCGACACTCGCTCCACCTGCGGGACGCCAGGGCCAGGCTTAGACACCCTCCCTAGGCAGGGCAGAGCTGAGCCCGGCAAACAGGAGCCCTCCGTTGGAGGAGTCCAGGGTTCCAGGGAGACCTTGCAGCCCCATCATGCTCTGTCCAGCAGCAGACAGTAGCACCTCCATGGGCAAGTGACCAGAGGGCCTCTGAAAAGGCCTGACCCCTCCAGGGGAGTCTGATGCCCTCCTCCCCCTCCCATGGAAGGAAGTCTGGGGGTGGGAAGACCCCAGCCACTCACAGCCAGGCCTCTGCAGAGAAAAGCTGAGCCAGGGTCCTATGCTGCCTATAGCACTTGACTCCAATACCAGACCTCTCAGTGCTGGTAGCCCAAGTGGGAAAGAAGCCCTCGGGTGACTAATCTGACAATCAGCCCTGGGAAACACTTTTAAGGAAATTCTAAATAGTTTCTTCAGAGGAACGAAAATGTCCATTAAACAAGACTAGCTGCTATGAAAAGGAACTGCTATGAAAAGGAACACCATGTCCATTAAACAAGACTAGCTGCTATGAAAAGGAACTAGTCTGAAAATAAGAGTGCTCTTGCTTTCAGAAAGGGACGCTGAGCTAGATCCAGGGGGTGAGGAAGTGGTTCAAGCTACAGACCCAGCTAGTGGTCTAGATGGAGTTCAGGAACTGACAGAGTGCAGAGCTAAAGGAAGAGAAAGGACCTCCCAGAGAGCAGGTTGGGGGAGGTGGGGCCTGAGCCCACATAGCAGAAGCTCCACAGGCTGGAGCTATAGCACACACAGGGAAGACGGCTTCCCTGAGCTGAAGGAACATCTTCGGATACACAGGATCCGTGAAACGCCGAGAAGGACACTGGAGCAAGACATGCGCCGCTGGCACCCACCTGCCAGGAAACCTCAACCTTCAGAGTGAAAGAAAACCCTGCAAGTTTACACACACTCAACGAGTCAATATGCAAACGGGAAGAAATCTCACCTTCTCACATTGGGTCTCTCACTACTGACACCAGATGCTAAGAAACCATGGGGAGATTTTTTTTTTTTAAAGACGGGGTTTCACCATGTTGGTCAGGCTGGTCTTGAACTCCCGACCTCAGGTGATCTGCCCGCCTTGGCCTCCAGAGTTCTTGGATTACAGGCGTCAGCCACCATGCCCAGCCAGGTGAGATATTTTTTAACTTTCCAAGAAAAATATTTTTTAAGAAGGAATAAAAACAGCAATGTCTTCAAATATCTGAGGAAAAACATTTTGAACGTGAGTACTAAATCCAGCCAAACTATTAATGAAGAATGAGAACAAATAAGAGCATATTAAGACTTGCAAGAACAAGGAAGTTTACACCAACATCAAATTATTATTATTATTATTATTATTTTGAGACGGAGTTTTGCTCTTGTTACCCAGGCTGGAGTGCAATGGTGTGATCTCAGCTCACCGCAACCTCCGCCTCCTGGGTTCAGGCAATTCTCCTGCCTCAGTCTCCTGAGTAGCCAGGATTACAGGCACGCACCACCATGCCCAGCTAATGTTTTGTATTTTTAGTAGAGACAGGGTTTCACCATGTTGACCAGGATGGTCTCGATCTCTTGACCTCGTGATCCACCCACCTCAGCCTCCCAAAGTGCTGGGATTACAGGCTTGAGCCACCGCGCCCGGCCTCCAACATCAAATTATAGTTGCAAAATAACCTCTAATTGTAAAGGGCAATGTAAATTTAAAAGTCAGCCAGGCACAGTGGCTCACACCTGTAATGCCAACACTTTGGGAGGCGGAGGCAGGCGGGTCACCTGAGGTTAAGAGTTTGAGACTAGCCTGACCAATATGGTGAAACCCCGTCTCTATTAAAATTACAGAAATTAGCTGGGCATGGTGGTGTGCACCTGTAGTCCCAGCTACTCAGGAAACTGAGGCAGGAGAATCACTTGAATCTGGGAGGCAGAGGTTGCAGTGAGCTGAGATCACACCATTACACTCCAGCTGGGGCAACAGAGCAAGACTCTGTCTCAAAAATATATATGTATACATTTATATTTATATATACATATGCACAAAAAGTAGCTGGGTGTGGTGGTGTGTGCCTGTAGTTCCAGCTACTTGGGAGGCTGAGGAGGAATCACTTGAACCCAGGAGGCCAAGGTTGCAGTGAGCCAAGATCACACCACTGCACTCCAACCTGGGCAACAGAGATTCTGTCTCAAAAAATTATACATATGTGTGTGTGTGTATATGTATATATATATATATATTTACATATATATACATATATATGTATATTTACATATATATACATATATATGTATATTTACATATATATATTTACATATATATACAAATTTAGAAGTCAACAATGTTACCACCCACTCAAGGAGATACTTGCACTAAACAGAAGAATCTACCGATAAGCAGGCACTGAGCAACCCGGGGGTCAAGCATGACCCAGAAGAAATGAAGAAAGCCAAAAAAAGAAGTCATTAGCCTTGAATCCTAGAACAGCTTTTTCACAGAACACAGTTTTAATAACTAGGATTTCATTTCTCTTTCTATGGCTCAATGGTAAATATTTCTTCATTATTATAGTATGTCTGCCAACCTATGGCCCAAGCATAGAGCTTTTGTGATACTTATGGAAACCTTTACTACATAATAAAGATAATGAAACTGACCAAATTGAGATGGAAGGTTGGGGAGGAGGCAAAAGAGAGGGAAGGGAGGCCCATTCTCCTCATCTTCCATGCAGGAAGGCAAGAAACAATCTCTAAAGCTGTCAAGTGAAAAAATTCAAGCATACTATTTAAAGTCAAAAAGGGACTCACTCAAAGAATCAAGTATGAATAATTAACAAAACCACCAGGATATGAGCTCAGTGTGTCTCGGTGGTGGTGATGCTGGTGGTGGTCAGTGGTGAGGGTGTGTTGGTGAAGCTGACGGTGCAGTGGTGATGGTGATGGTGGTGATAGTGGGTGTTGAAGGTGAAGGTGGTGGTGGTGATGATAGTGAGAGGTGAAGGTGAAGGTGAAGGTGATGGTGATGGTGATGATAGTGAGTGGTGAAGGTGATGGTGATGATAGTGAGTGGTGAAGATGAAGGTGATGGTGATGATGATGATAGTGAGAGGTGAAGGTGAAGGTGATGGTGATGGTGATGATAGTGAGTGGTGATGGTGATGGTGATGATAGTGAGTGGTGAAGGTGATGGTGATGGTGATGATAGTGAGTAGTGAAGGTGAAGGTGGTGGTGATGATAGTGAGTAGTGAAGGTGATGGTGATGATAGTGAGTGGTGAAGGTGAAGGTGGTGGTGATAATAGTGAGTGGTGAAGGTGAAGGTGATGGTGATGATAGTGAGTGGTGAAGGTGATGGTGATGGTGATGATAGTGAGTGGTGAAGGTGATGGTGAAGGTGATGGTGATGATAGTGGTGAAGGTGAAGGTGATGGTGATGATGATGATAGTGAGTAGTGATGGTGATGGTGATGATAGTGAGTGGTGAAGGTGAAGGTGGTGGTGATAATAGTGAGTGGTGAAGGTGAAGGTGATGGTGATGATAGTGAGTGGTGAAGCTGATGGTGATGGTGATGATAGTGAGTGGTGAAGGTGAAGGTGATGGTGATGATGATGATAGTGAGTAGTGATGGTGATGGTGATGATAGTGAGTGGTGAAGGTGAAGGTGGTGGTGATAATAGTGAGTGGTGAAGGTGATGGTGATGGTGATGATAGTGAGTGGTGAAGGTGATGGTGATGGTGATGATAGTGAGTAGTGAAGGTGAAGGTGATGGTGATGATAGTGAGTGGTGAAGGTGATGGTGACGATAGTGAGTGGTGAAGGTTATGGTGATGATAGTGAGTAGTGAAGGTGAAGGTGATGGTGATGGTGATGGTGATGATAGTGAGTGGTGCAGGTGAAGGTGGTGGTGATAATAGTGAGTGGTGAAGGTGATGGTGATGGTGATGATAGTGAGTAGTTAAGGTGAAGGTGGTGGTGATGATAGTGAGAAGTGAAGGTGATGGTGATGATAGTGGTGAAGGTGAAGGTGGTGGTGATAATAGTGAGTGGTGAAGGTGAATGTGATGGTGATGATAGTGAGTGGTGAAGGTGATGGTGATGATGATGATAGTGAGAGGTGAAGGTGAAGGTGATGGTGATGGTGATGACAGTGAGTGGTGAAGGTGATGGTGATGATAGTGAGTGGTGATGGTGATGGTGATGGTGATGATAGTGAGTGGTGAAGGTGATGGTGATGGTGATGATAGTGAGTAGTGAAGGTGAAGATGATGGTGATGATAGTGAGTGGTGAAGGTGATGGTGATGGTGATGATAGTGAGTAGTGAAGGTGCAGGTGGTGGTGATGATAGTGAGTAGTGAAGGTGATGGTGATGATAGTGAGTGGTGAAGGTGAAGGTGGTGGTGATAATAGTGAGTGGTGAAGGTGAAGGTGATGGTGATGATAGTGAGTGGTGAAGGTGATGGTGATGGTGATGATAGTGAGTGGTGAAGGTGAAGGTGATGGTGATGATGATGATAGTGAGTAGTGATGGTGATGGTGATGATAGTGAGTGGTGAAGGTGAAGGTGGTGGTGATAATAGTGAGTGGTGAAGGTGAAGGTGATGGTGATGATAGTGAGTGGTGAAGGTGATGGTGATGGTGATGATAGTGAGTGGTGAACGTGATGGTGATGATAGTGAGTGGTGAAGATGAAGGTGATGGTGATGATGATGATAGTGAGAGGTGAAGGTGAAGGTGGTGGTGATAATAGTGAGTGGTGAAGGTGAAGGTGATGGTGATGATAGTGAGTGGTGAAGGTGATGGTGATGGTGATGATAGTGAGTGGTGAAGGTGATGGTGATGGTGATGATAGTGAGTAGTGATGGTGATGGTGATGATAGTGAGTGGTGAAGGTGAAGGTGGTGGTGATAATAGTGAGTGGTGAAGGTGAAGGTGATGGTGATGATAGTGAGTGGTGAAGGTGATGGTGATGGTGATGATAGTGAGTGGTGAAGGTGAAGGTGGTGGTGATAATAGTGAGTGGTGAAGGTGAAGGTGATGGTGATGATAGTGAGTGGTGAAGGTGATGGTGATGGTGATGATAGTGAGTGGTGAAGGTGATGGTGATGATAGTGGTGAAGATGAAGGTGATGGTGATGATGATGATAGTGAGAGGTGAAGGTGAAGGTGGTGGTGATAATAGTGAGTGGTGAAGGTGAAGGTGATGGTGATGATAGTGAGTGGTGAAGGTGATGGTGATGGTGATGATAGTGAGTGGTGAAGGTGATGGTGATAGTGAGTGGTGAAGATGAAGGTGATGGTGATGATGATGATAGTGAGAGGTGAAGGTGAAGGTGATGGTGATGGTGATGATAGTGAGTGGTGATGGTGATGATAGTGAGTGGTGAAGGTGAAGGTGATGGTGACGATAGTGAGTGGTGAAGGTTATGGTGATGATAGTGAGTAGTGAAGGTGAAGGTGATGGTGATGGTGATGGTGATGATAGTGAGTGGTGAAGGTGAAGGTGGTGGTGATAATAGTGAGTGGTGAAGGTGATGGTGATGGTGATGATAGTGAGTAGTGAAGGTGAAGGTGGTGGTGATGATAGTGAGTAGTGAAGGTGATGGTGATGATAGTGAGTGGTGAAGGTGAAGGTGGTGGTGATAATAGTGAGTGGTGAAGGTGAATGTGATGGTGATAGTGAGTGGTGAAGGTGATGGTGATGATGATAGTGAGAGGTGAAGGTGAAGGTGATGGTGATGGTGATGATAGTGAGTGGTGAAGGTGATGGTGATGATAGTGAGTGGTGATGGTGATGGTGATGGTGATGATAGTGAGTGGTGAAGGTGATGGTGATGGTGATGATAGTGAGTAGTGAAGGTGAAGGTGATGGTGATGATAGTGAGTGGTGAAGGTGATGGTGATGGTGATAGTGAGTAGTGAAGGTGAAGGTGGTGGTGATGATAGTGAGTAGTGAAGGTGATGGTGATGATAGTGAGTGGTGAAGGTGAAGGTGGTGGTGATAATAGTGAGTGGTGAAGGTGAAGGTGATGGTGATGATAGTGAGTGGTGAAGGTGATGGTGATGGTGATGATAGTGAGTGGTGAAGGTGAAGGTGATGGTGATGATAGTGAGTGGTGAAGGTGATGGTGATGGTGATGATAGTGAGTGGTGAAGTTGATGGTGATGATAGTGAGTGGTGAAGATGATGGTGATGATAGTGAGTGGTGAAGGTGATGGTGATGGTGATGATAGTGAGTGGTGAAGTTGATGGTGATGATAGTGAGTGGTGAAGATGAAGGTGATGGTGATGATGATGATAGTGAGAGGTGAAGGTGAAGGTGATGGTGATGGTGATGATAGTGAGTGGTGAAGGTGATGGTGATGATAGTGAGTGGTGATGGTGATGGTGATGATAGTGAGTGGTGAAGGTGATGGTGATGGTGATGATAGTGAGTAGTGAAGGTGAAGGTGATGGTGATGATAGTGAGTGGTGAAGGTGATGGTGATGGTGATGATAGTGAGTAGTGAAGGTGAAGGTGGTGGTGATGATAGTAGTGATGGTGATGGTGATGATAGTGAGTGGTGAAGGTGAAGGTGGTGGTGATAATAGTGAGTGGTGAAGGTGAAGGTGATGGTGATGATAGTGAGTGGTGAACGTGATGGTGATGGTGATGATAGTGAGTGGTGAAGGTGATGGTGATGGTGATGATAGTGAGTAGTGATGGTGATGGTGATGATAGTGAGTGGTTAAGGTGAAGGTGGTGGTGATAATAGTGAGTGGTGAAGGTGAAGGTGATGGTGATGATAGTGAGTGGTGAAGGTGATGGTGATGATAGTGAGTGGTGAAGATGAAGGTGATGGTGATGATGATGATAGTGAGAGGTGAAGGTGAAGGTGATGGTGATGGTGATGATAGTGAGTGGTGATGGTGATGATAGTGAGTGGTGAAGGTGAAGGTGATGGTGACGATAGTGAGTGGTGAAGGTTATGGTGATGATAGTGAGTAGTGAAGGTGAAGGTGATGGTGATGGTGATGGTGATGATAGTGAGTGGTGAAGGTGAAGGTAGTGGTGATAATAGTGAGTGGTGAAGGTGAAGGTGATGGTGATGACAGTGAGTGGTGAAGGTGATGGTGATGGTGATGACAGTGAGTGGTGAAGGTGAAGGTGATGGTGATAATAGTGAGTGGTGAAAGTTAAGGTGATGGTGATGGTGATAGTGAGTGGTGAAGGTTAAGGTGATGGTGATGATAGTGAGTGGTGAAGGTGAAGGTGATGGTGATGATGATTGTGAGAGGTGAAGGTGATGGTGATGGTGATGGTGATGATAGTGAGTGGTGAAGGTGATGGTGATGATAGTGAGTGGTGAAGGTGATGGTGATGACAGTGAGTTGTGAAGATGAAGGTGATGGTGATGATGATGATAGTGAGAGGTGAAGGTGAAGGTGATGGTGATGGTGATGATAGTGAGTGGTGAAGGTGATGGTGATGATAGTGAGTGGTGAAGATGAAGGTGATGGTGATGATGATGATAGTGAGAGGTGAAGGTGAAGGTGATGGTGATGGTGATGATAGTGAGAGGTGAAGGTGAAGGTGATGGTGATGATAGTGAGTGGTGATGGTGATGGTGATGATAGTGAGTGGTGAAGGTGAAGGTGATGGTGACGATAGTGAGTGGTGAAGGTGAAGGTGATGGTGATAATAGTGAGTGGTGAAGGTGAAGGTGATGGTGATGATAGTGAGTGGTGAAGGTGATGGTGATGGTGATGATAGTGAGTGGTGAAGATGAAGGTGATGGTGATGATGATGATAGTGAGAGGTGAAGGTGAAGGTGATGGTGATGGTGATGATAGTGAGTGGTGATGGTGATGGTGATGATAGTGAGTGGTGAAGGTGATGGTGACGATAGTGAGTGGTGAAGGTTATGGTGATGATAGTGAGTGGTGAAGGTGAAGGTGATGGTGATGGTGATGGTGATGATAGTGAGTGGTGAAGGTGAAGGTGGTGGTGATAATAGTGAGTGGTGAAGGTGAAGGTGATGGTGATGATAGTGAGTGGTGAAGGTGATGGTGAAGGTGATGGTGATGATAGTGAGTGGTGAAGGTGAAGGTGGTGGTGATGGTGATGATAGTGAGTGGTGAAGGTGGTGAAGGTGATGGTGATGGTGATGATAGTGAGTAGTGATGGTGATGGTGATGATAGTGAGTGGTGAAGGTGAAGGTGGTGGTGATGGTGATTATAGTCAGTGGTGAAGGTGGTGAAGGTGATGGTGATGGTGGTGACAATGAGTGGCGAAGGTGAAGGTGATGGTGATAATAGTGAGTGGTGAAGGTTAAGGTGATGGTGATGGTGATAGTGAGTGGTGAAGGTTAAGGTGATGGTGATGGTGATAGTGAGTAGTGAAGGTGAAGGTGGTGGTGATGGTGATGATAGTGAGTGGTGAAGGTGGTGAAGGTGGTGATGGTGATGACAGTGAGTGGTGAAGGTGATGGTGATATAGTGAGTGGTGAAAGTGAAGGTGAAGGTGATGGTGATGATAGTGGTGAAGGTGGTGGTGATAATAGTGAGTGGTGAAGGTGAAGGTGATGGTGGTGATGATAGTGAGTGGTGAAGGTGAAGGTGATGGTGATGATAGTGGTGAAGGTGAAGGTGATGGTGATGATAGTGAGTGGTGAAGGTGGCGAAGGTGATGGTGATGGTGCTAATAGTGAGTGAAGGTGAAGGTGATGGTGGTGATAGTGGTGAAGGTGGTGAAGGTGAAGGTGATGGTGATGATAGTGAGTGGTGAAGGTGGTGAAGGTGATGGTGATGATGTTGGTGATGACAGTGAGTAGTGAAGGTCATGGTGATGGTGTGATGGTGGTAATGGTGGTGGTGGTCAGGTCTGGTGACAATCAGAGGTTCTTTCTGCATTTCTGACCCGCTTCTGGTGGAGGGTGATGCTGCTGGCAACTTTGTGCATCAAGAGTTGAGAGTGTCCCGCCCAGTGTCCCCAGCACAGTGACCCCAGCACTCTAGTGTCCCTTCCTTCTCACCTGTCTGCAGCCAACCCTCTCTGATTCCTTCTCCTCAGCTCTGAGCACCTGAGTCTTCTGAGCTAGAAGCCCTCTTTCCCATCACTCCTTCCTCTGTGGCCAGATTATTTCCAGACCTGCCCCTTCCCTCACCTCCATTTCCTCTTTGCCCCCACCCCACCCTAATTCACCAGCAGACCAGCTCTACCTACCCTCCCTCCCTAGTCCTTCCTTCAGGCAGGACTGATGCTGTGGCCCCACTGCCCTCTGGCCACCACTGCCTCCGTGACCCCACTGCCTCTGGTGACCCCACTGCCTCGGTGACCTCACTGCCTCCATGACCCCACTGCCTCAGTGACCCCACTGCCTCTGTGACCCTACCGCCTCCATGACCCCACCGCCTCGGTAATCCCACTGCCTCGGTGACCCCACACACTCATGCTTCCCTGGCCTCCCTTGTCCCTCCTTCTTAGTCTCCTCTTTCTTCACCAGCCCAGACAAGTGAAGGGAGACCAACTCCCTTCACTTGTCTGGGGTGGTGAAGGAACTGAAAACTCTGGTTGCCAACCAATTGTTCCCAGACTTTTCTGAAATGTGCTCATGCTCAGGGTTGCCAAATGTAGCAAGTAAGAATACAGGAAGAGGCTGCTGAGCTGCAGCGAGCCAGGGACTCTCCCTATGGCAGTGGCCCTCTGTGGAGGCAGAAGAGCACCCAGAACAGCACGAGGTCCATTTGTGGAACAAGTAATTCTCACAATGGCCACAAGATGGCAACACTGCCCCATGCTCCAAATAAGGAAACTGAGGCATGGGGCCGGTCCCATAGTCCCCGGTGACCCAGCCAGGATTAGCAGAGTGGGGACCCTCGTTCAGGCCTGTCAGATCCCAGGTCCCCCCAACCTCTGTTCCTTTCTGTTTCCCTACTCTGTGAATGCCCTCTGGGCAGGGAACAGGGCTGGGAGCCTGTCAGCTCCTGGTCAGCTGACCTTGATGCAGGCGAGAGGACAGGCCGCAGACTGCACAGTGCTGATGGTGCAAAAGCCCAGGATGCCATAGGGCCAGAGAGACAGCGCATAGACTCACACGAACGATGTGGATGCTGCTGCGGGCAGCATCCAGGGTGTCGTAGAAGGCCTGCACCACCTCCCGGAACTCCCCGGTGCTCTCTGCCAGACGCTCCAGCTTGTTCCAGGGCCCCTTCAGCGTCTGCTCCTCCACTGACGTGAGGAAAAAGGAGGTCAGGGCCATGCCTGAGGCACTAGCCCCCTACTGGCCAACCCATCCCACCATCTCAGTCCAGGATATAGACTCACAGGTAGGGCCTGAAGCTGCCAAGGGAAAGGCCAAACTCTGATCCCAGGGGCCAGCCAGAAGTGCTGCCAAGTGGCGGGCAGCACGGGCAGGGTGGGCCCCGAAGCCACGGAGGATGGTGCAGTCACCACGCAGGGCAACACTCACACCATGGCATCGCTCCAGGCGAGCGCACAGCTCTGCGGGCAGTGTGCGGCGCCAGGGCCCCACCGTCTCCTCCTGTAGGTGGGCCTCCAAGGCAGCCCTGAGCGCCTGGTCCAGCTCCTCCACATCCTGCTCAAAGGCCGAGTGCACCACCAGCTGGGCCCTGCCATCAGTTCCCCCATCTGGAGGGTCTCCTGCCTCCAATGGGAGCTGCTCCAGCAGGGACAGAGCTAGGGCTTGCTGCAGGGCAGCAGCCTCCTCCTGCTCAGCCACCTGGCCCTGAGGCTCCAGTGACCGGTGAAGTGCCAGCTGCAGCGCGGCCTCCTCCTCCAGCCGCCTCGGGGCCCCAGTGCTGGGGGCCACAGGCTCATCCTCCTCATGCCCTGGGGTCACCTCCTCCTCCTCCTCCGGGTGCTCCTGAGGCTTCTCCACCTCCAGATCTGGAGGCAGCCAGTTCTCCCCATCAAGGTCTAGGCCCTCCAGGGTGGCCAGCAGTTCTCGGACCTCCTCTGGGAGCAGGGAGAGGCCACTGGGTCAGGGGCTGGGCCCAGGAGGAGTTGGAATGGGTGAAAGATGGGGAGTGAGTTTAGGGGGTGACAGGGTAGGCCTCAGATGGGTCATTAGACAGATGAGAGCATAGAGCAGGGCAGGGGTGAGGTCACTCGAGGGCCACAGGATGTGTTGCGGGCCTCCAGGGAGCCCTACCCAGGCTCACATCCTCCTGGTCACTGCCTGTACTGTCGGGGGGCCACAGGGCATGGGCATGGCCAGGGAGCACTGGGAGGGCCTCAGCAGAATCCACCTGTAGGGAGAAGATATCAGGGCCACGAGCCTCTGGACAAGGGCAGAGGAGGCCTGGGGCAGAGGTGTAAGAAAGGGGAGGGCAGGGGTGGGACTCCATCTCTACCTCTTCAAGGCCTGTGTCCACAGTGGCTGTGGCCAGGCGCTCCGTCCCAAAGACACACTGGAACTGAGCCTCCAGCCCATTGAGTAGGCGCTGCCCTTCTGGGCCCAGGAGAAACCTGGCGCTGCCCGGGTGCTCCAGGTGTAGCACATGGCAGCTAATGCTGCCCAGCAGGCTCTGCAGAAACTCCTCGGCCGCCTGGCAGGAGGCCTGGGCTCCGCAGAGCTGCAAGGCCATGGCAGAGGGGTGGTTTGCAGGTTTAGAGCACAGGAAAGGCACTCTGAGTACCCAGTCGGAGGAGGGGCTGAGGGGTCACTCACCCGAAAGCCAGTCACATCCGATCCTTCAAGTGGGAAGAGGGCTACGTCTCCCAGGCCCGCAAGAAGGTCCTCGTGATACAGCTGCAGGAAGCGCATCGCGCCCGGCTCCATCGACAGTACTGTCTCCACCAGGCCCTCCTGCCCCAGCAGCCTCACACGCCCTGGGCTCACAGGCCCCGCCTGCTCCAGAGACTCCACAGCAATCTCCGGGGAACCCACCAGCCCCTCCTCCCCCGGTGAGTCCATGGCAATCTCCACCAGGCCCTCCTGCTCCAGCAGCCTCACATGCCCTGGGCTCCCGGGCCCCACCTGCTCCAGAGACTCCACAGCGATCTCTGGGGGACCCACCAGCCCCTCCTGCCCGGGTGAGTCCGGGACAATCTCCACCAGGCCCTCCTGCTCCAGCAACCCCTTAGAGATCTCCAGCAGGCCTGCAGACCCCACAGGCCCCAGGCTCATGGGCCCCTCCTGTTCCTGTAACCCCACAGGCCTCAGGCTTACCAGCCCCTCATGTTCCAGAGACCCCACGGGCATCGAGCCAACCGGCTCTGCCTTTTCCAGAAACCCCATGTGACCTGTCCTCAGAGAGGCCCCTGACTGTCCTGGTTCCTCACCAGAGTCCACTGTCGCAGTCTCTGTACCCTGCAGAGCTGTCGCCAGCCCTCCCGTTCTCAGGAGAGCATGCTCTATGGCCCTATGCCCCAGGGTGGATGGGTGGTTCCCTCCACTGGTGTTCTCAGCCAGCTCCTCGGGCTCCAGGACCTCATAGTGGGGGACAAGGCTCAGCTCTGAGCCCTGCAGCTGGTGGTCCTGCTGCAGCACTCGTTCTGCCACTTGGAGGAAGGGAAAGGACAGAAAACCTTCAGATTTCTGCAGGAGAGGGAGGGTCGGCTGAGTCTGCCCTGCCCCACTCACCTTGCCACTGCTGGAAGCAGGCAACAGTGCCCAGGGACCCAGGCAGGCGTCGCAGGCCCTCCAGGGGCCCCCCGCCACTGCGACGCTCATTCTCCAGGTACAGCTCTAGCAGCAGCAGATCCACAGAGGCACCATCACCCACCACGCGCACCGCTTGGGCCTGGGGCACCCGGGCCAGGGACACCAAGGCCCCCTCCAGGCCCAGATTCTGGGCCTGCTCCTCCAGGACACGAACTTCTGTAGGGAATATGCAGGTCAACTCAGGGCACCTTCCCTAGCCAGCACCTCAGCACCTCAGCCCCAAGCCCGCCTCTCACCTGTCTCAGAAAGGGGCTTCAGCAACTGGACCAGAGCCTGGTCTGGCCGGGGGCTGGCCAAGGCACAGCAGGGCTGCACCGGGAGCCCCGAGGCACGAAGCAAGGCCTGGACATGCTGCTCCAGGAGCTGGGGTGCAGTGCCAGGGGGCAGTCCTTGGAGCAGCAGGCGTGCAGGGGCTCGTGGGGGAGCTGGCCGCAGGCTCAGCTGGACACCATGCAGTTCATGGTCTGCCCGGGCCAAGACCCTCTCGGCATCTGGGGGCAGGGACGGGGCAAGATGTCAGGCATGAGAACATCAGGGCACCCAGGCTGCCCCTTCAGCCATCCCTCTCACCTGCAGGCTCTCTGAAGGTGAGGATACCCCCACAGCCCAGTCTCTGCCAGCTCAACACAGGTCCCCCTCCAGAGCGTCGGCGGTTCTCAAAGTAGAGCTTGAGCAGCTCGTCAGGCACAGCAGGGGACAGTCCACGGACCTCCACTGCCACCCCCGCCTCTGCCTCCGCCATTGCAACCCTGAGACGGGGCATCGGGTGGGTAGAGAAGCAGCCCACTCCACCCCTCCCAGGCCCCTCTGAGGTGTGCCCTCAATGCTCCCCCATTATGGATGGCCCCACACCCAGTACCTTCAGCCCATGGGCTCAGCCAGGACTCCTGCGCCTGCCCCTCAGCAAGCCTAACTGCACGGTACAGGAAAACAAAAGTGAAACTGAAAGCCGGAAGGAGGGAGGGAGCAGCTGGGCACTCGCTCAGGCCTGGGGCTCAGATGCTTGCCTTCCTGCTGCAGCCCCAGCCCCCAGCTGACCAGGAGGTGCTGGCCAGGTTAAATCCCTTAGGACCCTCCATAGGGCCCAGCCCAGCCCACTGGCCCCATTTGGCCCACTCCAGCCCCTGGTTGGCAGGGTGGACATGAGTGTCCTCTGGTGGACCTCCACTCCCCTGGCCTCCATGGTGGGAAAGTGGCCAATCACTCTCCCCACTAAATCCACCAAGGGGCCTGAGTCACTGCCCCTCACTCAGGATCTCCAAGCCTCTGTGTCCATAACACCTTCTGCCCACCAAGTGCTGGCTCTCCAGGCCCAACCGCGGCCAAGGCTGGCCTTCAACACACCCAGCAAACTTCTCAACCCTGTTCCTGGTCCCTCACACCCGTCAGGTGCTGAGCACAGGAAGCTCCCCACCCTTGATTTTCAAGAGCATGGATCCCAGCACAGCCTCCCTCCGGTCTCAGTCCTACCTGGCCATTCCTGCAGCTTTCTCCCCCACCTGCACCGCCTCCTCTCACACCATCACTGGCATCGTCATAAGTAACCCCAGAAGGTAACAAGGTGACGGCACCACTGCATTCCTTGCTGCCACTAGTCCTCACCACAGAAAGGGAAACTAAGGTACAGACAGGCTTACAGCAGCACCAGGCCTCACACCTGGGCGGTACCTTCAGAATCCACACTCCCACATCACCCAAGCACCATTTGCTTCCAGCCTCTCAAAGAGCTGTGCCCACTACTGCTCTCCATCCCCCACTTCCAGCTCACCCTCAGCGCACTAAAACCCGTCCTCACCCCTGCTATTCCTCCCTCCAGGGGCTGAGGACCCTGGCCAGCTAGCAGTCCTAGCCCTGCACAGGCAGCACCTCTGCTGCCCCGACCCTGGCCCCAGCCTCCAGCATCTCTTGCTAGGTAGCTATGCTAACCTCTTAACTAGTCTCTCTCTGCCACTCCCACGGTGGGTCCTCAACAGAGGGGTCAGGGTGGGCCTTGTAAAGTGACACCAGCAGCTGCTACAGCTCCCAGCATCAGCAACAGTAAAAACCAAAGTCCTGGGGACCAGGCACAGTGAGTCATGCCTGTAATCCCAGCACTTTGGGAGGCTGAAGCAGGCGGATCACTTGAGGTCAGGAGTTTGATGCCAGCCTAGCCAACATGGTGAAACCCATCTCTACTAAAAATACAAAAATTAGCTGGGCATGATGGTGGGCCCATCTGTAATCTCAGCTACTCTGGAACACTGAGGCAGGAGAATCACTTGAACTGGGAAGATGGAGGTTGCAGTGAGCTGAGATCATGCCACTGCACTTCAGTCTGAGCAACAGAGCAAGACTGTCTCAAAAAAAAAAGTTCTTTTGAGGACCTGCTGAGGTGCACCTGACCAGACCTCAGTCCCTTCTCTAGCCCCATGCCCCCTGCACACCCGATGCTCAGAGGCCTCCAGGCTCCTCTTCCTGCAGAGCTACAGGCCACTCCTGCCTCAGTGGCCTAGGACTGGCTCTTCCCTCTGCTTAGCCCCCGCCTTCCCCACAAACCCCCATGGCCATCCCTCTGGCATGATCTCCCTTACTCTGCCGTTTTTTTGTTTTGTTTTTGAGATGGAGTTTTGCTCTTTTGCCCAGGGTGGAGTGAAGTGGCGTGATCTCAACTCACCACAACCTCCACCTCCTGGGTTCAAGTGATTCTCCTGCCTCAGCCTCCCAAGTAGCTGGGATTATAGGCACGCACCACCACACCTGGCTAATTTTTGTATTTTAGTAGAGATAGGGTTTCATCCTGTTGGCCAGGCTGGTCTCTAACTCCTGAACTCAAGTGATCCACCCGCCTCAACCTCCCAAAGTGCTGGGATTACAGGCGTGAGCCATGATGCCCAGCTATTTTATATTTATATATATACATTTTTTTTATCTTTTTAAATTTTTATTTTTTAAATGAAGACAGGGTTTCACCATGTGGGTCAGGCTAGTCTTCAACTCCCGACCTCAGGTGATCCGCCTGCCTTGGCCTCCAAAGTGCTTGGATTACAGGCATGAGCCACCGCGCCCAGCCCTATATTATATTTATTTTATTTTATTTTGAGACAGAGTCTTGCTCTTCTTGCCCAGGCTGGAGTGCATTGGCACAATATCACATCACTGCAACCTCCGCCTCCCAGGTTCAAGCAATTCTCCTGCCTCAGCTTTGCTATTAGCTAGGATTACAGGTGTGCACTACCATGCCGGGCTGGTACAAATTTTTATATTTTGAGTAAAAACGGAGTTTTGCCACGTTGGCCAGTCTGGTCTCAAACTCTAGACATCAGGTGATCTGCCTGCCTCAGCCTCCCAAAGTGGTGGGATTAAGGGTGTGAGCCACCACACCTAGCTGCATTTTATTTTTCTTAAAGGTCTCTCAAATTTTGTGAGCTTCTGCTTCTACAAACGTAAATCCATCCCTGCCTTTTCCATGTTTCCTCTTACAGGACCCATCACAGGTTACCCATGATGCCAACCCCGGCTGCAGAGTGCCTGCCACAGGCAGCACTCACACCACAGGCAGATTGGTACAGCTTTCAGGAATTTCTGTGGACTGGTTGTTGAACTGGGGGTAACTTGAAACTAGCCTTGGTGGGAGTATGCACACCATGGGCATGTGCAGAAGACGCAGCCCAGGCTTCCCCTCACTAGGTCCGGTTGCTAAACATTGCACCAGCACACCATAGGTACAGGACTCCGAGCGGTCTGAGAGAGGCTGGCCCTCCAAGGGCAGGAGGGCAGGTCGGGTCCACGCCCCTGGTGGGAAGGCTGGCAGCACGATGCACCCTGCCTGCTTCAGTCACCGCTCCCCCAGGAGGACTCAGGAGCCAAGCAGGGAGGCAGCCTGGCCTCCAGTTCCACTGCATCCCCAAGCCTCAGCCCCTCGCAGCTTGTGAGCACATCAGGAAGACAAGCGAGCATTGAGTCTCTAGTGTGGAAATAAGACCTCGTATTTGCTGGCACAAGAGGGTGACTGTAGTCAAAAATAATTTAATTGTAAATTTTAAAACAACTACAAGATTATAATCGGGTCGTTTGTAACGTGGACAAATGCTGGAATTCCTGGATACTCCATTCACTCTGATGTGATTACTATGCACCACATGCCTGTATCAGAACATTCCATGTAACCCATAAACATATACACCTACTAAGCACCCACAACAATTAAAATGTTTATATCAGGGTGTCTAGTAGCAAGCCAGGCAGAGTTTGGGGTGATAAACGGGGCAATTAAACAATGAGGCCTTGATTTGGGGATTAAACGATTAGGCCTGTTGATTCGGGACGGACCTGGATGAAAAGGAGAAGGGAACGTCGTGTTTTAAGGCCGAGAACGGGATGGTCAGTCCTGGGCAACTTCAGCAAATCCCGCATTTAGGAATAAATTTCTTAACTCCCTGAAGGGCCAGACAAATTGCCCAGACCAGACTGTTGCCTCCAGGAGTCTGGTCTGGAGGCGAGGGTCGCCGGCCTTGGGCCGGGACAAACAGGAACCCGTAGGGCGGCGGCGGGCGGGGCACGGAGGGGCGGGTCTGCGGAAGCCCCGCCCGCCCCCAGCTCGCCCTCCCCGCCCCTTCCCCGCCCCCGTCCCCGCCCCGTCACAAGGCCCCGCTGCGTCTCCCCAGCCGCAGGCGCAGGCCCAGCAGAGCGGCCGCCGAGCGGGTGCGGGTTCGGGCGCACCGGCCATCACCGCGCGGCCGCGCAGTGGACACCGTGCGCACCGGCCTGCGGCGCCCCGCCAGCGGTGAGTGTCCGGCCCGAGCCCAGGAGTGTGTCTGACCCGCTGCGCCGCGCGGTCGCTCACCCCCGCCCCCGCCCCCACGCGGGTCCTGCGCATCCGAACGGAGCCGCCTCGGGTCGGTCACTTGGTCGGGCCGGGGCGCGCGGCCGCTCCCGGCCGGGGGTGGCGGCGACGGTGGGGGCTGGGAGCCGCGGCGGCCTGGAGCCGGCGGGAGGGGGCGGCGCGCTGCCGCGACGGCGGGACGCGCGGCCCCGTGCGCCCCCGTCCCGCGGAGGGCCCACCCGCCCTTGGTGCCAGTGCCGCGGCCGCAGCCCCCGACCCGCTTCACCTCGCCTCACGCCCGCTTTGTTCCCCGCACGCCCCGTGGTCGCTTCCATCCCCCACACACCCCCGCACCCCGTTGTTCCCGGCGTACCCCACTGGCAGGCACCGGCAGCCGATCCAGGCCTGATACCCCCACCCCGGAATCCGGAGCCAGGGGCTACTGGGCCCTGTTCTTGGGGGGAGGGAGGTTCAGGCCCTCGTTGGTCACAGATGGCCCGGGGATTTCCTGGGATAGAAATAGCCACCAGCTCCGGCCCCTTAAAGCTGCTTAAGGGGCAGGTCTGGGCACACCCCACACGTCCCCTACTGAGACCCCAGCCCCCACTCGCTCAGCTCCCACCCAGGAGACTCCGACAGCAGTGCAGGCCTCCGGCTGCTTGTAAGAAACAGCCCAAGCCCCAGATCTCGAGGCTGGCGGTTGTCCCCTCGCCCACCCCCTCCCCCACCCTAGAGGCGGCCTAGAAGGCCCCACGGCACCGGTCCGGTCCCCACCTGCCTTTCAGGGCCCTGGCTCCCGGGCTCTCCACAGCCCAGGGCAAAGGTCACAGCCTCTCCTTTCTTTCCTCTGGGTTTCGGGCAGCAGGTGGGGTTGCCCAGGGCTGGGCAGCAGGTGGGGTTGCCCAGGGCTGCAACCTGACATTGTCGGGCAAACCGACTATTCCACTGTTCCCTTTCTGTCTCCTCTAGGGGCGGACCGCAGAACCCGAGGCCATGTCCCATGAAAAGAGTTTTTTGGTGTCTGGGGACAACTATCCTACCCCCAACCCTGGATATCCAGGGGGGCCCCAGCCACCCATGACCCCCTATGCTCAGCCTCCCTACCCTGGGGCCCCTTACCCTCAGCCCCCTTTCCAGCCCTCCCCCTACGGTCAGCCAGGGTACCCCCATGGCCCCAGCCCCTACCCCCAAGGGGGCTATCCACAGGGCCCCTACCCCCAAGGGGGCTACCCACAGGGTCCTTACCCACAAGAGAGCTACCCACAGGGCCCCTACCCCCAAGGGGGCTACCCACAGGGGCCATATCCTCAAAGCCCCTTCCCCCCCAACCCCTATGGACAGCCACAGGCCTTCCCAGGACAAGACCCTGACTGTGAGTCTCAGGAAGGGAGGGGTGGGGGGTGGGGAGGGGCTGCTCGTGAGTGGCACTGACCCAGCCTGTCTGCTCCTCAGCACCCCAGCATGGAAACTACCAGGAGGAGGGTCCCCCATCCTACTATGACAACCAGGACTTCCCTGCCACCAATTGGGATGACAAGAGCATCCGACAGGCCTTCATCCGAAAGGTGGGTGGGGTTTTCTCGGAGGCGGTGTGGGGTGTGGCACCCGGCAGATGACTCTGAGCGGCTCCTTCCCCAGGTGTTCCTGGTGCTGACCCTGCAGCTGTCGGTGACCCTGTCCACGGTGTCTGTGTTCACTTTTGTTGGGGAGGTGAAGGGCTTTGTCCGGCAGAACGTCTGGACGTACTATGTCTCCTATGCTGTCTTCTTCATCTCCCTCGTCGTCCTCAGCTGTTGTGGGGACTTCCGCCGAAAGCACCCCTGGAACCTTGTCGCACTGGTAACCCCCAAAGCTGAGCCTCTGGGCCCCCGAGCCCGGCCATGGAGTCCCACACTCCCACTCTTCCGGGCCTGATCACCTTCCTTCTCCTTGTGCTTGTGAAGCAGGGGCAGGTGGGGGTGGCAAGGGGCACACACCAAGGCCAGCCCTCGTCTCCCACCGCAGTCGGTCCTGACCGCCAGCCTGTCATACATGGTGGGCATGATCGCCAGCTTCTACAACACCGAGGCAGTCATCATGGCTGTGGGCATCACCACAGTCGTCTGCTTCACGGTCGTCATCTTCTCCATGCAGGTGAGGGGACTCCCATGCAGGGCTGTGGCCCAGGGACTGAGCAGCCTTTCAGGCCTAGCCCCACGGCCCGTTCCTCTCCTGTCTGCAGACCCGCTACGACTTCACCTCGTGCATGGGCGTGCTCCTGGTGAGCATGGTGGTGCTCTTCATCTTCGCCATCCTCTGCATCTTCATCCGGAACCGCATCCTGGAGATCGTGTACGCCTCACTGGGCGCTCTGCTCTTCACCTGCGTGAGTGACGAGGGGTGGCCTTGGCTGGGGGTGGGATGCTGGGCAGGCAGGCTTGTCCCTCACACCGCGGTGCTGTCACCTCTAGTTCCTGGCAGTGGACACCCAGCTGCTGCTGGGGAACAAGCAGCTGTCTCTGAGCCCGGAGGAGTACGTGTTTGCCGCGCTGAACCTGTACACAGACATCATCAACATTTTCCTGTACATCCTCACCATCATTGGCCGCGCCAAGGAGTAGCTGAGCCCCAGCTCGCTGTGCCCACTCAGGCGGCATGGCTGGCCTGGACCCTGCCCCTGGCACGGCAGTGCCATCTGTACTTCTCCTCCCTTGACCCCCGGCACAGCCTGGGGCAGAAGACACCCCTCTCTGACCCTCCTGTACGTACACTGCAGATACTTTCATTCAGACCCACTGTGGCCACAGCATGGCCCCTTTAGTCCTCCCGCCCCTGCCAAGGGGCAATAAGGCCACGTTTCCGTGCCACCTCCTGTCCACTCATTGTTGCATGAGCCCTGTCTGCCAGCCCACCCCAGGGACTGGGGGCAACACCAGGTCCTGGGCAGAGGGATTGAGCCAAGAGGTGAGGGTGCACGTCTTCCCTCCCATCCCAGCTCCCCAGCCTGGCGTAGAGCACCCCTTCCCTCCCCCCTGCCCTGGAGTGCTGCCCTCTGGGGGACATGCCGGGTGGGGGTCTTACCCCTGTGCTGAGCCCTGAGGGCAGAGAGGACGGCACGTTTCAGGGGAGGAGGAAGCCTTCCTCTCTCATTCCGCTGTCACTGAAATTCCAATAAATGGGATCTGCTCTCTGCCTTTCTTTGGTCACTCTTCTCCCTGCCACTTTCAACATTAAATGGGGAGGGGCTTCAGATCCCCCCACTGATGGGGACACTGGACCAGAAGTGAATAGTGGAGGTTAATACAATGCCAAGTCTCTGCCCACATAAGGCCACATCTCCGATGGACAGAGACCCTAGGGTGCCCAGAGGGAGCTAAGCCTGTGCTAGGCCACCCCGGTGATAAGTGGCCTGGCTGTGTCTACCAGGTGTTCCCTGGAGATGGCACAGTGTAGCCTCCTCACTATTCTGTCACCTGGGCACAGGTCATCCCTAGGAAGATTTAGGGAGGCTCCCAGGGCAGCCTGCCATGCTCCTTGGGCTCTCCCTGGGACTCCCCAGCTCTGTGCAATCCATCTGCATGGGCATCCTGATGTACTACCCAGGCCCACCTCACACAGAGGTCCCTGCTCCTCTCCAGCCTCCCTACAAGAAATGCAGGCTGCAGATCCTGTCCCAAGAGCTGGACAGAGATAGGGCTCGACTGTTGGGGCCCCTTGGCCTGCCTAGGCCCAGTCCTTTGGAGCCCTCAGCCACAGCTTGTGCTGCATTTCTTGCCCTGTGGCTCCTACTGGCTGCCTACAGGAGGCTGGGGGTCCCTCCACTGCCCAGGACCTGGCTGCGTCTGTGCCCTGCTGAGCTCTCATGGCCCCCGGCTCTGGACCCAGGGGGAGCCCTGAACTTGGACATTTCCACTTCAGCCTTTCTCCTGAGGCTCTTCTTGCAGCATGGCCTGAGGATTGCTCAAGGCTCCTCCCCACCATTTGGTGGGTCCCCTTGTTTAATTGGTGCTGGCACCTCTGTGCGAAGCCAGCGCCACCTTGATGTCCACAGGCACCGCAGCCGTGGGCAGCAGAGGTACAAGCTCATCCTCCCTGAAACCTGCTCCTGCATCTCCAGGCCAGAGCAGGACTGCTGCACTTCCCTTGCCCTCCCACCTTCCCCTGCCTCACCCGGCTTCTTCGCCTACCTGCCCTCCACCAGGACCCTAGCGTGTGTTTCTGAAACATCCATCACATCCAATGTACTACCCGCCTGCCTAAAACCCTCGGCGGTGCCCTCAGGACAAAGTCCACGCTCCTTAGCATGGCACACAGGCCTTGCCACCTGCCCACTGGTGACTACAGCTGCCCTCTTGCTGTCCCCCTGCCCCTCAGCCCGGGGCCCTGACCCTGCACAACCTGAGCCACGAGAGGGCTCCCTGCTGCAAGTACAGCGCTGTCATTGTTCACAGACAGCCCCTCTGCTGGAGCGGGACCTCACTGCCTTCCCAGCTACAGAGCAGGACGCACACTGCCTTCCCAGCTACAGAGTGGGACACACACTGCCTTCCCAACCACGAGGGCACCTCCTGGAATCCACCTTGCCTTCTGCAGTGGCTAACCATAGTCACATGCTAAGCAGTGGGTGGGCCGCATGGCTCCCCCTTCCCCCACCTCTCCTTCTGGCCGTTTCCTGAGCAAGTACAGTTCCTCCTCTGGGTGCCCGCCTGTGCTCCAGCATGCTGAGGAGGAGAAAAAAGCTGCCTAGCTCTAACTCCCAGACCCCTCAGGATTTTACACAAAAAAGGAGAATAAAGTGTTTATATGGCTAACAAGAACTTGGTGTGGGGGCAAGGGAGTGGTCTCAGGAATAACCGCCAAGCAAAATGTGCCAGGACAGTGTTTTCTTGAGGAGTTTGAGATGGATACAAACTCTTGACTGAGAGGAAGAGGCTTTAGGGAGGCTCCCTGAGGATGGCAAGGTCCAGAGGTATGGGGCGGGGCCAGGGGGCCAGAGGATCTACAGCAAAGTCCCCTATTGCCAGAGAGAAAGCCAGGGCTGAACACAGGAGGACTTGGGCCTATCCTGCAGGTGAACGGCACTCAGGCAGGGGCCACAGCTGGGTTTCTGTTTAGGAAGATGAGTCTGGCAATAGAAGATACAGGGGAAGCCATGGGTCTGTGAACAGGTGAAGTGAGCAGTAAGGAAGCAATTGAGACATGCCAGAAGAGCTGGGAGCACAGATGCTTCCAGAAGCATCGGGAGGTGCTAGTTAAGCCAGGCTGGGTGCAGCCAAAGGCAGCTGGGATGTGTCTGCCAACTGAGAGTTCTGCTATCTGCTGTGTCCCAGCCAGGGAGTGAAATGAGGAGTGCAGGTGAAAAAGAAGACCAGCTGCTGACATCTGGGAGGTGACCTGGTCCTATCTTCTAGCCTCAGTGTCTCTAGGAGCCAGCCTGGCACTCACAGATAGAGACCTCCGTGTCTCCTGGTTAAAATTTCATAGAACATCAACATCAGACTACTCTGTGGCCATGATGGATCAACACAAAAACAAGACCCCTCCGTAACCGTGACTGAACACAGACAAAACATGATCACTGTCCAGGCTGTAAAAAGGGCAAGCAGTGCCCTATCCTGGCCAATCTGAGCGGCTGCGGCCTCTTCACAGCTGCCAGTTCTAGCCTGGCTCCAGTCTGTCTTCCTTCAAATGCGATGCAGTTGAGATGCTCAAATGCAAAATGACGCCTGCTTCCTGACAGCACCGGCCCAGAGCAAAGGCCCACTTCCCCAAACCCTCCCCCAGACTATTCAAGCCAAACCCTATAAGAAGTCCTTTCCAGCGCCCTCTTACCACGACGCCCCAGAGTGTGCACACTCTCACACGAGGAGCAGCCACTGGCTTGTTCAAGCAGTGGCTGGGGGTTGTGTTTCTCAAGGAACGCTGACACTAACCATATGAAGGCCAAAAAGACACCTAAATAAAACAATTTATTCTTCAATCAAAAAACATTTGTGTACATAAATAAATATTAAACCCACACGTGATTTCAAGACTAAACCACACAGACATCTGTGGAGCAAAACGTGCAAGTCTCCACCCATTCCCCACTCTGAAAGCACCATCAATCAATGGTGCCTGCTGAAACCAGCTAATTTTGTGTTTTTAGTAGAGACAGCATTTCTCCACATTGGTCAGGCTGGTTTCGAACTCCCAACCTGAGGTGATCCCCCGCTTGGCCTCCCAAAGTGCTGGGATTACAGGCCTGAGCCACTGCGCCCAACCTCTTGTTTTTATTTTTTATACGGAGGCTCACACTATTGCCCAGGCTGGAGTGCAGAGGCATGATCATGGCTCATGCAGCCTGGACCTTTGGAATCAAGTGAACTTCCTACCTCAGAGACCCTCAGCCTCTCAAGTACTTAGGATTACAGGCATGAGCCACCGTGCCCAGCCAAACCTTAGTTTTTAAAATATAAATTTAATTCAAAATACAGGCCAGGTGCGGTGGTTCATGCCTGTAATCCCAGCACTTTGGGAGGCTGAGGCAGGCAGATCAATTGAGGTCAGGAGCTCGAGAACCAGCCTGGCCAACATGGTGAAACCCTGTCCCTATGAAAAATACAAAACAGCTAGACGTGGTGGCGCATACCTGTAATCAAAGCTACTTGGGAGGCTGAGGCAGGAGAATCACTTGAACCCGGGAGGCAGAAGCGGTAGTGAGCTGAGATCATGCCATTGCACTACAGCCTGCGCATCAAGAGTGAAACTCTGTCTCAAAAAAAAAAAGAAAAGAAAAGTCCAGGCATAGCAGCTTATGCCTGTAATTCCAACACTTTGGCAGGAGGATTGCTTGAGCCTAGGAGTTAGAGACCACCCTGGACAACAGAGCAAAATCCTATCTCTAAATACATGTACACGTGTGTGTGTGCATGTGTGTGTCTGTGTGTCTGCATGCGTGTGTGCGTCTGTGTCTGTGCGTGTGTCTGTGTGTGCGTGTGTGTGTCTGTGTCTGTGTGTGTGTCTGTGTGTGCATGTATGTGTCTGTGTCTGTGTGTGGGAGGGTGTGCATTCTCAGTGTTGATTTTGTTAGAGATAATGTCATTGTTATGTTAAATATCAAAGTTCTTGCCCATGAAGATACCTACTGAAATACTCATAAAATAATAAAAAGTGTCTGGCATTTGCTTTAAAACACTCTAGGGGAAAAAAGAGGGAGATAAATGAAGCAAGATTGACAAATTGATTGATGAATGCATATGGGTCCATCAGTCTTCACTTTTCAAAAGGTTTGAAATTTTTCTTTTCATTTTTTTTTTTTTTTTTTGAGACAGAGTCTCACTCTTTCGCCAGGCACCAGGCTGGAGTGCAGTGGTGCGATCTCAGCTCACTGCAACCTCTGCCTCCTGGGTTCAAGCAATTCTCCTGCCGCAGCCTCCTGAGTAGCTGGAACTACAGGCGTGCGCCACCATACCCAGCTATTTTTTTGTATTTTTTAATAGAGACGGGGTTTCACTATGTTGGCCTGATGGTCTAGATCTCGACCTCGTGATCCACCCTCCTCAGCTTTCCAAAGTGCTGGGATTACAGGCGTGAGCCACTGAGCCTGGCCTGAAATTTTTCATAATAAAAAGTTTTAAATAGAGGCATCTTAATTTTTAAAGTAAATCTCCTACCAATTGATTTATATTTAATGCAAGTCCAATAAGATATCACAATAGGCCAGGTACAGCGGTATGTACCTACAGTATCAGCTACTCAGGAAGCTGAAGCAGGAGGATTGCTTCAGCTCAGGAGTTTGAGAACAGCCTGGGCAACATAGAGAGACCCTATCTCCAAAAAAGAAAAAAATCCCAACAGAATTCAATAAGCTGATTCTAAAATTGACATAAAAGAGTAAAACAAGATTAATACTCAAAAACTCCTGACACTTCTGGAGAAGATTCTGGTTGGGGACTAGCCCTGATATCAGAACATATTATAAAACAATAACAATTAAAACAGTGTGGTATTAATGTAAGAATAGATCAAATGGGAAAAAAAGGAATATAACAGAAAACGTAACAATAGAACCACACACATTTTAAAGATGAAACTGGGTGCCTACTTCGTACATAAAAATCCACCATTACTGGATGAAGAATATAAATCTCAAAAGCAAAACTTTATAACTTTTGTCTTGAAATACACAAAAGCACTAATTACAAAAACATTCAACATTATTAAAATTAAGAACTTCGGTTCATCAAAAGACACCTTAAATAAAATTGAAAAATAATAAGGGAGGCCAAGGTAAGAGAATCATTTGAGTCCAGGAGTGTGAGACCCACCTAGGCAATATAGCTAGACCCCATCTCAAAAAACTGAAAAAACAAGTTAAAAACTGGGAGAGATATTTACAACATATGCAACAGACAATGGATTTTCATTAAAAATGTAAAGAATTCCCACTAACCAATGCAGGACAATCAATTTTTAAAATAAATATGGAGACTTCTGGCCACAAAGGACTAAGATAGAACCAGGATTTACATGCACACTCCACTACAAACAACTAAAAAATGTTATGAAACAGCCCGGCATGGTGACTCACGCCTGTCATCCCAGCACTTTGGGAGGCTAAGGTGGGTGTATCGCTTGAGGTCAGGAGTTTGAGATCAGCCTGGCCAACATGGTGAAATCCTGTCTCTACTAAAAATACAAAAATTAGCTGGGCATGGTGGTACACGCCTATAATCCCAGCTACTTGGGAGGCTGAGGCACAAGAATCACTTGAACCTGGGAGGCGGAGGTTTAAGTGAACCAAGACTGAGATTGTGCCACTGCAATCCAGTCTGGGTGACACAGCAAAACTGTCTCAAAAAAAAAAAGTTATGAAACAATGAGTTTCAGAAATGATGCAAACATCTTGTAAAATTGTCCTGTGATGCAACAGGTAGCAGAGGACTGTGACCCTGAGATAGGAGCACTGTGATCATCCTGGCTTTCTGCCTAGAGGCACATTTCAGGCCATAGGACAGAAAACAGTCCCAGGCAAAGCAGTGACATCTCTCCGAGATAAAAATCAAAGGTCAGGGAAGCTGAAGAAGCTAAACATAGTTCTAGGACAGAGTTCTGGAAAGGAGGCAACTATATATATGAGCAACAGAAATCTGCATAGGGGCTGGCTCAGTGTCTCACACCTATAATCTCAGCACTTTGGGAGGCCAAGACAGGAGGATAGCTTGAGACCAGGAGTTCAAAACCAGCCTGGGCAACATAGTAAAACCTCATCTCTACAAAAAAAAAAAAAAAAAAAACCACCTTTTTTTTTTTTTTTTTTTTTTTTTTGATTAGCCGGAGAAGTTACCAAGGGTCCAAAGCCTAACAAAGCCCTCCTGGTCTCTTCCCCTGGCTTTTAGTCCCTGAGCCCTTTATGAGGGGTAACTGGATGGCCCCTGAGGTTGATGACCAAGTTCATATTACCAAAGTCTCTACTTCTAGCCAAGACCTCAGGAGCCTTTCCTCTGAGGCCGCTCATCCCAGCTCCTGACTAGCAGGCCCCAGGTAGACAAGCAGATATCCCTGCTTTCCTGGGGGCTGCCAGCCTCCCCAGGGCCCTCCATACTCATCAAAGGGACAATGGCTTCCTTGGAAACCCAGGGACATGTCCTCAGACACTCAGAAGCCAGTTTTTATCTTGTCTGTTTCAACTGCTAGTATACAGCAGCTTCTCCAGCTTCATGGTGCCATTCTTTTAGAAAAAAGAAAAAAGCTGAATAAAAATACGTTCATATATTTATTGAGCACCTAGCATGTGCTGGGGCCTGTGCTGGGCTCTGGGATGCATAGCCCTTGCTATGGCCCTTGTCCTCTCCTGGGATATCACTGTAAGTCCTTCCTCTGGGCAGAGCCTAGCTCCAGTAGGGTGTCAGAAAGACACACACATCCGCCTTGGCAGCTGTGCAGAGAGAGGCTGCAGCGAAGGAGGTGAAGCTAGAGGTGAGAAGAGCAGATGCAAGACTAGGCTGCCTGGGCTGGGCGCGGTGGCTCAAGCCTGTAATCCCAGCACTTTGGGAGGCCGAGGTGGGTGGATCACGAGGTCAAGAGATCGACAACATCCTGGTCAACATGGTGAAACCCCGTCTCTACTGAAAATACAAAAAATTAGCTGGGTGTGGTGGCATGTGCCTGTAATCCCAGCTACTCAGGAGGCTGAGGCAGGAGAATTGCCTGAACCCAGGAGGTGGAGGTTGCGGTGAGCTGAGATAGTGCCATTGCACTCCAGCCTGGGTAACAAGAGCGAAACTCCGTCTCAAAAAAAAAAAAGACTAGGCTGCCTGTACCAAGCCCGGACCCTGACAGCTGGGAAAATGCTGCAAGACCCAGTGCCTCAGTGGCCCCGCCTGCTGGATGGGGTACTACCTGCTTTGGGGGCTTGTTAGGACTGTCACAACAGTGCCTGGTATACAATAAGCCTCAATAGATGTTAACCATGGCCCTTCCATCGTCTGAAGTACAGGAAAGCTGTGGAGAGAAGTCACTGCCGACGTCCAGGAGGGCACTGACAGTCAAGTGCCAACTGAATCCGTGGGAGCACAGACGGGACAACTCCTTCTCCTCTCAGCAGTTCCTCATCAGACGCAGACCCGGAGGTTAAAAACGGCCACAGCAGGCAGGATGGAAATGTTCACATGGCCAGTACTGCTAGGACGCAGAGCGGAGGGCTCCTTCCCAGGAGGTGTCTCTCAGCACACCCAGCACAGAGGCTGCACATTGCAGCCTGTCAGGAGGATGGGACAGAGGCTCCCAGCTACAGGCCCTCGTTCTTTGGCAACTTTATGCCTTGAAAAGATGGCTTCAGAAGGAAACTTGTTAAACATGCAGAGAATTCCAAGCCAAGAAAGGAGCAAAGATCCCTGAAGGCCCTGCCAAGCTGAAATGCTGAGCTGAATCAAATGAGGCAAATTTGAATGGGGACAGACTGTGCAAAAGCCAGTGACCCAAGACTGGAATGAGATCTGACTCAGCAAAAGCAAGTGGGACAACACTGGAGGTTTGTTCGTAGTGAGCCCCTAACAGCCTGTGAGGAGCCCAAATCCCGAGTGCACCCCAGGAGGTTCCTGTCACTCCTGCAGGCCGAGCCTCTTCCCAAGTGACACTGTCCAACAGCTCAGAAGGGCAGGACTGAGAGCAGCACAGAGAGGCCCAGCGTTTCTCACTCCCCAGACTCTAGCCCCCAAACACATCATCCAAATGGATGTGGATACATTTTTGGATGAATCCAGCTCCCCAGATTGTGGCACTCTTCACACCAAGCTCAAACCCAATAGACTTGGATACCAAAGGACACTTTGTATATACAACACAACAAAAAGAAAAAGAAAATTCGAATGAGGAGGAAATAAGAATAGGGGGAGCAGAGGAAGCCTGGAGAAGGTTAATAAAGAAAGGAGCAGGAGGCTGCAGCTTAGCAGAAAGCCTCTACTGTGCATTGTGACTCTAAGGAGGGGCTGGAAGCAGCAGAGGTACAGTAGGCCACAGTCTTCCCTGGCACCAGGCTACTAGAGGAGGAACAGTACAGTGAAGGAAGAACCTGCCTCCAGCTCTGCCTGCATTTCTCTGTACAAGCAAACCTCTGGGAGGGCTGTGTGTGCCTTACCTCCACCTTACCTTCCCACTCACTTCTCAGACTTGTAAATCTGGAGTTGGCCAAACAGCTTCACCAAAATAGCCCTTGATATGTCACCAGTGACTTCCAAGTCCCTAAAGCTGAGGCACACTTTTTCAGTGTTGATCTCATCTGACTCCTCAGCCTCACTAGACACCACTGCTGCTGCACATAACCTTGAAATGGCCTCTGCTGCGGCTTCTCCAGACCAACCATCTCAGGTTTTCCCATCGCTATGGGCACTTCTGCTCTATGACCTCTGTAGCTTTGTTCTGGCTCTACTAGGCACAGTGGGCTGAGGGCTTGTTCCTCTCATTTGTTTCCTATTCCTGGGCAACCTCATGCACTCATATGGCTCCAGTTGCCGTCTAGGAGCTGATATCTCTAACGTGTATCTTTCCATCCCAAGCGGTAGGCTCTCTGCTGGGACTTGGAGCAGTAACCCCCTCCTCCTGGCACAGCGTCTTGACATCCTGATCTCAGCAGCACCTCCAAACCTGACTCCAAATATTTGCTCTCAACTAGGTCTTCCTCCCAATTGGGTTGGTATAACCAGCGGCTCCACCACCCACACCAGAAGCTGCAAGGCCATCCTGCCCTCATTCTCACCTTCATGTCCACATCCAAGCCAACTCCAAAACCAGCCCATCCAGCACCACCACATGTTTCTCAGCTCTGCCCACCATCTCCACCTCTGCTGCGCCACCTGTGAACCAGCCATCCTCATCGCTTGCTTGGACGACTGCAGTAGCCTGCTTACTGTGTGCCACTCAGAGCTTCTTCCCTCCAGACTGTTCCCACACGTCCTTCCTTCAGGCCCTGCAAGGGCTTCCCAAGGCCTTAGGATGAAGATCACTCAAGATCACAGCCACAGGCCCTGTCCCGACCTAGGCCCTCCACTCCTCCCCAGCACATACTCTGCACCGCTCATCCTTGCTCCACCACACTTGGTTTCTTTGGAGGAACACACTCCCTGATTCGATCTGGCCCACCTGCTGCACCCTCTCCCAGCACCAGCGCTTCTCCCAGCAGCATTCATCACAGGGGAAACTCTGCATCTACGTGTGATCGTTCAACTCACAGCCACTCCCCACTAGATGCTAAAGTTGGTAAGTTGGGGACAATGCCTGCTCTGACTAGCACTGAGCCCCCAGTTCCTAACACAATGCCCGCCATAGTTGGTGCTCAGCATTTATTTCTGCAGGAAAGAACAGTGGCATATACAGAGGGAAGTACAGATGGTGTATCAGCCAGAGTTCCTTTACATTAGGAGATTTATTTTAAGGGCTTGGTCACATAATTGTGGGGGCTGGCAAGTCCAAAATCTGTAGGGCAGACTGGAGACTCGGGCAGGATTTCTGTGCTACAGTCTTCACACAGAATTCCTTCTTTTCCAGAAAACTTCAGGTTTTTTTTTCATTCTTAACTTCTTCTGCCAGGCATGGTAGCTCACACCTGCAATCCTAGCACTTTGGGAGGCTGAGGCAAGAGGATTGCTTGAGTCCAGAAGTTTGAGAGCAGCCTGGGCAATGTACTAAGACTCTCATCTCTAAAAAAAAAAGTTTTTAATAAAAATTAGCCAAGTGTGGTGGCACACACCTGTAGTCTCAGCCACTCGGATGGCAGGCCAAGGCTACAGTGAGGTATGATGGCGTCACTGCATTGCAGCCTGGGCAACAGACTGAAATCTTGCCTAAATAAACAAACAAAATTAAAAAGTAAAAAGTAAATTTAAAAAAGTGAATGGACGAGGCTCACCCAAATGACTGAAGGTAATCTCCTTTATTTACAGTCAACATCTTGCAGCTATCAATAGATGTGGTTAATAGCTACAAGTATATAATAGTTTCACAGCAATGTCTGTCTAGATTTTTGACCAAACACCTGGCCACTATAGCCTAGAAAATTGACACATAAAATGTAACCATCCCAGACTGCATCAACCCAAGAAGTGGAATAAGAACATGATAAGCTAATTTTCACATGTTGAAGGAAAGCCCAACAGAGACACTCTACGAAGTTGGAGGGGTAACTGAAGAGACCTCAACTCTGGTTTTTGGGGGCTCTGGTCCCCAGGGCCAGAGGACTCAGCCAGGATTACAGATGGAAGCATCAGAAGTGGGGTGGCAGTAGGCCCCCCATTGTGAGGTCTATGTAGAATGCTCAACTCATACTGATCCCAGCCCTAGCTGGTATTTTTCCCCTTCCTCCTCCCCACACTCTCCAGGAGTCTGCCCTCTAGCCTGTACTTGAACTTTGCTACCTCTCCCTGGCCCAAAAAGAGGTTTGAAAGAGAACAGCCACAGAGCCAGTGGAGGTCATGAGGACATGACCTCACTCAGTACTCAAGGTCAGGCCCATAGAGTTCTCTGTAGGTAGCTCTAAGAGAAGGGGAGCATCATGAGAACTGAGTCCTGAGTTCTTAGGACCAAGTGAGGAATGCAGTCTTGGGTTCTTGAAGGACTACAGTCGGAAAAATTCAAGGAGCTAGACAACAGAGATCTAAGGGCAGAGAAGGCACTGATGGGGGATTTGGAATAGGTAACCCTGAGTCACCAGAAATGGAAATTCCAACAGCAAGATAAAGACGCTGAGCACCTGGGTCAGAAGAAATCATGGGCCAGTATCCAGGCCTTGAAGACACTGCATCCCAGGAGAAGGCTGAGAGGCTAAACCCAGGTATGTGCAAGATTGTAAGGAAGGGGCACCCCAGCCAGGAAGGTGGGGTGGTGAGTTTTCTTTTTTTTTTTTTTTTTTAGACGGAGTTTCGCTCTTGTTACCCAGGCTGGAGTGCAATGGCGCAATCTCGGCCCACCGCAACCTCCACCTCCTGGGTTCAGGCAATTCTCCTGCCTCAGCCTCCTGAGTAGCTGGGATTACAGGCACACGCCACCATGCCCAGCTAATTTTTTGTATTTTTAGTAGAGATGGGGTTTCACCATGTTGACCAGGATGGTCTCGATCTCTTGACCTCGTGATCCACCCGCCTCGGCCTCTCAAAGTGCTGGGATTATAGGCGTGAGCCACCGCGCCCGGCCAGTGTGGTGAGTTTTCATTCAGCAAGTGTTTACTGGCTACCTACATACGTCGTACCAAGCCCTTTGCTGGACACTGGGGATTCCAAGAAAGTGGCACAATCACTGACCTCGCTGTAAAGCCAGTGGAGAGCATTAAGGAGCTAGCACTGACTGGAACCGGGGGAAGTGTTAAGACACAGGACACATCTGCTGGGGAAGCCCAGCGGACGGCAGTTAACTTGAGGTTGGGGAGAGGAAGCTTCACAGGAGAGGCACCTTGAGGATGAAGTTGGCCAGACAGAGAAAGGGGCAGGACATTCCAGGCTGAGGCAAGACCTGTACACAGGCCTGGTGGCATGGAGAGCTGAGTGTGTTAGAGCAGAGAGGGCAAGGAGGCGGCCATGGCCTCTGACCTCACAATACCCAGGGCCCACTGGGCCAGCCTTGCAGACTCTGCACCCTCCTTCAGCCCGGGCAAGGCCCAGGGCCCTGGGCAGCCTCCAGGTGCGGTACCCTCCCACAGACCACACCCTTCCTGCCACCCTGGGGCATGTCTCTACTCACCAATTATGAGGGGCTTCGGCATCAGATAGAGAGGCTGGTGCGGGAGAACGAGGAACTGAAGAAGCTGGTGCTGCTCATTCGGGAGAATCACGAGCTCAAGTCCGCGATCAAGACTCAGGCAGGTGGGCTCGGCATCAGCACATTCATGAGTGGGCTTGGTGAGGCAGCAGCAGGACTTCCCTCACACCAGAGCAATGGTAAGAGGCCTGGGTCCAATGAGAGTGGGGAGGGAAGTGGGGGACTGCACCAGAGAGGAGAGGTCTC